>JANBPO010006859.1:23977423-24577423 GCA_024336825.1 Amorphophallus titanum
GCGAACTGATAAGCAAATGCCAAGGTGTGATGTGACACGCCTCAGACACTGAGGGTCCGACGGCGGCTTCGCCGTGAGCTGGACCCAGGGCGGCATGCAGAAGGGCGAGGCCTTCGGCGCGGACGGCTCGCTCGGCCCGTCGTTCTACATCGACGGCCAGGTGGTGGGCGGCGTGGCCTCCAGCGGCGACCTGACCTCGCTCAACCTCACCGCTTCGGGCGCGGTCGAGCAGCACTACGCCTTGAGCTACGCGCCCCCGCCCACGCCCCAGCCGCAGTACTACAACTACCTGGGCCAGCTGATGCCGACGAGCGCCAGCAACTGGGACGACGTCACCCACTCACTGCACAGCCCCGCCCAGGGCGGCCAGACCTTCTCCGCCCCGCTGCCCGGTCCCTCGGGCGTGGCGGCCAACGGCGGCTACAACACCATCATCGCCAGCAACGGCGACAACTCCTACTGGATCAGCCCGACCGACAACATCGTCGTGCCCGCCGGCGAGACCGGGACCAAGACCATCTACACCTGGGCTCCCGAGGTGATGCCCGACGGGGTCAACAACCTGACCTTCTACGGCGCAGGCAACTGGGGCATCGGCAACAGCGGCGACAACCTCATCATCATGGGGGGCATATATTTTCAATCATTCTCCTTAAATCGAAAAATGAATTAATAAAGATTCTGATTTATTCATATGTTTGTTTTGTGAATGTAACCACACAATAATATTTAATTCACATGAAATAGGGGGAGTATGATTATAACAGGGATCATTTTATACATATGAAACGTGACCACCTTAGTCTCTCTAATTATGTTTACTGGATTAAAGAATAAAGTTTTGATGGGAAACAAATTCAAGAGTGTCATGTTCTTCAAAATGCATGCATATACAATTTTTAGTATTAACTGTCATCTTGATGGTTTATTATTTTGTGTGTGTCATGGGCCTTGTGAGAGAATGTTAGAATTAACTTGACCTAATTCATCTAGAGATGACCCATGATGCGATATAAAATCTCCCATTCAAATTATAAATTAATTATATATTTATAACCAGCCATTAGGGTGAGAGTCGTTTTGGATTCTTTTCTCCTCAACACCCTCATAATGTGCACAAGTAAGGGGAGGCTACAATATTTGAATTCAAAGTTGTTACATGCATAAGGTCTATAAAAAGGGAGGGTCTCATTGATGGGAGGGTTTATCTTCTCATTCATCTTTATAATGGCCTTGGTCTCTCTGGTTGTATAATCGGAGAAGGGTCCCATCTCTCATTCTCCATCTCGGTGTGCTTGGCCTGCAATATGAGAAGTGGAAACCTCGATGCCAAATACATCTTCTCCTTCCGTGCTCCATCGAGGATGATCTGTGCGCTGTGTGCTCGTCTTCGGCCAGTCGACATCCCAAGATGTCGCTAAGTAATACCCCTCACCTCTTTGGATCCGTATATTTGTGAGATGTCATCATCTTTCACTGTACACTCTGGTCCACCTAGTTCTAACATACGTGAAACCTCAGAGACTGTTTAAATATTGGAGGATGGTGAAGGAAGCGGTGCACGAGGGATTCCAAATTTCCAATTCAGCATATTCATTGTTCTTGGCCATTTCTTTACCCCCTCCAAAGAAAACGGAATGACATGTTGGCGTTCAAACACTACTACTTGCACACAGAGAAGGAACAGGGGAACAAACAAGTGAATTCTCAACCAAATACAAAATTGTGTATCGTATTATTCTTTGTCTTAGCAATCGGATGGATGAATCCTCCCTCTTGTAAAAAAAAAAACAAGAAAAAAATTCAAATAAATATATTCACTAGCCCTTGACTTGTGTGCGCGTGTGAATTTTGAAGTGAGAAGATATACAAAAACAACATTGTAAAACCCCTTCTATGTAAAAACTCGGTGAATTCTTACATCTCGTGTGATTATGAAGTGCATTAATATTTTTATCTCATCTTTCTCACTTTTCGCATCTTTATTTTGGTAAGAAATGATAAACAAAACGTGGAGGGTTATTTTGTAAATAAAAAGTTAAAAGTATTTCCCCTACCACCAACTATCAAATAAACTCATGACACTTTGTAGATGTGGTGGAACTCACTCGACAATTCCTCACCCTATCAGAGGAGCTGCCATAAGTTCGATTAAGAAAAAATTTGAAACGGAAGAAATTTTACCAAAGGGGCCCTTAATCACGAGTGCAAACATCTCGTCCTTAACGTTGAGGAGGGGGATGGCGTTGACGTCGCCTGCGCACCCATCATCGACCACGACGACCCGGCAGTGCTCGTGCCGGCCGTGACGTTCGTAGACGACGACGAGAACACCTGAGTGTCGTAGTTCCCCGCCGAGGTCGGAGTGCCACTCACCGACAACTGCATACTCAGGTTTCCAGCCGAAGCGGTCGGCACGTTGATGATGATCAGGTAGTTGTCATAGGTGGATGTGAAGCAACCATTGATCTGAACGGCGGATGCTGCGGAGAATGTGACCTTTCCGCCGGCACCGAGGGTCACCCCTGTTCCGGTTGCAGAGGTGGGGATTACGGGGTTTATCCCTGAACTGAATCCGTTGATCGCGTCCCGGTCTGCGTTCTCGATCGCGGCTGTAACATCGTCACCGACCGCTACGTGTGCCAGGGTCATATCGCACTCCAATGGCCCGCACGTCGGCGGGTGCTCTAGGGAAGAGAGGGGTTGCTAGAAGGCGTAGAGTGCGGCGGTGGCGATCTCCAGCTCATCGCCTGCGCTGTGAGTCGTCGCTGTCGTGCCGCCGACACCGCGCACGACCGTCATTACCTGCGGGGTGGCGGACGTGCAGGCGGTCGCGGTCATCCTTTCGCCCCCCACTTCAACGTCTTGCGGCAGGTTCGAGGTGGTGAACTTCGTCACAGGATCGGATGTGGCAACGTCGATCGTTGTCTGGGCGAACGTCCGGTGGCAGTTCGTACAGTGCCCGTCGGTGTCGTTCGCGCGGTACCGCTTACTGCACCTCGGATCGGTGGTGATCATCTACCTGATCGCCGCCCCTCGGTGGAGCATTGCTCGGCCGATTGCGTCCGAGAAAAGCCAGCTGTGATGAGACACGGAGTGCTCTTCGCAGTCGACAATCCAGCAGTGGTCTTTCGGTAAACACTGCCGCCGGTAAACCAGAATACTGTGGTCTTCCATTTCCCCTCCTCTCAAATAACGTACATAAGGGACACAAAGAGAAAGGGGCCCCGAAGGGCCCCCAAGCGTTGCCACCCGAATTGTGCCGCGCATCACTTGCGCAGGAAGACCGCCCAGCTCTCCGCCGCGTCGGCCAGCGCCTTGAGCGCCATCGTGTGCGCCTCCTCGCGGCCCTCCGGGGCCGGCAGGCGGTGGGCGTTCTGGCTGATGAGCCGCAGGGCCGCCGCCACGTTGGCATGCGACTTCCCGGATTCCAGCGCGGCATTGGCCAGCGTCGCGGTGTCCTGCACGGTGGCCCCGCGGCCCTTCGGCGCTGCCGGCTTCTGGGCCTTGGGCGCGGCCGCCGCGACCACGGCGCCCTTGACCGCCAGCTTCGCAGCGGCGGGCTTCAGTTCCTTGACCCCCTGCGCCTTGGCCTCGTTGATGATGGCCGTGAGGGCCTTGCGGGCGCGCTCGAATTGCGAGCCCTTCGCCTCGGCAGCCGCCGACTTCTCGATGGCCTCGATGGCCAGCTTCTCGCCAACGATCAGCTGGGCCTTGTGGCCGAGGTTGAACCATGACGCGTACACGGCCGGCGAGCCGCAACGGGTGTAGACCTCGCTGACTTCCTTGGTCGAGGTGGCCCCGAAGCGCACAGTCATCTTGAGGCCTAGCAGCATGGCGTTGCCGAGATTTTCCTCGGCGAGGTTGATGGCTTCCAGCACGCCCCGGCGGTCTGCGACGTGCGAGTCGGCGGCCAGCTGGGCGTCGGGGGTGATCTTGGTGGACTTGGCGGTCTGAGCGGTCATGACGGTGTCTCCGATAAGTGGGTTGTGAGCGCCACATGGCGCAGCCACAGAATGCACAAGTTGGACGTATCTTCGCAAGTCGCTTTAAAACCGTTTTAACTCCGGGTTTGGGGCCTCAGTTGATCCGCGCCGGTAAGCGTCTGGCCGATGCGCTCGACGCCGAGTGGACGGTGGTCTATGTCGAAACGCCCGCGTTGCGCAAGTTGTCGGAGGTGGAACGCAACCGGCGCATCGAGTTGCTGCGGCTGGCCGAATCCCTGGGCGCCGAGACGGTGACTCTCGACGGTCCCACCGCCACCGAGGCGCTGCTGGAATACGCCGCCACCCGCCATGTGACGCGCCTGATCGTGGGCGCACCGAAGCGCCATGGGCTGCGCGCGCTGCTGCGATCCTCGACGGCCACGGAGCTTGCGCGCCGCGCCCGTGGTTTTGATGTCATCACCATCGCGGCGGCGACGGATGGCGTCCCTGCGCCTGCGGGCCGCGGCCAGCGTGGCGAGTCCGGGGTGCCCGTCAAGGTGCGCTGGAAGCGCTATGCCTGGGCGCTGGCCACCAGCGTCGGCTGCACCGCCGTGGCGTTCACGATGTTCTCGCACCTGGACATCGTGAACCTGGTGATGGTCTACCTGCTGGGGGTGACCATTGCCGGACTGCGCTTCGGCCGCGGTCCCTCGGTGATGGTCTCGGTGCTGAACGTGGCCTCGTTCGATTTCTTTTTTGTCACGCCGCGATTCGCCTTTGCCGTCTCCGATGCCCAGTACCTGCTGACCTTCGCAGTGATGCTGATTGTCGGCCTGGTGATAGCGCAGCTGATGGCCAGTGTGCGCCAGCAGACCCGGGTGGCTGGGGCACGCGAGCGGCGCACGGCATTGCTGTATGCCATGAGCCGGGAACTGGCGGCCACCCGCGGCGCCGCAGCCATGGCGCGACTGGCTGTGCGGCATGTGGCGGAGGTGTTCGCCTGCCAGGCGGTGGTGCTGCTGCCGGATGCCACCGGCAAGCTGCGGTTCCCGGCCGACAGACCCATGGGAGAGTCATTGCGCGGCGCCGAACTCGCCGTGGCGCAGTGGGTGGCTGATCACGGCCGGCAGGCTGGCCTCGGCACCGATACCTTGCCTGCCGCGTCCGCGCTGTATGTGCCGCTGGGCGATGCCGATCGCCGGCTCGGCGTGCTGGCAGTGCTGCCGCGGAACCGGCGGCGTGTGATGCTGCCCGAGCAGCGGCACCTGCTGGAGACCTTCGCCGGCCAGATCGGCGTGGCGCTGGCCGGTCGGCTCCAAGGTAGACACACATAATTTTGAAAATAATAATAATAATAATAATAATAAAAAACTCTCTGAGCATCCAAAGTGTGGTCTTAAGAAAAGTGGGCATCTAAACACATGTATGCTGGCTACATAAAACTCAGATGAGTGATATTATGCTGCCAGGGTCTCTGAAGATTAATTTAGAATTACATAAACATGATTCTTTGCCTAAAACATAAACTTTGATAAGTTTTCGATGCGACCAAATATTGCTAGTCGGTCAAGGAATGACGGTCCGAGAGTGTCTAGAGTCTGAGTCCAACGGATGACTGTGGTCCGAGTCGGAGTCCGAGTCCGAGTCCAAGTTTTGTTATAAATATAATAACAAGTATTCTCTGTATAAATTTAAATTATGTAAAATATCATATTTATTCATAATTATATTATTCTTGTCAAAAAATGAAAAACTATATTTAAATATAATATTTATATATCATTAGAATTAATTTCATAATACATCTGTTAATATATGTTTTAGAATAATTTTAATAAATTTATCTCTAATAATAATTTTCATATAAAAAATTTTGAAATCAAAATTCACCGCTTCATCTCACTTTTGGAGTTATTTGAGCAATGTTCACGGTACACAGTCACATCTAGGTGTATTTACATGCTGACAATGATTTTTTTTATTTATTAAAAGAAAACATGCTCGATCGAGTATGTACATATACAAACGCACATCTTGTGTAACATCAAGATTTATATATTTTTAAAAATAAAAATAAAAAAATCACTGCACATCGCGCTGGTGTACAATACACCTAGGTGTGTTTGGAGGTTGGAGGTATCATTTGGAGTTATTCGGATACGAAATGCACGTAGAGCCCAGATTTCCCAAGATCTGGGACATCAAATCTATGAAAGCTCACTATCTGGCCCAAAGTGGACGTTTAGTGAGCGGTGTCAGTGTGGCTTCATTAACATGGCCCTAGAGGGAACCAACCCATCAAAGACTGCAACTAGCAAGTTAATTGCCAATCCAATTGAAACCTTTATTTGGCAAAATTTTGATATTATTTGCAAGTTTATTTCACTTGCACCTCCAATGGATCAAGTAGTCAATGACCCTAAATGGTTATCCGACTTGGTCTGATCTGACTCACGCAACACGCTGACGGTGGCTGCGGCTGCCACCGACTCGGCCACCACCTTGGCGCTGGCGAACAGCCTGCGTACCCAGCTGATCGCACTGGGCGTGGTGGCCTCTGCGTGAAGTCGGTCTATATCGGCATCCCGGCCGATGGTGGAGTTGAGGCGCTATTCCTCAACTCCGTCCTGGCCGGGGTGCTGGTATGTCGGGAGGCCGGGTGGGACATCGAGTACGAAGTGCTGCCCGGCTGCTCCTTGATCGACAAGGCAAGAAACCAGGTCGCGGCTCGGTTCCTTGAGTCGGGCCGCGACTGGCTGCTGTTTCTGGACGCCGACCTTGTGTTCGAGGCGTCCGACATGCTCAATCTGCTGGAGCGCCCCGAGGACGTCATCGGCAGCGCCTACGTCAAGAAGAATGGCGAGGGCAAGTACAACGTTCGCCCCTTAGAGCCGCTCAACGAGCAGGGCGGGGCGTGGGAATGCGAAGGCATCGCCACGGGATTCCTGAAGATCTCGCGCAAGGCGCTGGAGTCGATGGAAGCGCCCACCTTTGGGGGCACCAAGGCGTACTTCCGCACCGAAATCATCGATGGCGAGTATTGGGGCGAGGACTACCTGTTCTGTCGCCGATATCGCGAGCAGGGCGGCAGCGTGTGGCTGCTTCCTGCTGACTTGGGCCACGTCGGCCCGTACACGTACCGGGGGCGCCGTGACGCAAGTCGCTGATTTCATCAAGGACACGCTGCTACTGATCCAGGCAGTGGATGCGCGCCAGCCGGTGAAGGCCGTGGATATGGCCTCTGGTATCCGGGCGCTGAACCGCTTCGTGCGCCGACTGGAGGCAAACACCACTGCCCTTGGCTGGCAGGACGTATCGAGCCCGTCCGACACGCTGCCTCTTCCGCCGGAGGCAGAGTTGCCGGTGATGTATGCGCTGGCGATTGACCTTGCACCCAGCTACGGGGTGACGCCGCTTCCCGCTGTCGTTGGCCGAGCCAATGACTACATGAATGACCTGCGCCGCGATCAGATGGTCGCCACGCCGATCCAGCCGATTCTCGACCTGCCTGCCCCGGATGGTTGGAGCAATCGGACGATCAACGGAAGCACGTTCTACAGGCCGGCTCATCGGCTACCTCCCTGGCATCATCGACGGGGCAGCTTATTTAGAATTTCAATGCATGACCACACCATCCATTTAACCCTTTCGAGCCTTCCAGCTCGTGGGTGGCGGGCCAAGATCCGAATGGGAATACGTTGACCGGCTACAACGCCACGACCAAGCAGGCGGGGTTGTTATCCGGCAATGCTTCGATACTCGGTATTATGGCGCGGATCAAATCCATGCTGAATAGCGCAGTGCCAGGGATCGCAGGCAGTAATTCAGTCACTACTCCTGGGGTCTTTACCTCGATCGCCCAAGTCGGCCTGAGTTTCAGCAAGGATGGGACGTTGGCACTGGATACCAGCAAGCTAAGTTCCGCTCTTTCCAGTAGCCCTAACGGCGTTGCGGCGCTGTTTGCAACTCCCGGTATACCGAGCGACCCGCTGGTGAGTTACGTAAGCTCGACTTCAAGTACCATCCCAGGCAATCAACAGCTTATAGTCACACAGATCGCCAGCAAAGGGCAGGCCAATGGCAGTGCCGCCGTAGGCAGCACCACTATCACTGCCGGGGTCAACGACAGCTTAACCGTCACCATAAACGGCGTGACTGCCACCATCACCATACCCGCAGGCACATATACGCTCTCCGGCCTGGAAGCGACGATACAGGCGGCCATCAACGGTAATAGCGCATATTCGTCCTCTGGTGTCAGTGTTGCGATTACGGACTCGGCAGGCGTGCTGAACGTGACCTCCAACAATTACGGCAGTACGTCTTCGGTCGTTATCAGCGGCGGCAACGCTTCTGTCAACCTGTTCGGAGCGGCTCCTACCTCCACCAATGGTACGGATGTCGCGGGTACGCTGAATGGCGTAACGGCAACCGGCTCAGGGCAGACGCTGACAGGTACCGATGGCTTGCAAATCCAGGTGACCGGCGGCACAACCGGCAACCGGGGTACTGTGCAATTCACCCAGGGTTATGGTGCGATGCTGAGTACCTATACCCAGGGCTTGCTGGCCACCGGCGGTGCGCTTTCGGCAGATACCGCCGGGGTTAATGCATCTATCGCCAGTATCGATAAACAGCGCAGCGCCTTCAATGCGAGATTGGTGGCGGATCAAGCGAATCTTCTTGCCGAATTCAATGCGATGGATATATTGGTCGGCCAGTTGAAGCAGACCAGCAGCTTCTTGACCCAGCAGTCCTGCTTCCCCTTCATGGGAATGGGGCGTTCCAGCGCGGTGACTTCCATGATCGGCCACGCCCAACGACCCGGCGTCCAGTCTCCCGCAGCAATCTCGCTATTAGGCTGGAATGAGGACTCTTCCGCAGTCGGGACCGGCGCCCCGAAGCGGACTGTCCCGATGACCGCCCCAAACGGCAGGCTGTAGTTGTAGCCGCAGCCGAAATGGCCGACGCAGAGGTCGTTAAGCTCTTCCGAGATGTGGCGCGACGCGGGGAACTTGGCGGTCGCGTGGATAGCAACTTGCTGCCCGATCAGCCGGGCAGGCAGTTTGAAGCCGCGCGTCTCGAAAGCCTTGGCAAACTCGCCAAGCTCGCGATCCCAAGTGAAGATCAGCGAGGCGAACGGCTGCCAGAGCGAAATCGCTGGCGTGCTCATCGGAGAATTCTCACTCACAGCTTCATCCAATCTTCAGCAGCCCGCCTGGCCGCATTCCTGCGATCACGGGCGGTGAGTTCCTGTGCCTTGCGGCGGTCGGCCAAGTGGCGACGGCGCTGATGCGGCGGGAGGGTGAGAGGGAAGGTCATGCTGGACCTACGTTGTCGGTTTCGGTGCTGACGGTTCGGGCGTGAATGCCCATGTCCTTCGCGGGTCCGTAGCCCTCGATGAACTCGTCACCGTGCTGGCCTTCGATAATGCCGCGAGCGTGAAGTTGGGCGATGTGCTCGGCGTGCTCCAACAGGTCGGAGAAGCCGAAGAAGTCCGCACGGAACTCCGCCATGAACTCAGCGTCGAACTTGGATGCGTCGAGTTGCACTTCGACGATCTGCGTGACGGCGATCTGAAAGGTGCGCCTCACCGCCCCTCTCCCATCTCGAAAAGCCGCGCCTCGATCAGCGCTCCTCGCTCGACACCAGCGCCACGCATCGACCGGCGAAGATCCGCAATCTCGTCCTCGTCGGGAGCGTGGCCGTAGTAGTCGGCGTCCGGGTCCGGCGCGCACGAAGCGCACAGCCGGTCGCCGTCGATCACCTCGACAACGTCAGGCGCATCGCAGTGCTCGCAGCCGAGGTTGTCGGGGTCGAGGGTCAGCGGGGCGGGGAACTTGGTGGGGGCGTTCATGCCTCCACCTCGTCCACCACGAACGAGGCAGAGGTCAGCCCCATCGTCCATGTGACGCGGGTCGACCGCCTTCTCGCCGAGGTCGCGGATCGTCTGCCTCATGATCTTCTGCGCGAGGTCGACCGCCGTCTCGTCGAACGGCGTCGAAAAGACCGTCACGCCGAGCTGCCGGCCTCTTTCGAACAGCGCCTCGTGCCAGGACCACGGCGTCTGCGCCTCCTGATAGAGGTCGTAGAGCGTGCGTCCATCCCAGAGCCCGCCCTCGATTTCGAAGCCGGGGCCGCGGTGGTCGAGGTCTGGTCAGTAGTAGACATAATGCTCAATGGGGAATTAGTAATTTGATTCCCTATTGTAGCAGGCGGTAATAGCGCCGATTTTTTCCGCCCGGTCGCAGGCCCAATGCTCCGGCGTGCGGTTTCCCGCCCCCTTGAGTCTTATCCGCGCCGCGGAATGTGCGAGGGAATCAGAAAGTAGCTGATGGTCGTCACCACCGCGCACGCGGCCACGAACCAGAAAAAACGGTCGATCGGCGGCACCGGGCTCATTTTGAAATAAACCTGCGGGACGGTGGCGGAGAGCAGGCCGCCGAAGCGCGAGAACGCCTGCGCCACACCGATTGCTGCACCACGGATTTCGGTGGGATAGGAATGCGCGGCCACCGCGTAGAGATAGGATTGCATGCCGTTGATCACGGCGCCGCCGACAAAGCAGGCCGTGAGCAGCGCGGCCTGCGAGCCGGCCCCCTGCAGGAGCAACACGCCGATCGAGGCCGTCGCCACCGCGCCGATGAAGGCCGCGGCGGTGCCGACACCGCGCGAACCCCACAGTCCCATCAGGAAGGCGCCACCGATGGAGCCGACGACGCCGCCGCCGCTGAACAGGCTCAGGGAGCGGGAGGCCACGGCAGCGCTCTGGCTGGCCCAGTCAAACAGCACCGGCAGGCTGTTGCTGAAGATGTAAAGCACCAGGGTGTTGAACGTGAACGCGATCCAGATGAACAGCGTGGGACGCCAGTAGCGGCTGTTCCAGATGGTGGAGAACCAGGTACTGGAGGTCTTCGCGTTTTCGACCACGACGAAAGTCTCGGTGCCATCGAAGCGCCGTTCTCCGAGCAGGCGGTTCAGCGCCCGCGCCAGCTGTGGATGCAGGGCCGGTCGCAGCGCGAGGTACTTCGGGGACTCCGGCAGCAGCAGCCAGAGAGGCCAAGAGAGAGGGAGAGGCCGAGGGTCATGCGGCCACCTCCGCTCTGATGGACTTGCCCGCCATCTGAAGCCCATCTATGCGAAACGGTGAGGGGGAGGCGCGATGCTTAATTCTGTTGTTTGCCGTTACGAGCATTTCTTGACCGTTTGGTATGCTAAATGGTGCGGCGTGTTGGGCTTCGACCCGGCGGTCAGGAAGGACGTGCCGGCCAGTTATCGGAAGATTTGGGAATGGTGCGCCATTCTCGAATCCCTTCATAACCGCGACATGCTTCGACCGGGCAGACGCGGTCTCGGATTTGCGGTCGGGACAGAAGCCCTCCCGTCCGCATTCGCCAGCCTGGGCGTTGAGGTTCTCGCCACCGATCTGGCCACTGAAAAATCGGACGAACAGTGGGCGGCCACGGGGCAACATGCCGCCAATCTCGATTCGCTCTTCATCAGCAGACATGTCAGCATTGAGGACTTCCGGCGCCGGGTCTCTTTCCAGCCGGCCGACATGACCGATCTGGATGGTCTTGAGGGCGGTTATGACTTTCTCTGGAGCAGTTGCGCCATGGAGCATCTGGGGACACTCGATGCCGGCACTGATTTCGTCAAAAATGCCATGCGCCTGCTTAAGCCGGGTGGGGTCGCGGTCCACACCACCGAGTTCAACTGCGTCTCCAATGAAGACACGGTCGAAGAGGGGTGGAACGTCATCTACCGGCGCAAGGATATGGAGAAACTGTCCGGCGAATTGCGAATGATGAACTGTAGTTTCGGCCCCGTCGATTTCTGTCCTGGGTTCCACAGCTTCGACATTGACTATGACACAGCCCCTTACCTCACCGGCAACGGCGTTCATATCAAACTGCTGATCGACGGCTTTGTCTCGACCTCGTTCCTGATGATCGTGGAAAAGCACTAACCGTCTCCGATCGCGATTTTCCACGTGAATGAGAGCGAACCAGATGCCGCGGCACCGCTCTTTATCCTGAATTGTGTGGAGCTTAGGCCTGTCGTGTCGTGGGACAGCACATCACCGATCGCTACCGGCGATACGGTCTGCACAATCTGCACATCCTGCGCGCGCGGGGCCTCGGACAAGCCGTGACTGACCAACACCGTTGTGCCACCCATGGCAACCGATGAAGCGCCGCTATTCCGCCGCGCCGACAGCAGCAGCCTCGGCTCGGCCGACACAGGCGGAGCGTGGACACAGCCCCTCGCCGACGATTTCGCGATCGTCTCCCAGCACGCGGTGGCCACCTCCGAGGGCGACCCCCACCTCGCATACCTCGACCTCGACACGCCGGACTACTACCTCCAGTGCCTGATCGCGGGCGTGGGCAGCCTCACCAACCGCGTCGGCCTGGTCTACCGGTACGTCAACACCACCAACTACTCCTTGGCCGTCGTTGACGCCGCCGCCCAGGCGGTCCGCATCATCAACGTGGTCTCCGGGGTGGAGAACCTCGTGTCCAGCGTGCCGACCGAGGTCTACTCAGGCGTCACACTCGGCGTGCTCGTCTCCGACGACGTGGCGACCGTGTACGTGGACGGCATCTCCATCACCAGCGGCAGCGCCATCAACACCAGCTCCGAACTGGCCGGGATCTACGCCCAATGGGGCACCGGTGACACCGCCCCGGTCATCGACAACGTGTGGGCGTGGGATCGGCTCGGCACCAGCGAGCCCGGCATCCTGTGGACTGGCGACGCCGTGGACATCGTCCCGAGCGTTATCCCGGGCCCCATGAAGGTGGCCAGTCTGTCGGGTGAGGGCTGGCTGGGGAAGATGGCCAGCCAGGACGTCACCCCGCCCACCTCCGTCACCGGACGCCGTACCGGCCGGCTGCTGGGTGCGGTGCTGGCGGAGTGTCAGCTGATCCACCCGCCCGGCCCGCTCGGCGACCCACATGTTCCCGAAGGCGTGCTCCTCGACGGCGCCGACATACAGGTCGAGGTAGCGCCTCGTCCGGGCCCTGGCCACGACGACGAGATCCGCGTAGGCCTCACTCGCGCCGGCGCGGTCAGGGAGCTCGGCGAGCGCATCGCGAGTGCCCTGCACGAACAGCATCGGTATGCGGATTTCTCCAAGGTGATCCGCCCGCGTCGAGGCGGGTTGCTTCGCGGGATGCAACGGGAATCCCAAGAATACGAGGCCGCGAACGCCGTCCAACGGGGCCTTCGACTGCGCCTGAGAGGTCATTCGGCCGCCAAACGACTTGCCGCCGGCGATCGCCTTCTTTGCCGCCTCGGCGGCAGCCTTGTCCTTGAACGCGATCTGCTGAACGCGTCGACGCTCGGGCGTGGCGCTCCGGCGGGCGCTCCGGCGGGCGGCGGCGGTGCAATAGGCGGTGCACTACCTCTGCACTCGTCTTGCAGCGGGCGTGCACACGCACCATTTTGGCATGTCGGTTGGCTGTCCCTCGACCCAGAATTCTTGTCGGTGCTCCGGCGGTGCGCTACCTGTGCACTCGCCACGCAGCGATCGAGCGTGCTTCGTCGCGGGCGCATCAACATCCTCCTTCGTCCCTGTCCCTCGGTCGTTCTTCGTGCTCGGCGGTGCCGTCTTGTTCGACAGCCTCGGTTGATCCCCGCTTAGTCATTGCTTGGCCCCGCGTGGTCGTGCGGCGTGGCTGGGTGTGCGGGCACGGGCGTCGCGCTCGGCGGGACTGTGACGGCACATGAGTGGCGTTGTACCCAGGTGCATTGGCGGGCCCCCTGCTTCGTTGCAGCCGACCGCAACTGCGCTGGGCGATTCATTGCGTCCCTCCCCGCGGAGGGCCGGTCTGGTGGGCTGTATCGTCTATAGCCAGAATGTGGCAACATCGTGACCCTACGACCCGTTCCGCTTCTCCCTCCCCTCGGGCGGGTGAGAAGCAGCCCCCGGCGACATCCCGTGCGTCCCCGGCCCGGCATGCCTCATGGCGTGCCGCCCGTGCCGTTCGGCCCTCGAGATTGTCGTGTGCTTATGGATGCGGTGGATCGGATTGGCTCGGGAGCCGCTCCCGACCGGAGGCGAACGAAAGGCATGCGCGGGCACGTGGCCTCCGGGGCTGCGTGCGCGTGATGTCCTATGTTTCCTCCCCCTCTCTTCGGTGCGAACGACCGTCGACGTGATCCGTCCTTCGGCGTGCCCGCTCGCCTTTGCGTCGTGCTGCCCGGCCCCCTCCTCTCCCTCCCCTCCCCCCCGGCGTGGCCCGCCCGCCCCGCTGCGCCCACCCCCCCGTGCGGGTGAGTGCCGCGGACCGGATCGGGGCGGCTGGGGAAGAAGGGAGGGAAGAGCGGGTCGCAGCGCGTCGTTCGGCCGGGGCGGAGCGCCGGAAGGACGCGTCGCGTGCCGACGTCGTCGAGGATTCGCTACCTGGTTGATCCTGCCAGTAGTCATATGCTTGTCTCAAAGATTAAGCCATGCATGTGTAAGTATGAACAATTTCAGACTGTGAAACTGCGAATGGAAGGGGTGAGTCACAGCCAGACTCAGTAGGGGTCACGCAGGTGCCCCTCAACGCAAGGCATGCAGACATGCACAAAATAAAAGCTCGTCGCATGCACGCAAGTGGTATAGCAGGCAAACAGTAGTAGTAAAGCAAAAAGCTGTAAACTCTAGCCACAAGTAAAGAAGACAGCTAAACAAGCTATAAAAACTACTAGAAGCTGCAACCAAAGTAAACGACAAAACCACAACTACGTCTACTAACAAAAGAAACACGTTTGGTATGTCTACCGATGAAAAAGACATGTCCACCAACAAAAGAGAGCCTATCTATGTTTATTAATTTAAACATTCTAATAATTTATTTCAAAAAAAATGGTATCAATCTCATCATCGGTGGCTACTCCACTTCCACTGACGTCTGCCCACGAGCTGGCAAGAGGCCACCTCAACCAAACGGTTGTCGTCTTATAGCGCTCATCAGGGAAACAGATGGTCTTGCCGTCGAGCGTCGTTGCCCGTGAACATTGCAGTCTGTTCGCAACGAAATCCCATCTCAGTCGGCATTTTTCAAATCCCCGCCAACGGAGAGAGAGGGGTACGGCGCTGTGGAGGCGCAGCACCAGGATAGTTTCCGATGGCGATGTATCGCATGGCTCTACGGCTGCGGCCCTTCTGCAACCAATCTCCCTCACCTTGCTTCGCTCGCCGGAAGGCTAGTCTCTCTCTCTCTCGATCGATGCAGCTTTGTTAGACCCTCCGACTGCAGAAGGAGATGTGGACTTTTACGCTACGATGACTCGCTTGGGCGTCCATCCTGCCACTGCTTAACACTTTTATTCTTTAAAAAGAATGGAGTTCTCTGATAATAACAGTTGTTTACTCTCTTTCTTTTCTTTTGTGGGGTGGGGGGGTGGTGACTTGGGCAGATGAGCGTCGAGCCGCACGCTGCAACGACCAGGTTAAGAGAGTCGGGGCTTCTAAGGTCCCAGGGGCTCATAGGAGGGAAATGGCTGGACGCATACGATGGCAAGACCATTCAGGTGCTTTGCTTCTGTGGGTTGCTTTTTCGATTTTTCTTTTATTTCTTTTTTAGGCAGGCGTATGGGTCCTTACAGTGTGGCGTATGTTTTCTGATCTTGGCTTAATGATCCCTTTTTGGTCTGGTTGATATTTTATTACCGTATTGCTCGAGATCATCCTCGTAAGCCTTGCCTCCAGCGTTAAGAGTCCATGTTAATAATCTCCTTTGCCCGCTCATTAAAACCTACTCCTCCCGAAAGTCCATTGATTAAATTTAGCGGTACCTTGATAACCTACTCCGCTATCGGTTAAAATCCCATCCACAAGCTTATAAAACTCGAAACGGATCCTAACCGCTCCTTTTTGCGCTATGAGAAAGCTCCTCCGCCTTATAGGGAGGTTTTCTCCGTTTCCGAGGCTTACGGTATTAACTCCGCCTATCGGTATCCTAGAGCCTCCTCTAAGCGCTTTACCGCTCCTCCCTAAAAGCTGGATCTTTTGCCCGGCTACTCCAGCTCCTAAAGTAAACTCCCGGGTATATGCCATAGATAAAGGATGATCCGGATCTCCGTTATACCAATCCTCCTCCGGTTTAAGGGATCCCGAGTTAGTACATATCCGGCATAGATCATAATCATTCTTAGGAGTGATCTCGAGATCGATCCCGGTAGGCAAAACATCCGTAAACCAATTATCCGGATACCAGTTAGGGAGAGTAAATACCTCGATCCCTCGCCCGGCGATATTGTACTCCCTAAACTCTACATTTTCCCGCTTTACTGGAGCTTTTCCGCCCTCGTAGATATCGGAGGTACTTACTCGAGTTTTCGTTTCATCGTTAGTATGGAGGAGCTTTTTATAAAACTCCCGGGTTTCGGGTACCCATCCGCTAAGAGTATCTCCGGCTTGAAACTGGAGATCCGTTAGATAGATCGGTACATCCTCGTTAGCCTCGTTTCTTATTACCGCATCCTCCGCCACTAGCTCGATCGTTACCGAAAGAATCCCTGAGCCCAAAAGGGAAAGACCGCGTGGTGTGTGCACAACTCGTATCACGGAATCATGCCCGACGGCAAGCGGAAGATTACCTTGTTGCCCAATGGTCGCTTTAGCCAGACTCTATTAAGGATAGAAGCGTTTTAAATACAGCCCATTCCATGCGTGAGATAATTCTTCCCCTTCGGCGTTTGTAAGTAGATATGCGTTCCCCGGATAGACCTGCTTAACTACAAACGGTCCCTCCCAGTTTGGTTGCAGCTTGGACCTAGGACCTCCTGTTCGAATGAATTTTCTTTTCCCATGGTAAGAATGAATGTTCAATGAGTCTTTATTGTGAATCGTTTAAAGCTTGGCTTAAACATGATTTAAATGTGATTTTTGATGTTACACATGTCCACATGATTGATCCTTAATCAATGGTTGCTTGTATGGTGGAGTTCTAATACATGTGTTGATTGTTGTTGAGTGTGTCAACGCACTGTGCATGCTGCGTCAACGCAGCAGTTCATCCAGAGAGCTCTTAGCTTATGGATGACCACTGCGTCAACACATGGCACAGATGCGTGGACGCAGCTGATCAACGTCTCCAGCCTTTAGCTTCTGGATGGCCACTGCGTCAACGCTGTAACCAGTGCGTCTACGCAGTAGCTGCATTCAGCAAGCTTCTTAGCTTCTGGCTGTGCCTCTGCGTCAACGCAGGGTCTATGCTGCATCAATGCAGTGGGCTGGCAGAGTTAAGGCATCTTAGCTGTAGAGTCGTCGCAGTGCCTGGCTGCCGTTTGCATGAGTTATTGGAGTGCGTCAACGCACTATGTTCAGTGCGTTAACACAGCCCTCACTTGTTGCTGTCCTTACCCCTGTGCGTCAATGTATTGTCCCAATGCGTTAACGCATCAGGTTATCGGCCTGAGTATTTCTGCTTCTGGATTGGCCCTGTGAGTCTACGCACTGTGCTTGCTGCGTCTACGCAGCGCCTCATCCAGCAGGCCTGTGTCGACGCTTGTGTACAAAGGTCGACACTTGTGTACCTGTGTCGACGCTCTTGTATGCTGCGTCTACGTAGCGCTTCTTCCGGCTTGCTTTCTGCTTCTGACTGGCCAATGCGTCAATGCACTGCTCCAGTGCGTTAACGCATCAATCTATCCGCTTGGGTGCTTTGCCTTTGGAAAGGCCCTGGATGCCCTGTGCGTCAACCCACTGTCCCAGTGCGTTAACGCATCTGTTATTGCTTGGGTGTTTTGCTTCTGTTTTGCTTCTGGATGCCCTGTGCGTCGACGCTCTGCAACGCTGCGTCTACGCAGCAACTCATCCAGCAAGCGTTCAGCTTCTGGCTGCGTTGACTCTTGTTAAGGCTGCGTCGACTCCTTGCTCAGGCTGCGTCTACTCTATGCTTCAATGCGTTAACTCCTCATGCTATGAGAGTCGACTCCGCTCTGCTTCGAAAAAGATTTTCAGGCCTGCATCTCGGCTGCGGGGCTGCAAGATGCGGGGTTTTCTGGTTGCAAGTTTACTTGGTATAATGGGCAAGCTGCTAATGGCATTTGGGCAAGGCTGGATCGGGTTTTCTTCAATGGTGATTGGCAGATTTCCTGTCCCATGCTAACCGTGCAACACCTCTCGCGTGCTTGCAGCGATCATGCACCTCTCCTCATATCGGCTCCATTGTTGTCTCCTCGGGGCCCCTCCAGGTTCTGCTTCCAACATATGTGGACAGCCCATGAGCAGTTTATGGCTTGTTCCCGTGATGCTTGGGCCGCTGGCCCCCTCTCCTCATACCCGCTTGTTACCATTTCTTTGAAGCTTAAGCACATGAAGGACTTCTACCGTGGCTGGAACAAGGATGTTTTCAAGGATGTGCCCTCGAATGTTTCCTCTGCTGAAGCCTCTTTTCTTGCTGCTCAAGTGGCTCATGATCAGTCTCCTTCGGCTATCTCTATTGCTGCCCTCTCTGAGGCAAAGGACTCTCTTGACCGTGTTCTTCTCCAAGAAGAGATGTTTTGGCGTCAACGGTCCCGTATCAAGTGGCTTAAGGAAGGTGATCGGAACACAAAGTTTTTTCATGCTTATGCATCTTCTCAAGTGCAGCGCTCTTCTATATCTTCTCTTCGTGCTGATGATGGGTCTACTGTTGTTGACCCTGGCGACATGGCTGCTATGTTTGAGTCCCACTTCCAGTCGGCTTTCACCTCGTCGCCCCATGCCATCCACCCGGAGATCCTTGCGGCCATCCCTTCCATCTTGCAAACTGAACACAACTCCCTTTTATGTGATGTCCCTTCTATGGCTGATATAAAGGATGTTGTCTTTAGTATGGCTGCGGATAGTGCCCCTGGACCGGATGGGTTCTCGGGTCACTTCTTCCATGCTTGTTGGGATTTCATTGCTAGTGATGTTTGTGCTGCTGTGCAGGCCTTCTTTTGTGGCCACCGCCTCCCCCAGGGGATCACCTCCACACTCATTGCATTAATCCCCAAGGTGGACGCCCCTAGTTCTTGTGGTGACTTCAGGCCCATTAGTCTGTGCAACTTCTTTTACAAGATCATCTCTCGCATCATCAGTGACAGGTTGGCTGCAATTCTCCCCCTCCTCATCTCTAAAGTACAGTCCAAAAGAAAGAGAAATGTACTTTGAAGTTAGGGGAAGCCCGACACTGGCTCCAGCCCAACATCCAACACATGAAAACACAGAGACATGACAACACAGTTCTCAAAAACACAATCCAGAGGAACACTGCCAGACCATGATCACAGGCAAGATCATCATGCTCCGGATCTCAAGGCACATCGACCCACGGAACGAGCATGGCACACAAAGGGACACAAGCCTGGCACCTCCAATCATGGCATCATCGCTATCATCTCACACATCGAGGAGACACGACCCATGCCACGAAACAGCCACCAACAAAATCTCTAACTCGGCAAACAACACAAGCATTAGCTCTCACAAGAAAGATAGTCATCTAGGATGACTGCTACCAACCATCGGCTTCCGCGCCATAACAATAATCAAATCTGGCACGTAGAACGCCAATGACACCACTGGACCAAAAGCACAATCAAGTCGGTTCTTACTCAGACACTACATCTAATTCGAGTTTCACGCCAACTCTACAATCTCAAGAGAGTACGACAAAAATCAACCGACAAGATTTCACAATCCATGGTCTAAACAACAGCTCCAACTTCAGACTCACAGGGAACTCCTCCCAAGTTGACCACAATCACAATCCACCACACAACAACCCCAGCCAATCCCTGGCTCTGTTCTCAACACAGAACCATGGGACATAACCATAAATAGGGTCACATCAAGGCATAATCAGAACTGACCACACGGCTAACCATGCCAGCGTTTCGGTTATTCTTCCTTGTTCCCTATGGTTCTTTAAATTTCGAGGATGAAATTTATTGAAGGAGGGGAGGACTGTAATACCCAGGATCCTTTGGATCGGAATCCGAGAGCTTTCAGAGTGCTTTCATGGATCCTGAGTGGAGTTTGGCCTTTGAATCAGGTTTTCGGGCTGATTTATCTTCAGAATCCCGTAGTGGGTGAACCATTGAGATTTCAGACTCCGAGACGCTGTAGGTATGTTGTGCTCTTTCTGAGTGAAATACATGATTGCTACTTGTTCATCATAATTGTTATCATCACTTGAACATGGAAGTACAATCTCTCTGGAGTCGTTTCATGCGAGCATGCATAGCTTATTGCATTACATGTTAATTGGTAAATTACTTAAAGTTTGTCCATTGTTCATCTTGCCAGATCATCTTGTTGTTCATGCGTTCAATACTCATTTATGAACCTCATTTTCAGCTTCCAAAAGTCCATTTAGTCAACATCAAAATGAATCGAAATTATCATGTGGAGGGGGTTCAACAGAGTACATGAAGGATTATGATTTTACTCTGTCTTATCAGCATGGCAGGATGAATGTCATAGCTGATGCTCTGAGCAGGAGAGTAGTGGTCAGCCAGATGTTGTTGAGAAAGTGGAGGCTTTGGGAGCAGGTGCCGGCCATGACTTTTAGGCTCAAGATCCCCGAGGATCAGGGTTCGGGTGTCCTTGCGAGTTTGATTGTCACGCCAGTTGTTTGTCGACAGGTGACTGAGGCCCAGCGTGCGGACCCCGAGCTACCCCACATTTTGTCGATGGCCGAGGTGGAGTTTGGTGAGGATGGAGTTGTGAGGTTCAGAGGTAGGTTGTACGTCCCGGCTGAGGAGCAGGTGAGGCGTACGCTATTGCGAGAGGCCCATGGGAGCCGATATGCCATGCACCCCGGATGGGCTAAGATGTACCAGAACCTGAAGAGGCAGTTTTGGTGGCCTGACATGAAGAGAGATATGACGGAGTTTGTGGCAAGGTGTTTGACCTGTCAGTAGGTGAAGGCTGAGCACCAGCGACCAGGAGGAACACTTCTACCCTTGGAGATACCCGCGTGGAAGTGGGACCACATGACCACTGATTTTATGGTTGGGTTATCGAGGATGTCCAGTGGGCATGATAGTATTTGGTTACTAGTGGATAGACTGACGAAGACGGCTCGGTTGTTGTCGATCAAAGTCAGTTGGAGTGTGCAGAAGTTGTCCCGGTTGTATGTGGAGCGGATCGTTCTGTTGTATGGAGTCCCCATCTCCATTGTGTCTGATCATGATCCGCGCTTCACATCGACATTCTGGAGGAGTTTCCAGAGAGCTCTAGGCACCGAGTTAGCATTTAGCTCGACCTACCATCCTCAGTCAGACAGTCAATCTGAGAGGACCATCCAAACTTTGGAGGACATGTTGAGATCATGTTGCCTGGAGTGGCAGGAGAGTTGGACCCACCATTTACCGTTAGTGGAGTTTGCCTACAACAACAGCTATCATTCGAGCATTGGTATGGCTCCTTTCCCATGTGGCTTGGGCGCCCCCTTGACTTTCATGTAAGGAATCTAGACATTTTAACCCCTTTGTCCCCCATGTGTCCAATTGACTAGTCAACCTTCTAGATGGCCACCTAGGATGGTTGACCAGCCCCACATGGATGACATGGACCAATGGAAAAGGGATGAGGGCCCCCTAACTGGACCTACTCCACTTTTACATAAAAACCCAAAGACTTTTAAAGACTGACAACTTGACTTACAAAGCCTTATAATTGCACACATATATATGCAAGGATATAAATGTAAACCCAAAGGGCACAAAGGTAAAATAAAAATGTAAATGTCTGGAGTCGATTCCCATCAGCTCTGGTGTCCCCACCAGTTATGGTGGACTTCATCGTGATTAAAGGGATGACGACTTATAACGCCATCTTCGGCCGAGGCCTCCTCAGCCGAACGAAGGCGGTGCCCTCTACCTATCACCAAAAGATGAAGTTCCCCACTAAAAATGGCGTGGGGGAGGTCCGAGGTAACCAGGCAATGGCCAGAAAGTGTTACATAATCTCAGTTGAAGCTATAAGGTCGAAAGGGAAAAGCATTACAGCTACGATTAGATCAGGATGGACCCAGAGGATATCAAGAAGACCGCTTTCATTATCGACTTCGATGTGCACTGCTACACCTGGATGCCTTTCGGGTTGAAGAATGACGGGGCAACATATCAAAGGCTAATCAACTACATCTTCGAGGGACAACTCGGTCGAAACATCGAGGACTACATCGATGACATGCTCATCAAAACCCCAAAGGGCGAGGATCATTTTGTCGACCTAGCCCAGACCTTCGGCACCCTCCTGAAGTACAACATGAAGCTCAATCCCACCAAGTGCGCCTTCGGAGTCAGATCTAGGAAATTCCTAGGTTTCCTGGTAACTCAGTGCGGGTTTGAGGCCAACCCCGACAAGGTTCAAGCTATCCTGGACATGCGGCCACCGACCTTCATCAAGGACGTCCAGCACCTCACCGGACGCATCGCTGTGCTCAATCGTTTCTTATCCCGAGTGGTTGAACGATGCCTACCCTTCTTCAAATTGTTGAGGGGACCCAAAATGGCACCTACCACGTTCGCCTGGGATGAGGAATGTCAGAAGGCCTTTGAAGATCTCAAGGAAAGCGATCTCAAGATTTTTCTAACAATATCCCCTTCGGATATTTCCTTTCCAAAGCCCCTAAGGCTGTTGGTGATCAAAGATAGCCTGGCATACATTTCTGTGATGTTCTCCTCTGCCTTCATCTTGAACAGTTCATACTCAGAGGTCAGGAGATTTACCTTCGTAGCTTTCACTTGGGAGGTACCTTCGTAGATCAAGGCCAGTTCATCCCACATCTTCTTCGCCATCTTGCAGGCCGAGATCCGGGCATACTCCTCCGGGTGAACTGCACACTGAATAATGTTAAGCGTGGTCCAGTTGAGAGCTGAAAGTTTTACCTGTTCCTCTGACCACGCATCCTCATTTGGGGATAGCTCATAAGGTCCTGTGGTGATTACTCTCCACAGTCAATGGCTCTACGCTCGTATGAAAACCTCCATCCTATTCTTCCAGAAGAAGTAGTTAGTTCCATTGAAAAATAGAGGGCGACTGATAGACTGTCCTTCAGCCATGAAGCTACGAGGACCATTAGTTCCAAAATCTCCCTGGCCGTTGGACCACATTTCGGGGAACCTCGCTCTGATACCAATTGATAGACTACACGGAAGGTGAGCTAGAAGGGGAGGGGTTGAATAGATCACACCCAATTCGATCTAACTAAAACTATTTCAGACGCCGCAGGTAATAGAACCAACAATCGAGTATAGAAGGACTATCAGATATGAGTTTGATCGAGCGATAGGCATGCAAGCAATCGAATAACAGATTAGACAAGGCAAACCACACGAGATAGATAGTTTTTAGGTAGTTCGATTGCTACCCACAATCTACGTCCACCCCTTACTCCTTAGAGTAAGGCTTCCTTGCAAGATGCAACGAGATCACAGCAGACTCAGTCTTCTAACAAATGCTGACGAATAGCTTGCCCTCGAGGAACACCCTCCTCGACCTTCTGTCAACCAAAAGTAGAACACAAACCGGAGGAACTGCCTCCCTTCCTTTGCATAGCGCAAAGGGTAACCCAGTAACCAGCTCCCAGTAGATTACAGACCACAAGAACAATCCTCTCTTCCTCCAACACAATGGAGGGTACCCAGAGATCTTCTCCCTTCCTCTGAACACACATAGAGGGTAATAAGGCTTTGTGAAAGATAAAATTCAAAGATGACGCGATCTGCAGCAACTGCATGCGGAGGCGACGCCGTGTGCGGTGCGTGAACGGTGGGCGAAGCGGGATTGGCGGAGGTGGTTCCGTGGAGTTCTTGGCGAGGCAGTCGTTCGCTATAAAAGGGGCATGCAAGGGACGTGCGAAGAGAGTTTTTTTTTTGAGTTACTGTTGTTTCTTTGCTTTCGTTGCAGGTTTCTCTCTGCTGCTCGGGTGTGGCGTCCGCAACAGCTCGACGGGAGAGGTCCACAACAGCTTGCCGCGGGTGAAGCTCTCTCAGTCACGGCGAGTTTCTTCCGCCGTCCGTGGGCCGTCGTCCCCTGCTGCCGTGGCTACCGCAGCAGCTTCCCTTGCTGCAGCTGTGCGTGGTGTGCAGCGTCGCCTCGCGTGGAGCCTTCTTAGTTGCGGCGGAGCTTCTTCTGCTGCTACAAGCTGTGCAACTCCCGTGCGTCGCGAGCCTTCTCGGCGTGGTGTGCAGCGACCATCCCACTCTCGTGGAGGTCCCTTGCTGCCGTGGCTCTGTTAGCGGCACTCATTGGGTGATCTCCACGGCAGCAGCTGAACCCCTCTGCAGCACGTTCGGCATCCGCAACGGAGAGAAGGGAAGTGCCGCGCCCATCCCCAGCAAGCATCCCGTGTTTCTGCCGTCACAGACCCCATCAACGGCATCTCGTAGGTGCTGTCCGTGGCAGCCAGCTGAAAGCTCCTCTGCTGCTCGTGTGTGGCGTCCACAGCAGCTCGACGGAGAGAAAGCGCAGCGTCGCCTTCGCGGGTGGAGCCCTCTCAGTCGCGGCGAGCCGCTTCCGCCATCCGTGGGCCGTCGTCTCTTGCTGCAGTGGGAACCTGGGTGCTATTAGGGTGTTCGCAGCGTGTGGGAATTGAGCAGAAGCCCTCCGTGCTCTCCTGTTCATTGTTATTTGCACAGTGTTCCGTTCATTATTCTTTTATCAGTTGGAGCATTTTCTTTAGTTTAAGTTAGTTAGTGCATTAATCTTAGTTATTTTGGGTTTGTTAACTACAATGCCAGTGCACATTTATCCTTTAGTATTTATTTAGTGCGAGTGTTCTGTTCATGATCTCTCTCTTCCCTCTTCTTTTGACGTGGTATCTTTCCTCTATTGTTATCCTTGCAATTGATTACATTAATTGGTGTCTCAGGGGATGCCCCAACTCATTCCCACCCCATTCCCCTCTCCTCATCTCCCTACTATCCCCCCTTCCACCACTATACCCTGTCCAATTCGCAGACAGTAGCAAAGGCCCGAGTTGCAGATCCTGTCTCGGAGTCATTTGGCATCATCTGAAGACGTACCATATACTGACGGAAAGCTCGTCGAAATAGCTTCGTCGTTGTGGTGGTCTCGCCTGCATTCGACTTCCCTGCTGTCCGGGAGGTCTGATCTCCCATGACTACGTAGATCTAGACGTATGGGTGACCTAAGGTGACTTCCTGGAGCTCCCACGGTCGCACCCCAGCATTGCTGAAGGCGCCGTTCGGTCGACGTCTTCTACAACCAATCAGCTTCCATCAACAAAAGGCGGCATCCCGTTCAGCATCCGGAGGAGCATCTACCAATTTTTCTCCCCCAGGTGTGTAGAATAGGCCACTCAGGACTTGACTTGACACCCCTTCACTCAACGAGCTCCCTCTCTCTGCCCTGACCTCATCTGGTGTTCTTCCCAGTTGCTGCTGAAAGAGGATTTGTCCGCGGTCGTCCTCGACTTGCTCCCGCCACGATTGGACTTTAGGAGCGGCCGTGGCGACTTCATCCATCTGCTATTGCTCCCTGGGATCAGTCCGAACCAGAGAGTAGGGAACCTGATCCAGAGTCCACCCTGACCAGTGACGATGTAAGAACCATCCGCAGAAATTTACAAGCGTACCTGGGACTGTCAGCAACGACTCGGCACCAGCCACGATGTCTTCCGAGTCTGATACAGCCCATGGCAGCATCAACAGTGACTCACTGTCCTGCAGTCCCAGACCTGGACAGAACTAGAGAGGTGTCCTTCCGGCACTGACTTAGCTAATCTCCCCTCCCCGCCTGGCTGGCTTAGCGCCCCTCCCTGTGCGGAGGTAGTTTTGATGTAAATCTAAGTTCCCCACCCCTTGTCCAACCCTCCTGCATGAGGTGTAGTTCATGTAACAACAGGGCGCCATCCGAAGCTACATCGGCGCGACGTGCGGGGGCATACCCACGTCTCCCCGCTCGCCTTCGTCTCTGGCTGGGATCGGCATCTTCACGCTGATCAGGTGAGCCTCGGATCCTCTCCTTGCTGGTTTAATTCTGCTTAACTTAGTATCCAAGGAGTCTAACCACGTCCTCCCCTCTCCTAAGCCATTTCCCATCAATCCCTTGCATTGCAGCCCTTCCACCTTACTTCCTTAGCCAACTCAAGGGTGCAGCTCTGGTAGCAGTTCACAGGCAGACAGCAGGGTTCCTTGTGACGGTGGTTTCTTCAACCCTTACTCAACTTTTCTGGTAGAAATCCCTACATCACTAGAAAGTTCTTCCAGAGGGCTTTCCAAGGGCAGTGGTTTTGTCTCCATCCGAGGTCGGGGCCGTCCGTGAGAGCGAATCTCCCCCGACTGCGCAAGAGTCCCCAGGTGATGAACCAGAGCCCCAGTAAAACGTCCACCCCGTTCGCTCTTGAGAAGATCTGGACTTGCAAATCGGCTGAGAGTAACCTCTCTCAGTTCTCTTTCAACCCCAAGAAGCGGAACGTCGATCGGGCCCCGGAACCCGAAGTTCCGAATTTTCTCCCGCAGTCACGCCAGGTTGGTTCTGCTGTTCCTGAACAGACCACTTACACCATTCTGGTCAGTACGGTCGACCCCGACATCTTCAGAGGCTGTCGTTAGTCTCATTCGAAACAAGACTCGTCCACGGTCGTTTCGGTACCTACCTCGCCTCCATCCGAGTTCGGGACAATCTATAGCGTCTCCATCTTCCAGCATCAAGTCCCTTAGAGCAGTCAGCACCAGAGCGGACCAGCACTGTTCCATGACTTGTACCTCCTAGCAGCAAATTCAAGGTTGAACAATAAAAATCAAGCTTCTACCTGGGCCAGTTAGGAGCATTTTGGCTTTTGTCTTGATCCAATCGGAGTTCAGGAGCGTCCGTGGTGGCGTATTCTTCATCCAGTGGTCCTACGATTCCAGAACCAAACTGCACCGACAAGGAGTCCAGCGCGTCGATATTGTAGCCCATCCCCTCCCCTCGCTTGGCCGGCTGAAGGCCCTTCCCTGCGTGGAGGTAGTTCTGGATGTAAGCATTTAACCCCCACCCCATGATCCCCCCTCCTACCCGAGGTGTAGTGCTGTACTCCGCTTTCATTTTTAGGTCAAGCGTCACTGCCGCGGCGTGCGGGTGCGTCCCCTCGCCTCCCCACTCGCCCACGTCTCCGGTCGGGTTCAGCGTCTTCACGCTGATTAGGTGAGCCTCGGGCCCTTGAGAGATGTGTATAAAATGATTGGATATTGAACATTTCACATTTTGAATTGCATGATCACACCTGAATTTAACTACATATCTGGTATATCAAATGGCGTCTGTGGAAGAGTGGATTATGTCCACTTGAAAGCATTCCCTATGCGTTGAGCTGCGTCTTCGGACTAACATCTCCGCCTCGTACCAGATCTTAAAAATTATGATTGGTTGATTTGGGAATGAATCATTAAGCTAGGTTATTTAAATTGAAAATCTATTTTTGATTAAATGATTCAAACATTTGGCTTATGGATGATTTCTCATTTCAAAACTTGTGAAAGACCTTTGAAAATTTATTTTTGCATAATTTCTAAAAGCTGGGTTGCATTGCTTGATTTTGATCATGTATGCACCCTCATTCATAAAGATCATGTCCAGAAAAATACTTGTTTGATCCATTAACTGAATGTGAATGCTCTCATGTCGAATTTGTCACACTGGCTTGAAAATCCAGCTCTCATCTTACTTCTGCATCTTGCATTTAGTTCTCATACAATCATAGGCTACATGCATCAGAATCCAATGCATTAGGTGCATTTAGATCACGCAAATAAAAATCAGAGATTCTTCATCACTTTGCACATTACATTGCATTCTTATGTGCTCATACGTGGTATTACATTTGAAACTCATGCATTAGTTACATTTAGTTCATTCAAACGGTATCCATTCAATTGGTATCAAATTGGCATCACACTGCTCGTATGCATGTCATAGTGCCTTTGCATAAACTCCCAATGTGTGCATGTGTGCTATTATATGTTATTCATCCCCATCCTTTAGCATTTCTATGGCCTTATGTCTTCTTGCTAAATAATGTTGCATTTGAGTCATTATTGGCTTGCTTCATGTCATACACTCTGGAGGAGTTCAGACTTCATAAGTGAATCTATTTAGGGGGAGTAGCACTATCATGTGTTAATGATATTTTCAGTATACATATTGAATCAAATTCATACACATCTTGAACATAATGTGAAAATGAGTGTTAAAACATAAGGATATGTGATTTTTCCTTCAACACTCTAGAAATATTAAGCTTGCTGTATGTATGTTGAAGAGGTAGTTGAGAAAAAAGTTATTTACCTATCATTGTTGAAAAATCTGAAACATGCCTAGGACTGTCTACATTTTGCTTAGGGTATTCACTTGGATTTCCGCATAAGCCGCATAGTTTAATTTGTTTACCTAAGCTAACAATAGTTTCTGAATTTGGGGGCGGATCTATTCACCCCCCCCTCTAGACCACCAATCCACTTGCACATCAAGTATGAGGACCAAGCACCCAACAAAAGGGAATAAGTCATTAATAGATGCCATTTTTGGCATACATTGTCTCGAACGCATATGAGTCTGCCTGAATGTGGTTATGCTAGATCCACACTCATGGGCCCATACGCATGCATCACTATGATTAACACGACCTCATAATGAAAAGGCAATATGGATCGACAACCCTACGAGTGGTCAAGATTACCCTAAGGGCTGGCCCTCGGTTTCCTCACTCATTATAGGGTACGGGAGTGCCGTCCGGGCATGACCGTCTTTCCAGAGTTCATCTCAACACTTTGTGGATGATTCTCCTATATCCTTCCCAACATTCTTCAGGATAGGGGAGGTGCTGTCAAAATTTTATTTGAATTTGTTGAATAAATATGTGAATAAAATAATAACACCATAATCTCAAACTAACCTACATGAAGTCAAAATTGACTTCTACTCCTGATTCAACAAATTCCAACTCCGGCACACATTTTCAAATAAGGGAAGCAACTCCCATCTATATTTCCGCTTGTATCTAATTGCATAAACTTAAGTATGAGTGCTTGCATTTCTTGATTCTATGGTATATTAAGTGGTGATTTGTAGAAGGTCGGATGATGTCTGGCCGGAAGCTATTACTAAGCATGATGTTGACCTTTGGATCTACGTTCTCTGCCTCGTACCAAGAATCGGGTAGATAAAATGAATATTACCATATTGCTTGACTGCATGCATGATTCAACCATGTTCCATTTCATAAAATGAGCATCATTTTCATGTATTCTTTCAGCCCCAAGGGCTCTTCTACTTTGGCGATTAATCAAGGGTTGTCCTTCTTTCGAAAGGGCTTAATTAATGGCATAGCCTTTACGATATGGCAGACTTCTGGTCCTGACATGATCACCCACCAATGTTTGATAAGTCATACGAGCACACAATAAACTCGTCACTCCGTGACTGGCACACCTATGCAACGAATAAATCAATAAATTAAATCCAAAATTGAGATCCAATAGTTCTATTTTTAGATCCGCATAACACACAACTGAATAATTCTATTTTCGGATCCAAATCTTACCCGAAAATCATAATATATATTTGTTATAATTAATGAGATAGAAAGATCTAAATTTATACATTTGGATCTAAAATTGAGATCCAATAATTCTATTTTTGGATCCACATGACACACCACTGGATAGTTCTATTTTCGGATCCACATGACACACCGCTGGATAGTTCTATTTTGGATCCACATATCCCTGCATATA
Source organism: Amorphophallus titanum (assembly GCA_024336825.1). Lineage (NCBI taxonomy): Eukaryota > Viridiplantae > Streptophyta > Magnoliopsida > Alismatales > Araceae > Amorphophallus > Amorphophallus titanum. Next base: position 24,007,066 of record JANBPO010006859.1, read on the forward strand.
CACTGAAGACTGTCCGAATGTACTCTTCCCTGGCCTTCTCCAGCTCTTGTAAACTGAAGGATAAAATATGAATGTAGCAAAACCTTAAGTTTGTAAACTGAAGCACAGGCGCATTGATCATCACGTTTGAGGAGTTGCCCACTGGGATGAGTTGAAGTTGGTGCTGCAACCGGAGCTGAAGCTGTTTGGTCGGAAACCGAAGGCAATGGTGGGTCTGTAACATCAGAAACGGTGAGATCTAGCAGGTGCCGGTGCTTCCATGGGAGGTGCTGCACTTGGCACAGCCATCTTCATCAGTGAACCGGGATCAACCGAGATAAATGTGTAGTGGCCATGCGTACTGAAATTGTAGCATGGGCTCCCTGCAAAACCACGTGTTTGTCAATAGATCAACTCTATCATACAGTCAGCAACTAACTAGCAAATGACACTTAGTTATCTCTTACGTACTGGGTTTGCATCTGAAAGTCATTCCACTGTAATAGAGAAAAGTTTAGAGCACTATAGCTAGATCCATGACTTAATTACGGTCAGAAGATGTTGATTTGATCTTAAAGATAGCAACTTGAGCATATAATTTGTTGATAACTGCGGCAGATCTCTCAGCTTGGAGACCGAGATCTAACAGTAACACCATGCATTATTTTTTATGTAACTAAGATTCATCCTAGAAAAAAAAAACTCACATGCATGGTGTATATAAAGTTTCCAAAAGCAGTCAGTTCATTCAAATAAACGATAACGTACTAGAGAACTGTGTAACAGATTTGGTAGCACATCTGTAGCCCCTATCAAAGTTATAACAAATAGTAGGAAAGAGAATACCATATGTCAAAAAAAATTATACCTGATTTGTTGTTATCTCAATTGTAATTTCCTGAAGACTAGCACGCTCGGGCGGATTGACAACGCCCAGTCCCTGAGTTCGGGCTCCAGCAGGGGGCGGACGACGTTCTCCTGGCTGATCGGGTGTACATATTTGACCACTTGATCATCTTTGCACTCCCGCTTGTTGTTCACCAGCGGGCTTGAGTGGGCCGCCAGCGTCCAGAAATGGATAGAGCCGGACGCGCCCTGGGGGATTGCGGTCAGACGTCCCCGAATGTTGTATAGCCTTAGCGAGGTAGAGCTTGGCTCCGCACTCGCGAACTCTAGCATCCGCGGCTTCAGCCCCCAGTCTTGAATGACGCGCGGGGCGAACTCTGGGAACAACGAACACACCCATGCGTTGAAGAAGTGCAGCGGGAAGACGACGCGGGCTTGCCGCGGGATTTGGTGGACGCTCACCTCCCCGAGCGCCTTGTAGATCAAGCATAGCGCGGCCGGGCACAGAGATAGTTGGATCCCCCACGCCATTTGGCAAGCAGGATAGATCGCATCCGGCCGAATGACGGTCTCGTCCCCTTGCGGCAAAGCAAACGAACATAGCCAGTATGTCAGGAAGGCGGCGCAATGTGTCATCGGGTCTAGCGCCAGTGGGTTCGGCCCGCCCAGGCGTCCCTTGGAGGGGATCTTCACATCAGACTTGGGCTTGGCTCGCTTCTTGCGGGCAGCAACTGTGCCTACGCACGGGAAGTCTTCATATTTCTTCGGCCCGTCAAAGAAATACTGTAGCCACAGGGTCAGGCGCACCCTTTTCCGGTCCCCGCGGCGCGGTTGCTTCTCCCCGTGGGCCAACTTATACATCTCCCGATACGCCTTCATCAAGTATCGGTAGGAGTATCCCAGAGAATAGTTGCCGTCGCCGTCGGTCTCATCCTTAACCAGGTCCGGGAGGCAAACTTCTTCATAAGGTTCCCCGTCGATCGGCAGCCCGCTTAGTTGACTTAAGCTCCATAAGTCCAGCGAAGTCTCACCCTCTGCAGTGTAGAAAGTGTTGGTCTCTGCGCTGAACACCTCCAGCATTCCGCAACATAACCCCTTGGAGACGGGGTAGTCATACCGGGAGGCGTAGATGCTATGATACACACCAGCCCTCCAAGGCCTCTGTAAGTCCTCGACATCGAAGGATTCCCTCTTCGATCATTGGACTGGTTGTACCTTTGAAGTTCCCCAGGTTTAGTTGGCCTAGACGTGGTGAGATATATCAACTTAGTTGGCATTGAAGCAAGTCATATTGAAACTAGGTTCCTACCTTGAGTGGATTGTTCCAAACTCTGCTAAAAACTAACTTAATTCATCAAGGTGTAACTCAAAAAAAATAGGCGTAAACATCTCACTTGTTTGATATCTCTGCAATTTACTTTGATTGAATCATTGATCGCCTTGCATGATGTTTCACTTTGATAATAAAACCAACATGTATAATCATGCTTATAATCATGAGGATGACCAACCTAGCACATCTTATGATCCTCAATTTCATAATTCTCACCACAATTTTTCTAAGGGACCACATCCTCATTCTCATGATTTTGCTCGCCCCATGGGCAATTCTCAATCTTATGATCTCTCGCATCAATCTCGAGCCACTATTTCCTCGGAACCATCTCCTCCACATAGTGAGATGGTCTCCCAAAAATTGCATCTCACCCCTCAACAAGCCGAGGCCCTTAAGACCATAGTTAAGGGTTTAGCATCTTCATCTCATCCTCCTTCTACTCCCTCTAGGGTGGCCCATCACCCGCCTCCCTCCTCTCATCTTCCTTCCACTACCTCTCGGGTGGCCCATCACCTATCTCCCTCTTCTATTCATATTCCCTCTCGGGTGGTCCATCACTCGCTTCCTTCCAACCGCCCTCACCCATCGCGGCCTCAAGGCCCACATATTCCTTGCAACTTGGCCCGTCCAGGTCCTTTCATGGGTCAACCCCTCCAAGCTCCAAGGCCACCATGCTAACTCTCTGTTATTCAAGTCACACCCCTCCAACAAACTTTTCTTGATAAAATTACTTCAATGGAGGAATGAGTAAAGAGGATCACAAGCCTGTGGACCTCTCCTCCTCCTTAAGTCAATCTCCTTCATGCTTTCATGAACAACATAACCAAGATGGAGAAAGATTGGAAGGAGAGGAGAGATGATAATGGCATCATATATACAAGTGATCTGAATGATTCAATGAAGTTCAATGGTCAAATGGACGCCGTCCGCTCTCCACTCATCCATCATGCTCAATCATATGGCCCTCCGCCACCACATCCACCTCCATATATGCAAAAACCTCCATGGCAATATACACCTCCTCTACCCATTCACCCCGATCCTTCATATGGCCCTCCGCACTCCCCCCTACAAAATCCTCCACCTCATAACAGTTCACCACCCATCATTATGCCTCCACCACGGCGTTCGTTTGAACTTGATGATTTTGAAGAGTTGGAGACACCGCATGATGAAAATTTTGTTGAAGAATTTGTGCTGGCACATAATGAAGTTCTTGAAGAGACACCCATTTCGAGTTTCCTTTGCTTTCCCCTTACTCTATTACCACAAGAAGAACCCCCTACTCAGGATGATGCCACTATCTAAAACCCCATCTGTGAAACCAATTGGTGTTATGATGATGGGTTGATACTCTAATCACCCACGCCAATGCACCATGAGTCCTCCCCCACCCTTCAAATCTCTCGTCCCACTAAATTTTGAGGCTTCCTATGTACCGAGCCTTCCACTATTTTACCCCCTTCAACTACCATACCTTCAACCTCCATATCGTTAACCTCCATAACATCGGCCTCCATCGAGCCTTCCACCAAGCCCTACGAGCTTGCCGCTTCTCCTATTCCCACACTAATTAGTCTTCCATTGCCGCCGCCTCGACTCTCCACTATCCCCATGGCCCAAAAGCCAATCCTTCCCAACCCTCCACTCAACTCTTTACCTACACCTGTGACTGGCTCTGAGCATGGTCCACCCCCTTTTACACTAGAGCCAACCCCATCTACTTCCGAGCAAGGGGAGAAGTTTGACGTGTTTAAGCCTCCACTTCTACTTATCCTTCCGCTAACCCCCTCTTTTAAACATTCATCACTCACTAAACCTACCGCCTCCATTTCATTCGCCTCCACCTCCCCTCAAAGTGGGTGCATGCTTAAAAATACATGCGCCGAAGATGATGTTCAAGAGCCGGGCAAGAAGGATTTGGCCACGGCTATGTGATGGGTCACAGACCGTCGTTGAAAAAAGTCGTGCCACACAAATTTTAAAATTTATATTACCGCACTCACTCACTTAAATAATTTTTAAATACAAGTATAGTGGTAAATACGGGTCGATCCCACGAGGAGGAAATGTTTTTTCCTTTCCCCTACCTGCCACCGCTCTTCACCATCCCCAGGTCATGCACCCTTCCCCATCGTTGAACCCAGCACCCCAACGCCATGAAGCCTTACCAACATTGCCGTTGCAGCCGCCTCTGCGTTACCATGGCATGAGCACACCACCAGCACCACCGGCAGGCCCATCGCGAACCCCCCCATTCGCCATGCTCCTTACGCAGGCACCCTGCTCGCCTGGAAATCCCAGTCCACCACTCCATCATCCTGCGCCTAGCCATCACCATTGCCATGCTCCTTCACAACAGTAACCCACGCATCAGTGCCACCCCCATTCACGAACAGCCACCCCCCCTCTTCCTTGGTAATACCACTGCAGTTCCCCTCCATGCAGCACGCCATCGTCTTCTCTGGCCACGTCGAGAAGAACCACTGCCCACAGATGCCACCTGCCTGTGCGTCGCCTCACCTTCCCATTGCTGCCCCTCTGCCAACCACGGCGTCGCCTGCCCATCTCCCTTGCATACGGTCATGCCGGCGCCATCCCTAACCACAGCAAATAGACCACTCGCCACCACCCAGGCACTGCCAACAATAGCAGCTCGAACCCACCTCGCCGGTCCTCACGGCAGCAGCAACAACGCCACCCACAGGCCGTCGTCAGCAGAGCGTTGCCAGTGACTTTCTGTTGCCCCCACCTCACCCCTCGATGGCGCTACCCTCACTGACGGGTCCACCTGGGCTGTGTACACATCGGACGGCACGTCGCTATCAACCCTGCCCAGTCGGTCCTCGCTGGTAGCACCCGCCGCCCATCACCGATGATCAAGCCACAACATTCCTGCCACTTCAACGCTCCCCTCGTTGAGCACCCCGCCTGGATCTCAAGCATGCATGGGCGAGTGCCCGCCTCGAGCAAGGTTACCTTTTCGAGCGCGTCGGCGTCCACCATCCCCTCCGAGCACAACGAACGTGACTGTGGTGACCCTCGCGTCTGTCCTCACCCGAGCACACGGCGAACACCTAGAGTAGACGGTGATCATGGTACCCCTCCAAGCAGCTCACGCTTAGTGCCATACGACCAACATCACCTCTGAGCACGATTCCCTTCAGAGCTCGGCAGTACCCAGAATGCGACGCATTGTGGGACGAGCATGGCATCCGGCCATGTGAACCCACTTAGGCCGCCCCCTTCCCTCTCCTTCCTCCTCCAACCAGCGCCCCCCCATCAACCCTAACCCTAGCCCCTGTATCCCACGCCCCAGCCCCCTCCCCTACTGCAACTCAGGTCTGCCCTCCACAGCTCCAAGCGACCACGGCATCCCGGTGTCGCCCCGTCATCGCTACGCCGTCTCGCGGATCGAGAAGGCCTTGCTACTGTCCTCTGCAACCAGCCTGCAGTAGGAGTCAAGTTTGCAGAGGCTACCCCAGCGTCCACAGTGCAAACCAGCCGAAGCTTCCTTCTGAGGAGTTGTACCTCATTGAGTCAGATTCGTTCCAGAAGTGGTCTCGCAGGGATCCGACCTCGGCACCATTCGTGCCGCTAGTTCTCGTGCTACTGCACCCAACTCAGGTCTGAACCTAAGCTCCACTTGGCAGCAGCTCCGCAGCCCGCCCCTGCATGATTCAGCCAGAGATCTCTTCACGAGAGTTCTGCTTCTCCGGAGTACCGACGCGCCTGAGGTGGTTCCACCTGCTTTCAACATCGTCTCTGTCCGTGGCGTCCGATCTCCCACAGGCACACCAGACCCGGATCCCCTGTTCACCCAGGACGAAGTGCTGGCAAGTAGGCCCCAACACCCCCTCTTCATCTTCGTTTCAGGTCAGACAGTCTTCAGGAAAGTTGCATATTTCGACGTTACGGAACCAACGCAAGTGGTCTCGTCCCGATCCGACATCAGCGCTTGGAGTTCCCCCACAGCCACCTGCAACTGGTCTGACTGTTCACCCAGAAGCCAGATGCCAGCCGTTCCTGTGACCACGTCCAGTGAGGTTGTCAGACGGCCACCATCTTTTGAGGGTTCATGGACCTCCCTGTCAGAAACGTCCACGACTTGGTCCCGTCCTGATTGGAGTTCCACAGCCCCCGTACCGGCCAATGCACCACGACTGCGCCAATCTGTCCTGCACGACAGAACTGCACCGGCCCACAGCCGCGGCCGCCAACCCCATCGAACAACAGCAGCTCAGTGCCAGACCTTCAGGCTTCCTTCTGTGTCCCTCCATCATCATCCAGGAGCTGGCTGCACCTCGTTCGGATGCTCGGGCTCAATGTACGGTCGAACGATTATTTTCCCCTCCCCACGATTCCCCCTCCTACGGACCGAGGGCCCACGGCACTAGCTAAGCCGCTTAACGGGTATGCCCCTCCACCACTCCCAAGTGGGTCGACTCTCCGTGAGGTCTAGGGCTACGTCTAGTGGTTCCATCACCTGGAAAGTTCAAGCACTCTATCGGGATTGTAGAGCGAGCCAAGGACCATAAAATATAGCATTTATAACATAAACGGAGCAAGGATTATGCATTTTATCATTTCCTAAACTACAGAGTATAACGGACCAGACTGGGGGCATTAAAAGAGTATAACGCGCCTCACTGGGGCCATTATGCTTACCCGAACTCAGGAAATCTCAGAGGTTGCAGACTATAATGCATCGCCTGGGGGCCGTCATGCATTGCATGGCTCTCCTCGGTGCATGCGTTATGTTCCCCAGCCATTCTACATAAAACGCACGGAATATAACGCGCCATCACGAGCACGCTATGCTAAGATAACGCACCAGGGGACGTCCGCTAAGGTCACCCAAACGTTAAACCCACAGAAATCTACTCAGAAAATCACAGAGTATAATGCACCTCTACAGGTCCGCTATACAATGCATGGCGGTCTACTCCCAGTCCGCTATGCGCTACGACCTAACGACCTATTGGAGACTGCGGTGGCATAGCGGTCCTCACCAGGTCCGTCGTGCAATGTACAACGCACCTATACAGGTCCGTTATGCTTCCTGAAAACCCCGAAGGACGAGTTTGTACCCAAACTCCCCTCCGGTCAAGCCGGATTGATGAGAATTCAAAAGAAAAGGGATAGAGGAAGGAAAATAATATAACTTTCCTAACTACGTCACATCTAAACAAGCACAAATACCACCCCTAAACGAGTATTAATGTAATTAAAAGCCTAAAAACTCTAAAATCACCCCATGCACCGAAATCGAGGTAAACGCCTACCGATGATCATGCATGTACAGTCAAAATGTTCCTAGCGCAGTAGAGATTCCATCCCCCTACCTTGATCGTCGTGAAATCCTCAAAATGCGTGCGAACGGACGACGTGAAGCCGGGTTGTCCCACGAACTGCCCCATTCAAAACGCCGACGATCTGCGAAACGAATGGTACCAGCACGATCCTCTCGATGAGCCGGTCCCAACGACAGCTCCTGTGCCTCGATCCGGGGTCGGCACGGCCCTCGGCAAACTTCTTGGAAATAAAAGAATGCGATGCACCAGTATCAAATAAGACGTGTGCAGACTTGGAACAAACTTTTAGTGTACCTTCCACTAGTCCGCCTTCATCCTGATCTGCCTCCTTGATAGCCTGGAGATGTGCATTCTTTGTCACTGGGTGCTTCCCATCACTGGCTTGGTCATTAAGCAATGGACAATCAGGAATCCGATGATCACGACTCCCATAATGGAGACAAGCTCCAAACTTCCTCCAGCATTCGTCGGCCTTGTGTCCGACCTTGTCACAATGTTTACACACAACTTTAGAAGGTGTGTTGGTAATGGAGAATGACTTGTTGATCTTATTTACTTTCTTCTCCTGGGAAGACTCTCCTCCATTACTCGGCCTCTTCTTGTTAAAGCTGGGTTTGAAGGAACCGGAGCTACTAACATTCTCCTTCTTGTCTCTCCCACGGATCCTATCTGATAGTTCCGTGGCATCCTCCAGTAATTGGGCTCATCGTACCATCTCCAAATAGACTTGTATGTCCATCAGTGCCAGTTGGGTAATATATTGGGGCCTGAGCCCATTCAAGAATCTTCTAGCTTTCATCTTCTTGGTACTGACTAGATGTTTAGCATACCGAGATAATCTTGAGAATTGTTCCTCGTACTCGGCCACCGACAAAGACCTTTCCTTGAGTGCGGCGAATTCGGTGGCTTTCCTTTCCTGAACTCGATCAGAAAGATACTTGTTGTTGAAATGTTCAACAAATTCTTCCCATGTGACCTTGTCCTGCTCTAATGTGGCTTCCACTGACTCCCACCAGTATCGGGCATCTCTTTCTAGTTGGAATGTTGCTAATAAGACCTTTTCCCAGTCTGTGCATTGCATAACTCTAAAGATACGTTCGGTCTCTCTGAGCCAGTGTTCGGCATCGTCTGGGTCGGTTGATCCCATGAATTTAGGAGGGTTCATATTACGGAAACTCTAGTGGAGGTTTCCAGCTCCACGGTGTGCACCTCCTTGTGCCACTTGTTGGAGCGCTTGAGTAAGACCTTGGATGGTCCTTTGCATGTCACGCCATTGTGCATGTTCTGCGGCCATGGTCCTACAATTACAACAACTATATTAATATGTGATTATGTTCAAAGGTTTTAGTTCTAATTTATCGGCATCATCTGAAGATGTACCATACATCGTTGGAAATCTCGTCAAGGCCTCTTCACAGCCGTGGTTGTCTTGCTAGCATCCGACATTCCTACTACCTGGAGGACCTATTCTTTCCCGACTGCACAGATTAGGCCTGGCCAGTGACCTGAGGTGACTTCCTGGAGCTCCCACGGCCACATCTCACGGACTCTGGAGGCGCTGCTAGGCTGAGAGTTTCTACTACCAGTCGACGTCCATTCTACAAAAGTGACATCCCGTTCGGCATCCGGAGGAGCGTTCTCTGAATTTTCTTCCCCAGGTGCACAGAACAGGCCACTCAGGACCTGAGATGACATCCCTTCACTCAACGAGTTTGCTCTCTCTGCCCTGACCTCGTCTAGTGTTCTTCTTAGTTGCTAGTCGAAGAAGACTCATCTACGGTCGTCCTCGATTTGGTCCCGCCACTATTGGACTTCGGGAGCGGCCGTGGCAGCTACAACTAGCTTCTGCTACACCCTAGGATCAGCCTAAGCCAGAGCACAGAGAGCCTGTTCCGGGAGCCCCCCTGGTCGTTGGCGATGACGGGTCCATCCACGAAAATTCTCCAGCATTCCAGGGTCTGTTAGTGACGATTCGGTACCAGTTTCGATGACTTCCGCGCTCGGGGGAGTGCACAGCGGTGACTATAGAGACTCACTATCCTGCAGTCCCAGACCTGGACAGAACCAGAGAAGTGCCCTTCCGGCACCGACTTAGCTAGTCTCCCCTCCCCGCCTGGCCTGCTTAGCGCCCCTCCCTGTGAGGAGGTAGTTTTGATGTAATCCTTAATTTTCCCTCCCCTAGTCCAACACCCCTGTGTGGGGAGTAGTGCTTATATAATCTGAACAAGGGGAAGCTACATCGGCGCAGTGTGCGGGGAACCCACACTTCCCTGCTCGCCCACGTCTCCGACTCGGGATCGGTGTCTTCATGCCGATCAGGTATATGCTCTACCCTCCCTAGATATTTGTGTTCAACTAGTATCATTTCTAAGTTCAGTCAGCGAGAACGAGAGTGCCCGATCCCGTGACTTCTCACTCACGAGTGGCCATCGCGGATTGAGTGAGGAGAGAACCCGTGCCCTCAAGGCACGACGTCTGCCCCGCTGATGTGGGTGCTCCAATCCTAGGATGTCTACAGTGATGCATAGAGCATACTTTCTGGCCGGCTGCGGAGCCAGTTCATGTTCATAGAAGGTGATCGCCAGCTGACTGCTGATGGGAGCTAGAACTGTAGTAATCTGGTCTGCTGCTATGTCTTCATTCACCATGACTCTCTCAAGATATTGCTTTAATGTTCTCTAATGTACAGCGGATCTTTTAATGATGTCCAAATGCTTTAATAAATCATACTCCGTGCCCGACATAGATTCTGGCTCTTGCTCTTGCTGGTCCTGTGCAGGCTCCTACTCCCGCTGGGGAAACACTCTTTGGAACATGCGCCCACTCTGAAGCACCATAGTTTCTGACGCCTCTGTCAGGACGGATGGAGATTGAGAAGAAGTGGACGTCGTTGTGTTGGTGGTTGGTGGAGAGTTGGCAGTAGGAGGGGTGATTGTGGTAGGCCTTGCCGATGAGGGTGGAGGGTGAGGTTGGGTAGGTGGCGAGCGGAGTAGGAGGGGTCGCAGAATCGTGGTGGAAGGTGGAGTGGGTTGTTGTGGCAATGTTCGTGGTGGAGTTGGTTGTGATGGAGGGGTGGATTGTGGAGGAGCGATTGCCGGTAAGGGACGAATGAGGAGAGGACTATTTGGCGTAGGGTTGGTGGGGGGAGGTGTTTGTGTTGGTTGGCGAATGAGCAGAGGTCGTGCGGTAGTAGTAGGGCGAATAAGGGGACGGGAAGGTTGGGGAGTTGTTTGAGGAATTCTGAGTAGACGGGGAGGTTGGTGGGTGTCCTGGTTAATGTCCCCGACAGAGGCGCTTTCTTCTTTCCATCCCTGTCCTCTTTCCACCTCGCGGATCGAGGAGACAGGGTTGACTTGTTGATTTTGGGCCAGATGCTCCGGTAGTGGATTATTAACGATCCCCATATTAGGTTGGGGAGCAGGAGCCTACTGCTGCTGCGAGCCCTGTTGCTGCTGTTGCTGTGGAGCTTGCTGCTGACGAGGTGGCCTTCTCGCCTTCATGGAGGCCACTACCTTCTTCATCTCTTCCCAATCGATACCTCCCTGGTCATTCAAATCATAAATATAATCTTTGAAGTGAAAGCAGTGGGTGATGCTATGACCCGGCTGCCTGTGGAAAACACAATACCGGGAGGTATCAACATTTTGTGGCCAGACAATGTCCAAAATGGAGAGAGTGTGTGAAAGTTTGAAAAATGATGAGAAAGTTCTGAAATCCATAATTTCAGAACTTGAAAAGAAAAATGCGAGTTTGGGAGAGGAGGTGGATGAGCTACAATCCACCTTATCTAGGTTTGTCAAAGGGAAACAAAACCTACACAATTTGTTGGGGGTTAAGGTTAACTTTCAAAAGGAAGGATTAGGGTACAACCCTTAAAACAAAAAATCTTCTGAGTGGAACATCACCACATCCAACGTTCATGAGAAAGAAAATAACTGGGCCTCATATTCCAACCTTAAGTCAAAACATGTCCAACCTAAACCACGCCAATCCCAAAGAAAGTTTGCACATGTAAACTCTTTTCATTGTGGTAGATTTAGACACGTTATTATCAACTGCTGGTTCAAACAAAACAACACAAGAAATCATGTATTTTGGACCAAAAATAGGCATGCACAGAGTTGGACTAACTCCTATGGACCCAAACTGGTTTGGGTACCAAAAATAATTACATGAGGATGTTGTTTCTTGTAGATATGTCTTGAAGCCAGGGGGAGCAAATGGTATCTGGACAGTGACTGCTCAAGACATATGACGGGGGACAAAAGGGTGTTCTCCACACTGCAAGAAAAGGATGGAGGTTCAGTTGCCTTTGGTGGAAAGGATAAAGGTAAAATCATTGGGATCGACAACATAGGTAAGAATTCTGAAACCGTTATTGAAAACATGCTTTTGGTTAGAGGGTTGAATCATAATCTCTTGAGCATAAGTCAATTGTGTGACAAGGGTTTTAAGCTTATCTTTGATGAAAGTCATTACCTTGTTATAAATAAAACCACTAACCAAATCAGATTCATCGGCAAAAGAAATAATACTGCCTACACTGTTGATCTTGAGGATGTTGCCGGTGATGATGTATGTTTGGTGGCAAACAATAAGGACAATGCATGGTTATGGCACCGAAGATTAGGTCATGCTAGTTTTGGAGTAATCTCCAAGCTGTCTAGACATGACTTAGTGAACGGGTTGCCTAAATTGAAATTTGAAGGTGATAAGATATGTGAAGCCTGCACCAAAGGCAAGCAAACACGCATTTCCTTCAAAAATAAAGACATTGTTTCCACCGCCAGGCCTTTAGAACTACTTTCCAGAGGCATTGCAAGCATATGATGCTAGAGAGTCAGCCACTTGATTCCCCTCCCTAAAGGTATGCTGGAGCAAACAGCCACTATCTTGAAGTAGAACCAAAATCTTTTTCCACCATGGGAGGGCCATCCAGCTAGGAGGCTCACCCTTCCCAGCAACCTCAACTAGAAGAACACAGTCTAAGAAAGTAGCAGCCAAACTTAAACCACACCGCTGTGTAATTTCTAAGCCATCGTGTAAGGCCCTTATCTCAGCCAGCAGACTATTGCCATAGCCATAATAAAATGTAAATCCTATAATCAATCTACCAGCAGCATCCCTTTTACAGCCACCACCTCCACTCCTTCTTGGGTTACCCTTTGAAGTCCCATCCACATGCAAAGTATGCTCCTGCGGGGCTAATCTGCAAGAAACCATGAGAGGCTGTTTGATTGTGACCCGAGGAAACAGTTGAAAGAAAGCAAGACATCTGGACTGAGCAGTGGATATTTGCTTGTGAAAGTGAATCCTATCCAGAGCCACTGAAATGGAGGAGAGTATTCTCCTCTTAATAAGAGCACTTCTCAGAATCACACCTTCAAATCTGACTACACACCTGAGCTTCCAGATTTCCCACAGCATCAGTACAACAACATACATCCCAATAAAATCAAATGCTGAATGCAGATTAGAAGCTGTTAACAAATTCCATAACCGAGTAGTAATCTGCTCACTTAGCCAGACCCTGTTGCTAATTAAAGGATTCAGTCAACCCCACAGCTCTACAACTAACTCACCAGAGATAAAGACATGGTTGAGGTCTTCTTGACAAGGAGAAGAACAGCAGTTGCATCTGGAGACCAATGGGATACCACAGTCGACAATCCTACTGTCAACAAGCACAGCTCGGTGGAGAAGCTTCCAAGTAAACAAAGCAGTCCTCGGAGAAATGGCAGAATGCCACAACTTAGCCCAAGCTGGCCTCCGCATGCCTTTAGTCCGAATCAAATTACACACTGACTTTACTGAGAATTTATCTTTTAGAGTACCTGTCCATACACAAGTATCAGCTTCACTGGTAAATTGAATATTAGGGAAATGAAAGTTATTGCTGAGAAAGCCCCTAGCCTCATGCTGTGGATCCTGGAATACTTCTCTGACCGAGGCCAATGCCGACTCGACTACTAACCTAGACTTAACCCAATTCCGGTACGTGGCAGAGAAACCAATCCGAAGACCTTCTCGATGCAAGGAGGCTACCTTCCAAATAGGCTTAACCTAGATGTCCGGTAACGCCTTTTGATATACCGCGTATTGGGGTGCAATGTAATTTTAAAACTCACTTTTTTTTTGTTTTGAAAATCTAGACTCGACTTAGACCATGCAAAAACTTATGCAACGACTACCCTAGACTCAACTACGCTCTGATACAAATTTGATGCAGGACAGAGACGCGGACTCAACCCTGAGTTGGATATGTAACCTGGGACTCTAGCAAGCTCGCACTCGTCCCGAGCGAGGGAAGCATTCAGACATGCACAGTTGAGAAATCGGCAATGAGTCAAGGGTGACCAACTCACAACTCTCGTGCCCGTGTCAGGTCACGAGACGGTTTGCTCTCTCTCACAACACTGAAATGAATATATCGAGCTAATGGTCCTAACACATGCTCTCTAGCAGTGGCAAACAAGCATATACTAAGAAAGCAAGTACGACTACAAGGGGGTGCCGATTGTCCCTCCACGCTCGGGGCATGAGGAAGATGATCCCGGCCAAGTCTGTAACTCCCAGTGAAGATTAGTTACACAATATTACAGTAATGAACTATTTGCCCACTCCACGTAGGGAGGTAAAGAGCTACAGTGGGCCCGAGAGGACCTTTCTTGGGTTGACGAGCAGCACTTTGATCCGCTCCGTCGGTACCGTCCGAAAGACGCTTGCTGCTGGTTGTGTGGCCCACGTGCTACTCAATGGGGCCAAGTGGGCCCAGAGTGACACTGCTGTGACGGGGGGGCCTGGAGGGATGCTCCCTCGGATGGCGGCACACTGGTTCACCTCGTGGGAGGCGAGGTGGCTCCAGTCTCTAAGCGTTGGATTTACTATCCACGAGCTATCACTTGCTATTTTGCAGCGTGTGACCCGGAGAGAATGGTTGCTACAAACAGTCCTGATGTCAGATCGACGCGAGACCAACGGCATTGGAAATCTCTCTCGAAGAGTTACGATACCATCCTAGAACCAAAATTTAAAACTCCATGTGCTGGCTGTAGCTGATTTTAGAAGCTGCTGGTTCCCAGATCTGGATCTGACTAGATAGAGCACCGGCGAGCGTTGTGCGGTCGAACCAGAGACCGCACATCCCTTGTGCGGCCCTGGCCTGGCCGCACATCGGCTCGGCGCGCTTCGAGTCAGGCTCGATGCACAGTGGAGTTGTGCGGTCTATCGTGAGACCATACATCCCTTTGAGCGGCCCTATACTGACCACCTATCTTCTGATTTTGACCATTGTTTTGACCGTTATACAGTGTTTTGGGATGTGCGGCCAGGGGCTGACCGCATAACCCCTTGTGCGGCCGTGGGCTAGCCGCACGTCTCCGATGCCTTTTTGGCTCGACGCGCAGTGGGCTTGTGCGGCCTGTCAGTGACAACACAACCCTTGAGCAGTCCAGGATGGACCGCCCATCCTGTGAGTTTTTGACCGTTGCCCGTTACCTTTACACAGTGCTTTGGGGTGTGCGGCTAGGGACTGGCCGCGCATACCCTTGTGCGGCCTAAGTCTGGCCACACAGCCCTTGGAGTCGTGGCATGTCGTGCGGCCAGGGTTGGACCGCACCTGCCTTGTGCGGCTAGATCCCAACCGCACATGTGGTTTAGTGTTGAGATTGAGCGGCCGAGATCTGACCGCACATCCCTTGAGCGGCCATTGCTCAGCCGTTCATCCTGGCAGGGGCGGCCGTGATGGGACCGCTCATGCCCCGGAGCGGCGGGGTCATAACCACCCTTCTTCCGTATGGCCAATGATGGACCGTTCATCGTCTGAGACTTAATCGGTGATTTTTTATGCCGATGCGAGTTTCGGGTGAGCGAACCTCGATCCACGTACTGACCCGTGGTCTGACTGATGCTGGGCATCATGTGAGGACCAAGTGTGGGCGCCGTGTGGGGGTCCCGGGATGTGACGTCTTCTGCCTACGTCACGGTGAGTCGGTGTTGGTACGAGGGGTGGTCCCCTGTACTCCGTCTGGTTCAGACGTCATTTTCCGTTGACTTGAGAGTCTGCCTTCCAGTGACCTGTCCACTAATCGTAGCTTTCCTGCGCACGCGGGTGCGATCCCACCCGGGAGTGGTGGAGAGCGTGACCTGAGTTAGACGATTTTTAGGCTGGTCTCTGTGGGCCCCTTGCCTTTGCCACCAGAGTCCGGTGGGGGGGAAAACCAGCTAGAGGACCCGACCTAGAGCAGATGGTCGTCACAAAAAATAAAAAAAGAAATTTTCCTGCATAGTCTTGTTGGGATGTAATTAGGGTGGAGGTGCAGCAAGCACTACTCACTCTATGTTGTTTCATCTGCTAATTTGTTTTCTTTGTTGGGATGTAATTAGGGTGGAGGTGCAGCAAGCACTACTCACTCTATGTTGTTTCATCTGCTAATTTGTGTTCTTGTAAAGTTGGTTGCCTCCCCATGGGACTTAACCTTTAACAATCTTAATCGGTTTCAATTTCCACCTCGCAATCATATTTCTACAGTACCTTAACACTGTCCCCCTCCCCCATCCATTTGCAGTCGAGAAAGCATTGCCACCGGCAGTCCCATCCATCACACCCAGCGATGCGAGGAAGCTCTTCCATGAATCACGGCAGAATGGTGTTGCAGTTGTCATTGTTACAGTGAAGGTAAACCTTGGTTCGGCGATACCTTGTCCATTGCGGTGACTTCATCCTTTTCCCTGCATTCCTCCTGTTCAAGAACTCGGGACAGCTTTATGGGAGCATTGGGGAAGTGCCGAGCGACTAAACCACTGAAAGTGATTCTTATTGTTGTTCTTCGCCACCGATTAAACTGATCCTTCTGTTTGTAGGAACATGCCGAATTGTACGCACAGATGATGGTGCGAAGTGGACTCCGATCAGCCATCGAACCGGATTCCAGTGAAGTGTAGATTGTAAACCGTGTGGACTAGATTACAAAAAATGTAGATCGGCGGATCTTGCAGGAAAGCGTTACCCTGCAGATTTTTGGGGCCGATTTTGTATTATCTTTGTAGTCGTTATTGTACAATTCATGTCATCCACCATGAGGAAACCGTATGATCTAATCAGCTGAAGACGTCCTAAATCATCTTGTGGTTGAGCTTTTGGGGGAATTTTATCAAGTCCTCGAATTGGTATGCATAAAATTGTGGATTGTGGAGAATATTCTCAAGCTGAATCATTCGATGAACAGTTGAAGACATTTAAGACAGCTTACAAAAGTGAGCTGGGGAACAATTTTGCCTCCCTCACCGGGCTGGAATATCCTCTTCATGGAGTTTGAGTTCATCTGTTCGTCCGAAGATGCAAGCGTTGTCTTATGGTGCAAACTTGGGAGGGCAGGGACGTGGGTTTGGCGGTGCGGGGAAGTACGAGGGGGGATATGATAAGCAGCTTGGGCCGAGGTGACCTGCACAGCCATATTTGGAAACGTCTGGGTTCAGCCCAACTCAACCCAAGCACGGCCTACGCAACAGGGTGTTTTCTGTCGAGCGGGATATACACCCAGTCCCTGTCTTGGTTGTCTACCATCCTTGGCGAGCAAAGGGCGAGCCCAAGCAACAGCGACGCCTTTTTCATGGAGTGCAAAAAACTGGCATGAGTAACCTGTGGATCCTCTCACTATCCTCAATAGTGACAATTCAGACACTAGAAAATCAAACGGTATAATAATTGAGTCAGAACTTACATCAGAGTGCAAAAAGCTACCACCCGGGTCCTCGAATCACATTTTATGAGATTAACCCATGTATATCCCGAAGTTGCCGTACGAAAATGCAACTTAAACATAAAGCCCGGAGCAAACCGAGAAAAGCATCAAACAGATTTCGCAAATCGATTGACCAAAATATAGCATCCAACAGAAGATAGCGGGTAAAGCCCGGCAGCTGTTTAGACCATAAGGTTACATCATGGGTGCGATAATTAGCCGCCCAAGTGCCCGTTGGCATCAGCCTCCTTCAAAAAGTGCATCCATGACGTTCTTGTATGGGTGAGATTGCAAAATGGGCAAGTTGGGGATCACATTAATGTACTTCAGAGTTGCCAATCTATAGGGCCGAGTCCCATTTTCTCCAAAATTTCGTTTGTCTTGGAAAAGTGCCTGTTACATGAAAAAAAAAATTAAAGGTGAAGGTAAGATGTGTCCAACAGTAGGAAAAACAAGGCTACGTCAATGTCTTTCTTTCTGACTTTAGGACCATATTTCTTGCAAGGATAATGGATGGGGATGTTCTGCCCAAGCTTCCTTCCACCCAGTGAAAAGGAGAGCCGCAGTTTCTCAAGAAAACTTGAGCAGTAAACCTGAAGTGACGAGAATAGGCTACATGTGAGCAGGGTGGCAGGGAAAGAGTTACGTATGGGAAGGTGTGGGGTGCTGTGGACGCACTTTTTCTCATTTATTTTATTTTTATTTATATTTAAGTTTTATTGGGAATGGAGTTTTCCCAGTTTATTAAGTGCGTGGGCGTGCCAGTCACCGAAGTGACAGTTTATTCGGGCTCCGCGGAGCCCATGGTGCGCTCGGTCTGACCTCGTCAGACGATTGTGTAGTTCGTGTCTGGACCCAATCCCGCCATGCCATAAAGGTCATGGCGTCATTTACATCCCCCATACGAGGGAACACCTTTGATTAATTGCCGAAATTAGGGGCTCCGTGGCCAAAGAGAGAGTAATACTGATTATAAAAAGAACGGTAGAAATAAGTCACACATAAGTCCGTGTCGGGGTATGGACAACCACACATGTCGGTCGCACACGGACCCTTTCATATACGGACGAAAGTCCGCAGCATAAGCACGGTGAAAACCGGAATATCGCGTTCGAATGTCTGCCGATCATTCGGCAATTTTTAATGATGGCTCAAGTGAGGGCCGGCTCGGGAAAGAAACAAGGTCGGTGAAACCGATATGTCGGCCCGAGGCGAGGCAAGGCCGTAGCCATTCCGAGGATGATCCCCGAGACTTAGACCCAACCTGCGGGGCGACCTCGATGTCCTTTCAGCACCGAGTCACGAGGAGGGATATAACTGCCATGTTGATAGTTTTACTATTACATTTGTTATGGTTGTCAGTATACGTGCCTGGACTCTTGATTTAAAGATGTTTGGCATTTGTCCCTGTTGGTATGTATTTTTTTGATTTGTGATTAATGCCCTTCTTACTTCACGATTTCTGTTAGGTTCATTCCTTGTTTGCATTTTTTTTTAACTCCATTCTTGTTATGGCTCTTACCCCTTTTCAATTTCTTGTTGCTATTGTTGCTCCTGTACATACATGTTTCGATGCTACTGTTATGTTTGTACCCTTCTTCCGCCATGGAGTTGCCATCTTTTATTATTTATCATCACTTATTTATTATTATTACTACCGGTGGGGTCACTTTATTACCTTCATTCTTTTTGTCGCTGCTGCCGTTGCTCATTTATATATTTATTCATTCATCCCCCTTTTATTGCTTTCTCTCCCCCTCTTTCTTTTATTAGTTGCGGTTATTAACGCCATTATGTGTTGCACATATAGCGTACCGGCGAAGGCGGGGATAAGACGGCGAGGGGAGGCGTACCGGTGAAGGAGAGGGTGCTAACTAACAATCTCCCACTTGAACTACAGCCAATTGCCCACAACTTTGAGGCCCATCTTATCCCGATGGCGCTCAAATATAATCTGTGTCAAAGGCTTAGTTAGTGGATCTGCTATGTTGTCTTCTGACGGTACACGCTCTACCATCACATCTCCATGATCAACAATCTTCCGAATAAGGTGAAAGCGCCTGAGGATATGCTTCGACCTTTGGTGAGATCTTGGTTCCTTTGCCTGGGCGATAGCCCCATTATTATCACAAAATAATAGGATGGGAGCTGATATCTCGGGAGCTACGCCAAGTTCCAAGATGAATTTCTTCATCCAGACAGCTTCCTTAGCGGCTTCAGCCGTAGTAATATATTCTGTCTCCGTCGTCGAGTCTGCAGTCGTATCTTGCTTGCAGCTTCTCCAACTGACTGCCCCTCCATTTAACATTAGTACTAACCCTGACATAGATTTGCAGTCATCTAGATCTAACTGGAAACTAGAGTCTGTGTAAGCTCTAAGCTGTAGGTCCTCTCCTCCATAAAGCATAAAAAGATCTTTAGTCCTCCGCAAGTACTTAAGGATGCCCTTTACTGCCTTCCAGTGTTCTTTGCATGGATTTGACTGATATCTATTGATAATGCTCAAAGTATTGGCAACATCGGGCCATGTAGATAGTATTGCATACACGATTGACGCTATGGTTGAAGCATAGGGCACCTTATTCAAGTGTGCCACATCCTCAGATGGCTTAGGGCTCATCCCCTTAGATAGGTAAATTCCGTGTCTCATGGGAATGAGACCTCTCTTGAAAATTTTCATCCTAAACCTTCTGAGGATAGTGTCTATGTACATGAATTGGGATAATCCTAGCATCCTTTTAGATCTATCTCTGTAGATCCTTATTCTCAGCACATAAGATGCTTCTCCCAAATCCTTCATGGAGAAGGTCTTGGACAACCAAAACTTAGTTAATGTCAGCATCTCTACATCATTCCCAATGAGTAAGATGTCATCAACATATAGGACAAAAAAGGTCACAGAACTCCCACTGACCTTCTTGTAAACACAGGGTTCATCTTCATTTCGAATGAAGTTGAAAGTTTTGATAGCCTCATCAAATCTTAAGTTCCAGCTTCGAGATGCCTGCTTCAATCCATAAATTCCATCAACCCCTTGCATTGCAGCCCTTCCTTCTTGCTTCATTAGCCATCACAAGGGTGCAGCTCCAGTGGTGGGTCACAGGTAGACAATAGAGGTCCTGGAAACCACAACTTCTATGGCCCTTCCTCAACTCTTATGGTGGCAAACCATATATCACTGGAAAGCTCATCCAGAGAGCTTTCCAAGTGTGGTGGTTTTGTCTACATCCGAGCTCCGAGTTGTCCGCGAGAGTGATTCTCCCCCGACTGCGTAAAATCTCTTAGGCAGAAAACCATAGCCCCAGAAAAGCATCCACCATGACCACTCCCTGGTGGATCTGGGTGTGCAACTTGGCTGAGAGTAGTTTATACCAGTCCTCTTTCATCCCCAAGAACCAGAACAATGTTCGGACCCCGGCATCAGAAGTTACGAATTTTCTACCGAAGTCACGCCAGGTTGGTTCCTCTATTCCTAAACGGACCCACCTCCACTCTTCTGGCCAGTACGAACAACCCCGATGTCCTCCGAGGTTGCCGTCAGTCCCATCTGAAAGAAGACACGTCTGCGATCGTCACGGTACCAGCCCTGCCTCCATCCGAGTTTAGGATTGCCTATGGCGTCTCCATCTTCTAGAAGCAAGTCCCTGGGAGTGGCCAGCACCAGGACGGACCAGCACTGTTCCATGACCTGCACCATCCAGCAGTCGACTCAGGGTTAATCCAGAAAATTCTTGCATCTTAAGGGGCTACATCAAAGTGTTTTGGCTCTAGTTTCGGCCCAATTGGAGTTCGGGAGCATCCATTGCGGCGTACTCTTCGACCGACTGTCCTACGATCCTAGAAGCTGGTAGCACCGACAAGGAGTCCGGCACGTTAAGATTCTAGCCCATCCCCTCCCCTTGCTTGGCCAGCTGAAGGCCCCTCCCTGCGTGGAGGTAGTTTTGGATGTAAGCATTTAACCCCCGCCCCAAGATCCCCCTCCTGTGTGAGGAGTAGTGCTGTAGCTTTCCCTAATTTCAGGTCAAGCGCCATCGCCGCGGCGTGCGGGTGCGTACCCACGTCTCCCCGCTCGCCCTCGTCTCCGAGCGGGATCAGTGTTTTCACACCGGTCAGGTAAGCGCTTGTTACCCCTTGGCTGGTTACCGCTTTGCTAATTCCGTATTGTCTTGAACCTCCATCAGGGCGTTAATTGAACTGAAGATGACCAAACCAGTGGTCGTCAATTCTTTTAATTAGCAGAAAACCC
This sequence comes from Amorphophallus titanum, assembly GCA_024336825.1. Taxonomy (NCBI): domain Eukaryota; kingdom Viridiplantae; phylum Streptophyta; class Magnoliopsida; order Alismatales; family Araceae; genus Amorphophallus; species Amorphophallus titanum. Next base: position 24,028,531 of record JANBPO010006859.1, read on the forward strand.
ATACCGAGCATAAAATAACTCTCAAAACCACGCCCACGAAGAGGGCGTCTCTTACATGAGTAACGACCTAAGGAAGGTCGTGAATTCAAAAACGTGTCAGAGAACAGCGCCCTGCCTTGGGGCGTGACTTGACGAACTCACGACCTGAGGAAGGTCGTGAATCAGAAACATGAACCGAATTTTTATTACTTCCACTCAATCAATGTGATTAGGCTATGATACTCCCTTCTATGTATGCATGGGCTCATGAGGACGCGCATCTCCTGGGTCATGGTCCTAGCAGCATACGAGGGTCTCCCTGAGTTTTAGCAGGCTAGGGTAGAGGCTATGGGGTTTGGCCCCTTCCTATCTATTGACCCATTCCGCCCCGACCTAGCACTCATCCAGGTTTTACGTGAGAGGTGGGATAGGACTAGCAGAGCTTTTTGATGCCCTGGGGGCACATGGTTCCTACCCTGGAGGATGTGGCCAGGATTACTGGTTTGAGGGTAGATGGCGAGGCCGTGAGTGGGGTCACCCTTCCCGACTATACCGAGATGGCCCAGAGGTTGCTAGGGCTGGACATGGTGTACGAGGTCCCTAGTGAGTGCCAGACCATCTTCCGTACAGATCTGACTACAGTGATGGGCTTAGGGGATGCCAGGCATAAGTCAGGGGAGAACCTGGATCAATTCGCGTGGCGACTGATAGACGGGGTGAGGGGGGTCTGCTGCCAGGACCCGGCTGACAGAGAGAGAGCAGACCAAGATCTGAGGAGGTTCCTTCTGCTATTGCTCGGGAGACTATTGCTGGGGACGAAGGCAGATGTGATCAACTGCCGCTTTTTGAGGATTCTTGAGGACTTAGACAGAGTCGGCAGTTACGCGTGGGGGGCAGCCCTGCTGGCGCACCTGTTTGCCGATCTGTCCACTGGGACAGGTCGAGAGACGACCGTTAGTGGCTTCTCACCATTCCTTCAGGTATGCAATTTTCTTCTTTTGCCCTTTTCTTTTCTTTGATTTTCATGCATAAGAATGCCTAACTAATGCAGTGTATGAATGCAGATATGGAGTCACCTCTACATGCCGATGGGGCCCTTCTTGCTTCATTGGACACCATTCGGATTGCAGTTCTGGCAGCAGGTCACAGGCAGATAGCAGGGCTCCTGAAAATAGTAGCTTCTTCAGCCTGTCCTCAACTCTTCTAGTGGCAAGACATATACCACTGGAAAGTTCATCCAGAGAGATTTTCAAGGGCAGTGGTTTCGTCTTCATCCGAGCTCGGAGCTATCCGCGAGAGCGATTCTCCCCCGACTATGTAAGAGCTCCCATGCAAAGAACTAGAGCCCTAGGAAATCTTCCACCACGATCACTCCTTGGCAGATCTGGAAGTGCAAATTGCCTGAGAGTAACTTCTACCAGTCCTCTATCATCCTCAAGAAGCGGAACAAGATTCAGACTCCGGCATCAGAAGTTACAAATTTTCTACCGAAGTCGCGCCAGGTTGGTTCCTCTATTCCTGAACAGATCCACCTCCACTCTTCAGGCCAGTACAGTCAACCCTGACGTCCTCTGAGGTTTCTGTCAGTCCACCTAAAAGAAGACTCATACACGGTCATCTTGGTACCAGTCTCGCCTCTATCCGTGTTCAGGATGGCCCGTGGCGTCTCCATCTTCCAGCAGCAAGACCCTGGGAGCAGCCAGCACCAGAATGGACCAGCACTGTTCCATGACCTGTACCATCCAGTAGCCGATCCAGGGTTGATCCAAAAAATTTGAGCATCTACCTGGGCAAGATTGGAGTGTTTTGGCTCTGGTTTCAACCCAATTGGAGTTCGGGAGTTTTCATGGCGGCGTACTCTTCGACCGACTATCCTGCGATTCCAAAAGCTGGCAGCACCGACAAGGAGTCCGATGCATCTAGTGCTAGCTCCATCCCCTCCCCTCGCTTGGCCGGATGAAGGCCCCTCCCTGCGTGAAGGTAATTTTGGATGTAAGCACTTAACCCCCACCCCAATATCCCCCACCTGTGCGAGGTGTAGTGTTGTAGCCCTCCTTTAATTTTCAGGTCAAGCGCCATCGCCACGGCGTGCGGGTGCGTACCCACGCCTCCCCGCTCGCCTTCGTCTCCGAGCAGGATCGGTGTTTTCACACCGGTCAAGTAAGCGTCTGCTACCCCTTGGCTGGTTACTCACTTTGCTCATTTCGTATTGCTTTGAATGCCCATCGGACGGTGAGCCGAGAGGGGCATGTACCACGAACCGGCTGACTTGTACTGGCGCCTGAGGACTTGTGCACGATTTGATGCCTTAGCTGTAGTGGCAAGGGCTTCTGTTGAGAAGTGGCCGAAGGAGCATGAGCAACATCCTACTTCCTGGTTGGACCTCTGTGGTCTGATTGAGGATAGGGTCGAGTGACACTCGACGAAGTCTTGGGGCCTTGCTGCCCCTGTTGGCTATCTTGATCTTGCGCACAGGATGGCCTTTGTGATGGTAGACCCGACTTGCGAACTGTTGGAAGGACCTGGTTCGGTCATGCCAAAACCTCACCCAGCTTCTGTTTTCCCTTCCTATCCTCGGGCATCAGAGACAGGGGTAGGGTAGGGAGAGGGTGAGAAGAGCTTGAGGAGCTCATCGTAGCCTCGCCCACCAGGACATCCTCTCAGCCAAGAAGGACTCGGAGGAGTCTAGCAGTGTTTTCTCTGGAAAAGGGCAGAGAGTCTAACTCCTGCCAGGGTCGCCATTGCGCGGCTGAAGTGGCAAGGGCCGTTTGACCGGCCTGCAGTGTCGAGGAATCGGAGGAGACCGAGGGAGCAAGAGGATGAATGACGTTGGCCGCCCTATCTCTTGACTGGCATCTTGCTCCCTGCGCCTCCGCAGCCGCTCTAGGGCTTCTCGATTGTTGATCTAGAACTCGAGCCATTCTAGGGTGTGCTGGTAAGGCAGCCCATGCCCATTTTCCTGGGGAGGATCGAGCTGCTCTAGAGTATTTTTGGCAGTGCTCAGAGTTTCTTCGACAGCTTGCTGCAGCCGAACAAGTGCCATGGAATTCCCTCAGCATCGATTTGCTCCCACCGGATCTGTTCCTGGATGAGGTACTAGACTTCCTCACAGGACTTGATCGCGTCCCAGATTCGCGCATGGAAGGGACAGTACTGGGGGTGGCTAAAGTCCCAATGAGTGTAGTCTACTGGTGGGTCACGGGGCAAGCTTTGCCCCCTCTCGACGAGGACATCGAAAAGTCATCAGGTTCTTTCTCTGGGGAAGGAGAGGGGTCTACGATCGTTCCAGGGCCTCCACCCTGGATACTAGATTGAACACTCTCTTTGGTTAGCGCTGGGCTCCTCTGATTCGTCATCAGAGAGAGAAAATGTCGCCATCATATGGATCACATTTCCATGGAGGACCGTCTCATGCTCCTCTAACGGAGACCTCTCCGTCTCACTCCCATTAGAGCGGTCCATGGAGGACCATCTCATGCTCCTCTAACGGAGACCTCTCCGTCTCACCCCCTGTAGAGCGGTCCATGGCGGACCGTCTACCCAATTCACGGTCGAAGGCTAACCGTCCTTTGTCAGCCTCACTCCCCTTTGTACGGTCCCCACATAACCGTGTAATGTTCTGAAACCGTGTCCAGACTATTCCCTCATGTCCTAAATGGTCCTTTGTGGGCCGTCCTCTTATAAACGGTTTCATGTAAGCCGTTCCAATCCGGTCATTTGATATTCTACACGGCTTTCTATGGGCCGCCCTATTTCTAAACGGTTGTATTTGAACCGTGTTGTTAAGTCGGTTTGTAGGCTCTGAGCGGCCATTCCTAGGCCGTGTTCAATAGGACGGTTCTATGGGAACCATGTGGTTTTGGTAAATGGTCAATGTGGAACTGTGTTTATCCCGTCTTCCCGACGGCGTGTCCCGCCACCGTGGGTGGCCCCATGGCCACCGTTTGGGCCCCTGAGGACCGTAGAGGCTTCCCTACCCCACTAAGCTAGCATGCATCGATAGGAAAAAAGGAGATTTGGGGCAAATTTAGGCAACCTACCTCCGGGTCCTGGGCGGCCTTCGTCGTCACCGCCGCGGCTGGCCCCGCCTCCTCCATGGCTTCGGCACCTCCGGCGGGGTCTCCCTAGGCCGCGGGGGTCACGAGCACCCCTTCCATGGGCGTCTCCTCCGCCGGGGCTCCTCCCTCCACGGTGGACTCCACCCCCGGTCGCGGTGACGTCGCTTCCCCCTCGGCCATTGCTCGTCCTCCTCGTCGAGCGTGGCATTTCACGGGCATAAGAATGGGAGGAGTTGCGATGGAATGGGGGAGCCTTGGGGCGTTGGCTCTCTCCTTGGTGATTTGGGCGCTTGGGTGTTCTTCCCCCTCTTACGTCGGTTGCGGTGGGGAAGGAGGAAGAGGAATAGTTGTTTTTATTACACACAGGAATAGGACGGTCTATCGATAGACCGCTCCACTTTTTGAATGGTTCCTAGTAGACCGTGTGGAAGCCCAACGGTTACTCATTTGGACGGTCTTATGTAGACCGTGGAATTTAGAACGGCCTCCAATTAAAATGAGTTGAATCTAGAAATAGAGATAAAGGAGCTCACACTCTTCGATTCTAGAACACAACCTACCTTCCTAGCCTGACAATCCACTCGCATGCATAGGTCTTAACATCAAAACACATCGGGAGACTCAACACCAGCCCTACAATATGACATTAACCCAGATGGTGATTCTGCTCACCCGACTTGGCACAATCTCAATGGAACACACGCACCAATGACACAAGGAGGGATGAGCACATAACCCTCACAGGCAGCTCCACTGCCAACACATAAGACGCTCACATGGACACCCGAACACGCTCCAGGAATAGCACAAACACAAGGAAACACAATTATAACAAGAAAATAGCAAAATCAATAAAAACACATCATATAATAACCAAAGTTCGTACATACCTTCCATGAGGTGGGGTGCTACCACTCTGCTCGGTTAGGTGCCTTGCACATGTCAAGATCCCTGTCTCGCCAAGCTAGTGAACTGCTGTTGAGATGGCTGGGACGGAGGCGACCGCCACTGGCACTTGCATGCAATGTGTTCGATCTGACCACACCTAAAACATTCCAATTTTGCTTCATCCACAGTGCACGGCCTGCCCTTGTGAAACCCGCCACATCTCAGACACTATCTTGGCTGCTCATTCATACCATGCCGCAATGATCGAACCTCTGGTTGCTGATCAAACACTGCTAAAACCTACTCCTCCTACTCCTGGTGCCTCCTGCCAAACCTACTTCTTTTGAATAACCTCGATACCCGATTGAATCTCGATCTTGGAGGGGAAGAACTCGTGCCAAGACATGGAAGAGATGTCGATTCTATCTGCCTCTAAGACTGCTGGGGAACACATTGTTGCTGGAGGGTCCTCTGCTAACCCTGACTTGACTGCAACTGCCCTGTACTTGCCTATTCCTTGGTCCTCAACCTATCCTCCTCTACATCTGCCGCGGCTTGATAGGTTGATTCCATGTCTGTCACACAAGTCGCAATCACTAGGTGTCTAAGCTCTGGCCTCAGACCTCTACTAAACTGTCGAGTCCTCAACCTCTCATCTGCCATGATATGGGGAGCATAGCGACCTAACTCTGCAAATCTGAATCGATACTGCATCACTAACATATCCCCCCTATGTTATCTCCATTTCGAGGCGGTGTGACCAATGGAAGGCACCTCCGGCGGGCTGAACTCTACCATGCCGTCTACGGCGGCCCACATCTCTGCGTCCACCACCACCGACAAGGAAGGAAGCACCACGGACAGGTCACTCGGGCCTCCCGCCTCAATATGTAGTCCCCGGTCGACTATTGCCAAGGGAGCTGCCGGAGCTACGGCTGCACCACTTGACTCCACGACTGCAAGGGGTTGCTCCTCCTTACTCTCGGTCGAGGGAAGTGCGGGGAGTGGAGCAGACTCTGCTGCCGCCACTGAAGGCTGGGCTGCTTCATCCACTGATGTCCCCTCTTCACCACGAACCGTGAGCTCGGCCAGCATCCTCCCCAGAAGCTGACTCTCCTCGGGCGTCGCAAGTGGCTAGGGGGGGGAGGGGAACCATGAGCTTCAACCCACTCCCCAACCGCAGGAACGACACAATTTGCTCCACCTCCGCTGCCGAGAGTAGCTTTGGCTCGTCTGTCTCCGCCGGGGCCACCGTCCCTCTCTGCTTAGCGATAGCTCTGCGGGTTTTCGCAGAGCATGCCTCAGGGAGGCTCTCCTCCTCCTGGAACACAAAGAAACAAGGGGATTAGCCTTGCATCGAGCGAAGCAGGCTACCCGAATTCCAAAGGGCATAGAAAGAGTCCCTGGGGTATCGCTTTACCTCGATTATGGGGATGACCCGGCTTTCCGGTGCTATCTCCCCTTCCTCCAGGGCCTCCTCGTCAGCGGATGCAGTCTCTGCAGCTGCCTCCTGTTGCAGGACCTCAAAGAGAGCCGCCAGCTTCCCCAGACTTGCGCCACCACCCTCGGGTTGCTCGACCGATACATCGGGGAGGGGTACCTCTGCGGCCTCTGGTCGAACCTCCTCCTGTAGATAAGCCAGAGGGTAAGGGACGGAGGACCGGAAACTAGCTGCAAAAAGGAAGGCCCCATGCGAATGGGCCCGCACTTACAACATCTGCCTTGGGAGACGCCTCGTCAGAAGAGTAGTTGTAGTCTACCTTCTCGCTGGAGGAAGACTCGGCCGAGGTAGGTTCCTCCCTAGTCGGAGAAGGAGTGCCTGCTCGAGCACCCTCGGCCTCTTCCTCGCGTGGGCTCGCGGATGGCGAGGCCCCGGACCTCAACCTCCTCCTCGAGATGAATTGACGCCTTATAAAGAGTCGTTATTTACTTAAGTGACGACTACTTACAAAGTCGTTAATTAATAAAATGACGACTTGAATTAAGTCACTATTTAATTTAAATTTTTATATCTTTAAAAAATTCAGGGTTGCTACATCGGCAACAAAAGTTACAAATTTTTCCTCCAAGATGTGCCTGGTCAGCTTCCCTGAGCCTGAACCAACCCACCCCCACTGTTCCAGCCTTGATGATCAGCTCTCACATCCTCTGATGACGCCGCTGGTCCCCACTCTAAGAAGACTCGACCACGGTCGCAACGGCTCTGGTCTCGCCTTCAACAGAGCACGGGACTGTTCGTTGCGCCCCAACTTCCAGTAGCATCACTCTAGGAGCAACCAGAACTAGTGCAGTCCAGCCCTATTCCAGACCTTGCCCCGGCCAGCGACATCGACAGGAAATTACACAAAACTTTCGGCATCCTCTTGGGTCAAGTTAGAGTATTTTGGCACTGGTCGTAGCCTCTTCTGAGCTCGGCAAAACCCATGGCGGTGCCATCTTCGACTATCTGTCAGACTGTTCCAGAAGCAGGCATAACCAGTGGACTACGACACTTCGATTTCTAGCTTAACTCCCCCTCCGCGCAAGGCCGGCTTACAGCCCCTCCCTACGTGGAGGTAGTGTTTGGTTGTAATCCACTTAACCCGCACCCCGAGATCCCCCCTCCAACGAGAGGTGTAGTGTTGCAACGAACTTATTTCAGGTCAAGCGCCATCGACGCAACCCATGCTTCCTGGTGCACCCACGTCTCTGAGCGGGATCGGTGTTTTCACACCAGTCAGGTGAGCGTCTGGTACCCTTGGTTGGTTACAATCTTTAGTTGTTTAGTATTGTCTTGAATGCCCGTTGGTCAGTGAGACGGGAACCCAATCTAGCACACCTCTTCAAGTGTGCCCACCGCGGACCATGAGCGAGTGCCACCTAAACCCACCCCCCGGCGTGCCAACCGCCAACAAGTTGGGAATCCCAGGCCCTTAGGGGTTAGCCTAAGCCCACTAGGTCGTTAGAAACATTTGGGTCCCACCTCGGACCCTCGCCATCGTCCCCCGGTCACGATCGGGAGGTTGTATGCACCGTGCTAGAGAGCCGCTAGCGTAAGTCCGTGTCATTCCATGTATGCTTGTCGATCTAGGTCAAGGTTCATTGAGTCATCCAACATCATCTCTGGGTTGTGCCACATCAAGTGGTATCAGAGTGGTCATATGCTTGTTCTCACAAGTCTAGTCTTCGGTGTCTTCACACTATGTCATTCATAGGTGCATACGCACACCCGTGCATAGCCCACCCAACTTTACATGACCACCTGTAGTGGAGCTCATTATCAATCCAATCCATCCTCTTCCAATTCCACAATGAATCTTAATCCCCATGGGAATCCCTCCCCCAACAAGTCCCCCAATGAGCATGAGCTTCCCGATCACATGAGATTCCTTGTGGAAGGTATGTCTTGTTGAACCTCTACTATTTTGTTCGCACTATTTTGATGATGTCATACACTAACTATCAATTCTTTAATGGATCTGTCATTTAATAACACTTATTTTATGTGCTTAATCTGAGGGTGATTTGCATTAAAATCTAATTGTGTGTTCATCAGTGTGCATACTGTGTACTTGGTCTTTGCAATTACTTTTATACTTGCTTGTATTTTCAAGTTCCTTTTCTGTTGCAAAGTCCATGCATATTCATGCATTCGCTGTGTCCATGCATACATTAGCCCCATGCATACTGAGTCAGTGCACTTTCTAGACTTAGTTTGTCTGCCGTTGTACTTCATTAAGTCCATGCACGTTTCAACCTCGTGCATGTTTTAACTCCACTTCACAAACCCTATGCACACTGTGCATCAGTGTTAAATAAAGTCCGTACATGTTTTCTTAATCATGAGTCTAGCAAGGTCCGAGCACTTCAAAGTCCATGCATGTTTTACCCAAGCAATGAAATCCATACATTTTTCCACCAAGTCCGTGCAGTTCTTCAGCAACGAAGTCCGTGCATATTTTCTTATCTAAGTCCATGCATAAGTCTTAGGTGTCTTGACAACCAAGTCCGTTCACATTTCTACAAGTCCGTGCACACTCTAGCCCGTGCATGTTTTCAACAAGTTTGTGCAGTTTTTCAGCAATGAAGTCCGTGCATATTTCCTTGAAACTAAGTCCGTGCAGCTTTTGTATCAGAAGTCTACACAAACTGTTGCAAGGTCCGAGCATATAGAAGTCGTTGCACATCTCATGTCAGTGCACAATAAACCCCGAGCACTTCATGTCTGTGCACATGATATCCTGCGCATCTTTCTCACTAGTCTATCAAAGTCCTTGCACGTCCTTGCAAACCCCGTGGAGTCTAAACCCCATGCATGTTTCTTCTTGTCATCAAAGTCCTTGCACATTTTTACAAACCCCGTGGAGTCTAAACTCCGTGCATATTCTTCTAGTCTTCAAAGTCCTTGCACGTTTTTATAAACCCAGTGGACATGCTACCCCGTGCAAGTTTCTTGTTGACACAAACTCTTTGCATTCCTTCGTAGAGTCCGTGCACGTCAAACCCCGTGCAGACTCTTCATCTTTTTATCAAGTCCGTGCTCAATTCAAGTCCGAGCACATTTTTAGTCCTTGCACCTCTTTATCAAGTCCGTGCAAACCATACTCCGTGCATGATTTGTATTTCAAACAAACTCCTTGTATGCCTTCACGGAGTCTGTGGAAGCCATACCCCGTGCACATCTTTAGTCTCGATCATTTTTGTCTGCAATAAAGCCCGTGCACCTTTTGCTCACTGTTCATCAAGTTGGAGGATACACTGTTGCAGAGTCAGTGCATGTCCTTTTCAAGTCCTTGCACATAACAACCCCGTGCATATTCTTACTCTGTGCATACCCCGTGCATCTTTTTCTATCTAGTGTATTTTCAACTGAACTAATGTTGTTTCTGTGTTAACAGGTAATGTTTTGTGAAAAATTAGATAAGCACGTGATCCAAGGTAGATCCCTGTTCGTAGAAGCTGCCACGTGGATAGACAAGCTGGGAGATTCTAACACATGGCAAGGGTCTCCTGAACCTTCCAGGCGGCAAGTTTTATCCACACGCCTAGGGCGTCTTAGGACAGAGGCATATTTATAGGATCCTTCTATAATCAAATACATATACAAGTCTCCTGCAGAAACTGAAGAAGGATAATTAGAGAGAGAGGGAGCAGAAAAGAAAGAGCAGAGAAGATAGAGCAAGAAAAAGAGAGTAGCAGCATAGCAGAGGTGATAGCAGATAGAGAGAAGAAGAAGCCTGTGAGCCAGAGTGAGAGAGAAGAAGATCGTGAGAAGGAGAAGATTTGATGAAGCCATCAAGTCTTATGACTTCGTTAAGAACGAAGATGAGCCGTGTGTGTATAAGAAAACATGTGGTAGTGCAATCACCTTCCTAGTCCTATATGTTGATGACATACTACTCATTGGGAATGATATAGGTATGTTGTCATTAGTTAAAGCCTGGCTGTCAAAGCACTTCCCCATGAAGGATTTGGGTGAAGCATCCTATGTGTTGGGGATAAGGATCTATAGAGATATATCAAATAGGATGCTAGGTTTGTCTCAATCTATGTACATAGATTCCATTGTCAAAAGGTTTGGCATGGAAAACTCCAAGAGAGATCTCATACCGATGAGACATGGAGTTTACCTCTAAGAAAATGTCCACTAAGACTCTTGAAGAGAGGGCACGCATGAGTAGGGTACCTTATGCTTCTGGCATAGGATCCATCATGTATGCCACGCTATATACAAGGCTTGATGTTGCATATGCTCTAAGTGTTACACGTAGGTTTCAGGCAGATCCAGGTGAGCAACACTGGATAGCTGTGAAGTGTATCCTTAAGTACTTGTGAAGGACTAATGATATGTTTCTAGTTTATGGAGGAGAGGACTTGAAACTTTGAGGTTACACTGACTCAAATTTTCAGTCCGATAAAGATGATAGCAAGTCAACTTCGGGGTATGTATTTACCCTGAATGGTAGGGCAATGAGTTGGAAGAGTTCTAAATAAGAAACCACTACTAATTCTACGACCAAAGCTGAGTACATTGCTACTACTGAGGCGGCCAAAGAAGTGGTATGGATGAAAAAGTTCATCGAAGATCTTGGAGTTGTGTCGAGCATCTCTGATCCGGTCTCCTAATTATGTGATAATAATGGGGCTATTGCACAAGCAAAGGAGCCGAGGTCTCATCAGAAATCAAAGCATATTCTGCAGCGTTACCACCTGATCAGAGAGATTATAGCTAGATGACATGTTGTGATTGATAGAGTGTCTTCCAGTGATAACATTGCAGATCCATTAACTAAGCCGTTGACTCAAAGTGTGTTTGAGCGTCACTTTGGGCTGATGGGGATCAAGCATGTAGGTGATTGGCTTTAGTGCAAGTGGGAGATTGATAGAAATGTATGCCCTACAAGCCAATCACATGAGATGTGATGGTGCTCCCCTGCTCCGTGTGTCCACGGCATCCCGGAGTCGCCCCGTCATCGCTACGCCCTCCCGTGGATCGAGAAGACCATGCTGCTGCTCTCTGCAACCAACCTGCAGCTCTGCAACCAACCTGCAGCAGAGGTCAAGATTGCAGAGACTACCCCAGCATCCACAGTGCAAACCAGCTAAAGCTTTCTTCTGTGGAGTCATACGTCGTCGAGTCAGCTTCATTCCAGAAGTGATCCCGCGACGATCCGACCTCGGCACCCTTCGCGCCTCCCATTCTCGTGCAACTGCTCCAAGCTCGGGTCTGAACCTGAGCACCATTTGGTAGCAGCTCCACCACCCACCCCTGTGCGATTTAGCCAGAGCTCTCTTCATGAGAGTTCTGCTCCTCCAAAGCGCCGACGCACCAGAGGTGGTCCTGCCTGGTTTTGACATCATCTCCATCTAGGGCGGCCATTCTCCCTCAGTCGCGCCAGACCCGGAGTCCCCTGTTCGTCCAGGACAGGCTGCTGTCAAGTCGGCCCCGACCCCCCCTCTTCCTCTCCGTTTCAGGTCAGAGAGCCTTCAGAAAAGTTGCAGCCTTCGATGATACGGAACTAACGCAAGTGGTCTCATCCCGATCCAATGTCGGCACTGGGAGTTCCCCCACAGATACCTGCGACTGGTCCAACTGTTTGCCCAGAAACCTGACGCCGGCCGTTCCCACGACCACATCCAGCGAGGTGATCAGACAGTCGCCATATTCTGAGGGTTCGAAGACCTCCCTGTCAGCAACGTCCAAGACTTGGTCCCGTCATGATTGGAGTCCCACAGCAACCGTACCGGCCAACGCACCACGACTGCGCCAATCTATCCTATGTGGCAGAACTGCACAGGCCCACAGCTGCGGCCGCCGACTCCATCCAACACCAGAAGCTTGGCACCAGACCATCAGGCATCCTTCGGCGTCCCTCGATCATCGTCCAGGAGCTGGCTGCACCTCAATCGGACGCCCGAGCTCGACGTACGGTCGATAGTTTGTTTCCCCTCCCCGCGATCCCCCCCTCCTGTGCGAGGGTAGTGTGTGTAATTGGTCGCCCCCACCCCCGTGAACCCCCCTCCCTGTGTGGAGCGTAGTGCATGTATTAGCAGGGACTTCGCCAAGCTTCCACGACATGGAGTTGCCTATTACATAATACTTGACTGTGACACCATCAAGAAGGCCCCAGCGATTGCCCTGATCTGCCATCAAAACTTACAATTTACGACCAAGTTTGTGGTAGGGGAGGTCACGAGGAACTAGTCCAAGGCCCAGAATTGATACCCTTATATGCACCAAACGCAAGGTGGTTAAATGCATGAACTTCATCTGAGTATGAGTAGATGGGTGACCAAAGCACTCCCCTAGGGAGGACTGATGTCCTTGTACCTTGATGACAACCAACCAAGAAGCTGCAGCTCAGAGCAACGCTCTCGCCCCCGGTAATGGATGTGCTGAAGGCTTTTTGGAGGCCTTTTGCCAAGTTATTGACCAACAAGCGTGGCATTAATCCCAAGGTCATCACACACTGACTCTAGGTATATCTCAACTTGACCCTAGTGAAGCAGAAACATTAGCCTCAGTATCTTGAATGCCAACTCATAGTAAAGGAAGAGATCGAGAAGGGACTCGGTGCTGGACATGTCAGAGAAGCCCACTTCCTTGATTGGGTGGCCAATCTCACAATCTCATCCTTCCTGGCCCCATCTATAATGGCAAAAGTTCCTATCTATTCCCAAGGGATGTCACTGCAAATGAATAAAATCACAAATAATGACAAAGACCCAAATCGATGTCACAAGCCATCAGTCATATCCATGCATCATTTCATTACAATAATGGAGCCATATGATAAAATAATGAAAAAAAATCAATGTCAAGACACAGAATCCTTGATTGTCTCATTTCATAAGCAAATGATAACTCATATTCCACAACCAAGATTCATCTAATAGAAAATTCCAACAGGTGCAAAACCAAGTGGGTCAGTGTTGGTCATGGAATTTTGTTGGTTTCTTTTTCTTTCGCGTGGGAAAAGAAAGAGAAAAGATTGCACACACATTTTGTAAAAATGCGGCGCTCAAGCCGTTTATGAAAAGAAACATCCCCCTGATACAGAGGGTAATTCCGTGAGTGCGCATCGTATCAGACGATTTGGGTTCGGGTGCTGGACCTCACCCCACTGACCGGAGTCAGTGTTGATTTACATCGGTCTAACGTCCGAACACCTTTGTTTAACTGTCAAAGAAACTCTAAAGTCCTTCTATGGGGGTTCTGATGTTGATTAAAATCTTAAAAGTTACCATCGTGCTTGGCAGGGACAATTCAACCCCCCTTCTTGTCCATACGAGAACCTAGGGACAACAATCTGGTATCAGAGCGGGTCTCTGATTTTAGGACAACCTCACGGTTGCAGAGAAAAGATCTCTTGGTATGGCCAACAAGGGAATGCTCCCCGAGGGACATTCGATTCATAGACCGCCCTTCTTTGATGGGACTAACTATCCCTACTGGAAAAATCAGATGACTGTGTTCATGCGAGCACAAGATTATGACACCTGGAGAGACATTAACAAAGGTCCGTATGTGGTACCTCCAAATGAGGATGAATGGGAAGAGGAACACATTAAGAATTTTTGTGCTAATTTTAAGGCCATGAATATAATTCAGTGTGTAATACATCTTAATGAATACTTACATATATCTATGTGTTCTTCAGCGCTGAAAATGTGGAACAAGCTCAAGGTCATCTATGAAGACACTTCAGAAGTTCGAGAAACAAAAGCGAATCTGTTGGTGTGAGAGTATGAGTTTTTTGCTATAAAGCTCGAAGAGAATATAACGGATATGTACGCAAAGCTGAGTGAGATAACAAATAATTTGAAGGCTTGGGAAAGGAGTACTCGAATTAAGATTTGGTGAGAAAGGTGTTGCGGTCCCTCACACCTCTATGGCACACCAACGCGACCGTCATCGAAGACTCTAAGGATCTCACCACACTCACTGTGGATCAACTCATTGGATCGCTAATGACGTATGAAATTAACATTATGAAGTCAGCTGAGGAGGAAAGCAAAAAGAAGAAGACGATAGCTTTGAAGGCATATCCAGCATCGTCAGATGACAGTGATGGAAAATCAAGCATCGATAGTAAGGAAGAGGAATTGATGGCTCTTATCACAAGGAGAGCCAGAAATTTTTTTAGAAAGGCAAGACGGGAAGGAAATTTCCAGAGGAGATTCTTGAGAAGAAATACCATCAAGGAAGGAGAGCCGAGCAAGAAAGAGGGGATTATTTACTATGAGTGTAAGAAGCCCGGCCACATGAGGGGTCAATACCCTGAGCTCTAGAAGAAGCTGAAGAAGGACAAGGCAAAGAAAGGAAGATCCATGAAAGCTACTTGGAGCTATGAAGACTCGGATAGCTCAACATCTAATTGTTGCATTAATTAATTCTGTGCGCATGCCATTCCAATTCGTTATGCAACCCCTCGACAAAACCCTTCCAACCGTTCAGGGGCCTCACCAGCCTCTTGGGTGGCTTCCCTAATTCTTGGTATCGGTATATCGATATTATCGGTATATCGGTATCTAGATCTCTGGGTCATTTTAGTTGGTATCAGAGCGAAGTTGAGGAATTGTATAAGGAATTGAAATTGCATAAGCGAGTCCAGATCAAGTCCATTTGAGTTTTCTATTATTGGCTTAGGATGTTTTCCGTATTAATGATGGATTTTTTGTTATTATGTGAGTTTTCTAGCTTCAATATGCCACCTCGTAGGAGAGACCGTGGTCGAGGTTGAGGTCCTACTCCTCAAGAAGAAAGTAGTGCCTCATCTCCTCCAGTGATTGTTCCGGATCAAGCTCAAGCTGTTCTTGCTCCAGCTCCTACTATTTCGGATCAAGAAGATGTGCCTGGTGGTCGTGGTCGTACATTGAAGGAATTTCTGTTGTTCCATCTGCTGACTTACGAAGGTCAAGCTGATCCAGATGCAGCCAGGGCTTGGCTGGATGCAACTGAGCGTGTATTTTGATCTATGGAATGTGCTGAAGAATAGAAGGTGATGCTTGGAACTTTTTAGCTTCAGGGCACAGCACTTACTTGGTGGACTACAGAATGGGAAGTTACCTTCCGTTCCCTTCTGCTCCGACAAATCACCTAGACAGAGTTTGTCGCCACTTTCAAGCATACTTTCAGTCCTGCATATCTCTGCATGAACAAGATGCATCAATTTATGGAACTCGTGCAAGGTGGAATGTCAGTGTTTGAATATCACAATCGGTTCATGGAATTGGGTCATTATGTGCCCCATGTTCTAATAGATGAAGCCCTCAAGATAGAGCATTTCTTGCGTGGTTTAAGGCCCAATCTGAGGCAGCATTTAATTGCAACCCGAGTGTCTGTGATGAATGATGCTTATCAAGCAGCAGCAACACTTGAGCTAGATATGGCTAGATCTCATGGTTTTCCTCAAGCGGCATCGGTTCAGCCGACTGTTCCACTTCAGCCGAGTTATCAGCCTTCTGTGTTGGGAGTTCCTCCTGTCATTCCTGCTGCGAGTGGTACTTCTTCCTTCAAGCCTATAGGGTGCTCCATGGCCTGCGGGGAGCTTTCCAGATTCCCCCCGAGTACGACATCATCTTTCCATCCGTGGGCGACGACATAATGAATTACCCTTCCAACGGGATCATGGTCCCAGTGGCCTCCTTCCAGACGGGCTTCCACCTTCCTATCCATCCCTTCATTGAGTCTGTCCTCCATCACTATGTATGGCATCCTGGGGAAATAACCCCCAATTCCCATACCATCCTCTGTGGATTCGTCTACTCATGTCATAGGGCGTCAGTGGAGCCAAGCGTCGACCTGTTCTGGCACTTCTTTCTTCTCCAGAGTTGTCCGGTCGATACCTATTTCGCCTATTTCAAGGCTCGCACCCATCAGCATTTTATCCAAGTTTCCCGTACCACGTCCAACTGCAAGGGCTGGTCGGAGTGGTACGTGTATATTATCAAGTCGAAAGACCGAGATGCCTCTGGCATGTGGATGCACAGTGGCACCCGCCCCACCTGGCGCGACATGAGGCCCTCCCTCAGGGCTGAAGATCGTCGGAAGTTAAAGGAGATTGGACGGTATCTTCTTATTGACGCGGACTTCGTTCTGACTCCGGTGCTGCTTCGGGAGCTGGGGTTGAGTCCTCCGTTGCTGCAGGGTACTGGTCTTCTCCTTCCATGAGGTCACCTCGATTGTGAGTGGTACTCAGCCAACTCTTTTCTGCTTTCATGGGCACCGAAAGTTCAGGGTTGGACCTACGAGATCGTTGAGCTGCCGCGGAATGCTCCTTGTCCCATGGATCACATTGCTCGGGGGACCGACCAGGTGTCGATCGTCGCCCCCCAGGCCGAGGTTACGTTCGCCCCAGGGAGGCTGCAGTACCCGGTCCCAATCGGCGTCCCTCTAGTGCGTTTGTCGGCGGTATCTGCAGCGAGTGGAGGTACTAGCCCTTAGAGGGGTTCTGCAGCGAGTGGAGGACTCAGTCCCCAGAGGGGCTCCCCCGAAGGAGTTGCTAGTACGGTTGGTGAGGAATCTGCTATGGCTGGTGGCAGCCGCGCCCCCCCTGACCGATGACGATCTGGCGGCATTGGACACCCAGCGGTGGGCGAGGAAGAGAGCGAGGACTTCCACCCCTGCTCGGAGTCGGGTCCCGCCTCCTCTGCCACCTGAGTTGACTTTTGTTAAAAGATCAAAGAGAGCAACAAACAAATAGAACAATAAGTAATAAAATATTTTTATCTAAGGCAAGTGAACCATGGACACCACAAAAAGATTTGGGCCGAGTAACGACAGGAGGAGGAAGGGACAATTTGTATAAAACTGTACAAAAATTAAGAAAAGAAGAAAAGAAAGGCCTTAAGAGATATGGAGGAGGAGTGGGCCTTCATCAGTACACCCGTCCCAATCCTTCACCGGTACACTCATCCAACCCCTCCAACACTCTTCGCCAACACACTTGCTTCCCCCACCGATACGCCCTTGACCCTTCAGTGGTACGCCACTTAAAACACCCCAACCACCTCTCAACCAATCCTTCAGTGATACACCCTCCGACCCTTCAGTGGTGCACCGTGAATGTCCCTCGACGGCACACTCTACCCTATCGTTCGTCGGCACGCCCTTGAGCTCCTTGGCTGATACACCCGCAACCTGGCTCCATGTACACCGACCTTACCTCCGTGTACACTGACCTTTTTTTTAACCCCTGGCCCATGTGCACGGACTTGCATTGGCCCAACATTCATATGCATAGACTTGGTTTGCATTGCATGAACCTAACACAAGCTCTGCATGGACCCTGCTCAGACCTTGCCTTTCTACCTTTACATACATGCATGGACCATGCACGGACCCCGGTCCCCACGTGCATGGACTTTGTTCTGACATGCACGGACTTCGGTCTAGAGCCTGTAGACGTGTACGGACTTCAGCACATGTGCAATGACTTCCCCTGCACGTGCACTGACCTTAGTTTGCACGTACACTGACTTCGTCAGCATGTACACTGACCTTAGTCTGCACGTGCTCTGACTTCGTCAGCACGTACACTGACCTTAGCCCGCATGTGCACGGACTTCAGCCCAGGTGCACTGACTTTCCCCGCACGTCCACTGACTCAGTCGGTATGTGCGTCGACCTTACCCCCACGTACACTGACCTCGCCCCTAGCACGCGCGGACTTTGACCCCTTTGTGAAGAGCCTGCATCGACCTCATCCTTCGCCGGTGTGCTCCTTGAATCTTCATCGGTGCACCTTTCCCATACCTTCGCCGGTACGCCTGGCCCAAGCCTTCCCCGATACACCCTCCAACGTCTTCGCCAGTACACCTTTTATATTTTTATTATGGAAGAGTGGGCCGCTGAAAGGCCAAGGGAGAGTGTGCCGGCGAAGAGCACTGACAGGCGTACGGGCAAAGAGCGCTGACAGGCGTACGGGCGAAGAGCGCTGACAGGCGTACCAGCGAAGGGAAAAGGACAGGTGCACCGGCGAGCGAAGGAATCGAAAGGGGTGCACCGGCCAAGGCTGAAAGGGGGATTGTGCCAGTGAAGGAGATGGCCAGGGCGTACCGGCGAAGGTATGGGAAAGGGTGCACCGATGAAGGTCCCGGGCGTGCACCGGTGAAGGATGAGGTCCGCACAGGGCCTTCACAAGAAGGGGGCGTCAAAGTCCATGCACACCAGGGGTGAGGTCAACATACAAGGGGTAAGGTCAACGTACATCCCGACTAAGTCAGTGCACGTGCGGGAGAGGTCAGTGTAGTTATGGGGTATACAAGGGGTGAGGTCGGTGCACATGCAGACTGAGATCAGTGCACATAGGCCAAAGTCAGGGCACATACGAGGAAGGTCAGTGCACATGCTGACGAAGTCAGTGTACGTGCTGACGAAGTTAGAGCACGTGCAGGGTAAGGTCAGTGCACATGGGGACCGGGGTCCGTGCATGGTCCATGCATGTATGCAAAGGTAGGAAGGCAAGGTCTTAGCAGGGTCCATGCAGAGCTTGTGTTAGGTTCATGCAATGCAAACCAAGTCCCTGCATATGAATGCTGGGCCAGTGCAAGTCCATGCACATGGGGACAAGGGCTAAAGAAGTCAGTGTACACGAGGTAAGGTCTGTGTACGTGGAGCTAGGCTGCGGATGTGTCGGCCAAGGAGCTCAAGGGCGTGCCGGCGAACGGTAGGGTGGAGTGTGCCAGCGAGAGGTACCTCAGGTACACCGCTGAAGGGCTAGAGGGTGTAAGGGCTAGAGGGTGTACCGTTGAAGGATGGGTTGAGTGGTGGTTGGGGTGTTGGATTAGTGTATCGGTGAAGGATTGGGACAGTTGTACTGATGAGGGCCCACTCCTCCTCCATTTCTCTTAAGGTCTTTCTTTTCTTCTTTTCTTGATTTTTTTGGTATAGTTTTATACAAATTATCCATTTCTCCTCCTGTCATTATTCGGCCCAAATCTTTTTGTGGTGTCCATGACTCACTTATTCTTCTTCCTTGTCTTTCCTTTTTTGCTCCCCCGTGCCGCATCAGTGGCACTGTTTCGGTTATGCTCGGGCGCAGTTTGAGCGACCAATGCTTGGACTTCCTGGCCTAGCAGTCGCCTAGGAAGATCTGTTCCGAGGATGTTTGGGCTTTGAGATGGGCGAGCCCGTACGTGGGGCTATCGCTTTGGGGAGCTCGGCCTGGTTGGGTCACGTTGGGCCTAATTGGGCCAATCTGGACTTGGTTCGGCCGCCCTGATCCGCGCGTATAACTGGGCTGCGGATTTTCCCCTCTCCACTTGCCCCCTACTCTCGAGCCAAAATTTGGGCTCGGAGAGTAGGATGCTCTGGGGTAGCGTTGGTGGCTCGGGCGGGGATATGGTTGTTTGTAGGGGCTGTTTAATGCGGCTGTCCTGGGGGCATATGTATGATGACGCTTCTCCTCGAGCCGGCACGGGAGAACCCTTCTGGGAGTTTGAAACGTCGCGACGCATCCCGTCAGGGAAGTTGGGATACACATATAAATGCTCCCGTATGTTTGCGCTATACGCTTCCTCCGCTAGGGCTTTCTCCTTCTGTCGTGGCGGTGTTGAGAGGATTCGTGCGCTGTGAGAGTGACCTGAGGGAGCGTAGAACAGTAGAAGCGTTTGAGTAGTTGGCGAAGATAACGGTGGCAGCGGTCCGTCAACTTCTGCCTCCTCTAACCTCTTCCGGCTCCGTGGTCCCTTCTTCTTCTTTCTGTCCTTCACGACCTTCTATGGCGGAGCTCGATCCTGCGGTCGAGACCGGGAGCTCGAACAAGGTGCGTGGGGTTCGGCGCCCAGTCATCCTCTGCGCAATGAGCTAGGTGAGGCGAAGTGAAGGAGATTGAGGCTCTTTACGAACTGCCGTGACGATACTTCTTTTCCCCGGCCAAACCTCACGAATCGTGCTTGGATACTCGTTCGGGCCTCTTCTGCATTTTTCTTCTGGCTTGGAACTGTGGTTTCCGCCTTCCTCTCCACTCCTTTGCCGCACGACTGCTGCAATTTTACGAGCTGGCACCGATTCAGTTGGCCTCCAACTCTTCCACATTAATCTTCTCCTTTATTTTTCTTTGTCGCCAATGCGGCATCGATCCCTCTTTAGACCTCTTCCACGCTTTCTTCGAGCTTGGGGAGCGGCAGAGGGTCTCGACACCAGACGCCTCCTCTCCGGATGCAGTTTGAGGGGACCTGCTTTGCATGTGGGAGGCGAGGCCACACCCGGCAGCCATTCTGCAGGGCGGGCTTGGGTCGGCATGCTCCGATGAATGGAGGGGCATCCAGGGGTTTCCTCCACAGAGGTACCTTCGCGGAGGTCATCCAAGGGAGGGCATCACTGGTGCCCTCACTGGCAGAGTACCTAGAGGTGGGCAACCTGCCCGACTACGTTCTTAGAGACCGGCTGGAGTGGCTCCGCCAGTGCCTCTGGGTCTCTCCAATCGAAGGCAGCGTAGACTAAGAGAGGATCAAGGAGATTTTAGAGGCTCACGGGCCCAGCAAGGAGCAATGGGAGGTATGCTTGGTGCTGAAGAATGGCTTCCTAGCCGTCGGTCGAAGCACGGAGGTGGTGGACGCAGCGGTGGAAGAAAGGGAATCCTCCAGATGCATAGGTGGACCTACAGGAAGAGGACCTTCCCCAACCCGAGAGCAATCGGTCTACGAGTTCATTGGGATGGCAGTTTTCCTATGCGAGGAGGAGGGGATGGACAGGTTAGTTGGCAGTTTTGGTAGGGTGGAGGCAGGTAGCTTGCGGATGTTCCCAGCCGGTGAAATGCCACGTTGAGGTCTCCAGCCCTCAATCCATCCCACCAGCAATATCCTTCACAGTCGGCCACGAGGATTTGTGGTCTGTGTGAGGGTGCTGACGAAGATGGAAGTGCGACAATTGGAAACCCTAAAAGGACCCCCAGGCCGTCTCGAAGAAGAAGGTGATATAGAGGGGGGAGTACGTGGCCGGCCGAGAGGCCCCATTTCGAATTTGAAACGGGGCGGGATTTTTAATGAGCCGGGCAAATCGGAGGGGCAGATGGGCCGGGGTTTTATGGGCCAACGGGCCAAGTGATTGAAGGGGCCTCAGGACCCAACATCTCGACCCGAACCGCTGATCTGGAGTCGCTTACTCGCGACTTACTCAGATCTAGGGGGCAAGGTTGTACCGGGTCTCTCAGACCCTAGACTATGCTTCTTCCCCACCCACAGCCTGCTACAAGAGAATCCCCTTTAGGCATCTTAGGGCAAAGCGAAGGGGAGCAAGTACCAACGATGACCGTCGATACCGATGCAACCAGCGTCTTCCCCGAATGTTTGCGATCTTCGGCCCCCTACAAAGGAGGCCCCATGCTTGCTCTCGCTAGCGGGCCAACAATGGCATCCTTGTTGGCAGCCCCGATGGTGGCCGTACGCGACACAGCAAGCTCACTTCAACAGGTGACAGTCTGGGGCCCTCTAAGGGCTCCCCCCAAGAAGCAACAACAGCTGACCTCATCCAATCCTCAGTAGGCAATCGTTTGCTGCACAAGGGCCATTCCAATGCCCAAAGGGGACCGAGCCCCACTAGACCGATCTTCTGGCCAGCCCGTTGTTGCCTAGGATGCTTCTATTGGAGGCAAGCGGAACAGATGGTGATGTACACAAGTAAAAACTGACCGGCACAGCAGGCAATTCACAGGCGACCAACCTGCTCATGGTGACAAAAGACTAAGGGACCTTGGGAACGGAAGACGAGGAGATCATCCCGGGGACACCCAGGTCTGAGGAGGGTGATTATGAGGAAGACGAGGGACAGGAAAGGAGCATGTTAGGGAAGGCAGACGTGAGAGAGCTGATGAGGGAAGTAGAGAAAATGATGGAGACACACATGAGGGCATGGTGGACAAGGTGGTGGGTCTCTTTTGAGGGGGTGGAGAAGGACCTTAGGGGGATTTTCATCAAGATCTAGAAGAGGTGGCTTAGACAAGGGAGGTGAAGGGAGAAAAATCACAAAAGAGGGCTGTGAGGGGTAAGGAAGAGAAAGAGGAGGGCGGAGAGGAGTAGGAGGAGGGAGAGGGGGACACATCTTTGTCCTTATGAGGATCATCTCATAGAATGTCAGGGGACTAGGCGGGGAAAGAAAAGGAGAGTGGTGAGGAAGTTTATTAGAAGATGCAAGATTAGCATATTGTGCCTACAAGAGACCAAGTGTGAAGGGGATGGAGAGACTTATGAGGGAGATCGTGGGTGCCAGACTTTCGAAGGGGGTGGTCTCCCTGGCAGAGAGGGGAGTAGGAGGCATCATGATTATGTGGAACCCGTTTTCATGATTATGTGGAGCCCGTTTGAGGTTGAGGAGATGGAGGTGGATAGGCAAGTCAAGCAAGGGGGTATTTCCCTCCATTTCTGTAATATGAGGGATAGTTTCTCCTAAGACATCTTGAGAGTCTATGGTCCCTAAACTGGGAAGGGGAAGAGGGCACCTTGGGAGGAGTTGCTCCTCTACCACCGAAACTTGGACCGGTCATGATGTGTGGGAGGTGACTTTAATGCAATGACGGTGACCTGGGAGAGGACAGGGGACAACCCCCACACGGGGGAGACCGAGGATTTTGTGACTTCATAGAGGAGATAGCCTTGATCGACATTGGGCTGGTGAATGTTTAATTCACCTGGTCCATCCTGAGGGTGACACCAGCTTGCTCCAAATTGGATAAGTTCTTAGTGTCAGTGGATTGGGAAGAGCACTTCCCTCATGTGCAGGCATCTTGTTTGGCCAGACCGATATCGGATCACAAACCTATTCTGTTGAAGATCAGTCATAGCCAGGAAAGGAGACATGCTTTCGGGTTTTAAAATTTTTTCGCTTCAGGAGGCAAACTTCATGGAGACAGTCAGGAGAGCTTAGAGTGTACAGAGGCATGATGGTTCTTCCATGGCTACTTTGGTTGGCAAACTGAAACATCTGACCAAGGTGCTGACAAGGTGGGGTGTTGATAGAAACCTACTTGGGAGGCTGACTAAGGAAAGGATTTTGTATCAAATGGAAGGTCTGGATTATTTGGAGGAGGTAGAGATACTGGATGACTCTGACAGGTCTCGCAGGGAGACTCTTAGGCCAGAATTTGATGAGATCCTCATAAGGGATGAGATCTACTAGAAGCAGAGATCTAAGGAGAAATGAATCAAGGAAAGTGATAGGAACACTGCTTATTTTCAAAGGATTGCTTCAGAGAGAAGGAGAATCAATGATATAGCTTCAATCAAGGTCGAGAAATAGATTGTCAATAGGGAGGACATCAGGGTGTGTACCAAGAAATTCTAGTCCAAGCTCTTCACAGAAGATCAGATGTGCAGACCTAGCATTGCAAATGACTTACTTCCACAATTATCTACTGCAGAGAGTGAGGCTCTATCAAGACCCTTCATGGAGGGGAGATTAGGCAGACAATCTTTGCCCTTGCAGGTGATAAAACACCAAGTCTAGATGGTTTCCCCATGGTTTTCTTCCAGAAGTGTTAAGATAAAATATAAGAAAATCAAAAAAAATTACAAAATATCTCAACCCACGCCCTCTCTCCTCACTCTCTCGAAACTCTCTCTCTCTCTCCATCTCACGCTCTCTCTCTCTCCATCCCACGTTCTCTCTCCTCCACACCCCCATTTTCTCGGTTCACGGTCCAAACGGACCCTAGTCGACGCGTGGGAGGTACCGATGGGACGGGCTGGATGCGAGGATCGCGCCAGTACCCTTCTTCCCTCGGATCGTGGAGCGTGGAGACGCGTGCAAGCAAGAAGATGACGTGGCCTCTGTCACCTGATCGGCACCGATTCGCGATCTTCGCCACGTAAAAGGTAGGGGATCAGACTCTTCATCTCGCCAGGAATCTGTTGATGCCCTCTACATCACCATCTGTCACTATCTTCCTCGTTTTCTATGCATTTCTTATTTTGGGTGATTTTGGGGTTTATTCTCAGTTTGGGTGCCTCTCTCGTTTCCTAGTCCAGACGGCTACTGATCGAAGCCGGAGAGGTACCGTTAGATTGGTCACGTTGCGAGGATCGTGTTGACGCCCACTGTTCCTTGATTCGCGGAACGTGGAGTCGAGCCGGGCCAGGAGACACTGCGTCGCCCTCTCACCGGTTCACTGTCGATTCATCGTTTTCACCATCATCCAGGTAGGGGGATGGATACCTTATCTCGTTTGGACACCGCCGGTACCACTTGCACCGTGGTCCGACACCCGTTGCCTCGTATTTCATGCATATTCCTGTTTAGTACATTTTTAATCTTTTAATGCATTAAATTATCTTTTAATTGTTGAAATTAATTCCATGGGCATCATATTTCATCTCTAGTGGCATGCGTAGGCTTGAATGGTTGGTATGGGTTGGCAGGTTCAACAGGTTTTGTATTCTGCAGCGTCCCCCGTCGATTTCGATCGATCGGGGGGGTTTCCGATTCTGAACTCTAGAGTCACGAAACCCAAGTGACATAACGCGCCTGCCCCGGTGCGTTATGGTCCTTTATCGCATCCCTATAGGTGCGTTATATCGTCTGTGTCTGAGTTTTCTGTGGATTTTCATGTTTGGGTGGCTTTAACGAGCCTTGCCTGGTGCATTATAGTCCCTTTGTATCGAGTTAAAGGTCTGTTGCCTTTAACGCCCCTACCCATGCTCTTAACGGCCTAGGACTGATCTGTTATGCTCTGTAACAGGGCAGCCCTAGTGCGTTATGCTCTCTGCTATCCCCAATGATAATGAATTGGTATTCTTATGCATTTTCTGCCCATTTTAAGTTATTTTATGAATGAAAATGCATCTTTTAGTCCCAGTGGGATTACTGTCTCTTTCCTCGTGATGGACCCACTAGTCGCAGCCCAGCGACCTTAGTGTCAGCCCACCTGGGAGAGGTGGAGGGGTATGTCCCGACTAAATGGTTTGTAGGCTAGTTGCCGTGGGCCCCCACGGTTACCGTAAAGTCCTACGGGGGGAACTAGCCAGAGGCCCGACCCTAGGCAGGGGTTGGTGTGTGCACATAGGGTCAGAGGCTTAGGACTGACACTTACGAGTGTCACTCTGACTGGTTCTTGACTGGATTCTGTTACGCCTCTCATTGGTTGAGTCTGCTTAGCTGACCACGAGTTGCTTGAGACGCAGTGTAAGCCGTCAGTGGACGCATCTGGTTTCTAGCTTCTAGTGTGAGCTCTGTCTCTCATTTCACCTGGATAAGCTGAGGTTCATCCTACTAGTAGAGTTAGCCTTTATCACAGTCGAATCGTGTTAATTTGACATTTAAACTATTATATGATCTGCTTAGCTAGATTTACAGCTTTATTAGTTCATGTGATTTATTTCATGCCATTGCCTATTTAATTGCAAAAATGCATGCTCTAATTGCTTTATGTTTGCATGCTTGCTTGTTAGTTGAGGGGTAGGTATTCGCGTGACCCCTACTGAGTCTGACTGTGACTCACCCTTCTACTTTTCAGGTGATCCGCCACAGCCATCGACCGCAGCTCCGCATATTTTTTCGGACCGCGTCTAGTAGCCAGCTGTGTCAGTGGTGTCCTTTTGTACTTTTGGCCGGGGTATGCCCCATGTAGTTGTACATTTGGATTTGTTATATTGTGGACTTGTCTTTCTGGCAGTTCTGGACTAGTGTATATTTGATTACCACTCTGATAATCGTAAATATTTCAATTGCTTCCGCATTTCAATTTATTATAACTGTTGTAATTCAATCTGCGCATTGTGTATTCGGTTCATTAGGCATTTTCTCGACAAACTCCTCCAACCCTTCAGGGGCCTCATCAACCTCTTGGGGCCTCATCAGCCTCTTGGGTGGCGTCCCCAGTTCTTGGTGGTGGTAATCCAATATTATCGGGTTATCGGTACCCTGATCTCTGGGTCGTTACAGTTGGTATCAGAGCTGTGTTGAGGACTCGTATAAGGAATTGAAATTGCATAGCGTTGGTCCAGAGCAAGCCCACTTGAGTCGTCTACTGCTAGCTTAGGGTGTTTTCCATGATTGTTGATGTGATTTTCATCGGTATGTGCTCCCTAGGTTTCGATGGCGCGTCGCTGGAAGGCACGTGTTTCCAAGGAGGGAAACGGTGCTCCTCCTCCGGTGGTTGTTGTGATAGTTTATGCGCCTACGCCGAGTCAAGTTTCAGCGATTTCCGCCCCTATTGTGGAAGGCTTGCCGAATGTTCAGCGTGGATCGCAGAGTGAAGCCGTGCTGCCTCGTTTGCCGCCAGGAGTAGGGCAGGTGATATCTCAAGTGCGCGCTCAGGTTGAGTCTGCCCAGCCAGGTGTGCAGCATCACCTTATCCCTCAACCGATCAGGCAGTTGCAGCAGGTTTATCTGTCGAGCGTCCCCGGAGTTCCTTCTGTTGTTCCCACTGCCGATGGTGCTTCTTCTTCCAAGTCCAAAGGCAGGAAGTTTTGGTGATTCAAGAATAAGAGGCGTGAGAATCAGCAAGGCAGGCAGTCGCATGCAGCTAGAACCTCCTCTCTTGCGCTAGTTGATCGTGGTACACCTCCGTCCATGAATACCAGGAGCACGTCAAGGGAGCGTGAGAAACGACGCGCTTAACAATCTTCTGCCGGTGCTATTCCATCGTTAGTTCCGTCTTCTCAGCAACGTCAGGGATCTGCTATCCGTCAACCGAGATCGTGTGCGAGGTGTGATGGTAGCCACCCTGGCAGGCCATGATCTTTGCCGGTGATTTGTTTCCGCTGTGATTAGCCAGGCCATGTTGTTCGAAACTGCCCGTACAGATTGATACCGGCGTAGTTCTTTTCGTCGGCCTAGCTACAGCAGCCTCAGTTTCAACCTGTGCCGCCACAACCTCAGCAGGACTCACCAGCGTCTCAGCTTCCTCGTACTGAGCAGTGATGTCATATCTTTTGTAAGGTGTGTTTTCTGTCTTTCGATTAGTTAAATTATGTTTTCATTACTCTTGTTGCGGGACGCTATGCGAACTAGGACTCTACGTGAAGACGCGACTACGTGGACAACTAGACCAGCAACAAAACGATAGATTAAGTAGCATAAACTCGACACCTAAGACTCCAAGAGGGTAACTATGGCAAATAACAAGTAACTCAAGCTTGCAATCATCCCCAAGTGAGGGAAGCGTGTCGATCTGCACGGTTGAGGAACCAGTAGAGTCTAGGGTAGGCAATTCATACACGTGCTCGGATTAAAGCAGGGGACGGTCATGGTCTCTCACCATGGTAGTGATAAAAATATAAACGAGCTAGGATCCTACAACACACAGGTAGTGACGCTAGAGAGTATACTAAACTAGCAAGATAGACCAAGCAAGGACGTGTATGCGTACCTCCATGCTTGGAGCGTAGGGAAGATGCCCAGCCAGATCACACAACCACCCGGTACCAGAGCTAAACAGAGGTACAACCCAAGCAAAGCCCACTCCTCCCAGGGAGGTAAAAGGCTACACAACGATATTTGGGGGTCGTGCGAAATGGGGTGACGGGCCGCGAGTGGACGACGTGTGACGACTCCCACGTAAGCGAACTGGTACAGGCTGGAACCAGCAACTAGGACGGTGCGTCACTGAAGCCAAGGAAGATGCCCACATCCCTGGTAGCATGCTATCATGGATGGCGAGACTCCTGGACGAAGAGGAAGTCAACGGCGCTGGCAGGAACCTCCGGAGTAGACACGAGGGGCTGGCAGACTGTTGGCCGGTCTACGCGCGCGTAGGGAAGTAGCAGGAAGACGAACCGGGTACACCACCTTTAGCTCACCCGCTGGTCACGAAACATGGTGTGGACGCTTAAGGGGATGTCCCAGGGACACCAGTGGAGTGGCGGCTGCAATGGAGTACCGAGGTAGTCGTGGCAAATTTCGTAGCAGACCTGGGGTGTTCTGGTCTGTCTGCTGGCAACAGGACAGGGGGTGGAAGATAGGGCTGGAACCAGGGCTTCCTTGTGGCAAATAGGGTAGGGTTTTCTCTGGTGGATAGGTGAGGGTCATGGGGTAATAGAGTATCAGTATCAGGGTGGCATGCAGTGGAGGTTCTGGGTGTGGGAGGTGAAAACAGACATGGTTCAGTTCTGCAGTCCAGTGCAGTCAGAACTGAGGGGTTGCGTCATTTCTTTTCCTATCATTCCATATCAACATGTAATTAATTGGTTAATCACTTACACTTGCCTGTTGTTGCCTACTGAGCGTTCGCTCATATAGTTGTTTTCCCCCCTTTCTAGGTAGCTCAGGTGATGAATTGCAAATGGATGGGAATGGGCAAGAGTGATGACGTGGAGTGTACCAGTTAGTAGATGTTATCATATAGTTGTTTACCTCTAGCTATGCTTTAGAGCTTGTGTCAGTTATTGCAATAAAGTCAAGTAGAGGTTATGCTTAAGTTGGTTTGACGGGTATTGTAATAGATTTAGATTATTTGATGTTTAATTGGATCAGTGGAGTTAATTCTATTCATGATGTTGTGTTAATACTTAGCTTAAGCATATTATCATTACTAGCTAGTTTCTACTGCCAGTCCCGATATTCCACGTCGGGACGTGACATTGTGACTAAGTTTTGCCAAACTCTATCCAGATTGGGGCCATCAGAGAACCACGACCATCAAGTCACAAATGGCCGATAGATTAAGACCTTCTTCCTTGGGCCTACATGCATGTCCCATTTTTAGTCAACTGCACCTTATTTTAGTCAACTGATACTTTCCAGGTCGACAAAATTCTCTATTCTTCAGTCGACTGAGCCTTGTTTTCAATACTAGTGTTGCCAAGTCAACTAATATTCCCTATTTTTAGATGACTAAACCCTGTTTTAGTCGTCTGATATTTTCCTACTCGACTATTTTTCCCTAATCTTAACGTGGTCATGCCCAATCCGCTACAATAAGACTGTGGTTCTATCTTGACCACTTTCTCATTTTCTATTAGGAGTCGACACACCTGCCTAGGGAGTCGACGCAGGCCCTTGGGACCATCTTCTAATAGCAGTCATGTCTGGACTGCTACTATGAGATGGCAGTTCCATGTTGACCACGACCTTGCCTAGTTTTCTCGCATTTTGTGATTCTTGTGTGGCATTACAAGCTAGCATTAGACCTTAGCCTCTTCGGGATACTATCCTACGATCTTCATGACCCCTTTATAATTCTTGGCTCCCAAATCATATTCTTATGACTTATCACTTGAAAATTTGTTCTAAGGAATTGCCTTCATTCTTAGTGCTTGGATACTTGAGCTTAACCATTGCAACTCTTGGCCCTCGTTGGTCAGTACGACAATGGAGCGCCCTTGGGAGTAAGGACGGAGGCGTATGGCCGAGGTCACCAATGCTAGCACGAGTTTCTTAATTACGAGGTACCTTCTTTCGGCCTCGTTGAGCACCTTGCTGGTGTAGTATATTGGCCTCTGCACTCCTGCGTCGTCCCGAACTAGGACCGAGCTCACTGTAGATGGAGTCGACGAGAGGTAACGGTATAGTGCTTAGCCCGAGATTGGCTTTGATAGCACTAGGGGTGAAGCTAGAAACTCCTTTAACTCTGCAAAAGTCTTCTGACATTCCTCATCCCAGGCGAACGTAGTAGATGCCAATTTGGGACCCCTCAACAATTTGAAGAAGGGTAGGCATCGTTCGGTCGCTCGGGACAAGAAACGGTTGAGGGGAGCGATGTGCCCTGTCAGGCGTTGGACATCATTGACGCATGCAGGTAGCTGCATGTTCAGGATGGCCTGAACTTTGTCAGGGTTGGGCTCGATCCCGCGTTGAGTCACCAGAAAACCCAAGAATTTCGCGGATCGAACTCCAAAGGTGCATTTTGCTGGATTGAGGTTCATGTTGTACCTCAGAAGAGTGTCGAAGGTTACGGCTAGGTCGGTGAAGTGGTCCTCAGCCTTGGGCATCTTGACAAGCATGTCGTCGATGTAGGCCTCCATGTTCTGACCGATTTGTCCTTCAAAAATGTGGTTGATCAGCCTTTGGTATGTTGCTCCTACGTTCTTCAGCCCGAAAGGCATTCTGGTGTAGTAGTATATGCCAAAGTCGGTGATGAAGGCTATCTTCTCGATGTCTTCAGGATCCATGCGGATCTGATGGTAGCCGGAGTAAGCATCTAGAAAACTGAGCATTTCTTTACCGAAGGTTGAGTTGATTAGTTGGTCGATGCTCGGCAGTGGATAACAGTCCTTCAGAGTGGCCTTGTTGAGGTCGGTGAAGTCCACGCACATCTGCCATTTGCCAGAAGCTTTGGGTACTAAGACGACATTAGCGAGCCATGTCAGGTAAAGGACAGGTCGAAATAGGCCGATTTTCTTTCCCCTAATAATCTGCTCTTTGATGATCATCTGCTTCTCAGGGGCATGCTTCCTTCTGCATTGCTGGATGGGCTTCATCAACGGGTCAAGGTTGAGCTTGTCGTCCTCACCGGTCAACCACTTCGGTAAATCCTCCAGAGCCTTGACAGCTCGGGAAGGATAATCAAATGGACTATCGAGTTGGGAGAATTCGACATCATGTTCAGCCCGAGGATTGCGATCAAGGTGCAGGCCCTCGCCGACTTCATAGCCGAATGCACTATACCTGTTGAAGACCACCCCGAGCAACCCTCCGGGCCCATGTGGGAGTTATACGTAGACGGATCTTCCTGTGCCGCAAGAAGCGGAGCAGGATTGGTCCTGCTCTCACCGGAGGGGCTCGAACTTCAGTACGCCCGGTGATTCAATTTTTCGATCACAAACAATGTGGCCGAGTATGAGGCGCTCCTCTCAAGACTACGCATGGTGAAGTATTTGGGAGCGACCAGTGTGCGCGCATACAGCGACTCCATGCTCATCGCCAACCAGGTAAAGGGAGAGTTCAAGGCACGAGAGCCATCCATGATTAAATACTTGGAGCAGGCCAGTGCCGCAGCAAAAGAATTTTTCCACTTTGAGGTGGTCCACATCCCACGGGAGGAAAACGTCTGAGCAGATGCACTGTCTCACCTGGCATCAGCTACCGCGGTCTCTAACTCGCGCTCGATCCTGATAGAAGAGTTGTGAGCACCGAGCATAGACGAGCCGGCACCCTAGCTAAATGCCATCGACTATGAACCCTCCTGGATGGATCCCCTCTCGGATTTCCTTCTTCAGCAATAGCTCCCAAGCGACCGCACCGAGGCTCGAAATACGCGGGCGAGAGCAGCCCACTTTACCGTCGTGGATGGCAGGTTGTATCGCCGCTCCCTCTCAGCCCCGCTATTAAAGTGCTTGTTCCTTACGGAAGCCAACCAGGCCATCCCGGAGATCCACGAAGGGCTCAGTGGAAGCCACATTCGGGGGCGATCACTCGCGAGGATGCTAATCTGGCAAGGGTACTGGTGGCCCACCTTGCAACAAGACTGCCTCAATTATGTCCAAAGGTTCCCTCAGTGCCAGAAGTTCTCTCATCTGCACCACCAGCCAGCTCCGCAATTACATGCTCTGATGGAGCCTCGCCCATTTGCTCGGTGGGGGGTCGACATACTAGGTCCCTTCCCAGAGGCACAAGGAAGAAAGAAGTTTCTCATAGTTGCTATTGACTACTAGCCACCCTCACCAGCACCCCACACCCCAGCTCCCTCTCCCTCTGCAACCCACATTCTCCTCCCCTCTGCTTAGTGTGCCCACAGCCATCCCCGGAGTCGCTCCGTCGTCGCTCCTTTCCCCGTGGATTAAGAAGCTTTGTTCTACACTCTGCTACAAGTAAGCAGCAAAGACTCGGTTGGCAGGCATTCTAGCGGCATCCACAACGAGATTCGGCTCGAGGCATCTTCAGAAAAGTCATCCACCTTCGAGTCGGCCATGCTCCTGAAGTGGTCCCACCTCCTTTTGTCAACGGCATCAACCGCTACAGGCATTTCTGTGCAACTGCACCCAGACCACATCTGTTTCTAAGTGCCACTTGGCAACGCCAACACCGACTTCCCCTGTGTGAATTGGCCAGAACTCCCTTCACAAGAGTTCTTCCTCTTCGAAGCGCCGACGAACCAGAGGTGGTCCCGCCTTCTTTCGACAACGCCTCCGCCCGGGGCGTCCATTTTCCCTTGGTCGCGCCAGACCCATAACTCACTATTCGCCCAGGATAGACTACCACCTAGTCGGCCCCGATACTCCCACCTCCACTCAGTTTCAGGTCGAGCAGTCTTCTATAAAGTTGTGACTTTCGATGACACGAAACAAATGCAAGTGGTTTTGTCTCCTTCTGACATCAGCACAGAAGATTCCACCTCGGTCATCATCGACCTGTCCTGCTGTTTGCCCAAAAACTTGACGCCGACCATTTTGGCGACCACGACCAGCGAGGTGATCTGACGGCCGCCAGCTCTTGAGGGTTTGAAGTACTCTCTATCTGCTATGTCCACGAGTTGGTCCCATTACTATTGGAATTCTACAGTGAGCGTACCTATCGATGCACCACGACCGCGCCATCTAGTCCTGCAAGGCAGAACTGCTCAGCCCATCGGCTGCGACCTCCTCCACCTTCCAGCGACATCGGCTCGATGTTGAACTTTCAGGCATCCTTTGGCATCCCCCCAGGCTTCGTCCAGGTGTTGACAGCACCTCGATTGGACATCCGAGCTAGGCGTATGCTACGGAACAAGCAAGCGTAGATCGATAGTTTGGTTTCCCCTCCCTTTGTTCCCCCCTCCTGCGCGAGGGTAGTGCATGTAATGGTTTGCCCATCCCCGTGATCCATCCCGGTACTACTCCCCATTAAGCACGCTTAACTTCGGAGTTCTTTACAAGAACTGAGCCGATACTTCAAAAGATGCCTCGGTGATATAGAGTACAACTTAGCTATATTTGAGGGTGTTACAAAGGATGTCACAACCTATAGTCTATCCCAATCATGAGCTAGAAGATATCACACAGGCTCTACACGGATACCTCCGAGGCACCGAGAATACTTCCCTGGGAAGGCAACGATTGTTACAGGCCATCACCACTCCTAAAGAAAATCAAGAATATTCATCCAACCCGGTTGAAATAGAAGATGTAGAGTCAGGATGTTACAGGCACTCTCGCTGTGAAGAAGCTCCACCGAGAGTCTCGATGTTTGAAAGACTGACCTTCCCTGGTCAACCGACTAGGCATGTATGGAGAAGACGCCGAAGTATCCAAGTCTACACTTGCCATGTGGTCGGAACGACCAGCCATTATGTGGCCCTACCTGAAGAAGTTGCAAGAATTGCCAAGAGGCCCGGCCCTCTCACAAGAAGAAAAAGGGCAGCCAAGGAGGCATTGCAAATTATCAATGAGATGACAAGTCCAGAAGAGGCCGCGGCAACTCTAGCAGCTAATGTGGTTACAGCTGGAGGAGATAGCGCCATGCCATCCACCTTATCTGAAGAAACACCTGGCGAGGATAGGGGAAGCCACCCCAACCTTTCTATTAGTGACCCCACCTTCCTGATGTTGTTGCACAAGTACCAACAAGAAATTGAAGCATTAAAGAAGTAATTGAGTGAGAGGGATATGCACCTCTCTGTGCCCTCACAAGGTGAAGGCCCACTTAGAACATCAGGGGGCAGCAGCCAGACATTTGAAGTCTCACCACAGGCGATCGCCTCGCAACCGATGCACAACTACACTGGGGGCATGCCTCCCTCGCAACAACAACTTATGACTGCACCGCAGCCCTCAGTTCTCCAATTCCAAGGGGCTCCTACCACGTCCCACGCTGCCGTGCTAGCAATGCCGCACATGCAACAAGCTCTATTGTGCCCCGGCTTGTTTTGATGAAGATCTTGCTTGCTAAAGTCTTGAATTCAATTTACATGATTTGCATATATACAGATTTGATCAATGAAGAAATTGAATGACTTGCTTTAATTGATCCTTGCCCCTTTCTTCTCTTCTTCTTCTTCTTCTCTTCTCCTTCTTCTCTTCTCTCTGGTGTGCGTGGTGGTCTCTTCTCCGTTCTGGAGGGGTGCTCTTTGTGTTGTCTCTCTGTGTCTTCTGTTCGCTGTGGAGAGGGGCTTTTAAACCTCAATGACAGGCGCCTTCGAGGGCGGAGCGACAGAGGCGGGAATGTGGGTTATTAATGGGGATTTGACTTGGGTTATCTTTGGTTGACAGGAGGTAGCCAGTGTGTCCCCCTCCCTGTTTGACACCTCAGCTACCTCACTGCACGCCGAGGATCTATAGGACGTGGCGTAAGATCCTCCCTACCAGACGCGTCGTTGGAGGAAAGCCAGGTCGCATCGTTGAGAGAGCTAGGCGTACCACTGGAGAACCCAAAGAAGGTGTGCCGCTGAAAGGGCGCGAGGGCGTGCCGCTGAAGGCCCATATGGGTGTGCCGTTGAAGACCACACTGGGCGTACTACTGAAGGCCTGTATGGGCGTGCCGTTGAAGTGGATTTGGGCCCGTTTTGAGCCCGACTGACGATCCACTTAGTTCTCTTCGGGGCCCATGAGTTGTAAGTCCCCCAGGGGTTGATTTCTCTTCACTGTCGTGACTCCGGGAGTGGCTTCACGACAGTGTACTGTTTGTTCGGAGGGTCCAGATGGGACATGTTCTCCGCAATCTCTTCAGTTGAAGTTGTTCATTGATGCTGGATTGGTTAGGACATGCTAACGTGTAATTTTACACGTCCACAAGGTACGATTAAGATTTTTGGTCATGCAGCTCGTGTCTTATTTGATTCTAGTGCTTCTCACTCCTTTATTTCTAAGCATTTTCTTGCATGCATCGAGGAACCCACTACTGAGGTCACTTGTGATTTACTTGTTGAGTTGCCATCTGGATATTTCATGTTCACTCCATTGTGTCTCGAGGAGTCACCTATTGTGATTAGTGATCGGCAATTGCCAGCGAGACTGTATGCTTTGCAACTAGTAGACTTTGATATCATTCTGGGTATGGATTGGCTAGAACAGTATTGTAACGTCCCGGATCCCGGATACCAGATATACCCGATAAATTATCAAATATACCTGATAACGCCACCGGGATCGCCAAAACCTATCCTTGTCACACCAGGCTTGGTCAGCCCCATTTAATTATTATTTTTTACTTACCTGGGAGCCCGACGACTGGGCTGGGGTCGGTGTAGTGGTGCCCCCTGCTCTTGTCGCTGTGAGGACGAAGGCGGGAGACTAGCTTTCGAGATCTTCTGACGATGACTCTGGGAGGAGCCCGGCTGCCCCAAGGGCTTAACTGGAGAGATGGACCGAAAGGGGTGACTAGGTCGGTCTTCTGGGAGAGAAGACCAGTTCCGGTGGCTGAGACTGGGAGCGTACGCCTTAGTCAGCATGGCGTGCGAACTCGTGTTTTGACGTATGGTACAGCTTTATGTGTTTGCTATTGAGAGGTGGGAAAGGTTTATGGCCCTTATGGTCCATGACCGTGTAGGCCCCACCTTCATAGGCGTCACAGATGATGTACGGGCCTCGCCAATTTGGCTGATGCTTGCCACTGGAACGCCCTGCCATGACTTCTCTTTCCTTAATCATGACTAGGTCGCCTTACTTGAAGGCTTATTGCTTGACGAGCTTGTCGTAGGCTCGCTCCATGCGGGCCTGGTATATCTGTAGGTGTTTGTAGGCTTCGAGCCGCTTGCCTTCCAAATCAGCAAGCTCTTCCAGCCTTCTTTGGTATTCATTTTCATTAGGGCTGGCCAAGCCAGTGTGTACCACTATGCGGTAGGATGCTAACTGGATCTCGATAGGGATGACGAATTTCACTCTGTAGACGAGGGAGAATGGCGAACATCCCGTGGGGGGTTTTTAAATCGTCCGATAGGTGCATAATGCCTCGGAGACCTTTTCACCACAGTCACATTTTCGGTGGCTAACAGTCTTAGCCAGGAGCATCCAGAGAGTCTTGTTGAAGGCCTCGGCCAAACCGTTGGCCTGGGGGTTGTAGATTGAAGAAGTCCTCCAGTCGATGTAGAACTTTGCTACCAACTAGTATACGGCCTTGTTCTTGAATCGCGTCTCGTTGTCGGAGACTATGTGACTGGGAGTACCGAATCGGTAGATGATGTTATGCTAAACAAACTGGGCGACCACCTCGCCAGTGACTTCCCATAGAGGAAGGGCCTCCACCCAGTGAGAAAATAGTCAGTGGCGGCCAGAATGTACTTGTGGCCTTTGGAGGATGGTGGGAAAGGCCCCGTGATGTCCATACCCCATTCGGCGAATGGTCAGGTAGGGGCCGTGGGACGCAGTAGGTTAGGGGGCCTTCTGGGTACCGGGCCAAAGGCTTAGCATTGATGGCATGTACGAGCATACTGGACATAGTCTGCGTACATGGTAGGCCAATAGAAGCCTTTTAGTTTGATGTTGTGCTTCATTCTATCTCCGGCTTGATGTGCGCCGCATAGTCCAGAATGAACCTCATGCATAATGGCTTGAGCCTCTGCTGGGGAGACGCATCTCAAGAGGATGGACTTGTCCTTCTCGTGGACAAGTCGGTACAGGGAGTCGTCAATCAACTCATATGATGTTGCCTGACAAAGTAGTCGGGCCCTTTGAGCCTGGTCAGGGGGGAGCAATCCCCTCTTGAATTTGACGATGGGCTCACGCCAATCTTCTTCTTCTAGAGGAGCGTCTTGGTCAAAGCCTTGGACCCCATAAATTGTGACGTCGGAGTTACTTTTGAGTGAGCTAGGCATCAGCCTTCTGTGTTTGACTGTGATGTCAACTTCACCCTCAGGCGGTAGCTTGATGGCAGCAGCTAGTTTTGCTAGGGCGTCTGTCTGGGCATTGCCACTTCTGGGAACGTCGTCTATTTCGAAGAAATAGAACTTCTGGGTGAGCCGAGTGACGACGGTGTGGTATGGGACCTGCTCTGACTTCTGCACGTCGTAGATGCCAAGGACCTGTCAGACTATCCGCTGAGAATCTCCATAGGCTTTGAGGCATTTGAGACCCATGTCGAGAGCCATCTGGAGTCCGATGATCAGGGATTCATATTCGGCTTCACTGTTGGTTAGAGCCTTCATGAGGGTGCATGAGTTGTATAAAACTCCCCCTTGAGGAGTTAGGAAGATAATTCTGGTGTCTGCCATAATGCCTAAGCTGAGGTTGCTCCGGGTAGTACCTCGAGAAGCGCCATCGAAGTACAACTCTCAGTAAGGTAGGCTAGCTGTGAGGGTGTCTTGTTGCCAGTAATGCAAGACATCTCCACTCTGTTTAGCCAGTTATGGCTATTGAAGAGCAAGAGACTCTTCGTCTAGAAGCTCCGCGTTGAAGGGAGAATCTCTAGGTACTAGATGGGCTACTAAGAATTCAGCCATGCCCTACCCCTTGATTGCTTTTCTAGGGACATAGGTGGTGCTGTACTCCATGAGTAGGAGAGCCCACTTCCCTAGTCGTCCTGAGAGAACGGGTTGTCTGAGGAGGAACTTCAGGGGGTCGTGCTTAGATATGAGCTCAACCCGATGAGACAGGAGGTAGTGCCGCAATTTGTTGACGGCAAACACCAATGCCAAGCATATTTTCTCCATGGGGGAGTAGCGATACTGGGCACTGATCAACTTCTAGCTGAGGTAGTAGAGCAGCTGCTCTTTACCTTCTTCATTGACTTGCACCAACAGAGCTCCCAGCGAGGCATCCATGGATGCAATATATAGTATGAGGGGTTTACCCCTGACAGGTGCCCCTAGGACTGGAGGAGTGAGGAGGTACTCCTTGATCTACTCAAAAGCAGTCGGGCATTCTGAGTCCCATATGAAGGGGGCGTCTTTCTTCATCAGTTTGCTGAAAGGCACGCATCGACCAGAGAGGTTGGAGATGAACCTCCGAATGTAAGTCAGTCTACCTTGGAGCGACCTGAGTTCAGTGAAGGTTGTTGGGTGGTGGTAGCTCCCGGACCGCTTTGATCTTACTGGGATCCACCTCGATTCCTCGGTATCGAATGATAAAGCCGAGAAACTTGCCGCTAGATACGCCGAAGGAGCATTTCATGGGGTTCATCTTGAGCCCATATTACTGGAGACACTCGAGGACTTGACGCTGATCGCGTAGGTGGTCTTCTCGCCTTCTAGTCTTGATGACGAGGTCGTCAACATAGCATTCGACGATGTTGTGCAGCATCTTGTCAAAAATTTTGGTTATACCCCTCTGGTAGGTAGCACCGGCGTTCTTCAAACCGAAGGGCATGCGCTTGTAGTTGAAGATCCCTTTGGGACATCTGAAGGTGGTGTTATTCTTATCTCAGAGGGACATCCGGATCTGGTTGTAACCTGATGACCCATCTATGAAAGACAGAGTTTCATGTCCAGTGGTCATATCGACCATTATTTCTGTGATTGGAACTGGAAAGTCATCTTTCGGATAGGCTTTGTTGAGGTCCCGGAAGTCAACGCAGATGCAGACTTGACCATTTTTCTTTTTGACTGGGACTATGAAAAGATTACCGTGTAGTACATTGAAGCCCCAGATATAACAATAAGTAATTAAATTTCATTAGATCGATTTACTAAAGCAGCAGAAATAAAATTACTTTTTAATTAACAGTTTAACAATTATACCAGAGTCCAGTCCAAAGGAAAGGCAAGTAATATAGTCAACAGAAAAGAGAGACGTACACTGAGGTTGGGGGAAGCCCGACACAGGTACCGTTGGTAGCTACGGACATGCCACACCAGGAATCGCGGAAGCAACAGACGTCACCCACTTGAAAAGTAGGGGTGAGCCTCGTGTCACTGGCTCAGTAGGGGTCACGGGGATCCCCACTGAAAAACAACGCAGTAACATGCTAAAACAGCAGGTAGTAGTAAAGCAGGAAAAGCTACATTAGAAAGCTGTAAAGAAGAGGAAGCAGGAGTAGGGAACAGGTAAGGGAAGAGGGAAGAAGCCGTACCGATAAAACATGGCTACCAAGAGGACCTCGGCCCCTAAGCTACTTTAAGCAATGACAAAAGGCTGACCCCGAACTTGAAAGGTCAGGAGTTACTGATTTGTCGACAAGCACGAGGCCTAAGACAAAGGCCTACAAGACCAGATGTACAAGCCTAGAAAAGGACCTAGACAGACAGGACAGACTCTAAAGCTCACACGACTGGATAGTCGTGCACACTCCCCTAAACACAATCGCATACACGACTGGAGTGTCGTGTATGCCACACTAAGCTGGTCCTGGGTAAAGCCAGACACAGACCAACTCAGCAGGGGAAGCTGATCTTGGACGGAACCAAGAACATGCTGACTCAGAAGGGGACACAAACTCTGAGAAACATGAGAGTCACACGTCATGTGACGAAAGCACCTCCTCACTAGAAGAACAGCCAGCTGCGTCCACTGACGTCTTACACTGCACCTCAAGTGCCTCTCTACGGACGCCCAGAACGACGGAGACCGAGGTACACGCTGAACCAGAACAGGAACTACAGCAACGAGTGACTAGTCAGGGTCACACCCATCGACGTAAGTCCTAACGCCCCTGACCACATGTGCACACGCTGGCTCTCGCCTAAGCCAGGCCTCTAGCTAGTATTCCCCTCCGTAGGATGCTACGGTTGGACCGGGGCCCACAGAACTAGCTTAAAAATCATATGTTTAAATTTAACAATTATAGCCCAGAGTCAAGTCCAAAGGAAAGACAACAAGTGTCAAGTACAGTCGACAGAAAAGTAAAGACGTACCAGAAAGTTGGGGGAAGCCCGACGAAGGTACCAGCTGGCCACTACGAGCACGCTAACTCCAAGAACCGCGGAAGCAGAACGAACGACGACGGCGACAACCACCTGAAAAGCAAGGGGGAGCCTCATGTCACTGGCTCAGTAGGGGTCACGTGGATCCCCATTGAAAAATATGCAGTAACACGGAACAACTAAAATAGTAGGTAACAACAGGTAAGCAGTAGGTAAGCAATAGCAGTAGTGAAGCAGGAAAACTAAACTACAAAGCTGTAAACTACAACTAGAAAGCTGTAAAAAAAGAGGAAGCAGGAGTAGGGAATAGGCTAAGGAACAAGGGAGCTAAAAGGAAAGGGAAAGGCTGTACCAGATGAGCGTGGCTGTCGAACTAACCTCGGCTCCCTGAACTACTCCAAGCAAAGACTGAGGGGTGAACTCAGATCTGACGAAGCTAGGAGTTTACCTATCTACCGACACTACGCCAGGCCTAAGGTGAAGACTTGCAAGACAACAAGAAAACCTAGGAAAATCTAGACAGACACAGACGACATGACTAGAAAGTCGTGCACACTACCCCACGCATGACTAGAGCGCCGTGCATGCGACAGGACGCTGACCTCGGGAAAAGCCAAAAGAAGGCTAGCCTGGGAAGGTCACAACGCACGAGAAGCATGAAGAGTCACATGTCACGTGACAAGGTACCGTCTCACTAGAAGAACGGCCAGATGCGTCCACTGACATCTTACAGTGCACCACAAGTGTCTCGCCTGTGCTGCCATCTAAAGCTCGACAGAGTTGAAGACACACGCTGAACCAAATGGGAACTACAGTCATGAGTGACTAGTCAGGGTCACACCCGTCGACGCAAGTCCAAAGCCCCTGACCACGTGTGCATACACTGGCTCTCATCCAAGCCAGGCCTCTAGCTAGTATTCCCCCTCCGAAGGACGCTACGGTTGACAAGGGGCCCACAGAACTAGCTTAAGGACAGTAAACTGGGAAAGTGCCCCGCTACAAGAGCCGTCACGTCGAAGCGTGCCGTAAGGCTACGACTAGTGGAGGCTCACTCCGTGCACGTTTTAACCCCGTGCAAATTCTTTCTTGGGTTCAACCCCGTGCATGTTTTGGACTCCACTTCACAAAGTCCATGCACACTCTGCATCCGTGCTTACATGAAGTCCGTGCATTGTTTGCCATCTTGCACACTTGCCTTTAGCTTAAGCCAAAGTCCGTGCAAACTTTCAAAGTCCATGCATGTTTCACTCAAGCAATGAAGTACATGCATATTTCAAGTCTGCAAAGTCCATGCATATGTCTTGGTTGTTTGAAAACCAAGTCCGTGCATGTTTCTACAAAGTCCATGCACACTCTAGTCCGTGCATGTTTCAACAAGTCCGTGCATCTCTTCAGCAATGAAGTCCATGCATATTTCTTTGAAACTAGGTCCGTGCAACTTTTGTATATGAAGTCTGCACAAACTGTTGCAAGGTTCGAGAATATAGAAGTCTTTTCACATCTCATGTCAGTGCACATTAAACCCCGAGCACTTCATATCCGTGCACATGATACCCCGTGCATCTTTCTCACTAGTCTATCAAAGTCCTTGCACGTCTTTATAAACCCCGTGGACTCTAAACCCCGTGCACATTTCTTCAAGTCTTCAAAGTCCTTGCACGTCTTTACAAATCCTGTGGACTTTAAACCCCGTGCATATTTCTTCTGATTATCAAAGTCCTTGCACGAATTCACAAACTCCGTGGACTCTAAACCCCGTGCATATTTCTTCAAGTCTTCAAAGTCCTTGCACGTCTTTACGAACCCC
Organism: Amorphophallus titanum; assembly: GCA_024336825.1. Taxonomy (NCBI): domain Eukaryota; kingdom Viridiplantae; phylum Streptophyta; class Magnoliopsida; order Alismatales; family Araceae; genus Amorphophallus; species Amorphophallus titanum. The sequence goes on from JANBPO010006859.1 coordinate 24,070,326, forward strand.
GTGGACTCTAAACACCATGCACATTGCTTCGAGTCTTCAAAATCCTTGCACGTTTTTATAAACTCCATGGACATGATACCCCATGCAAGTTTCTCATTGACACAAACTCGTTGCATTCCTTCATAGAGTCCGTGCACGTCATACCCCATGCAGACTCTTCACTTATCTAACAAGTCCGTGCTTAATTCAAGTCCGAGCACATTTTAAAGTCCTTGCATATTCTGCTAAGTAAACAAGTCCGTGCATCTCGTGCACATTTCTATGTGTTAACTCTGTGCATATTTCTCTTCTCTGAATATGAACATTATGATGATTGGGTGATGGTTAAATTTGACAGGGATTCGATTATTTCTGAAGAGGGGCTAGGGCACATGATCCGAGAGCCCTTGTCCCTAGTTCGCTGCTCTTTCACTACCATCGCCATCTCTCGAGCACGTGCCTCGGCCTCTCTCTCCTTCGCCTCAGCTAGGCAACCCCCGAGCTGCTCAATCATGCTCCTCTCCCCTAGTCGGTGAGTCAGCTCCTCAATGCGGGCCTCCTGCTCCTGACGAACGGCCAGGCTGGCTGCCAGCTCCTTCCTCTACAGAAAATGAATAGTCATGTAAAATAGGCAAAGATGATAAAGAAGATAGTTGCTTTCAGCTTGAGTGTTAGGTTCTTACCACCTCAGCCAGCTCGGCCTCTCGCTCCTCGGCTCGCTCGATGGCCCCAGCTAGGCGATCCTCCAACTCATCCACGATGTCAGCTTGGAATGAAGGGCCGGCCTCTCCACCTGCTCTCATGTGCACATAGGCCAGCTCCCCTTGCTGCCAACACAAGGGGCAAGCAGTTAGTCAAATCTAGTCAATTCCAAATTCAAGATCAATTAATTTGCTTTGGCTTACCATCTCTTAGATCTCATGTCATAGGTTCACGATCATCTGGTCAAGGACGATGATCTAATCCTTGAGAATCCTCACTGCTTCAATCTCAGGCATCTGCACATCAAGTCACAAACTCACTTAGCCCCAGAAGTTGAATAAGAACATCCCATTTAAAAGCTAATAGAGTAACTCACTTCTCGAGTGTCGAGATGAAGCCATCCAGCAAACCGATCCCGGTAGTCTGGCAAGTAAGCCTTGCTACTCCTCATGGTCCGGTCATGCTCCAGTGAGGGCCCTTTCTGTAGTGCCTCTACCTCAGCACAGTAGTGGGAGGCCCAGTCCTGATCACTCCCCGAAGTCTGGCGGCGTCCCCGATCCAACTCGTGCTCGGCTGGAATCACCACTGGCGACTGATGCCACCCCAGCGTCCTCTGCACAAGGCTAAGGAAGAGTGGCTCCCTTAGGTTCACACAGAATAGCACTATGTCTCTTTGGAACCAAGCTCGCCCCTCCCTCACCCACGGCTGAAGGGTAGTGTCCTCCGTTGCATAAGGAGTCCAAGTCACCTGCCACACAAAAAATGAATGTTTTGATAATTGAGCACATAACAAATGCAACAAATCACACAAACCCTCTTAGCCAAAACACTTACCTGGCGGGGAGGGAACTCATCCAGGGCTGCGCAGGAGGGGGGAACGAGGGGAGGGGGAAACCAAACAATGATCGTACGCCTCACTCCGACGTCCAATCGAGGTGCAGCCAACACCTGGATGAAGCTTGGGGGATGCCGAAGGATGCCTAAAGGTCTGACGTCGAGCCGATGTCGCTGGAAGGTGGAGGAGGTCACAGTCGATGGCCTGCGCAGTTCTGTCTCACAGGACTAGATGACGCAGTCGAAGTGCGGTGACCGGCACGCTCGCTGTAGAACTCCAAAAGTGACGGGACCAACTCATGGGTGTAGCACACAGGGGGTACTACAAACCCTCAAAAGCTGGCAGCCATCCGATCATCTCACTGGTCGGGGTCGCCCAGACGGTCAGCGTCAGGTTCTTGGGCGAACAGCAGGACAGGCTGACAACGGCCTGGTGGAATTTTTGGTGCTGATGTCAGAACAGGACAAAACCACTTGCGTTGGTTTCATATCGTCGAAAGCCACAACTTTGGTGAAGACCGCTCAACCTGAAACTGAGTAGAGGAGGGAGTGTCGGGGCCAACTTGGCAACAGTCTATTCTAGGCAAACAGTGAGCTCCGGGTCTGGCACGACTGAGGGAGAATGGATGGCCCAGGCGGGGGCGTTGTCAGAAGAAGGCGGGACCACATCTGGTTCATTGGCACTTTGGAGAAGAAGAACTCTCGTGAAGGGAGTTCTGGCTGATTCGCACAGGGGAAGTCGTTGTCGGTGATGCCAAGTGGCACTCAGGAACAGATGGAGTCCGGGCGCAGTTGCACAGAAACGCCTGTAGCGGTTGATGACATCGACGAACGGGGGCAGGAACACTTCAGGAGCGTGGCCGACTCAAAGGTGGATGACTCTTATGAAGATACCTCGAGCCGAATCCCGCTGTGGATGCTGCTAGTGGGTCTGCCAACTGAGTCTCTGCTACAGGCTTGTAGCAGGGAGCAGCAGAACAGATCTTCCTAATCCACGGGAGGAGGAAGCGACGACGGGGTGGCTCTAGGACTACTGTGGATGCACTAGCAAGGGGGGTGGCGATCGTGGGTTGCAGAGGGAGAGGGGGCAGGGGCGTGGGGTGCTGGTGAGGGCGGCTAGTTAGGCGTGGGGGTGGGGCGCGCTGGTTTTGGGGAAGGAGATGGGAGGGGGCGGCCAGCATGGGCTTGTTTACAGAAATATGTAGGGACTTGAAGATGTGCTCGGACTTGAAGTAATGAGCATAGACTTAGTTGGAAGGCGTGCACAGACGTGCACGGACTTGTTTATAGGAATATGCAAGGACTTGACCTCAAAATAATGTGCACGGATGCACAATGTGCACGGATGCACAATGTGCATGGATGCACAATGAGCGAATGTGCATGGACTTGTTTGCAAGAGAATGCAAGGACTTGAACTCAAAAGAATGTGCACGGATGCACAATGTGCACGGGTGGTTTCAATAAGAAATATGCACGGAGTTTGAGATGCATAAACTTTGTGAAGACGTGCAAGGACTTAGTGAAGACTTGACTGTTCATGCTCAGACTCTGCTTTCCTTCTTAAGAGAATGTGCATGGACTTATGTTCTGGACCAAGGCCAGAACATGCATGGACTCATATGCACGGACTTGCTATGTAGTGGACTGTTCATCCACGGACTTAGACAAGGCATGCACGGACTTGCCATGTAGTGGATGCAATGTGCATAGACTTACTATGCAAAGACTGTACATGCACAGACTTGTTTGAATGTGCACGGACCTAACAAGAGTGTGCATGGACTTGGAAGGTGCACGGACCTGTTTAAGACATCCACGGACTTGGAAGAACATCATGCACGGACCTGTTTAATACATCCACAAACTTGGAAGAGTGTGCATGGACTTTAATCATGCGGGTTGGTGGAATGTACATGGACTTAGAATGTGTAAGCCAATGTGCACTGAGTTTATGTGTGCGTACAGATCATGCACGGACTTGCTGAAGTGTAGCTCAGACTCTACATGGCTAAGGAAGATGTGCTCTGACCTTGCTACAGTGTATGCTCTGACTTGGATAGAGCCTAAAACTGTATATGCATGGACTTGCTATAGTGTATGCTCGAACTTGGACTGAGCCTAAGACTCTATATGCAAGGACATGCTACAGGAGTTGCTCTGACTTCGATTGAGCCTAAGACTCTATATGCAAGGACTTGCTATAGGAGATGCACAGACTTGGATTGAGCCTAAGACTCTATATGCAGGGACTTGCTACAGGAGATGCACGGACCATGCACGGACTTAGCCTAGAAGGCATGCAACATGCTCGGACTTGCATCGATATTTAGCTTCTCCTACCCCTTTTCTTTTGTTTCGCGTCGATCCGGCTTGACCGGAGGGGAGTTCGGTTCCGAACTCATCCCTCTCGTTTCCCAGTTGATATAAAGCGCATTTCAGAGGCTGTTATATGCATAACGGACCCTTGGGGGTGCGTTATGTTATGCATGGCGGACCACTCTTGGACCGTTATGTAACCGTGATTTTTGTAGGTCTGTAGATTGTGGGGCATGACGGACTAGGTCCAGTCTGCCATGGTCGATATAACGCCCTGCTCTTAATGCGTTATATGATGTGTAAAACTGTGGATTTTTCTGAGTTTTAAATGTTCGGGTGACTTTAACGGACCAATCCAAGTGCGTTATAGTCTCATGACGCACCAGTCTTGGCGCGTTATGATCTGTGTGGTTTCGACGGTTATTCGGGTGAGTATAACGCGCAGGTGGAGGTGCGTCATACTATGCATAATGCCCCAGAGGTGGCGCGTTATAGTTTGCATGTCTGAGTTTTGGCATTTGCACGGGTGAGCATAACGGCCTGGGGGAGGCGCGTTATAGTCGTATAACGCCCCGACCCTGGTCCGTTACACTCTACTGTTTTGGAAATTTTGGGAAAGCATGTTTAACTCCCGTTTAATGTATTCTATGCTACGTCCATGTTATATTTGCGTTATTTTATGATTAATGGCTTGCTTCTAGAATCCCAATGGAGTGCTTGGACTTTCCATGTGATGGAACCACGAGACGTAGCCCTAGACTTCACGGAACGTCGACCCACCTGGGAGAGGTGGAGGGGCAGTCCCGTCAAATAGTTTAAGCTAGTACCGTGGGCCCTTGACTCGACGATAGCGCTCTAAGGGGAGGGAAATCTAGCTGGAGGCCTGGCCCTAGGCAGGGGTCAGTGTGTCCACACGTGGTCAGAGGCGAGAGCTGACACTGACGAGTGTTACTCTGACTAGTTCTCAGTTGGTACGGTTCAATTACGCCTCTCGCTTGTCGCGACACAGACTCACGAGTTGCCTGAGATGCAGTGTAAGCCGTCAGGGGGCGCATCTAGTCTCTCTCTTCTGGTGGAGTTTTCCTTGTTCTTTCTCCTGTCACTGGAATGATTGAGTTTATTCTATTGGTAGATGTAGTTTTTACCGCTAGTTCCTACTTCGGACCCTCATCTCCATCACCGGATTGCCTACGGATATGAGAGTGCGCTTAGCGAGTGAGTCCGCTTGAGTGAAGCTAATGGTTCGTTGCTTATTTGCTTGTTAGGTCCGAGGGGTCATCGGTCTTGTGTCTATCACCCCCAAGGTGATGTCACATCACTACCTCTAGAAGCGTCTTCGAGTCTTCTTCACAACGGCGGTCATCTCGTCTCATTCTGAGTTTGTGGCTGTCCGGGGCAAGCAATCTACTCCGACTGTGCAGAAGAGTTCTGATCAGCATCCAGAGGTGGCTTGCAGAAGCTGCCACGCCTGCTCACCTGAAGATCTGAAGGCAGACTTCGTCCGGGACCTTCTACTGAGAGTCTCCCTCCTCCTCCAAGAAGCGGCACTACATTCGGCAACCCGAGCACATTCTTCTCCATTTTCTTCCCAGAGTGTGCAGTTCTATCTTCCCTGGGACTAAATTGACACCCTGTCGCTGTTTGGGCTGTTACGACCTACTCTGACATCGGCTTGCACCCCCGTGGGTCATGTTTCGAAGGCAACTCGTCAGCGGCTCCAACGCCATTGACCGCGCTCAATTTGAGGTTTGGGACAGCTCATGGCGGCTTCATCTTCCTGATGCTGCAGTGCTGAGACCATCAGAACTAGAGAACAGAGTCTCTGCTTCCAGTCCCACCTCGACGAGCGCCGACCTCCAAAGCTCCTACCAAAATTCCAGCACCTTCTTGGGTCAACCAACGAAATTTTGGCACTGGTCCCGCTGACAAAGGAGTTCGGGATTGACCACAACAATTCCAGTAACAACTATCTATCCTCTGTTCCTGAGAGAGGATAGAATCGACTTTGCCGACTGTTGAAGCTCCTCACCCCTTTTCATCCCCTCCCCGCTTGGCCGGCTGAAGGTCCCTCCCTACATGGAGGTAGTTTTAGTTGTATAAAATTAACCCCCACCCCAAGATCCCCCTCCTGCGAGATGCGCAGTGTTGTAAACACTTTGAGCAGGTCAAATCTACACCGGCGTGGCGAGCGGGTGCATACCCTCGCCTCCTCGCTCGCCCACGTCTCTGACCGGAGTCGGTTTCTTCAAACCGGCTAGGTAAGCTCTCGGCCCTTGCTCCAATTTGTGCTTGTTCAGTTAACATTCAAGCACTCCATCGGGATTGTAGGAGTGAGCCAATAACCATAAAATAGGACATTTATAATATAGACGGAACGATAAATATGCAACTCTAACATTCCCCAAGTAGAAGAGAATAACGGACTGAGTTGGGGGCGTTAAACGAGTATGACGCACCTCCCAAGGGCCGTTATGCTCACCCAAACTCAGGAAAAACCTGAAGCTGCAGACTATAACGCACTGCCTCAGCCCCGTCATGCAATGCATGGCGCGCCTTGACCCATGCGTTATATTCCCCAACAAACCTTCATGGAAACGCAAGACATAACGCACCAAGACGGGTGCGCCATGTGACTTCAACGCACCAGGATAGGTCCGCTAAAGACACCCGAACGTTGAAATCTCAGAAAACTTCTCAGAAAATCACAGAGTATAACGCACCTCAGTCGGGGCGTCATACATTGCATGGCGGTCTGCTATCAGTCCGTCATGCTCCACGACCTCCTGACTTATTTGAAGCTTCGATAGCATAGCGGCCCTGCAATGGTCCGTCGTGCAATGCATAGCGCACCCCCATGGCTCCGTTATGCTTCCTGGAAAATGCAAAGGACGAGTTCATACCGAACTCCCCTCCGGTCAAGCCGGATCGACGAGAAATCAAAAGGAAAAAGGTGGGAGGAGTTGAATTGTTGAAATTCTATAACTGTGCCACACCCAAACATGCACATATACCATCCCTAAACGATTATAAAAGCAATTAAAGCCTAAAAACCCCAAAGATACCCCATGCACAGAAAATGAAATAAACGCCTACCAATGGACATGCATGAGCTACCAAAATGTTCCTAGCATTGTAAGGAGTTTATCTCCCTACCTCGATCGTAGTGAAATCCTCGAAAAGTGCGCGAATGGACGACGGGACGTCAGGTTATCTCACGAACCGCCCCGATCGTATGGTCTATGATCCGTGAAAAGAATGACACTGGCGTGATCCTCGCGTCAAGCCGGTTCCAACGGTACCTCGTGTGCCTCGATCCGGGGTTGGCACGGCCCAGAACGGACGAAGGAATGAAACGAGGAGAGAGAGAGAGCGCGAGATACGAGAGAGAGAGGGTGAGTTTCGAGAGAGGAGAGAGAGAAGGGCACGCGGGTTTCATAAAAAAGTTCAATTTTTCCAGTCCCCAATGCTGGGAGCAGTCGAAGAGGTAGTGGCCCATGCCGAGGACGAGATGGGTGGGCCGGCCAACCCCTGACTTGGAGAGGTCGCAGTGCTGGGGTCAGCTGGTCCTCGAATCGATGGGTCCTTCGGCTGGACAGGATGGAGGGTAATCCTGTGGCCCCCGTGGTCGAAGGTGCATGTGTTTAACCAGCCATGAAGGGTGGCATCCCGATCGAAAAGGCAAGGCCTAACGAGGATGATACTACCCACCTCCATAGGTAGCACATCACACTAGATCGCATTGTGGTATGCCTGAAACTGTAGCAGCACCAAACACCACAGCCTGACCGAGATGAAAGTGGAATCCACCCATGATACTCTATAAGGTGTTGGGTGATCCACGGGCGTCAAACCAAGGCGTTTTACTGTGCCTGTGGAGATAACATTAATGTAGCTCCCGCTATCTATAATCACCTTACAGGCTTTCCCTTCCAGCCTACAAAATGTGTGGAAGATGGTGGTAGGACGCCAGTTGTCACTCACTTGAGGCTAGGTCAGGATGCACCTGACTACACCCAACTGTACGTCATCCCGATATTGGGTACCAGGGACGTCAACCTGCTCGCCCTCTAACAACTCATCAAAGAACTCCTGAGCCAGATCGTGGTCCGGGTCATAACTGACTGGCACCAACTCGGGCGTGGGGTCACGGGCCAGCGTGTCTGCAATAACAAGTGATTCCCGAGTGGGACACTTGCTCGCAAAATGGCCAACTCCACCACAACTATAACAACGGTCTCGCGTCCCGGTGCCCTGGGAAGTTCCACCGATCATCGACCCCTTACCCTTGTCCTCCCGACGAACTGGGGGTGTTGGAAGTAGGGGTTGAGTTGGTACGATGGGTTGATGAGGTCTAGGGGCAGGGACGGGTGCCAGCTGGCGAGGGGGAGGGTCCCTCGGAAGGAGAGTGCGGGGCCTAGGAGCAGTGGGGTCCTGGCGAGGGGGACGGGCCACTGGAAACTGACTATAAGAGCTGGGCGTGGTACGAGAGTCAGTCCCACGCTGATAAGTGACCCCCGATGGCTGGACAGGAGTGAACTCCACATCAAACTGCTCTAACTCAAGAGCAACCTGATATGCATCTTCCAAGGTGGTCACATTACGGTGAAATAATTCATATTGATAGTGGGGCCGCAGACCACAACGGAAGCGAGAAACAGACATGGTGCTCTCCTCCGTGATGCCACATCGCAAGAAATACTCATCAAACTCCGCGATGTATTCGAATACGGACCGATCCCCTTGGCTGAGATTCTGCCACCTATCGATGAGCCTTTGACGGTACGTGACATGAAGGTACTTAACGCCTAAGCCTTCCCTTCATCTCATCCCAAGAATCAACCTGGGGCTCATGACGCTGAAATAGCAAGCTCTCCACTTTGCTCCAGTAAGTTTGTGCTTGCCCCAACAGCTTCATTTTGGCATGCTTGATCCTCCGGTGGTCCGTCATCTCAAACCACTCAAAGTACCGATCCATGCTGGCCTCCCAATCAAGATAGACCTTTGGGTCCAAAGCCTTGGACCCATCAAACGTGGGAGGGTCTGCACGAATAGTCTTGAGGATCCGCTCGTCCTCATCATCCTTTTGTGGTCAGTGACCATGCCGGCGTCGGCCATTTCCCTCATAATCATTGTCGGACTCGTAGTCCTCAAAATTGAGGGCACGTGGCCGTCGCTCCTCAGCCCTATGTGGGGCAAGTTGGGCAGCAGGCGCCTGAGGGGCCGGAAGAATTTTGGGTTGGTCCCGGTGGGGGACTCTCTCCGCACTCTCTAACCTTCCAACTAGACCTTGGATAGATCGGTAGGAAGTCTCGACGCGGTCCTCCATGGCCTTGAGTCGGCTCTTCATGCGATCGGTATGCTCCCTAAGAGTTTGCTCGGACCTATCCATGCGCTCCATGAGTAAAGCCATCAAGTCCTCCAGAGATCGGCCTCCCTAGGCGGCACCTTGGGGTTCACCCATAGTGTCAGGGCGATGGTACTGAGTACCTCCACGAGTGGGCATGCAAGGGGACCTAAATGGAGCTAAGGGGTGACTCACTAGACCTACCTGGATGGACCAATGTAAAATGAGGAACCTAGACTCAAACCAGTATCTAATACTTGGCGGACATATCGGTCTAAAGGCCCATCTCACGCAAGGAGGCTACCTTCCAAATAGGCTTAACCTATCTTTTCAGTAATGCCTTTTGATATACCAGATTCAAAAATGAAATGCAACACCTTAGACTGACTACCCTAAACTCAAACTTGGCTCTGATACCAATTTGATGTGGGACGACATGAGACTCGACACAAACTCGTTGTGAACCTTAGACTCTATGAGACGATGCGACTAAAATGACGACGCGACCAGCGACGACACGAATGACTCGGCACCTAACAAGGTTCCTGAAGAGGCAAACGTGTCCCAAACAAGAAGTACTCACTCACGATCATCTCCAGTGAGGGGAAACATGTCGATCTGCACGGTTGAGAAATCGGCACTGAGTCTCGGGTGGTCAGCTCACTCTCGTGCTCGGATCGAGTCACAGAACGGGTCACACTCTCTTTGTCATTATGGTGATTAAAATTGAACTAACTAGGAATCAAAATAACTCACATGTAGTGGCTTAGAACCTATATGGAACAAGCAAGTAAGACAAATAAGGGGGGTGAGTGTACCTCCACGCTCGGGGAGTGGGGAAGACGTCCCGACGAAGATCCGTAACTCCCAGTACAGTGTTAAAATTTAATTACAATAATGATTTTACAGCCCACTCCACGTAGGGAGGTAACAGGCTACACAACTATGTCGGGAGCACCGATCTTGGGTTGACGGGCAACAAGGCGGTGGGGTTCTGGGGTGGTTGCGGGTTGGGGCTCCGGATCTGAAATTTGCTGGTCGGCAGGACAGCGAACAAAGGCGTCCAAAGGGACATCGACCTCTGGGGACCTTCTATAGGCGACAGTTCACCGAGACGATGGCGGAGGGTCCTTGGTCGACACCCAGGAGTGGTGGTCGCTGGATCTGCACCGGCATATTTCCTAAGGATTTAATTGGTAACCTCCTTCTGCTGATCTGTCTCAGGACAGAACTGTGCGCTCTGGCGAAAATGATCACCACGCCCAAATCTGGTTTCGGATCGGGACAAAATTAGCGTCGTTGCAAAGGGAACTCAAAGAGCTTCAACATATGTGAAATAAAAGGGAACTCAAAGAGCTTCAACATATGTGAATTTCAGATCCGTCCAATGGTCTGGATCAAAAAAAAGAACTCTGCAACTCTGTAGTTATTTCTGGCTCAGATTACAAAACAGGCAGGATAGGGTTGGATCCGCAGGACGTCGCCTATATAAGAGGGGTAGATTGTAACACCCTCAAATATAGCTAAGTTGTACTCTATATCACCGAGGCGTCTTTTGAAGTATCAGCTCAGTTCTTGAAAAGAACTCCGAAGTTAAGCGTGCTTAATGGAGAGTAGTACTAGGATGGGTGACCTACCCGGGAAGTCCTCCATTCTGGAGCCGATCACTATCAGAAAGGGATAAAATCGTGAGGTCGATAGGCCAAAGCGGACAATACCTTGATGGTATAGAGTACGGGGCATGACACACAGCCTTTGGAGGCCCCAGCACGCATATACGGCTTACACACGAGTGTCGGGCATTTCCTTGAACACCTTGTGGGCGTATATATTCCATCCCTTCTATAGCAAATCGCAGGCCGACCCACGGCTCGAACATATCAGTCGGGTTCTACAACAACCCTCCAGAAAGTCGGGGCCACTCCCGACCCTTAGACACGTGGCGATGAGCCACTTGTCCTTGGTCTCAGGTCAACCCGGGGCTACCTTGCCAACCTGCTATGCAAGGCGGTACACACCATGAGGTTTGGCCCACATACCCAAAATGCCTCTTCTTAGCTCCCACGAGCTCATACCCTCAGCCCTAGGCCAAATCCAAGGCCCACTAGACACCTATTCGAGTCGTTTGATGACCCGAGGTATGTTGGGCATTTACCCGAACACATTGCGGGTGGCTACTATGACGCGACAACAACAGGCCCCCACGGGCCAATCCCAACACCCTCGAGCACTCTGTCCTTCAAAGGATGACATTAAATAATCCCAAAAGGCCGTCGGGGCCAACCCCGCAGCCATGGCTCACCCCCGGGGTAGGTTCACCTCTGGGCATGGTCGCACCCCAGGGAGGGTAAACACCCTAGGGACCGTGCCCTCCTCCTAGCCCAGGGGCCCCATGGCCCTCCCCAGTCCCAAACTTGTGCAAGGTTCGTGCAAGGTTCATTCAGCGTACCTGTGCGTGGAAGGAGTCATGAAGAATGAAGCCTGAAGTCACGAGGAAGCACGTGGGTCAACCCTCAGTCCACACGCACAAGCATCCAACTAGCTAGTTCAAGCCACGTATCCTTCTTCTATCTTCTTGCCCTTGGTCAACGTGGGCAAAAATAGAAGAGAATCTAGATTCTATGCCCCCACTCCTCTCCCCCTCCCCTTACTGTGTCCCAGCCATCCCCTACACCCCTCCATCACCCTAGCAGCCTCCCCTCCACCTTCCACAGCCATTAGCCCTCACCCCCTCACAATCCCATCACCCCCCACTACACCTATCACCCTCCTACACACCCAGTTCGCAGGTAGTAGCAGAAGACCCAGCTTGTTGAGTCTGTTCTAGGCCATCTGGCATCTTCTGGAAGTGTACCATACATCTACAAAAAGGTCATCAAGTCAGCTTCGACGCCGAGGTGATCCCGCCTTCATCCGAGTTCGGGGATGTCCTGAAGGTCCATTCTCGTCAGAGCGCGCATCTAGCATCCATGGGAAGACCAGAGCCCTGCTGCAGAAGCTGCTATGCTCACACCCCAACTCGCCTTGGTGTGTCATTTGCCTGGGGTGATCCTATACCAGTCTTCTGTCCAACGCCACTGGCGGAGCCTCATTTGGATCCCGGAGCTGTCCGTCCCGATTTTTCTTCCCCGGGTGCGCAGGTCAGTCCTTTCAGAAGCAGAGCAGACACCTCTCCACTCTACGTCCTCTATCTCTCTGCCCCAACCTCCCCTGGTATCCTTCCTAGTTGGAGATCAAAGAGGATTCATCCACGGACGTGTCTATTTTGGTCCCACACCATTCTGACAACGGGAGTGATAGTGACGGAGCCGCCTTCCTAAGAATTGTTCTCCCTAGACTGCACAGAACCAGTCCGACCTACTACCTGAGGCAGCTTACAGAGGCTCCAGTGACCACACCATAGCTCTCCTTGGTGCGCCACTTATCCCAAGCGGAGCCCCACCAGTCATCTATCCAACACAACAAGCGGGGCGTCGTTGAAGCTCAGAGCAGCCTGTTCTAATTTTTTCTACCCCAAGGTAGCAGATCAGGTCAGTCAGGATCCGTCCAAACCCCCTCCCACTATTCTGGAAATATCTCCCTGCCCCAACCTCCTCTGGCATCCTCCCTAGTTGGAGATCAAAGAGGGTTCAGCCACGGATATGACTGTTTTGGTCCTGCACCAATTCAACTTCGGGAGTGCTCGGGACGGCATCGACTTCCTGCTGCTACGACTTCTGAGCAGTCCCAGTCTGAGCAGAGCCGCACAGTTCCAGAGTCAGCCACGACCAGCAATCATAAATCGAATAAAAGGGATTATTTAAGTATGAATTATCTGTCTTCATGACTCTTTTATCATTCTTTAACATAATCATGAATGCCATGTTACTTGCATGGGCACTCGGTATATAAAATGGCACTGACAGAAGGTCGGGTTATGCCCGACTGAAAGCTCTCGCTATGCGTGATGGTGGTCTTCGGACCTAGGTTCTCTGCCACATATTGAGGGTTCCAACTTAATAAACCATACCTATTTTGCATGAAGAATAAAATCACTTCATATGATTCCGTCATATGCATCCTTTTGCATCTTATTTCGACCTCAGACAGCTCACTATCTTGGCAATTAATCAAAGGTTCTCCTTCCTCGTGGGGGATGTAATTAACACCATAGCCTTTATAGTATGGCGGACTGCTGGTCCCGACCCAAATCTCACTCTCGCCTAATAAGGGTCAGATTGAGCACATAATAAATCTGTCACACATGTGACTGGCACGTTTACGCGGTCAACTAATCAATTGATTATTGGTTAATTAATTAGTTGGTCCCCAAATAAATAATAAATAAATAAAGAAGGCAAATAAGTCTGGTACGCTCGGTGGGACTAGTGTCACCTTTCATCTCTTTGCCGAGATATGTGGGCCCTCAGGCCCTCCCAAAGACTGCTGATCGTTTGCTTGTTCTGTGTTTGTAGGCAAGCAATGACGTCATCAGGACTTACGGCTCTTACTTTTGGCCCTGCGATCGTTGCTGGCCATGCCAAACACGGGTACCTAGTGGTGCCCATAGTCTTCGGGACATTCCCAGCGGCTGTAGGCTTCCCCAACTTTTTAGGGCTGGCCTTCGCCGGCCTACTTCAAGTGGAGTTTTCGGAGCCTGTCGAGGATGTTGCAAAGAAAGTCGAGGCCTTGAAGGCTCAATGTTGTGTGGGTTCACTTAAAAGCCCGATTCAAGTCGCCAGCTACCTGGTGCACCACCTCACTCATGGGGCCCGCCCCATTCCTGTCAAGAATTTTGGAGGACGACAGCACAGGGGCTCCTGGAGGAATGCTGCTGTTGTTACCGAATGCCTCTCCATGTCCAACAAATCTCTACTGATTGGTGGAGTTCGCATCTTCCTGGATGGACGCGATGCTCGGGTGGTCCCGGATCGGGTCATCCCAATTAAGAAAAGGGGGAAGAGAAGGATAAAAGAAGAAAAGAAAGACCTTAAGAGAGTGAAGGAGGAGTGGGCCCTTCACCGGTGCAGACCGCCTTCCCCTTCACCTGCACACCCTTCGGTCCACCCCTCGCCATTCAACTCCTTCGTCGGTACACCACCCCAGGCCCTTCTATGGCACGCTTTTAAACCCCCCCGGTATGCCTTCAAACCTTCCCTGGTGCGCCTGGCCAGCCTTTGCCGGTACACCTCCCCAGGCCTTCATCGGCACGACTCCCCGGGTCTTCCCCGACATACTCAAATCCCCCTTCGTCAGCACGCTCTAAAACCCCTTCGTCGGCACGCCCTTAAACTCTTCCACAGCACGCCCATGGCCTCCCCCGGTGCACCTATCCCCTTTCAGCTTCAACCCCGTGCAACCTTAACCCCGTGCAGACCATGCACGGACTTGATTATTTTGCACACACAAGCCCTGCACAAACTTTGCACAAGTCCTGGCCCCATATGCACGGACCCTACACTGACTTTGCATTCATCTCTGCACGAACCCTGAGCAGCTACATGGACTTTGCCCGCATGTACACCGACTTCACTCCCATATACACTGACCTTCCTTCAGCCCTTGGCCCCACATGCACGGACCTTGCCTACCTATGCACTGACTTGGCCCTCACCCTTCACACGAGCCCTGCACGCCTGCACGGACTTGCTTGGGCATGCTCGGACCTGCTTGTACACCTGCACGGACCCTGCTTGCATGTCCACCAACTTGACCTATAGCTGCACAGACCCTCTCTGCACGTGCAAAGACTATGCATGGACTTTACCCCTCCGCATGAACAAGCCTTGCACAAGCCCTGCACGGACCTTGCATAACCCCTAGCCCCATGTGCACGGACCCTGTACAGACTTTGTTCCTCCCTTGCATATACATGCACTGACGTTGGCCCTCACATGCATAGACCTGCACGGACCTTGTCCCCCTTGCATACATGCATGGACTTTGGTCCCCACCCTGCATGGACTTTGTCCAAAAAACCTGCATGGACTCAGTCTAAACTCGCACGGACTTTGTGATGTGACACGACCTTGGACTTAGGCAAACAAGCACAATTCGCAACTTGAACGGGCCGATATCGGCGGCCAACTCACCCATCCACCCCCTTTCCCCTCCCATTTACCTCCTCTTCCCTCCTCCCATCTTCAACCTGCACCTTCAGATCGCAGGTAGCAGAGAACCATTCATTTGAAGAGGTGATTGCGACTTCATCCCGATGTCTCTGAAGCCTAAAGTGGTACCTGTGGAAGCGTCTCCAAGTCATCTTTGTAACGGTGGCAGTCTCATCCTCATCCGAGCTCCGAGCTAGCCGTGAGAGTCACTCTTCCCCGACTGTGCAAAAGAGGTCCAGCAAGCAATCTGAGGCTGTTTGTAGAAGCGGCCATGACCAGTCACCTAAAGATCTAGAGGCGAGGTATGTCTGGGACCTTCTACAACGAGTTTTCTTCCATCACCAAGAATTGGAACTCCATTCGGCCTCCGGAGTAGTGATTTCTCAATTTTCTCCCCAGGGTGCGCTATTCTGTCCCCTCTTGGACTGAACAGACCATCTGTCACTGTTCGGGCTGCTTCGGTCAACTCTGACATATGCTGCTGTTCCCGTGGGTCACGTATTGAAGTAGACGTGACAACGATTCCATCAATTCCAGCCACACTTGATTCTGAGTCTGGGGTGGAGGCCTCGACTTCCTGCTGCTGTGGCTCTGTAGCAATCAGAACCAGGAAGTAGAGACCCTAGTCGTGGCTATTCCCCGACCAGCATCAACAACCTAGAAATTCCAGAAAAATCAATCAAGACCCTGCTCCAATTACAAGGAGTTGGCCACTGGTTTCGTCAAAAACTGAGTTCGGGAGTAGTCGTAGTGGCACTGACAATGTCCACCTGTCCCCCATTCCAGAAGCGGGCAAAATCGACAATCAACATTCGTTGGGGCTTCTTGTTCATCTCTTCCCTTCCATGCCTGGCCGGCTTACCGCCCCTCACTGCGAGGAGGTAGTTTTGACTATAAACAAGTTAACCCCCACCCCAAGACCCCCCTCCTGTGTGAGGCATAGTGTTGTACACTCTTGAGTAGGTTGAAGCTTCATCACCGTGGCGTGTGGGGAACCCACACTTCCTCATTCACCCTCGTCTCTGATCGGGACCGATTTCTTCAAACTGGTCTAGTAAGCACTCTTCCCTTGCTCTAATTTAGGTGCTTGTCATTCAATTTTAGTTCATAGCTTCGCTGGCCGGTGAGAGTTGGATTAGATCCAATGTGCTCGGACTTACAGAGAACATACACTGTCTTTGGTACAGTGTATGCTCGGACTCTAACAGGCAACAAGCAGAAAATGCACGGACGTTATTATATGCTCGGACTTTGCTAGTATATGTGCTCCGACATGCAGTGAACCAGAATGTGCACGGGCGTTGACATATGCTCGGACATGCTCCAACATGCAGTGAACCAGAAGGTGCATGGGTGTTGTTATGTGCTCGGACATGCAACACTGGTTTAGCTACAGTGTATACACTGACTCCAATCATGCACTGAGCCAAAATGTGCACGGGTGTTGATGAATGCTCGGACATGCAAGGCTTGTATAACAGTGTATGCTAGGACATACACTGACTTGCAACGGGGCATACACTGACAATTACAAAGAGAGCAAGGACAGGCACGGACTAACTCCACAGCTGATGGCCGGTAGAGCATGCAGATGTTTGGTTTGAGAAAAGTGCATGGGGTATGATGTGCATGGACTTGCTTGCCAAGTTGATGGAATTAGTGAAGCAAAGTAAACATGCACAGATGCATGTTTTCAAGGAAGCTTGCACGGATGCAAGTTTTGTGAGGTGGTCAAAACATGCACGGGTGTAGGTTCTGAGAGGCAAAGACAAAAAGTGCATGGATTCAAGTTTTTATAAAGCAACCAAAACATGCACGGATGCAGGTTTTTATGAAGCAGTGTCAAAACATGCACGGATGCATGTTTTGTAAAGTGAACAAGCACGGGCTTAAACACAAGTAGCACACATCAAGAAAATATGCACAGGGTTTGATGTGCACGGACATTGTGAAGGCATGCACGGACGTGGGATGCAACCCAATCAACAATAAGACTAAGTCCAGAATGTGCAATGACTTATGGAAGATATGCAAGGACTTAAGGCTGCTTGGACATGCAATGCACGGAGTACCACTGTGCATCCACAGGGTTGCAAGACCCAAAACATGCACGGGATATCACTGTATATGCATGGACTATGTTTTAACAAATGCACAAGCTAGCTGAAAAGATGCACGGCCTTGCACTATTTATGCACGGCCTTCAGCGTAAAACATACATGGACTTTACACTGCAAACTGAGAAATTGCACGGACTTAAGAAGTGTAGGCCGTAAGAAATGAAAATGAACAGAAAATTGTGATGATCTCAAAAATATATTTCTCAAAAATTTTAGACGTGTGGTTGCATGATTAGATTATTATTAACCCCATGTGTTAATATATTTGACGTGAAACTAAACAGCAAACTATATATGCATTGCTTTATATTGAGCATAAATCATCTGAGTAAGAAAATTCTTGAGAGATATCTATATACTCTATTTAAACTATACATGCATTGTTCTAAATAGGGAACGGTGGCTTCTTTTGTTGTTGGCAGAACGCAGGAGGAAGAAGTGGAAGAAGATTATGCTTCTTCTCGTAGCAGCTAACAGGAAGAAGAGGAAGACGCAGGCTCCTCCTTCAACGCAGCAGCTACGGTGCAGGTGGCAAAGGAAAGAAGGACGCAGCAGTAAACGCAGGCCGTTCGACGGTGAGTGTGCTTTTATAAGGATGCAAAGTTCCGGAGGGTTCGATGGCATGTACCGGAAGGGTTTTAAAACCTTCCAAGCATTATTTTTGCTCCTTCCAATTTATCAGCCGCATGCTATCTTTTGATTTGAAAAACCTAAACCAACTTACGAGCATGCATGCGTGGGGGATGACTACAGTGGTGATCGATGCCATCTAGTGCATTTGTACGTGGAGCATATGGCTTACAAAGGTTGGCTGTATGTGGGCTTGGGCTTTGAGTATAAGTGAAGCTAAAATGGGTTTGGGTTCCCATGTTCATGGGTTTCGAGTTGAGTAGGTCGCATGAGGTTTTAGTGTGTATGGCTTTGATCATGCAGGTGAACATGGGTTGGGCATATGTGTAAATGGGGTTTGGGTTGAGGCCATGCGGGGTTTGATCAAGCCGTCAAGATAATTGGGTTGGGTGTTGGCCGCACACGTGGGTTTTGGTCATGACACTTTACGTTTAAATGGTTACAGGTATTGGGCCCACGTGGCTTTAGGTTGGTTCCACGTGAGTGTTGGGCTTTGATAGTTTGGGTATTGAAAATAGCCCAATCTTTTAATGTGCCTGGTTTAAGAGTCTCGGGTGAGTTTATGAGTTTGGGTTTACAATGACCCAACTCATTATATAGGTTGACTTCTATAACAGTTATGCACTTGGGTGAAAACTCATTAGGGCTTTATACATTTATTTATATATTTATAGGTGTTCCCAGTGCTCCGTCGCCCACATGCGCGCATATCGAGATTTTTGTCACAATCGAGGTAGGGGGATGGACTCCTTACTTCGCTAGGAGCATTTTGGTAGCACATGCATGCCCATCGGTAGGCGTTTGCATCATTTTCTATGCAAGTTGCATTTTAGGGGTTTTTAGGTTAAAATGCTTTAAAAATTATTTAGAGGTGGTATATTTGAGTTTTGATGCATGCCGTAGTTGTAAAAGTTTAGCTATTCAACTTCTTCTTCCCATTTTCTTTTGTTTCGTGCCAATCCAGCTTGACTGGAGGGGAGTTCAGTCTGAACTCGTCCCTCGCATTTTCTAGTTGATATAACGCACCTGCCAGAGGCCGTTATACGCTTAACGGACCCAAGGGGGTGCGTTATGTATTATATGGCGGACCGCTCTAGGACCGCTATGTGATTGAGGTTTTCAATAGGTCTGTAGGTTGTGGGGCATGACGGACTGGTCCCAGTCCGCCATGCATTGTATGGCGCCCCTAACGTGGTGCGCTATATGAAGTGTTTTCCTGTAGAGTTTTTCTGAGTTTTCAACGTTCGGGTAGCCTTAACGGACCATTCCTGGCGTGTTATGGTGTCATGGCGCACCCGTCTAGGTGCGTTATGGTCAGTGTGATTTTTGAAGATCCTCTGGGGAGTATAACGCATGGGCCAAGACGTGCCATGCATTGCATGACCCCCCTGAGGCAGTGCGTTATAGTCTGCAGGTCCAGATTTTTCGTGTGTATGGGTGAGCATAACAGCCCTGGGGAGGCGCGTTATAGTCTTATAACGCCCCCAACCCAGTCCGTTACGCTATGCTACTTAGGAAATGTTAGAGTTGCATGTTTAACTTTCGTCTATATTATAAATGTGCTCTTTTATGGTTATTGGCTCGCTCCTACAATCCCAATGGAGTGCTTAGACTTTCCATGTGATGGAACCACTAGACGTAGCCCTAGACATCACGGATGGTCGACCCACTCGGGAGTGGTGGAGGGGCATACCCGTCAAACGCTTTATGCTAGTACCGTGGGCCCTCAGTCTGACCGTAGCGCTCTACAGGGAGGGAAATCTAGCTGGAGGCCTGGCCCTAGGCACGGGTCAGTGTGTGCACACGTGGTCAGAGGCGAGAGCTGACCCCCGAGTCTTGCGACTTAAGGACCATTGGGTTATTAGGTCTAGTGGACGGTGCAGAGTATGGTGGTATCGAGCAACCTGTTACTTCGTGTTACTCACAATGGGTGTGTGCTTGGTTTTCAGTGTTCACGTTTAGTGAACCCCCACTAGTCATAGCTTTCCTGCGCACGTCCGTGCGGACTCACTTGGGAGTGGTGGAGAGCGTGGCCCGAGTTAGATGGTGAGTAGGCTGGTTACCGTAGGGCCCTTGCGTACCACCGAGTCCGGGCTGATAGGGGAATTACCAGTTAGAGGATAGACCTAGGGTGTACGGTCTGAGTGTGCACACGAGGCTGAGGGTTCGGACCCGCGCTAACGAGCGCGACCTCAACTAATCCTTGTTTTGTGGTACTTCTGGTTACTGAGTGTGTCTGAGTCTCACGTTAGGGATGTTGTAGCTAGACACTTGTGACGCGATGTAAGATGTCAGGGGACGTATTCGGTTGTTCTTCTAGTGGACGGTGCTGCCATCACGTGACGTGATTCGTCGTGTCTCAGTTTTCATTTTCCGTCTGCGAGACGGGATTTGGTGTGTGGTTTCGGGAGCGTTCCCGTAGTCGAGGTCTGGAGTTTCCGGTGAGCGTCATCGAGGGCTTTCCCTAGACAACGTTGAGTTCACGACAGCGAGGTCATGACTGCGTTTTCGGACCGCGTGGTTTCGACTTGGGCCCTGCTATGAGGGCTGGTTTCCGCGACTGAGGCGTCATGGTGTTTTCCTGGTAGCATGGCTAGGACGGTTCATGTCTGGTGGTCTCTTGATCGTGGAATCGAGTTGTCGGGTGCGTGACTTGGTTGTCCCCCGACGGGAGACCAGGTTGTATTTTTCAGTACAGTAGGAGTAGCTGTAGAGCCGAGATTTTACCGGCCACCGTAGTTACTTTCCTACTTTCGTAGTTACTTAGCTAGCGTAGCTTTTCCTCCCACCATTATTTTCTCGGTTGGGGTTCGGCGAGATCCTTACTGAGCTAGTGATAGAAGACCCACCCCTGATTTTCAGGTGCGGTCATTCTTCCTCGGGGTTCGAGGGTACTGCGCGGAGGTTCCTAGTTGTCAGCCTGTCGGGCTGAGTGTTCACTTGGCGTGTGGTACATTTTACTGCTTTAGACTGTACCGGCTGCTTGGGACATCGATAAATGATGCGAAGGAATTGATCCGAATCATTGGTAAAAAATGGGTGTCAACAGATGCGTCCCCTGACATCTTGCACCGCGTCACAAGTGTCTAGCTACGACGCCCCGGGCGTGAGACTCAGACACACCAAGCAACTAGAAGTACCACAAAATAAGGACTAGCTGAGGTCGCACTCGTCAGCGCGAGTCTGAACCCTCAACCTCGTGTGCACACTCAGACCATATGCCCTAGGTCTATCCTCTAGCTACTAATTCCCCCACCAGCCCGGACTCGGCGGTACGTGGGGGCCCTACGGTAACTAGCCTACTCATCGTCTAACTCGGGTACGCCGCACCAGTGCTCCCGGTGGGCTGACACACACGTGTCGTGGAAGGTACGACTAGTGGATGGGTCACGGAACATGGACTCAGAAAATCACACACGCACCTATTGTGAGTAACACAGAGTAACAAGTGGCTCAAAGCCACCAGACTCTGGACAGCCCACTAGACTTGCTGAACTCGACGGTCCTTGAGTCACGAGACTCAGGGACAAGACCGTTGCACGTGATGACACAGTGTCGTCAATCTGGCCTAATCCCTAGGTCTGAAACCACGGTGACACGATTATCAAGGTAGCTCACAAACTGCCAAGTTAATCCCTCATCCAAGGGAGACACAGAAAACCTCCAGGCCCAGGCTGGTTGACTGAACTCACAGTTCAAGGCCACACACATAGCCCACACGGAAACGCTTCTCGGAGAGACCCACGACGTGTGGGGAGGGCCCACTGCACTCATACCGACTCACGGGGACTCGGTCTAACGCAACCACGAAAACTCAGAACACTCGCAGGGTCACCTGGACCCTCGAGACCCGTGACACACTAATCGAGGTAGCACGGTACCTCTGGAGACCCAAAAATCCGGTCACGGTACCCACGGGGTGTCCGGGACGCACCCACAGGCCAAGGAAGGCACGCCAGGCTGCCTTCCCATCCTCTGGCCCGCAAGACTGATCGCCCGCATGAATGTGCACCCCGCTCTGGGCGCGTTCACAAACGCGACCCTCACCCTAGCATGACAAGGGAAGAACGCACCCGCCATGAGGGGCGCGATCCCAATCAATGTGGTGGGTCCCCCGGTCGCGACTAAAAAAAAGGGAGAAAAGAGAACGCAAAAAAAAAGGAAAAAAAAGGGAACTAAAAGAGGGGAGAAGAACACAGAAGAGAACCAGAGCCCCGCCCCGATGGTGAAACTTTGCCGCACGACGGCGAATACTTCCAAGAGACAAACAAACCCTGTCGGCCAGCCACCTCGGTGATGCCGCCGAACAGACACCTTACCTGGACCTTACGTTCGGGATAAGGGAATAAACCCTTTCTTATGTCGGCACCGACCCAGTGTCGACGAATATTCCAAGAGACAAACAAACCCTGTCGGCTCTGCCACCTCTGGTAGCGCTGGTGAACATACGCCTTACCTGGACCCTACGTCTGGGATAAGGGAATAAACCCTTCTTTGTGTCGACACCCATCCAGTGTCGATGAATATTTCAAGAGACAAACAAACCCTGTCGGCCCGCCACCTCGGTGATGCCGGCGAACAGACACCTTACCTGGACCTTACGTCTGGGATAAGGGAATAAACCCTTTCTTGTGTCGGCACCGACCCAGTGTTGACGAATATTCTAAGAGACAAACAAACCCTGTCGGCTCCGCCACCTCTGGTAGCGCCGGCGAACAGACGCCTTACTTGGACCCTACGTCTGGGATAAGGGAATAAACCCTTCTTTGTGTCGGCACCGACCCAGTGTCGATGAATATTTCAAGAGACAAACAAACCCTGTCGGCCCGCCACCTCGGTGACGCCGGCGAACAGACACTTTACCTGGACCTTACGTGCGGGATAAAGGAATAAACATTTTCTTGCGTCAGCACCGACCCAATGTTGATGAATATCTCGAAGAGATGAATAAACCCTGTCGGTCCCCGTCATCTCGACGACACCGGTGAACAGACACCTTACCCCGACCTTACGTTCGGGATAAGGGAATAAACCCTCCTTTGCGTCGACACTAATCTTGTGCTGACAAATACTCCAGAAGACAAACAAACCATGTCGATTTCGTCCCCTCGCTGACACCGACGAATAGACGTCTCACCCGGACCTTGCGTCTGAGTGGGGAACAAACCTCTCTTTGCGTCAGCACCGACCCAGGGTCGATGAATGTCCCAAGAGACGCACAAACTGCGTCAGGCTCCGCCACCCTGGCAATGTCGATGAGCGAACATCCCGCCCGCAACCCTTTGACTTGAACCTTCCGTTCAGGTCATTTGAATCAATAAGCTCTTCTCTCCGTCCCTTCGGGTGACGAACAACCCTTTGACTTGAACCTTCCGTTCAGGTCATTTGAATCAATAAGCTCTTCTCTCCATCCCCTCAGGTGACGAATAGCATTTTGAACCAATGAACCTTTCCCCCCATCCCCTCAGGTGACGGCTACTCTCCACCCGTGCCAATTGCCCTCACAGAACCGTTCGGCAGGGCCGCGAGGTGTGCGTGGTGGAGTGATCCCCTCGTCTCTCCCTTGGGGAGGCGAGCGCTCTCCTACGCGCCTCTGCAGACCTGACCGAAGCGTTCCTAGGTCAAGCTATTAGCACGGACTCGCATTCTGTCGAAGGACAAGAGAAAAAGAGGAGGAAGAAAGGACTCGTGGACCAGCATGCAAGACCATGTATACGAATGTCTTTCTATTCCAAAATAAAGGGATACATGTGCCGCGGGGCATACCCTTGAGTTACATGTCCAAAAGGAAGAGAAGGAAAAGAAGAAAAGGGAGGAGTGGAATACATCAGGAGGCTTGGGGGAGAGTGGCGTTCAGTTGATGCCCCGGAAGATGTCCTCAAGGGGGAGGATGCTGATACAAGGAAAGCTCACCATGTCGGTTAGTCGGCTCCTCTGCCCCTCGAGATGTCCCAGCTCCATTTCGATAGAGGCCGCCTCAGCACGGGCAACGGCAAGCTCCTCACCCGTCCTCTCCACGGTCGCCTCAGCTTGGGCCAGCGCGGATCTAGCGGCAGCAAGGTGGCCTTCTAGCTCTTCAATTCTGCCTTTGAGGGCATGAACATCCTGACGACCACCTTCCAAGGCTTTCTCGAGCCGCTCCCCGCTGATCCGGCGCTCCTCCAAGGCTTGCAAATATTCACCCTCCTGGGCCCTGATTGCGGCAAGCTCGTTGGGGACCAGAGTTTCGAGGAACTCACGATGGTTCACGTACTTCAGTAGGAATAATACGTGTCGCGACCACTCCTCCAAAGAGTAGCCCAGCACTTGCAATGCACCGGTCAGCTGCATCGCTATTGCATACGCCCCTCGATATGTGAGAGAGGGGTCAGCAAGTATCATCGAGCGCAACGCCAGCAGCATCTATTGGACCGGTGTGTCTGAGGCGGTGTGGCCGATGGAAGGCACCTCCGGGCGGTTGAAATCTACCATGCCATCCACGACAGCCCACATCTCCGCATCCACCGCAGCTGACGGGGAAGGGAGCGCCACGGACAGGTCGCTGGGGCCTCCCGCTTCAACATGTAATCCCCGGCCAGCTATCGCCAAGGGAGCTGTTGGGGCTACGGCCGCACCATCCGATTCCTTGATCGCGAGGGGCTGCCCCTCCCTGCTCTCGGTCAGAGGAAGTGCGGGAAATGGAGTTGACTCTGCTACCGCTGCTGAAGGATCGGCCGCCTCTTCCGATACCGCCCCCTCCTCTCTGCGAAATGTCAGGCTGGCGAGCGTCTCTTCCTAAAGTCGGCCCTCCTCAGGTGTCATCAATGGACGAGGAGGTGGGAGAGGGACCATGAGCTTTAACCCGCTCCCGACCGTAGAAACGATACTATGTTCTCCACTTCCGTCGCTGAGAGCAGCTTCGGTTCATCCGTCTTCGCAGGGACCACTGCTCCTCTCCGCTTCGCGACAGCCTTGCGGGCCTTCACGGTGCATGCCTCAGGGAGACTCCCCTCTTCCTGGAACACAAAAAAGAAAAAAATGTGGGGATCAGTATTGCATCGAGCAAGGCAAGCTGCCTGAACTCTGAAGAGAAATAGAAGGGGTCCTAGAGGCCTCGCTTCACCTCAATCACCGGAACGATCTTGCTTTCCGGTGCAATCTCCCCCTCCTCCAGGGCTTCGTCGGTGGTGGATGTGATCTCTGCAGCTGCCTCCTACTACAGGACCTCGAAGAGAGCCGCCAGCTTCCCCAAACTGGCGCCACCACCCCCGGGTTGTTCGACCAACATGTCAGGGATAGGCGCCTCCGCGGTTTCCGGTCGGGCCGTCTCCTGTAAAGTAACCAGAAGATAAGAGACGGAGGACCGAGAACCAGCTGCAAAAGGAGGACCCCACATGGACGGGCCCACACTTACAACATCCTCTCCTGAAGCCGCCTCGTCAGAAGAGTAGTCGTAATCTACCTTCTCGCTCGAGGAAGACTCGGCTGGGATAGGTTCTTCCCCTCTTGGGACCACGTCCTCATTCTTATAGTATTGCCCGACCCATGGGCAATGTCCAATCTCATGGTCCCTCACTATAGTCACGAGCCACTACTCCTACGGGACCATCTCCTCCCCACGATGAGAAGGTCTCCCAGATCTTGCATGCTATAGATTATCTCACCCCTCAACAAATCCAAGCCCTTAAGGCCGTTGTTAAGGGTGCACCTCATTCTTCTCATCCTCCTTCTATTCCCATTCGGGTGGCCCATCACCCGCCTCCGTCTTCAGATCATATTCCCGTTTGGGTGACCCATCACCCACCTCCTTCCACAGATACTCCTCTTCGGGTGTTTCATCACCCGCCTTCTTCTATTCCTCCACTTTCACGGCCCCAAGGCCCCTTTAGTCCTTGCAACACGGCCCGATCAGGTCCCTTCCCGGGTCAGCCCGTTAGTCCCTCTCCACAGCCTTCTTATGCAGCCTCTCCATCAAGGTCACCATGCCAACCTTCCGTTGCTCAAGCTACACACCTCCAACAAACTCTTCTTGACAAAGTCGCTTCATTGGAGGAACAATTAAATAGGATTACGGGCCCGCAGCCCACTCCTCCTCCTCCTTCTCCAGTCAATCCTCTTTATGCCATTCTGAACAACATTACGCAAACGGAGAAAGATTGGAAGGATAGGAGAGACGATTACGGCATCGGCAGTTCGAGTGAGCAAGAGCCGACAGATTTCAACGATCAAGTGGACGCCGTCCACCCCCCACCTGTTCACACCATCCATCAATATGGCCCTCCGCCTCTGCATACGCAATACCATTACATTTCACCACCCATTGTTACGCCTCTACAACGACGTCTACTTGAACTTGACAATGAAGAGCCAACAACTGAAGAATTCAAGACGGCACGTGATAATGAAACTCTGCAAGCACCCATTCCTAGTTTCCTTCATTTTCCTCTACCCCCACTACCATCAGAGGAACCTCCTGCTCAGGACGAAGCCACCATCCTTAATCCAACACCTACTTTTGAGACTTCTTGGTGTTATGACACTGGGTCGATACTCCAATCACCCACATCAGCGCACCAAGACACGTCTCCTACCCCTAATACCTCTCACCCCATCTAACGTTTCCTTCGCACTAAACCACCTCCTGTTACATCTTCCACCAGCTCATAAGATCACTTGTGAAATACAAATCTAGTCCATAAAGTCAAGTTCATTAATCATGTTAACGTATTTATCATTGAGACTCCATAACAATATATTGGAATCATCAAAACCATTGTCAAAGATAATGAGGGGGCACACTGAACCCAACAGGTCTCAGAGTAACCGCCTTAAAATAAAAAATAGCTAGTCGTACGGCCACTAATTGATTGTCAATTTCACAAAAAAGAAATCGACCCCTTCGTCTTCCTCATTCACCCATGCATGAGCGGACGGAAGCCTACCAAGCAAACCCTCCCACTTCTCCTAGCAAACACTGCACCGTGCCCCCCTCCCCATCTCCCTAGCAGACCGTGGGCATGGATGAGATTCAAGCGGCAAGTGCTGGGAAGGTTAACACACCAAATGGCCACGGAGGAGACCGAAGCACCGCCGCCGGTGATCCCACCGGAGGTGGAGACACCACCGCTATCCATGGCTGAGGAGGCACCGCCACCATCTGCGGCCGAGGGGGAAGCATCTACCACGGTCGCACGAGCACCCGAGGAAGCAGAAGTGCCACCAGAAGCGACAGCGGCGGTGGCGAAGCCAGCCAAGTTGGCCGAGGTAGGCCACGGCCAACCCCCTCTGTTTCCAATTTCTAAATCGATGCATGGGGGCTTAAACGGGAAGAAAGGGGCGCACCACCCCCTTAGAGCTAGATGTAAGGGCCTCTAGGGCCATTTCCAAAGAATGGGGGATGGGTGAATGCTGTTCATCGTGACAAGGAAGAGACGATCCTACCAGGGACTGTTAGGGAGGCTAGGCGGTCCGCCTGCGACCGCAGGATAAGAACCAACTTAGGAGGGAAGAAAAACAATGGTCTCAACCATTCCGCCAGAGATCATAAACGGTCCACAAATGATCGTAAAGTAGGAATCGCCCTACACAGGATGGTACGGTCCACACTGGGCCACTGGGGAACAAAATGATCTTCACCAGACTGCCAACTAGACGTAAACGGTCATAGGATGACCATTTAAACCTAGACTAGCAAAGAAGTTCTTTGAAAACAAAAATGACCTATCGAGGACTGTTGGGGATTTCAGAACAGTCAACAGAAGACCATTTAGAGGGACAGAGACGGCCCTGTGATGGCCGCCACCTTTACTTCCCAGAGGCACAAGGAAGGAAGAAGTTCCTCATAGTCGCCATTGACTACTTCACCAAATGGGTCGAGGCTGAACCACTGGGGAAGATCACGAGTGAGGCAACCTGGAAGTTTGTACTTCGAAGTATTATTTGTCGCTTCGGGATCCCACTGGTCCTTACAACCGACAACGGCAGATAGTTCGCGAGCACCTCTTTTCATGTGAAGTACTCGGAGCTTGGGATCTGGAACCACTGCACTTTGGCGGGACATCCCCAGGCGAACAGGCTGGTGGAAAATGCTAACAGGACGTTGCTTCACGGCATCAAGACCCGGCTGGACCAAGCAGGAGACTCGTGGGTAGACCCAATCCCGAGCATCCTGTGGGCCCATCGGACCACCACTAGAGCTGCCACTGGAGAAACACCCTTTCACCTCACCTGCGGCGCTAAAACAGTGGTACCAGTGGAGATCTCCAACCCGTCACTCAGAGTGGGACACTTCGATTAGGCCAGAAACAACCAGGCCATGCGAGAAAACTTGGACCTGCTCGAGAAAGAAAGAGCCAACACCCAAGTAAAACTCGTACCATTTCAACAAAAGTTGGCCCAATATTACAATGCCCGAGTCAAAGAGCGACACTTCTTCCCCGGAGACTTGGTACTGCGGCGAGCAAGTGTGGGCGACCCAAGGGGGCCACCGGAAAGCTCGCACCAAACTGGGAAGGCCCATACCGGGTAGAAGAAGTACTCAGCAAAGGAGCGTACATGCTAGTGACGCTGGGGGGAGAAGAGATACCCAGGACATGGAACTCCGTCAACTTTAGGAAATTTTTTCAATAAATCGTCACCAGCCGTACTCCACTAAGGTAAGTTACCCGCGCATCACTGAAAGGGAACCTATGGGTTCCCTAGGGGCGAGCACTGCTTCCCTTGAAAATAAGAAGGTAACCTACGGGTTCCCTAGAGGCGAGCACCCCTCTCCTTGAAAATACGAAGGTAACCTACGGGTTCCCTAGAGATGAGCACTGCTCCCCACGAAAATTAGAAGTTGACTCAAGGGTCCCTTACCAAAAGAAAAGATGTAAGTACTGCGAGGGCACGCATACAGGAAAACAACCAGAAGCATACCATGCGAACGTCTCTCGTTGAAAAGGTGCACATTCAAAAACCTCTCTCCTTTCTTCCTCTCTCGTTCTCTCTTTCCCTTCTTCTTCTTCTTCTTCTTCTTCTTCTTCTTCGTTCGAGGGGGGACGGAGCCCTAGGCTCCTCTCCCTCTCTCTCTCTCATTCCCTCTTCCTATTCCTCCTCTTCTCTTCTTCCTTCTCTTCTTCCCTTCCTCCTTCTCCGTCTCCAATGTCGTGGGCAGGAGAGCCGTTTCCGGCCGTGCCGGTGAGCGGAGGGGCACGGGTGTGCCGGTGAGCGGATGGGGCACGGGTGTGCCAGTGAGCAGATGGGGCACGAGTGTGCCGGTGAGCGGATGGGGCACGAGTGTGCTGGTGAAGGCGAGTGCGGGCTGAGGGGCACGGGTGTGCCGGTGAGCGGAGGGGCACGAGTGTGTCGGTGAGCGGGTGGGGCACGAGTGTGTCGGTGAAGGCGAGCGCGGGCGGTGTCGACAAAGGGCCCTTTTGGGCGTGTCGGGGAAGACACACGCGAGTGTGCCGGGGAAGGATGCTTTTGGTCGTGCCGGGGAAGACCGCGTTAGGGTGTGCCGATGAAGCCTCGTTGGGGTGTGCCGGGGAAGGCATCCCATGAGTGTGCCGGTGAAGAGGAGGATAGGGATCTATTGTTGAGGACTTATGGTGTTGCCCTGTGGGGCTCACCTCCACTTTGTTGGGGCTGTCACTCCTTGTGGACGTGCACCTGTGTTTCCCCTTACGCCTCTGGCCTAGGAAAAACTCTGTCAAAATTTCATCAAAAATTAACGATGTTCTCGTCCATTTGCTCATAGTGAGGTTTCCTTAGGGCCTCCATCCCCCCAGCATTTCCCTTCCTCATAAGACCCTCCCCTCTTCATTTTCAACCAAGTGTCTTTCATTCTTAGTGGCACTTTGATATTGTTTGCCAAGGTTGTGTCTGGGAAGACCCATCAGGGCGTGCCGACGAACGAACCCCATAGTGTACCGGGGGAGAGGCCATCACAGGTGTGCCGGTGAAGAGCCTATCGGGCGTGCCGGCGAAGGGAAGCCCTGGCTGTACCGGGGGGAAACCCATTCAGGGTGTACCGGTGTGGACGCACTTACGGGGAACTCTTCGTTCTTTTCGTTCGTTTATTCATCCTTTCGTTCGTTCGTTCGGTTTATTGAGTGCGAGGGCGTGCTCCGTCTTTCATCAGGACGCAGAGGCTGCGTGAGTTCATGGAGTTGACCCAGGGCGACATGTCAGTGATGCAGTACCATGTCAGGTTCGTCGAGTTGGGTCGTTATGCGTCTCACATCATGGCAGATGAGGAAGTGAAGACTGATCAGTTCATTGGTGGTCTGAGGGTTGAGTTGAGGCACCATCTTCTTGCGGCAGGTTTGACCACTTTGGATGTGGCATACAAGGCAGCGTCGGCGTTGGCGTTAGAGAGAGATTTGCAGAAGATTCGAGGGTAGGGCAGTGCTGGCCAGGTTCAGGCAGGTTTTGGTTAGCCGATGGAGGCTCAGTAACAGAGTACTGTCCAGCTCTCAGCAGGTGGTTCCATGGCAATGCAGTCTGTGGCTCCCGTGCCAGAGTCATCGTCCTTTAGCTCGAGACTCAAGAAGCTGCTCAAAGATGTGGGCTTTGGCGGGAAGCATCGGGGTCGTAAGGGGTAGTCGTAGCAGGAGTCGATAGGCAGTGTCCAATAGCCGGTAACTTTGTAGCATCAGAGTTCGGTGAGTGGTGTTCGGGACAGGTGTCCCAGGTGTGGTGGCTCTCATCCATGCAGGTCGTGTTCAGCGCCCGTGGTTTGCTTCAGGTGTGACCAACCAGGGCACATGGCACGTGACTGTCCACAAAGACCGAGTCAGCCGCCCGGGTTTTAGCAGCAGCAGCAGTTCCAGCCCCAGTAAGTGCTAGCACAACCGCAACAGTACCAGTGACAGGAGCAGTTTTCTCAGTTGTCTCGGTCAGCTACTGTAGGGAGGCAGAGATCCTGAGGCATAATGACCCACATGACCAGAGCGGAGGTTGAGACGTCGCAGTTGGTGGAAGGTACTCTTTCAATTTTGGGTTGTGTGACTCATGTTTTGTTCAATTTAGGTGCTTCTCATTCATTCATTTCGGAGAATTTTGCTCTGAGCGTGGAGGTCTCGGTGACCGAGGTGTCCTGTGACATGGCGGTGGAGTTACCTACTGGTGATTTCGTGCACATTTTGTATTGCTTCGAGAAGGTGTCCGTGTGGGTGGAAGGGCGGAATTTGCCGGCTAGGCTCTATGCGTTACCGCTTCAGGACTTTGATGTCATCTTGGGCATGGATTGGCTCAAGGCTCATCATGCTTTGGTACCCCACCCCCTTGGAGGACGCGGCCCCCATCATTCCCCCCAGCCAAGGCCGCCCCATCCCATCTTCCTCTTCCCCCATTGCTCATTCATCCTCATTCCACCCACTCTCCAACCTAGCAACTAGCCCCTACACAATTAGCACCTCCTTCTGCACCAGACCGCCCTCCCCATCTTCCCCACTCCATTCCCCCTTCCTCCAACCTCATTCCACCCCCCATCCACCTCCACTGCAGATCCAAGGATCCCCACTACTGAAAACCACACTTTCCCCCTCTTCCCCCACACTTTGCTGCGTCCTGCAGTTGCCCAGCAGAGTCCCATCCAGCAACAGCGTCGGTCGCCACTGCAGATCAGAGCTCCAGAGGGATCACCCTACACTGATGGAAATCTCTTCCAGTTGGCTTCATCCTCGAGGTGATCCTGCCGTCATCCGAGTTCGTGACTGTCCGGGAGGTTCGATCTCGGTGGAGCGTGCGACTGGCACCCGTGGGAAGACCAGAGCACCAGTGCAGAAGCTTCTACAGCCACACCCTTGCTCCCCTTGGGGCGCCGTTCGGCCGGAGCGTTCTTCGACCAGTCCTGCTCCCAACCCAATTGACGGAACTGCATTCGGAGGTCGGGACTACTCATTCTGAATTTTCTTGTCATGGTGCGCAAGTCAGTCCACAGAAATCCAGCCCTGATACCCTGCTACTGTGTACCTCCTATCTCTCTGCTCCGACCACTCCTGGAGGTCTTCCTGGTCAGAGATTGAAGGAGACTCGTTGACGGACGTGCCAGCTTTGGTTCCGTCCCATTCTGACTCCGGGAGCACTCGTACCGGCGCCATCTTCCTACTATTGCATCCTGAGGACAGAACCAGTCAGGGAAGAGCCACCCTGCCACAGAGTCAGCTGCGACCAGAGGCGTCTCCATGCCGCTCCCCAAAAAATCTGAGGACTTCCTGATCTAGATAGAGACGTTTTGGTGCTGGTTTGACAGTCATCTGAGTTCACCTCAGACCGTGGAGCCGTCAACAGCGACCAATGGTCAGCCCGTTCCTGAAGCTGGCAGATTCGACCGAGTCACTTCGTCGGCAACTTCGTGGCTTTCTTCCCCCACCCCGCCTGGCCGGCTTAACGCCCCTCCCTGCGTGGAGGTAGTATTTTGAAGGTCACCCTGCCTGAGCCAAAAAGGTCGGAGGACCTGAAGAGAAGAGACAGCCCGAGATTCTGCCCTTATCACCAGATGCTGGGGCACCAGATCGAGGACTGCTATGTATTCAAAGACATCATCAAAGGCATGGTGAAAAAGGAAGAAAAAGAGTTGGGAGAGTACAAGGTTGACCCTCCACAACCTCATGAAGCGTCTTTGAGGAGAGCTACGGCCAATATGATGTCTTTATACCAGGCGTTGCACGAAGAAGTTGCAGAAGCCAACACTCAGCACAGTTATGAGGCTTACTTTCTGACACCAATGAAAGAGCTACAGGGATGGTAACAAGTCCCTGCAAAGATAAAGAAGAAAACAACACCTCACCCGAAGGTGGGGGCACATGTTCATGGCATCACGCCACGACCCGTTCCTCCGGTGACAGCACCCGTGTGGATCATCCTGCATACAGTCATCAGAATACACACGCACAACCGGAGAAGATAGGCTCCGTTGCTAACAGCCAAAGAAATTAGTCCAGAAGCCCGGCGATTGCAGGACAACATAAATGGGCTAAATGAATATGAACAAGCCAAATTGAAGCCTTTACCAATACGAGACCATGTCCCATGGTGAGAACTAGAGTAACTCTCACTGGAACAAGGAGGAGAGGCTAACAAAGTGCTAGAAAAGGATGATAGCTTGTTCTAGGGGAAAGCGCTAGCTGGAGACAAGATGAAGAAGCAAAGGAAGAAAAGAAGAGCTTGCAAGGCTAAGAGGGATACAGTGCTCTCTTGTAATACCCTCTCCGCCCTTTCCAATCTACCTAATGAGGATGATGAGGAGGAAATATGCTTTACACCAGCTGCCGGGGCAAGTTAGGCTGAAGTCACGACAACTACTCATGCAACCCAGTCAGGCTAAAAATGGGGTTGCCAGTCACCCGCCAACCACAACATCATCTTCAGGGGAGAGCAGCCCCATAAGATATCCCCTCCAGAAGTCAAGGGAGTCCAAATCCCTCCTCCTTCAGGGTTGTACACTCAGAGTGGGGGCAACATCGCCGTCCCTTCCTTTCTCAAATTTCTACAGATGACAAAGGGCAAGCAACAATGTCTGGATGCTAGCCCTATGACAGGGGGCACTCACCTGCAGCTTCAGCAACCTCTCCCAGGCCCCCTAATAGCCAAGAGTTGCCTCCACACCCATCCACCCCCTTTCCCCTCCCATTTACCTCATCTCCCACAACCCATCTCCAACCTGCACTTCCTAGTTCATAGGCAGTAGAGTACCAGCATCATGAAGATTCATCCACGACCTCATCCCGGCGTCCCTGGAAGCCCAAGTGGCACCGTCGGAAGCATCTCCCTGTCCTCTTCGCAATGGCGGTGGTCTCATCCCAGTCTGAGTTCGTGGCTGCCTGGAGGAGCCAATCTCCACGAACTGCACTTCTTCTTCCTGACAGTCAACCTAAAGATGCTTGCAGAGGCTCCCATGACCAACCCTTTGAAGTTCTGGAGATGAGACTTGGCTGAGAGCTTCTATGACAAGTCTTCTTCCAGTGCCAAGAAGTGGCACCCCATTCGGCATCCGGACCATTGAGTTCTTAATTTTCTCCCCCGGGTGCACCATATTGTCCCCTCTAGGACTAAGAAGACCCCCATTCTCTGTTTGGGACCTCACCGGTGACTCCGACCTCCGCCGACAACGCTATGGGTCTCCATTCTAAGAGGACTCGACAAAGAATCCATTGACACTGGACACGCTCAAATTGGAACTCAAGAGCGTCCATGGTGACCTCATCTTCCTGCTACAGTGGTGCTGAGACAGTCAGAACTAGAGAACAGAGTCCCTGTTTACAGCCCCGCCCCGACCAACGCCGTCCACCAGAACTCCTACCAAAATTTAGACGTCCTCCTGGGCTAACCCAGGAGGTTTTTCCACTGGTCTCATCGACAAAGGAGCTTAGGAGCGGCTGTAGTAGTGGAAACATCAACCGTCTATCCCCTGTTCCAGAGAGCAGACAAACTTGGCATCTTCCGCCCATTTAGTCTCTAGTTTTGCTCTTCCCTTCCCCGCCTGGCTGGCTTACCGCCCCTCCCTATGGGAGGTAGTGTTTGAATGTAATTTTGACTTTCCTTCCCCAAGTTCAACCTCCTTGCATGGGGCGTAGTGATGTAAAATCTTGAACAGGTCGAAGCTACACCGGCATGGCGTGTGGGGAACCCACGCTTCCCTGCTCGCCCTCGTCTCCGAACGGGACCGGTTTCTTCAAACCGGTCGAGTAAGTGCCCTACCCTTGCTCTCATTGGATGTGCTACACATGCACATAAAATAAGACATAACTATAAGTACAAAATTTTTCTATTCATGAAATTTTTATAGCAAGTTACCAACTTAGTCTTCTATCATTTCCCATTTTCTTAAATTTTTTTGAATTGGATTGGCCTCTCAAAATTCACTTGTATAGAGTTTCTGGAAACTGGGACAAAACACTAGATGCCTCGACCTATGCAAGGCATGAACATTGGATGCATCGACCTATCAAGACATGCATCGACCTATGCTGGGCATGCATCGACCTATGCAAGGCAAGCACACTGGAAGCATCGACCTATGCAAGACATGCATCGACCTATGCAGGGCATGCATCGACGTATGCAAGGCATGCACACTGGATGCATTGACCTATCAAGGCAAGCACAGAGGATGTATCGACCTATCAAGATAGAAAATGCCATGTTCGTTTAAAACTTAGCTGATTGTCATGCAAATCATGTAACTAGATGGAAAAACCAAGAAATTATCAAAGAAGCCTTGTTTCTCATGCTTTTCAATTTCTTTTAACCCAAACACCTAACTAATCTAAACCATACAAAGAACAATTCAGGTTTGGGACTTGCTTGGCTACATTAACATACTGTAGTTTTGGCTGAGTAAACTGAATGAGAGTCTTAGCAAGGACCAACACAGGTAATTGGAATACATATTATGATCATGCACGACTTCTTCTTAACTCAACCCTCTGAGTAGATTAGAACATGCCAAAGGGACATTTTTGAAGTTTAGAAACTTGCCTCATGTAGAAAAAAAACTAAAAAATCAAGAGAATACACTCCTCGATGCAACTCCTCACTGATTACGCCTGCTATCGGCGCTTGCACAGCCCAGGAGTCCCCAAGAACACCCTCGCACAGCAGGAAGACAGCACGCCCTCCTCTCAGTGTCTCCCTCTCGTCCCTTCTCTTCTCAGAACATAGGAGGGTAAGAGACATAGAGAGTCTCTCTCGATGGTTGCAGTAAAATAAGAAAAAAAGAAGGAACTCTATGGCGCAACGATTCTTTATATATAGTTATCGAATTGATAATGGGGATTTAATCTCAACCTTACAATCAAAATGGCCTAATCTAATGACAAAAAAACCTCTGAAACGGTCAAAACTGCGAGATATTCCCACACGCG
Source organism: Amorphophallus titanum (assembly GCA_024336825.1). NCBI lineage: Eukaryota > Viridiplantae > Streptophyta > Magnoliopsida > Alismatales > Araceae > Amorphophallus > Amorphophallus titanum. The sequence goes on from JANBPO010006859.1 coordinate 24,106,171, forward strand.
AGCCTCGGCCACGGGAGGGTCACAAGACCCAGCTGAAAAGGAGTGTTGCCCCGACGAGGCGGGTGGTCACCCGGTCTGCGTCTCGGCATGCTTTAGAAGTAGCAGCCCCTCCTGTGGATAGGGTGGAGATATCTTCAAGTAGTTCCACGACCGTCTCCGATGCAGAGGAGGAAGAGATATATTTTAGTGGCAGTGAAGAGGATATTTCCAAGTTAGAAGCACTGCCCGTGCCAATCAAAGCTCTTCCGTCGTTCCCGCCTCCGAAGCTGTTGGTGATATCTTCCGAGGAGGAGTTGCAGGGAGAATTCACTGGGCTTGACACAGAGACGGACATAACTCCTCCCTTCATCACCTGGGCTATAGAGTTCTCATCCCCCCTACATTCTTTCGAAGGTGCGGACCTTCCATTGACTCTAAGTCCATTTCATCTTGCTGTTTCATCCATTTTTTTCTTTTCATTGCTTGATGCTACCTTGGTCTATTCACAGGAGACTGCCATCACCAGCCCTCCGGTGAGTGCCACTTTCGAGGCCGTTGCATCTGAAGCCCTAGCCACCAGTGCTGCCTTGCCAATAGTTTGTGTGGGAACTACGGAGATCATTCGTCCCGTGCCAGTGAGAATACAGTTTTCTACAGATCTGGCATCATTGGACTTGGGCACTTCAGGAGATAGCTCCGCTCCCATTAGGGTTTCAGATCTAAGGGCTGAAGTAGACCCGGACAGAGGTTTGGCATTTGTACCAGCTGCAGTGATGACCGTTGCACCTGAGTTTGCGGTCCCTGTAGTCACATTAATTGAAACTGAACCTCTGTCGCCTCAAGCCATGGCCATTGGGACTTTGTTGTTGAAAGATGTAGCTGCTGCCGAAGAAGTGGCCGAGCAGGAGTCAGACATTGCAGGAACTAGTTTATCACCGACCATCAGCCCCAAAGCGGCTGCCATGCTGGAAGTTCATAAAGAGACAGCTCCAGTAATCACCAGCTCTCCTCCTACGAGCATTCAAGCAGCGGCCCTTGAGGAGGGGGCGGTGGAAGAGTCTTCAGCTCCGTGGGAAGTTACAAAAGAAACTCAGTCAGACCTTCCAGTAGATCTTCCGTCTTCTTCTTCCTAGCTGGACATTGCACTGTGGGTGGATATTGACGGCGAGGTGGCAAAAGAAAAAAATATAGCTCCAAGGAGCAAAGGCTTTGGATCTGATCCAGAAGCCAACTCTTTAAATGGGTCTTCAATGAAACTCCACGGCTGCTCTCAAATCTTCTCTCACAAACTCGATCTACTCTTCTCTGGAACTGGGCTCTCGACCTCTCTTTCTTTCTTCTTCCCCTTCTCTCAGATTCTCTCTAATCTCTTTCGAACTCTCTACTCAGATATAACTCTATATTCTTTTCTCACAACTCTTTGGCAGATCCTATTACAGCAGCACTTCTTCGCAGGAAGAAGGCATGTATTTATAGATCAAAAATAGGAATTTCTGATTAATTTGATCCTCAAGGAAATTAATCCATTGGTCCAAGTGGTGGATAGAATATTCTCTTTTACAACCTTTCTAGAATGATTGCCAAGTGACCTTAGGTCACGTGCCAATGATTTTAATTCAAATCTATGTGGTCACTCCGAGCTTTGCTTAAGAAGTTCGAGCTAGTTCAGTCCGAGCTTAGTTGCATTAGCATGGCATCTGATCTTCCAAGCTTAGCATGGCGTCTAAGCTTCCGAGCTTAGCATGGTGTCTGAGCTTAACTTCATTGAGTCCGAGCTTAGCTTCATTGAGTCTAATCTTCTAAGAACTTGGTTGCCACAGGCTCTTTCGAGCATAAAGTAGAAGTTCAGGCTAGTTACTGCAAGGCAGACTCTTCTTCATTACGTCATAGCTGAGGGAGAGACGTTGCGACATGGTGGTCGTGGTGGAGAGGGGGACGCAGTGAGAGAAAGGAGCGTGTGTGCGTGTGTGTGCATGCATGCGGTCAGACGATGTAGAGAGGAGGCTGATGGGAAGGGCATGCATGGGGTGCTATATTGGCAGACGGGAGAGATGATACCTGGGAGAGAGAAAAGAGAGGGAGTGCGACGACGAAAAGGTGCCTGTGGTGTGTAGGTTAGAGAGCAGAGATGGCTGCGGTGCTATCGTAGAGGTGCTGTGTGTGTGAAGAGGGGAGAGGGAAGAGAGACAAAGGGGTAGTAGGACGCGGTGCATACATGCAGGGCCTCTCTCTCTCTCTCTCTCTCTCTCTCTCTCTCTCTCTCTCTCTCTCTCTCTCTCTCTCTCTCTCTCTCACTCTCTTCCTCTCTCCCAGACGGTGGTGGCGGAGCAGTGGCAGGGGAGGGCAGCAGGCCCTCCTTCTCTTCTTCCCTTCTTCTTCTCTTCTTCTCTTTTTTTTTCTTCCTCTTCTTCTCTCTTGGCTTCTGGTCGTCTCTTCTCTCTTGTGTCTCGTATGTCTCTCTCTTTTTTCCTTTTTTTTGTGTTGGGGAAGAAGGGGGCTGTTATACCCCCCAAGCGGTGGGGGTCTTCGAACGCGAACGGCGACCGCGGGAAGTGACAGACATTAATGGGGATTTGATTTCCCCATCCCCGGTGGCATGGAGTAGCCTGCGTGCCTCTTGGAGGGGGCGACAACTCAACTAATCCCACTGCGCGCCAAGAATCGTAGGGCGTGGGCATCACGTTGTTCTGCCGGTTGCACCGGGTAAAGGGGGTCCAGGGAGTGCCGCTGAAGCGCCATGAGGGCGTGCCGCTGAAGGGGGGGCTGGTGGGGAGTGTGCGGCTGGAGCTCACCAGGGGTGTCGCTGAGGATGCTGGACGGGCGTGCCGGCAAGGGCCACCAGGCTGTGCCGGTGAAGACGCCTAGGGCTGTACCGGCGAAGGTGGCCAGGGAGCGTGCCGGCGAGGGGCGCCTTGGGGGTGTGCCGCTGAGGGCTCCCCCAAGGGTGTGCCGGGGAAGCTTGACGAGGCACGCCATTGAAGGGGCCAGGCGGGCATGCCGGCGAGGGAGCCAGGTGGGCGTACCAGCGAAGGAGCGCGCCGCTGAGCAGGGCGCGTCGCTGGGTGAGCGCGGAGCATGCCGCTGAGCGGGCTAGAGGGTGCCACTGAAGGAGGCTGCAAAGGGCGTCCCGCTGAAGGCTGAACGAGGTGCCATTGTGACATGTTCAGGCCTGTTATGAGCACAAGTTGTGGTCTATTGGATTTTTTCTTCAGGACCCATGCATCGTGGGCTTTCCGGGGGTTAGTTTTTCTTCACTGTCGTGACTCCGGGAGCGGCTTCACGGCAGTGCATCATCCGGTATCGGATCACCGCTACCATGAACCGGGGTCGCCACCCAGGAGGCTGATGAGGCCTTCGAAGGGTTAGTGTGGGTATTAGCGGGCCTAATCCCAAGCTCAAAGATAGTGGACCAAATACGGGTTGCCAAAGGGATTAATTTGATGAAGTTAGTAGCATGGGTGTACAAACAACTGGGCCAAGCCAAGGAGGATGACATGGAAAATGTCAAGAAAGCCTTTGTGATATGCCTCGTGGGAGCCTTACTCTTCCCCACGACAGATGATTTCTTAGAGGAAGAACAATTAAGCGCTATATGTGCGATTTGGGAGGGAAAGAGGGTCGGGCCCGTGGTCCTAGCCTACCTCTACAGTGGGCTTACGTCAACATCTATGGGAAGGCCCTTATATGGATCCATGCTTCTTCTTACTGGCTGGGTGGACCTCCACCTAAAATTTGACCCATGCGAGGATGCCCAAGGAGCGTCTAGGATATTTCATAAGAGCCCACTCCATTATATGACATGCATGCTTGGGTTGAGTGAAAGGGTGACAAATCGAGTGCCCAAGGTCAAGAAGCGAGTGGAGTGGAGGGATCACTTCAAACCCATGCCTCAAACCATGTTTACATGCGCCCCAGGAATCCTCAAAACTCAAGATCTTCGCACTCAGCTCTCTCCCGGAGTGGAGCTACAGCTCATTGGAGCTACTAAGTTTGTCCTTTATAACTCTCATTGGTGCCTCCCTCAGCTTGGCCTACCTCGCCACCTCATGGAGGATGCTTCACACCTCCCACCTATCAAGAAAAGAGACTTAACAACAAGCGGCGATGAAGAGGAACTCAACACCATCAAAGCGCTGTGGAGGGTGAGCAAGCTACACAAGCCTCTGGATTAGATTGAAGAAGACAGAGAACAGTGGAAAACCTATGTAACAACTCCTAGAAAATTGAGACCCAAGGTGGCTCACTAATGTAATTGATCATTAATCCAATAAAATGAAACATTTTTACCTTATTGAGCCAAAAAGTATTACAGATAATTCTCTGAAATCAATGATTAATTTCAAATCTGATTATGTAAAAATGATGTCTGAGATAGAGGTCGCCCATTCAATGTGCGTCATATATTGCTGTTGCCAATTCTTTATCAGCTCCGAATTTGATGTGAAACGACTCCCTTGGACCTAGTTAGGCAAGCAACCACATGAGTTGGCAACGTCACATGAGCGAACTCACTCGCGTAGGCCCGGGGAAGCCTATAAAGGGTGTACCACTGAAGGCCACAGTGGGTGTGCTGGGGAGGCTTCCTCACAGGGTGTACCGGCGAGAGGGAGAGGCACACACACATAAGCTGCTGAGGACTTATGGTGTCACCCCGCAGGGCCCACCATCACTTTGCTGGGGCCGTCACTCCTTGTGGATGCGCACCCATGTTTTGCCTTATGTCTCTGGCCTAGGGGAAACTCTGCTAAATTTTCGTTAGAAATTGTCGGTGTTTTGTTCTCTTTGCCTGAAGTAGGGTCCCCCGTGATCTTCATTTCCCATCATCTTCATCCATCATAACCTCTTTATTTTCACCCGTGCGTTTTGTCCTTGCTTGACACTTAATGGCATTTACCGAGGCTGTGCTGGGGAGCAATGCACATGGCATACCGGCGAACGAAACACATAGTGTGCTAGGGAAACACATTTGGAGTGTGCCGGTGAGGAGCCTCATGGGCGTGCCAGGGAAGGCCGCTTGGGCTGTGCCGGGGAAGCCAGGTGCTGGCATGCCAGTGGAGACCCGCAAGGTGTGGTGGGGAAGGCCACCATGGGTGTGCCGGAGAAGGGTCAATGGGTGTACCGGGTAGGGGCACGAAGGACTGTACCCGTGAAGGCCGCAGGGGTCATGCCGGCGTAGGCCCCTCAGGGCGTGCCGGGGAAGACCCGTTCAGTGTGGTCTTAATCTACTTCTTTCTTTTCCTCCCTTTTACTTACAGTGGAACCTTCCCCTCCCTTTATGGTTTTGATTTCTCATTCTCTGCAGTTCGTTCTGATCTTTATTCGTTGCACTTTGCAGATAAATGGCTGCCCCGAGTGGCTCTTCTGCTCTCGTTGCTGCTGGTGTCGGACGTGTCCCTCCGCCTCCAGTGCCAACCGTCACATGGTTCAATGTTGAAGATTTGGACCGAGATCATGCCGAGGTAGCGGCACTGGCCGAGTCCTCAGGCTTGGACAATGAGAGCATGGACGTCCAGAGGCTTGCTAGGGTTGAGAAAGGCATCACCATTGACTACACTACAGGGAGCTATAGGGGAGATTTTTCGAAGGACAGGCACTTGCTCCGCTTCCTTAAGCAGTCACGGTCTCGGGAGAGGCAAGAGCTATGGATTGTGAAAGCGATGGAGCATGTAGTGAAAACCCAGACCATAATGCACCAAGGAAGGGGCACTATAGGACTATAACGCACTGGCATGAAGGCGTTAAAGTCAACATGCATGTAACGCACGGCTCAGGGAGTATAACGGACTAACAAGGGGGCGTTATAATGGACATAACGCGCCTCTCGTAAACCGCTATGCCTTCTAGAACGTCTAAACTCACAGGAAACTACGGCATATAACGCACCATAACAGGGGCGTCAGACAATGCATGGCGCACGGGGATAGGGCCGTTAAAGATAACGGACCCATAACTCAAAACAAAGGACTATAACGCACCGGGGCAGGCGCATTAAAGCCACCCAAATATGAAAATTCACAGGAAAACTTAGACACTATTCACATAACGCATCACTAGGAGTGCGTTAAAGTGACATAACGCACCGGGGAGGGCGCGTTATATCACCTGGGTTTTGTGACTCCAGAATCCAGAATCGAAAACCCCGCCCGATCGATAGAAATCGACGGGGGATGCGACGGATTACAAAATCTATTGAACTAACCAACCCATACCAATTACACACGCCTAAGCATGCCACTAGAAATTAAACACAATGCCCAATGGAATTGATCCAACAATTAAATGCTAAATTCCACAATAAATAGCTTAAGATGCATTAAAGAGATAAATGCACAAAATACGATGCAACGGGCGTCGGACCACGACGCAAGTGGTACCAACGGTGTCCTAGCACGATAGAGAATTCATCCCCCTACCTGGAATTCGACGAAGCAGCGATACGGCCACGAACCGATGCGAGGGAGAAACGACGCCTCCCGACCCGGCTCGAATCCACGTCGCATAAATCAAGGAACAGAGGATGTCAGCGCGATCCTCGCGATGCGACCATTCCAACGGTACCTCTCTGGCCTCGATCAGCATTCGTCTGGACCACGAAACGAGAGGGGCACGCAAACTGAGAATAAATCCTAAAATCTCCCAAAAGAAGAATTGCACAGAAAATGAGAAAAATAGTGACAGATGGCGACGCAGAGGGCGTCAATGGATTCTTGGCGAGATGAGGAGTCCGATCCCCTACCTTTTGTGTGGCGAAGATCGCGAATCGGTGCCGAACGGGCAACGGGGGCCACGACGTCTTCTTGCTCGCACACGTCTCCACGCTAGTAGTTGAGAGAAAGCTATTGGAGTTGTTTAAGTGCCCAGGTAGGTGGTTTATTCAACTTGTGTGGTGCAATGTTCAGGTGGGTGCTAAGGATTAGATGTTGTTGGCTGGTGGTTCTTGGTAACTGTAAAATTGCCTAGTACGGATTAGATGGTTGTGATATGGATCAACCATTTCCTCGATGAAAGAATCCCCTACAGTGCATGTGTGATATGGGAGCCCCGCCATTGGGATTGCGTTGGAGGCGGTAGGCCCGGGATTTGCATGTTGAGTAATTGGAGGCCTAGGTGAGTGACCTCATCATTCTTTTCCTCCCTCGAAATTTGGTGTTGGCCAGAGGGCCATGAGGGACTAAGAGGATGCCAATCAGGTGAGGTTGTGGTCAGTGGACCCCTAGTTGTCGTGTGTTTCCTGAATACGATGATGATCGAGGACACGTGACCTCGAGACTAGTGTTGATCGGCTAACCTTAAGGTGATTGGCCCTATATGTGAGTGGTACTGACTGTGTAAAGTCAGCGGAAGGGTAACAATTAGCCGAGATAGCAGTTCGTGTACGGATGGAGCTGAGATGTGGTCGCGCTCTTTGTAGGGAGTACTTGGTGTTTAGCAACTGAAGAAGTTGATGTTTGGGATGGACTATTGGGCATAGAGTTCCTATCAAGTGGTGGAGTCAGGTTTCGACTCGTGTGGTTTCTCCGCCCATGGAATGTGCCAATTGAAGTCTATGCCTTGGAGAGCTTCAGGAAGTTGAGGTAATGCCAGACGCGCTAGTTTAATTGTGTCCCGGGCGGCTTGAGGATCGGTGTGAATCTGCATGCTCGAGCGAGGAAGTTTTTTGATGTATTCATCTGGCTGTGCTCTATAGAGGAGGTCACATGCAGAGTATGGTGCTTGTGTTGTGGCCATATGGTTGTCTTTGTTGGGCGAGTTCTTCCCCGTGAGTCCTACACCTTGTCCTAAATTTTGAGGATGAAATTTCTACAAGGAGGGGAGGACTGTAACGCCCCGGATTTTTGGATTGTGTTTTCGTGGTTTCCGAATTGTGTCCATGTGCATTTCAAACTTTTATGCCAGATCATCGGACCCTTGGGTGGGGTGTTCATGAATTATGTTGGGTCCATGGTGACGCGTAGAGTAGCTCGATGTTAACTAACCCAAGTTTTTCATCTCGTTCCAACATCGGCACTGGAACTTCCCCCATGGCCATCATCGACCTGTCCAGCTATTCACCCAGGAATCAGAAGCTGAACATTTTGGCGACCACGACTAGCATGGTGATCCGACGACATCCAGCTTTTGAGGGATCGTAGTTCCCTCTGTCTGCTATGCCCCTGAGTTGGTCCCGTCGCATTTGGAGTTCTACAGGGAGTGTACCAGTCGATGCACTTTGACCACGCCAACCTATCTGGTGAGATAGAACTATGCAGGCCATCGGCTATGACCATCCCCACCCTCTAGTGATCTCGGGTCGACGTCAGGATCTCAGGAGCTCTTCGGCATCCACCAGGCTTCATCCAGGAGCTGACGGCACCTCATTCAGATGTCGGAGCTGGGAGCACAATACGGAATAAGAAGGCTTCATCCCGACAAGGCGGTGCGCAGATCGACCGACCAGATTCCGTCCCCCTTGCTCCCCCCTCCTATGTGAGGGTAGTGCGTGTAATAATTGCCCATCCCCATGTTCCCCTCCCTGCGTGGAGTCCAGTGATTATATTAGTAGGATCCGACGCCGTGCTACACTGACATAGCGTGTCCGTCGGGCGTGCACGCTCCCCGGTTCGCCAACGTCTCCAACCGGAGCCGGTCCATCAGATTGGCTAGGTACGTGCAGTTGCCACTCCAATTTGCTTGATTAGTATTGGTTCCAACTGCAGTGCCTATGTGCCCGATCCAAACTTCCACTTTTCATGAGTTCTTGCTGCCAGTGAGTGAACATACATTTGAATCGATTCCCTCGGTATCAGTCCGCCCGGTTGAGTCCGGTGCCTACTATGTTGTCCCCCGGGTGGTATCCCACCACCCTCCTCGCTGCTCGGACCGTGTCCGGCCTCCTCGCGAGCCACAGCTCGCCAAACCATCACTACGAGTCCCGTGTGGAGTCCGCTACACTCGTGAGTGTTTGCCTTGTCGCTTAGATGATTTGTGCTCGTTGTTTGCTGGCTTTAGGTCCCAGTGTCTCGACCGGGTTCATCCCGCGTCAGATTTGGTATCAGAGCCAGGTTTTTGACTTGCCCTTGCTTGTCGAGTCCTAGGCCCTGACCACCCGTGCTTGTGAGCTTGCTTCAACCACCATCCGCCATTGCGAGAGCTTGTATGCTTGTGGAACTTAGGTCCTAGGAGTGTCGTTGCATCAGTTGGGCTGTGCCACATCACATGGATCAAATCCAGAGTCATTTGTTTTCTAAAGTTTCATCTGTTGATCTGTCGAAGTTCAGTTTTATCTATCTCTGTTGAAATTTCCTTTTGTTTATCTTCTTTTGTTTTCACCTTTGGTCTCTTGCGTTGTTACCCTCTGTGTTGTGCAGAGGAAGAGAGGAAGGTCCTCTGTATTTGCCCTCTGTGTGTTGCAGAGGAAGAGAGGAAGATCCTCTGTGTCTGCCCTCTGTTTGTTACAGAGGAAGGGAGGAAGGTCCTCTGGTGGTTTCTTCTGAGTGTGTCAGAAGGTTGAGGAGGTTGTTCCTCATGGTCAAGCTATTAGTCAGCATCTGTTCGCAGACTGAGTCTGCTCGTTCTTTCGAGTTATTGCAAGGAAGCCTTACTCTGTGGAGTAAGGGGTGGACGTAGATTGTAGGCTTGCAATCGAACCACCTTAAAATCGATTGTCTCCATTGTGGTTTGCTGTTTATCTTCCGATTCTACTTTCAGTGCGGAACGTCTACTTGATCGAGTGCCTCTTAGATCATCTTCGTTGCAACTCCTTCATATTTTATCCTCAAGTGATCTAAGCTTTTATGCTAAATTTTTTTTAAGAGGTGATCTATTCAACCCCTCCCCTTCTAGCTCACCGTACTCATCGTGTTTATCAACCCTGATCGTAGTCATCATCGACGAAATTAGTGAATGAAATATTAACTTGGACCTTTCATCCTCGTTAATGAAAGACAACCTTTCTCTGCTTCGACATTTAACCCAATGCCAATGAACACATCTGTCCTGATCTTCGTCATCATCAATGAAATCAGTGAATGAAACGTTAACTTGGACCTTTCGTCCTCATTAATGAAAGAAAATCTACCCTTTGCTTCGGCATTTTACCCAATGCCGATGAATACACTAACCCTGATCTTCATCATCATCGATGAAATTAGTGAATGAAACGTTAACTTGGACCTTTTGTCCTCATTAATGAAAGTCAACTTTGAAGCCCTGCGATCAATGACACCCAAGAGGGGGGTGAATTGGGTGATTACAAAATTTTAATGAAATCTCAACCGATTTAAACAAGGATAACCATGACCGTGTATGCACGTATCTATATGTGTTTGAAGCTGTCATTTTGAAATGTTGGCTTCAACTGCTGCAAGCACCACTCCGTCTAGTTTCAACTGCTGGATCTGGGAATGAATCTCAACCGACCTACTTCCAATTACATCACTATGCGAGGAGCGAGGACTCATGAGGAGTACCACAGTGAGTCTAGAACGACCACTAGGGAGTGTAGTCTAGACGACAATGAACTCTTGTGGGCAAATATGTCCATTCCTGTCACTTGGCATGAAAATCATGCGCAATCATAGTCCAGAGGAAACACAGAATTATTTTGTGAAATTCTGCCTATGCTGACTGACGCCGTAAATACCAGATTCCCTCTCGAAGTTATTTTGGAACGCTTGATCAAGGTCTCAAGTGAACTGAGTGCCCGGCAGTTCACATGGAGTAACAGAAAATTGACGGCAGGAAGCATTGTGCAATATCCAATATGGCCTAGACAGGTTACTGGCAGTTCAAGGTGAGGGTTTTTGGTGCTGAACTCTAAAATTTAGGGTTCAACTAAAGCCACATTTTCTGTTAGCAAGTGAATTGTACTTATAGTGAAGCACGAAGAGAAAAGAAGATCCCGCCGTTTCCCCAGGGTTCTTCCGATTCAGCTGAAATCAGAGGGGAGCTCACACTCCGATGTGTGAAATTGGGAATGCAACGGAGAGCCACAGGGTGCCTCACTCGGACTTGGAAGAGCGAGATCGTACCATCCTTACCTAACCAGAGCAGCGATGTTCTGAGATTTCCGGTCCTCATCGGAGGGCGGTGGCCTCCCTCTGCGCGAGCCGTCCCTGGCATTCGCTGCTACGTCACCGCCTTCCTCCTCCGCCGCCTGATCATCATCTTCTTCTTCGTCGCCGCCTCCGACGTCTTCCTCCATGAAATCCTCGTCGTCATCGGCTTCATCCTCGTCGTCCTCGTCCGTCCTTTCGGAGTCTGAAGAGATCTCGTCCTCGTCGCCCGCGCTACAGACCATCGCGCCGGCTCCTCTCTTTCTCTCTCTCTCTCTCGGGCCGGCGCGCCCTTTAAAGGCGGGAATATTTGACAACAGAACAGGAGGGCGAGGAAGCGCTTCAGCAATTTTGCCCAAAGTTCATCCCCTCCGCATGGGTAGCACTCTACAATGCACAAAGATATCAGAAAGAACCTCGGCCTTCGCATCTCAGTATACACTAGGTGTCATCGCAATCCTAGAAAATCACAACGTAACACACCTCGAGCACTGATCTAGCGAGCAACCAAGCAGAAAAGGTTTAAGTGCAATGGAGGAGAGTAACAGCTTCAGCACAAAGCCCAAGGAAATGCATTAATCTCGGCCTACCATTACGTCCTGTAAATGACAAATGAGCCTCACATCATATTGGCCGTTGGACATGGCATGGCGAAAATACGATACGCAACAACGCTCGACACAGAAATTAGGTCAAACATCATGCAGCCGTAGAACAAGAAGACAATCAGACTCAAATTGAATTGTCCACACTTGAGCAGACACAGGACAAGGCGACACTGAAATGGTAATTTCGAGGCCAACCTCACAAGGAAATTCACCAAACGACATGGGAAGCATCGAGCTTAGCAACAGAAGCTCACCAAGAAGGGAAGAGCCTAATTCGCTCGAACAGCTTCTCAGCCAAATTGATCCAATCCAGCACTTCAACTTCAACAGAAGTAAAACACATCAGGGGCTGACCGGATTTAAGCTGGGACGACCAACATATTGTAACCATCAGTACGGCCATCACCACGGCTCAAATGGTCAACAGCAACCTAAACAATTGACAAACAAATCAAATACCGATAAATCCCGACCAAAAAGGGAAATGCCAACAAGAATAACATTAAGAAATTCCTTCACAGCACGAACAACACAAAAGACGGCTATCGAGCAATAACACCAAACAATCGACGAATCCAGACAATTAGATACAACAAGGAAAGAGTAGAATCAATTACTCCACCTAAAAATACGAAGCACAATGTGGATTACTTTACAGGGCTATCGACACTGCAGGTGACAAGCCACTGAGCCCACATAAAGGAACAGATTTCCAAGGTAACTACAAACGACAAAACAGTCAAGCCACGTTAGCGTAGGATCCACCCACGAATCCTGCCAACATCTACCTCATCCATCATTTCATCACATTCTGGCCCATTCCATCGCGTCTCTACCTCAGTCAACTCGGCATGATCACGCGCCCCGTGTCGAGAAAAACAGAGGGAAAGAGAAACGAGGGAGAAAGTAGAACGGGAGAAACAACCCTTGCTGCATCCCAGCCATCCCCTTCACCCCTCCATCACCCTAGCAGCCTTCCCTCCACCTCCCACAGCCATTAGCCCTCACCCCTTCACATTCCCATCACCCCTCACTACAACTATTACCCTCCTACACACTTAGTTCGCAGGCAGCAGCAGAATCCTATTTTGTAGAGCCTGCCCCGGTGCCAATCGGTGACTTCTGGAGGAGTGCCATACATTGACGGAAAGGTATTCAAGTCAGCTTCTATGCCGAGGTGATCCCGCCTTCATCCAAGTTCGGGGCTTTCCTGGAGGTCCGTTCTCGTCAGAGTGCGCATCTGGCATCCATGAGAAGACCACAGACCTGCTGCAGAAGCTACTACGCCCACACCCCAACTCCCCTTGGTGCATCATTCGGATGGGGTGTTCCTCTACCAGTCTTCTGTCCAACGCCACCGGTGGAGCCTCATTTGGAGTCCGGAGGTGTCCATTCCGAATTTTCTCTCCTAGGTGCGCAGGTCAGTCCACAGAAAACCAACACTGATACCCTGCTACTATTCACCCACTATCTCTCTGCTCCGACCTCTCCTGGAGGCCTTCATGGTCGGAGATTGAAGAAGACTCATAGACGGACGCGTTGGCTTTGGTCCTGCACCATTCCAACTCGGGGAGTGATCATGACGGCACCGCCTTCCTGAGAGTCATCCTCCACAGACTGTGCAGAACCAGTCTGGCCTGCAGCAAGAAACGGCTTACAGAAGCTACTACGACTGCAACTCTGCTCCTCTTGGTGCGCCGCTTGGCCAGAGCGTCCTCCTACCAGTCCTCCTTCCAACCCAGTTAACAGAGCCTCATTCAGAGTGCGGAGCTGCCCGTTCCAAATTTTCTCTCCTGGGTGCGCAGGTTAGTCTACACAGAACCAGCACTGATACCCTGATACTGTTCACCCCCTATCTCTCTGCTCCGACCTCTCCTGGAGGCCTTCCAAGTCAAAGATTGAAGGAGACTCGTAGACGGATGCGTTGGCTTTGATCCCGTACCATTCCGATTCCGGGAGCATTCATGACGGCACCAAATTCCTGCTACTGCGCCCTGAGGATAGAACCAGCCAGAGCAAAGTCACCCTGCCACAGAGTCAGCCACGACCAGTGACGTCTTCGGGCCATTCCCCCCACCACGAATGCACGATCGGAGCCCCTGTTCAAAACTGGGCTGCCAGTCCGCGTTATGTGCTTGAGAGAGAGAGAGCTTAGACAGGGGGATAGAGGAGAGATAAAGAGGGGGGAAGTGAGAGGAAGAAGGAGGAGGGGTAGAGGTGCAAAGGGAGAGATCAGAGGGATGAACAAGAGATCAAAGAGGGGTGTGTAGGCTCCTGGATTGTTCCATGGAAAGGAAAAGGGGTGATGAGAAGAGGATGTCCTCGCTCGTCTCCTCAACCTTCCCGAGCCTGAGCACCTACAGAGGAACAAAAAGAAACATTAGAAATCATGATCACCAGAGGTGTTTACCTGAACCTCACAGGGGTGATGATCGCGGGGAGATAATCAAATAGGGAGAAAGATGGGGTCCCTCTTCCTCGTCCTCGGCCGGCCAAGGGCAAGGAGCCCTGCTTAGTCCCTTATGCTGAAGTCCTGCAACGTAACTAAAAGAAGAAAGAAGAAAGAGGCCATTAGTCAAAATAGAGAGTGTAACATCTACTCTAATAAAAATGAACAGACGGGAATGATGGTGTCAAGATTACCTAGGGGTGGTGGGAAGGGGGGATGGCGGAGACTTTCGACCACCCGCCTTCCCATTTGTTTTGGCAGGAAACCTCTCAAATGTAGGAGCTAAAGGATTATGCTACATGCAATGTATTTACCTTGAAGCCGTGATGCGAGAAGTGGAGAGTAGGAGCTATGAAGTTCAAACTAGACCAAGGGACGCAGGAGGAAGATGACCGGCGCGGCTCTGCTCACCTTCCCGGAGAGACTTCACAGGACTCCTCTACACTCGCTCCCCCAACTCCTCCTATCTTCCCAATGCCAAAATCCTCTCTCCCCCTCCTTCATTGGAGATCGGCAGTTTTGTCCATTGAGCTCGGAGTTGCAAGATCGTGGGGAAGGATCATGCGAAATAGGATGAGGAACATGCCAACAAGCTGGGCCACATTCTCTGACTGGGTAAACAGAGGAGGGCGGCCATCGACTTGGCCTTCTTGAAGGGGAGGCCGGCTAGATGGATGGCCACCCAGTAGAGGAGGGCGGCCATCGCGCTGGCCACCCAGGATTGGGGGCAGCCAACCCTTTGGTCACCCAGACCATGGCTCTTGGGCCCCCTAAATAGACAAGGCCCAATAGCTTTAAGGCTACGGGTTGGGCTTTAAAACTTGGAACATTGATAAACCAGGTTCAACAATTATGTGTTATTCGCACGAACGTCCATTGGGGATCTGTGGGATGTCCGAAATTAGGCATCTATAGATACAAGCTCTGAGCATGTCTTCTACTACTTGATTTGTTCTTTTGGTCTGGCCATCTGTTTGAGGATGAAAAGCTGTACTAAAGTTGAGTTTCATCCCCAACGAATGTTGTAGGCCCTTCCAAAAGTGAGAAGTAAAACGCGGGTCTCGGTCAGACACGATTGAAACAGGTACTCCATATAGTCTGACTATTTCTTTGATGTACAATGCAGCAAGAATGTCGACTGACCATCAACTCTTGATTGGCAAGAAATGTGCCAACTTAGTCAATCGGTCTATGATGACCCATGTCCCATCATGTCCTCCTTTAGATTTAGATAGACCCATAATGAAGTCCATGCCGATATCCTCCCACTTCCATTTGAGAATGTCAAGAGGATGTAGCTTACCGGCAGGCTTTTGATGTTCTGCCTTTACTTGCTGACACGTGAGATAGCATGACACAAAGTTCGCAACTTCTCTTATCATGTTGGGCCCAAATCCCGACCAGAAGGGAAATGCCAACAGGAATAACACTAAGGAATTCTTAAACAGCACAAACAGCATAAAAGACTACCATCGAGCAATAACACCGAACAAACTACGAATCTGCACAATCGGATACAATAAGGAAAGAGTAGAATCAACTACTCCACCGAAAGACACGAAGCACAACATGGAATACTTCACAGGGCTGTCGACGCTGTAGGTGACAAGCCACTGAGCCCACGCAAAGGAATAGACTTCTACGAAAATCACAGGCGATAAAATAATCAAGCCACGTTAGCCTAGGATCCACCCATGAATCCTGTCAATGTCCACCTCATCCATCATTTCATCACGTTCTAGCCCATTCCATCACGTCTCTACCTCAGTCAACTCAGCACGGTCGTGCGCCCCGCGTCGAGAAAAATAGAGAGAAAAGAGAAACGAGGGAGAAAGTAGAACGAGAGAAACGACAAGGACAGGAGAGGACAAAATCACAATCACACAAACAGCACCATCATAATGAATCATTAACAGATAACTGAATCACATAAAACTCAAGCAATAGGAATAATTAAAACACAAATTAACTAATCGAAAAATAGAAACGCACCTTCCAAAAGATAGGATGTCACTGCTCAGCATGAGGAATCTGAGACGCTGATGAGTCCTGCTGAGGTCATGGCGACATAGGTTGGAACTGGGGCTGCTGTGGCTGGGCGAATGGAGAGAACTGTACCAGTCTCAGCCTGAACGGGCAGTCTCGAACAACATGGCCTAGCTGATCATAGCGAAAATAAACCATCGGCAAAGAACATGGCCTGCCAGGGTGGCTACCACCACACCTCCCGCACGATCCCGGCTAATGGGCAGTAGGTCCCTAATGCTGCTGAGAAGATGGGACTGACGATGGAACAGCACCGGCAGAAGATTGTTGGGCACACCGCTTCTCACGCCTCTTATTCCTGAATTCCTTGAACCTTTTACCCTTGGACTTAAAGGAAGAAGCACTATCGGTAGTGGGAACAACAGAAGGAACTCCGGGGATGCTCGGCAGATAAACCTACTACAACTACCCAATCAGTTGAGGGATAAGGTGATGCTGCACACCTGGCTGAGTGGACTCAACCTGGGCACGCACTTGAGATATCACCTGCCCTTCTTCTTCTTCTTCTTCTTCTTCTTCTTCTTCTTCTTCTTCTGCTGGATACCCTTTTTCTTCTTTGCTTACCCTCCCTGTGTATTCTGTCTACGTATCTCTCTCTCCCATTTTTTTTTTGCCGTAGAAGGAGGGGTTTTTATACCCCAACGGCACGGTGTAGTGGGATGGCCGGTGGAGGCGGGAAAGGGGGTGCATTGATGGGGATTTGACTTCCCCTCATCCGTTGACAGGGGAGTAACTTGCGTGCCTCACCCTCGTGCCGCCACGTCAGCCATCCCACTGCGCGCCAAGGATCTGTAGTGGAGTGACTTAAGATCCTCCCTGTCGGATGTGTCGTGGGGGGGAGCGTGCCGTTGAAGAAGTGGGCCGTGCCGTTGAGAGGCTTTTAGGGTGTGCCGTTGAAGGCGGACGGCCTGGGCGCACCGCTGAAGGGGCATGCCACTGGGGCCTTGGGGTGTGCCGCTGAAGGTAGATGACCTGGGCGCACCGCTAAAGGGGCATGCCACTGGGGCCTTGGGGTGTGCCGCTGAAGGCTTGGCAGAGCGTGCTGTTAAAGAGCCCACTAAGGGCGTGCCGCAGAAGACACCACAAGTGTGCCGCTGAAGACACCACAAGTGTGCCACTGAAGGGACATGGGGTGTGCCGCTGAAGGGCCCTATGAGCGTGTCGCTGGAGGTCAGCATGAGGTGTGCCGGCAAAGGGCACAGGGGCGTGCCGCTGAAGACCACGTTGGGTGTGCCGCTGAAGGCCCGTGTGGGCGTGCCGTTGAAGGGGATTTGGGCCCATTTTGAGCCCAATTTGATGATCCACTTAATTCTCTTCGGGGCCCATGAATTGTGAGCCTCCCGGGGGTTGTTTTTTTCTTCGTTGTCGTGATTCCGGGAGTGACTCCACGGCAGTGTGATGTTTGTTCAGAGGGTCCGGACTGGACGTGCTCTCCGCCGTCTCTTCAATTGACATTGTCGTTAATATTGGATTGTTCGGGACATATGGACGTGTAATTTTACACGTCCATAGGACACCACCGGACTAGTCACACGCAGTCGACGCTGCACCGCCCCGACACCACTGAGCTTATGGCTACGAGACTCAGCTTCCTGAAGGCTCGGCATCCTGCATACGTATCTCTGAGTACATATTCCTGAGTCTCGGCCAACTGTAATGCATAAAGCCTCGCTGGCAATTTCCGACTACTGACTAGAACCAGAGAATATTCCAGGCACAGAGGAGTGGACATGTAATCGCCAAACGGCAACTCCACAAGCATCTCATAGGAAACTTTATTCACCGGCCCTTCGACACGAGCAATAAAATCCTCAGAGACAAAAGAATGGGTCACACTCGAATCGAAAAGAACACGCGCTGAGCGATCATAAATCAAAATCGTACCTTTGATCAGATTAGATGCCAACGCCTCCGCACGAGTGATGTGAGTAACCCTGGCTCTCAGCGGGCGGCTAGCTGCAGACGACTACTAGGAAGGAGCGGAAACTGGTAGGTGAAACGGTTGAGGTTGAGGTGACGGAGGAAGACGAAACTGCGGCTACTGTGGCTGAGAAGTCTGTGAGAACTGCACCGTCTGCGGCCTCAACGGATAGTTTCGGGAGATGTGCCCCGGCTGATCGCAGCGATAGCAGACAATCGGCAGGGAGCACGACATGCCCGGATGGCTACCACCACACTTGGAACACAACCTCGACTGAGAAACAGAAAAATCCTGACGCGGTCGAACAGTGGAAACGGACTGCTGACTCAGATCAGAAAACGCTGACTGATCAAACCACTTTTTCTTGGATTTCTTAAATCGAAATCCCTTGCTCTGAGACTGCGGGAAGGAAGCACCATCGACAGCAAAGAAAGCAGGAAGTGCTCCTGGAACAGACGACTGGTGGAGCGACTGATGTTGCATGGCCGACTGAACCATTCTAGTCTGAGGAAGTCCTCGAGTCCTCGCCAACTCTAACTCTAGCGCGACAGCGGCTTGGTATGCAGAATCCAACTCAGCTACACCGGTAGCGAACAACGGCAGGCTCAACTCTACTTTTAGTCCGTGCAGAAACTGCTGAGTCCTCATGGTTTTATCAGCAAAGATGTGGGGTGCATACCAGCCCAACTCAATGAACTTGTCTCGGTATTGCAGCACTGACATCTCATCCTGCGTCAGCTCCAAAAACTGGTACATCTTGGCTAACTTCAGGCAGGCTGGAGTATAGACATGTCCGAATGCAGCAACAAACTCCGCCCATGTGATCTGTCGAAGCGGACGGGAACGGAAGGCAACCTCCCACTCCGTGGTCCTCACTCAAAGGGCTGGCTGAGTGCCAATTGGGGCACAAGGACACTCACTCACTCACAACTCCACGGTGACCACTCAAAGCTAGGTGCTCCGGGAATGGGCACTCTCTCTCCACCAGCGGAGCAATTCAACGGATATGAAATGAACAAGAACTGAAATGAGAGCAGGGGTTTAGAGCTTACCTGGTCAGTTTGAAGAAACTGACCCCCGTTCGGAGACGTGGACGAGCGGGGAAGTGTGGGTTTCCCGCACACTGCGTCGGTGAAGCTTCTCCTTGTTTAAATGTTACATGAACTACACCTCACGCAGGATGGTGATCTTGGGGCAGGGATTAGTTGAAGTTACATCCAAAAACTACCCCCACACAGGGAGGGGCCTTTAGTCGGCCAAGCGAGGGGAGGGGAAAAGTCGATGCAGAAGAGAACCCGCAGTTCTATCCAGGTCTGGAACAGCAGGATAGGGGGTCACTATAGATGCTGCCACGCACTCCCCCGAGCTTGGAAGTTGTAGTGGCTATTGCCAAAATGTCACTGATAGGCCCTGGTATGCCTGTGAATTTCTGTGGGTGGCCCCGTCATCCTCACCGGTCGGGGCAGACTCAGGTCCTGGTCCTCTGCACTCTGGCTCGGATTGGTCCTGGGGTGCAGTAGCAGCTGGAAGAAGTCGTCAAGGCCACTCCCGAAGTCCGATCGTGGAAGGACCAAGTCGAAGATGACCGTGGTCGAGTCTTCTTCGAGTGGCAGCTAGGTAGAGCACTAGACGATGTCGGGGTCAAGAGATATGTCCAGAAAAGTGGGAGGGGGCCTGGACGGATCCTAACTGACCTGATCTGCAACCTTGGAGTAGAAAAATCAAAATCGGCTGCTCCGAGCTTCAATCGGTTCCCCGCTTGATGCGTTGGACAGGTGACTGGTAGGACTCCACCCCCGCTAGGTGGCGCGCCAAGGGAAATAGTGGTGTGGTCGCAGGAGCTTCTGTAAGTCACTTCTGGTTGCAGGCTAGACCGATTCTGTGTAATCCGTGGAGAATGGCTCTCCTGGGCAGCTTCGAACTCGGATTGAGACGAGACCACCTCGCCTTCGAAGCAACTTCAAAGATCTTTCCGGAAATATAGGATAGGCCACCAGAAAACATGAGATGTAGTCATGGTCTACACAAATCCAATGGTTAAGTGCATATGCAAATAGTGATGATATAGAAGGCACAGAACAAGTGTTCTCGGAAGTGAAAACTAAAAAAAGAAAGGGCTGCAGAGTGGATAACATTAGCCAGAATATACATCAGAAGGGTTCTTTATGAAAAGACAAGACGTGCTTTGAGAAAGATGGAGGCCAATGCGTGTATATGAGAAGCAGGATTGTTTCCTTATCTCTTTGCATACAATGCTGTCTGGCAAAAATTCAGTTTACAGAAGTTGGGAGAAACTGAAATCAATTTTCCAAGGATGTGCAATCCTAAGTGCATGAGAAATATATAATAAATGGTGGCATACTATGTCACCCACATGTTCTCAAAGGATGAATCCAAGAAGAAGATCCTCCGTACAAGACAAAAGGCAAAAGTGAAGCTCCACTTGTTGAGGTGAGATTTTTTTATGATATAGAGCAGTGCTTTTATAGCAGTATGAAGCCAAAAAAACCCTCTCCGTAGGCTGAACAGGCCGGAGGAGTTCCCTCCGCCTGCTGACGGGCCGGAGGAGGCTTGCCTCCGCCCTGCACAGGTCGGAGTAGGCTTTCCTCCGCACATTGGCCCTTGCGGCTATTTAAGAAGAAAAGAAAAAGAAGGAGAGAAAGAAAAACTGCAGTAAAAGAATGAGAAGAGATAGGCAGGAGGAAGACTAAAGGTTTACCTCTTGGGATTCCACCAGAGAGAGGCCAAGTAGAGCTC
Source organism: Amorphophallus titanum (assembly GCA_024336825.1). Taxonomy (NCBI): domain Eukaryota; kingdom Viridiplantae; phylum Streptophyta; class Magnoliopsida; order Alismatales; family Araceae; genus Amorphophallus; species Amorphophallus titanum. The sequence goes on from JANBPO010006859.1 coordinate 24,126,964, forward strand.
CTCTGCCCCACCTTCAATCCCCTATAAGAGGGAGCTTCAACCAAAGGACACACAGAGAACAGAGCAAGAAGCAAGAAGAAGACACAGCCGCAACAGAAAGCACAGCTGCAGCAGCAGGTCGCAAGCCTCCGCCTTGGGTTTTTTGTTAAAGATAAAAACCCTGTTTTATGTGAATGAGTTACTTAAGGAGGAGACTTTTACTAAAATACCCTCCAACAAGCGTGTTATGTACAAATGGGTTCAAATAAGTTCAAGTGGATTCAAATGCTACTACATGCAGCTATGTTGATTGATTAAGAGGCGCGTGTTAGAATATTTTCATGTCCAAGACTTTATGGGAGGTTCTAATGTGTAAAATTACAGATTCACCCCTATTCTTTTGGGAAATTGTGCAAATGTCCCCAAGAAATTCAGAAGCAAGAAAAGCTTCACATCCTTGCGATATAAGTTTGCAAGCGTGAAGAGATGAAATGATGGTAGGATGTTTCCTATACTTGATACCAAGGAAGAAAAATCTTGGAAGACCTAGTTTTCGGAACGATATAATCCTATTTCGACAATTAGTATATGCATCATGGTCCACCAGCCAATCTATCCCTAGAATAGCATCATAACCTTTCATGTCAAGGCATGCTAAGTTTGCGGGGAGATTGTGACCTGCTATTATCACCTCACTATTTGGATAATACTTGGTAAGCTTTGTTCCAAAACATAATAGTGTGGCAATAGCAAGATCCGAAGGTAGAGGAACTAACGCAATTTGTAATGTTTTTGCAAAAGTAGTGGAGATGAAAGAATGAGAGGCACTAGTATCAAATAACACAAATACAGGATGTGAGCAAATTTGAAGGGTACCTTCCATAAGCCCACTATCCCTGGGCGCTTCTTCATCCTCCAGAATAGCGTTGAGGTGAGCCTACCTCTTACGTCCACCACCAGATGATTGATCCTTCATAAGGGGTCAATCTGGCATACGATGCTCCCTGCTTCCACAACGTAGATAAGCGCCAAGGTGCTTCCAGCATTCCTCAGCTGAATGGCTAAACTTTTCACAAAATGTGTAAGCTGTCATGACTTGCTTCTCCTCCTCATTGTCTTTCTTACTTTTCTGGGGACTTCCACCATTCCCGCTCCTGGATCGCTTCTTACTATCACGGCTCTTCTAAGGCTCTGTGATGTTAAACTTCTCTTTCTTGTAATGCTGATCAGACCGTCGGCTAGACTCTTCAACTTTTCCTTTTAATTTCTTGACCTTCTCTAAGACCCTTTCACAAAGATAAGCCCGCTGGACCATCTCCACAGAAGTACGAATATTCTGGGTCCCAAGTTACTGAATAAAATCGGGTAGTAACACGTCCATAAATCGATTGGCCTTCAATAAATCGGTACTAATGAGATGAGGTGCATACAGTGCTAGCCTGGAGAATTTTAGTTCATACTTCGCCACCGTCATCATCCCCTGACGAAGAGAAGCGAACTCCATCCCCTTCTTTTCTTTGACATGTTTCGAGAAATACTTGGCATGAAACAAGGTAAGAAAATCGTCCCATGTATGCGGTGGACCTTGCTACAGTATGTGCAGACTTCAAATACAAAAGATGCAAGGACTTAGTTCCAATGAAATATGCACGGGGTTGGACATGCACAGACTCTGTGAAGATATGCAAAGACTTTGTTTTACTAAGAAACATGCATGGACATTGAGATGTATGGACTCAAGCTCAACACAAAGTGCACGGGCTTTATAGAAACGTGCATGGACTAGACTAAAAACGTGCACAGACTCAGTTTATCTACTAAGTCCAAAAACATACACGGACTTGACCTTAGACCAAAAATAAAAGTGCACGCACTTAGTGGTCAAGCCAAAAACCTGCACGACTTTGCATCAACAAAAAGATGCATGGACTTTTCAATGCAATGACTTCAAATGCATACGGACTTTTCAATGCAAGGACTTCAAATGCATACGGACTCATTTTGAGAACCTGCATGGACTTATCTTTAGAGCAAAGCTACAAGAGAAACTAACATATGCATGAACTTATGAAAATCAATAAACCAATGCAAAACCAAGACAAAAATCAAGACAAATACTGTAAGTAACTTATAGTGTATGACATCATCAAAACCATAGAGGATGCAACAGTTAAAACATGGCTAGCAAAAAATGTTCCAAAATTTGGAAAAGAATTGGCATCAGGGAGTGGATACGCTAATTCTTCGGCCTCAAGAGAGCATTTGAGGTCTCAAGGGAGCATCCACATCCTCAAAAGAGCATTTGAGGTCTCAGGGGAGCATCCATGCCAAGTGTTCAGAGCAAAGCGTATGTCAACCCTTAGGGGAGCAGAATACGTCTCAGGGGAGCATCCACGCCTTTAAGAGAGCATTTCAGGTCTCAGGGGAGCATCCATGCCAAGTGTTCAGAGCAAAGCATATGTCAACCCTTAGGGGAGCACAAGACGTCTCAGGGGAGCATCCACGCCTTTAAGAGAGCATCTCAGGTCTCAGGGGAGCATCAACAAGCACAAGACGTCTCAGGGGAGCATCCACGCCTTTAAGAGAGCATCTCAGGTCTCACAGGAGCATTAACACCCTCAGAAGAGCACTTAAAGAATTGGCGTCCAATGTGCAGGTCGCCCATTAAATGGGCGTCCAGGGAGTCTGTCGCTAATTCTTTAAAGTCCAAAAAAATAGAGAAAAAAAATTGTCTGTACTTCGCCACTCACGTTTTAGAGTCTGTGTCTCATGATCCTCCACTAGTCATAGCCTTACGACACATTACGGTGTGTCGACTCTTGTAGCGGGGCACTTCTCGATTTATGATTCTCAGGCTAGTTTCGTGGGCCCCCGGCTCTGTATTGCAGCGTCCGCAGAGGGGGAATACTAGCTAGAGGATCAGCTCTAGGCATGAGCTGGTGTGTGCACACATGGTCAGGGGCTTTGGATTGACGTCGACGGGCGTTACCCTGTCTAGTCACTCACGACGATACTTCTATTCTGGTTCTCAGTGTGTCTTAGTCTCTGTCATGCTTTTACAGGCGGCATCATAGACGTGACACTTGTAGGTGCAGCATAAGACGTCAGGGGACACAGCTGGCTGTTCTTCTAGTGGTGGGTACTCCAGTCATGTGACCAGTTACTCTTCCGTGACTCTCGTGTTTCTTGAGCGTTGTGACCTTTTCGGGTTAGCCCTCTCGTGGCTTTGCCCAAGGTCAGTGTTGTGCCTAGTGCACGACGTTCTAGTCGTGCTGGGTCGGTGTCTGTCTAGGTCTTTTTCTAGACTTATTGTCTGGCCTTGTAGGCTTGGTGTCGCGTCAACGGATCATCAACTTCTGACTTCGCCACTTCAGAGTTCGCCCTTTTGTTGATGTTAGGAGTAGCTTGGGAGTCGAGATTAGTTGCGACAGTCGCACTCGTTCGGTACGACTTTTCCCTTGTCTTTTAGCTTTCCTCTCCCTTGCCTGTTCCCTACTCCTACTTCCTCTTCTTTACAGCTTTCTAGTGTAGTTTTCCTGCTTTGCTACACCTGCTATTTTCTGTTTCCGTGTTACTGCGTTGTTTTCAGTGGGGATCCGTATGACCCCTACTGAGCCAATGACACGAGGCTCACCCCTACTTTTCAGGTGGGTGGCATCGTTCATCGTTCTGCTTCCGTTGCTCCTGGTGACCCGTCTGTTACTGCCAGCTGTACTTGTGTTGGGTTTCCCCTGACTTCTGGGTACGTCTTTCTTTTCTGTCGACTGTACTTATCTTTCTGTAGGACTGGACTCTGGTATAATTGTTAAATTGAAACTATTAATTAAAAGGTAGTTTTATTTCTGCTACTTTAGCAAACCTGATTAATGAAATAGTATTGGTTTTTGAAGGGGGTGCCTACACTGTCGTCGACCACAAAGGCAACAGCCCGTTCCCGCCTCTCAATGGGAAACATACGAAGCTATATCACGCACCACTGTAGGAGTTTCTGCAGCAGTCCGCACAGGACATACTGAGTCAGTGACTTCGTCCTGCGATAGCAGATGGTGATATCCAGTCCCACCAGGGCACGTTCACTATCGTGCAACTCAACTCGCTTTTCAACATATTTTGTCCCACTAGGACTGGCCTCAGTACGCCCTCTCGGGCTGCCAACTCGACTCGCTTTTCAGCATATTTTGTCCCACCGAGACTGGCCTCAGTACGCCCCCTCGAGCTGCCAACCTATCACGCCTTTCGGCTGATTCTACCTTCTAGGGATTGGTCTCAGTATGCCCTCTCGGGCTGCTAATCCCCTTTGCCTCTCGGCACATTCTACCTTTGAGGGATTGGTCTCAGTATGCCCTCTCGGGCTGCCAACCCCTTTTGCCTGGGATTGGTCTCAATATGCCCTCTCGGGCTGCCAACCCCTTTTGCCTCTCGGCACGTTCTACCTTCTAGGGATTGGTCTCATTGGTCTCAGTATGCCCTCTCGGGCTGTCAACCCCCTTTGCCTCTCGTCACGTTCTACCTTCTAGGGATTGGTCTCAGTATACCCTCTCAGGCTGCCAACTCTCTTTGCCTCTCGGCACGTTCTACCTTCTAGGGATTGGTCTCAGTATGCTCTCTCGGGCTGCCAACCCACTATGTTTTTCGGCTCATTTTATGTTCTAGGGATTGGTTTCAGGATGCCCTCTCCGGCTGCCAACCCACCATGCCTTTCGGCTCATTCTACCTTCTAGGGGTTGACCTTAGTATGCCCTTTCTGGCTGTCGACCCATCACCCGCCTCTCGGCTGTCAAATCCATTCTTACACCGTACCGGGCTGGGCCTCAGTATGCCCTCGCGGGCTGCCAACCCGTTTCACCTACCAATTCCCAGGTTTAACTCACATGTCCCTTTCAGACTGTTAAATCTACTTGTTTGTTGTCCCAACCGAGCTTGGCCTATGCATACCCTCCGTGGGTTGCCAGCCCATTCGACCTATCAATTTTTTTGGATTTGAATAGACATGTCCTACCAGGGCCATAAAATTCACCCACTTGTCCCACATTGCCTGAAGAAGTCACCACCCTCACTACAAACATGGTGACAGCTGAAGAGGAGGAGGTGTTGCTGAACATCTCGTCCGAAGGAGCTTCAGGGGAGACAGTAAAAGCCATCCCCAGCACAGTAACCATGGACCCATCAACACTGATGCTGCTCCAGAAATATCAATAGGAGATAGAACTTCTTAAGAAGTAGCTAATGGAGAAAATAGAGCAAGCCTCGGCCTCCAAGCAGCCAGAGATGTAAGCTGAGTCATCGCGGGGAGGCATTAACCCATGCGACTTCCCACCACTGTATACCCTGCCCCAGTCAACAGAGCCTAGCCTGGCGGCCACCCAACAGCACCGGTCACAGCCGCTGATGCTACCGATTTTGTTGCAGGTGCACCAACCACCTCCATTGGCGTGTCCTCCTCCGCAGGCGACCACCTTGGTCACCCCCTACCTGCAACCGACACACTTCTACATGGAGCTAGTCGATCTGACTACCATGAACAAACTGATGGTAGAAAGGATGATTAAGATGAAGCTTGCCGAGTGAAATGAAGGTGACTATGTCACATTTGATGCTTATCGGGTGACATATCCGCCCCATCATGCTGCTAAGCGGCTCCCTCCAGGGATCAGCAAGCCACCTAAGTTTGACAAGTTCAATAGGAAGGGATCCCCGAAGGAACACGTCGCATATTACATGACCGTCATGGGCGACCTAGCCACAGATGAGTCATATTTGTTGATGTTTTTCGGGTCCTCACTGATGGGGCTTGCATTTGAATGGTACTCCAGCCTACCGGCCAATTCAATTGCTGACTGGCCAGATATGCAACGAAAGTTCAGAGAAAAGTTTCACGTCACTAAGAGGGAGGTCACAGTGGCTGAGCTATACTCAACAAGGCAAAGGGCAGATGAGACAGCCCTTGAATACATCAAGAGGTGGAGGAATCTCGGAATGAGGTGCAAGTGACCCCCGCATCAGGAGAATGTTGTACAAATCTGTAAATAGAACCTCAGGAGGGAGGTGCTAGAAAAGATGATTGGCATGAAAATCTGGTCGTTCAACCATCTGAACAATGTAGTGGCTGAGGTGGAAGCCTTCCTAGCAAGACCTGCCCCAACATCAACTGCTGCCACTGTGCAAAAGGCAAAGGCAGTAGAGTGGTGCCAAGCGCCTAAAGAAGCAAACACTCTTGATATCAGGGCGTTTGAACAACAAAGGGATAAGGGCAAGAAGGCAGCTACGCCCCAGCCTGCTAAGGCTAAAGAGAAGAATGAGGGTCCCTCACTAAGGGACAAAATGAAGAAAGCCTATTCTTTCCCAAAGGAGAAGACTAGGACTCTATTTGACTGGGTTACCCAGTATAATAAGGTCACCCTGCCTGAGCCCAAAAGGCTAGAGGACCTAAAAAGAAGAGACAGCCTGAGATTCTACCCTTATCATCAGATGCTGGGGCACCCGATCGAGGACCGCTATGTATTCAAAGACATCATCGAAGGCATGGTGAAAAAAGAGGAAATAGAGTTGGGGGAGTACAAGGTTGACCCTCCACAACCTCATGAAGTGCCTCTAAGGAGAGTTGCGACCAATATGATTTCTTTATACCAGACATTGCTCGAAGAAGTTGCAGAAGCCAGCACTTAGCATACTTACGAGGCCTGCTTTCTGACACCAATAAAAGAACAAGAGGGATGGTAGCAAGTCCCTACAAAGATCAAAAAGAAAATCACACTCCGCCCGAAGGTGGGGGCACATGTTCGTGGCATCACACCATGACCCGTTCCTCCGGTGATAGCACCCATGTGGATCAGCCCGCCTACAGTCATCAGAATACACACACACAATCGGAGAAGACAGACTCCACTGCCAGTGGCTAAAGAAATTAGTCCAGAAGCCCGGTGGCTGCAGGACTATATAAACGGGCTAGATGAATATGAACAGCCCAAATTGAAGCCTTTGCTGATACGGGATCATGTCCCATGGCAAGAACTAGAGCAACTCTCGCTGGAGCAAGGAGAGGCTGACAAAGCGTCAGAAAAGGATCACAACTTGTTCTGGGGGCAAGCACCAGCTGGAGACAAGAAGAAGAAGCAAAAGAAGAAAAGAAGAGCCTGCAAGGCCAAGAGGGAGACAGTGCTCTCCTGCAATACCCTCTCCGCCATATTCAATCTACCCAATGAGGAAGGCGAGGAGGAAATATGCTTTACACCCGCGGCCGGGGCAAGCCAGGCCGAACCTCGACCGCTACTCATGCAACACGGTCAGGCTGAAAATGGGGGCGCCAGTCGCCCGCCAACCATAATATTACCTTCAGGGGAGAGCAGCCCTATAAGATACCCCCTCCAAAGGTGAAGGGAGTCCAAATCCCTCCTCCTTCAGGCTTACACACTCAGAGTGGGGGCAACACCACAGTGTAGATGCCTACTTTTAGACATCCCACAGACACCCAATGGACCTTCGTGCGAATGACGTTGATTATGGTACTTGATTTTTCAGATGTTTGTGTTTTAAAGCCCAGCCCATAGCCTTAAACTATTGGGCCTCGACTATTTAGGGGCTAAGGATCATGGGTCTGGGGGGCCAAAGCATTGGCCGCCCTCTCTCCTGGGTGACCAGGGCGATGGCCGCCCTAGTCTATTGGGCGACCAGCCTCCTGGCCACCCTCCCTGCTGTTGTGCCCCTGTAGTCATTTGTATATCATGATTTTGATCATGGCTAACACTATAAGTCTTTGTGGTTTTACACCTTCATATGACTGACATACGTGATGCTTTGTTCATGACAGGTAAGCAAATGAATAGAGAAGGAATGGCATGGAGAAAGTAAAAGTGTGAAGCCCGAACTCGCAAACGTGCGCCCTCACACGCGGATCGATCTTCACAGTCAGGTCGCAGGGATCGACCTGCCCAGTTGACACCTTCAAGACTGTCAAGGTTGATGCCACAGATGTGAATGGGCTGTTAAAGGGGTTAAGGAATGGAGCTAAATGGGTTACGGAGCTTAGAGAGTGAAATCTAGAAATGGCCCAGATTTTGGTCGATCGCCAGCCCAGGGGCAGTTGACCGAAAAAGGCAGAAGCCAACTGTCTGCAAGTCTGACAGTGGCAGTCGACCACCAACCCAGGGACGGTCAATCGGAGTTTCTAGCAATGAAATGTCTATAATGTTTTCTTAGTCCGGTCGACCGCCAGCCAGCTCCGGTCGATCGCCAGCCCCGAGCCAATAAAAATTGACTTTTGTTTCCTCTTCAAAAATGGCCAATCTCTATGGATTTCTTTAATCCAAAAGTCACTGAATCACCCATAATTCGTGGATCTGGTCTGGGGGATGTCCAAGGACCATTCAACATGTATAAAACACATACAAGAGGGCATGTGTTTCATACTAAGGTCGATGCACATCTTGCCTTAGTCATACTAAGGTCGATGCACATCTTGTCTTAGTCATACTAAGGTCAATGAACATCTTGCCTGAGTCATACTAAGGTTACTGCACATCTTGCCTTAGTCATACTAAGGTCGATGTACATCTTGCCTTAGTCATATTAAGGTCGATGCACATTTTGACTTAGTCATACTAAGGTCGATGCACATCTTGCCTTAGCCATACTATGGTCGATGCACATTTTGCCTTAGTCATACTAAGGTCGATGCACATCTACCTTAGTCATACACAAGGTCGGAGCACATTGTGTTCAATAGCACATATGGTCGATGCACATCTTGCATCTTGCCTTCTAAGGTCGATGCACATGTTGCATCCTACGTATTAAGGTCTGTGCACATTATCATTGTTGCATTCTAAGGTCGGTACACATGTTGCATCCTGCATATTAAGGTCTGTGCACATTGTCATTGTTGCATTCTAAGGTCGGTGCACATGTTGCATCCTACATATTAAGGTCTGTGCACATTGTCATTGTTGCATACTAAGGTCGGTGCACATGTTGCATCCTGCATATTAAGGTCTGTGCACATTATTATTGTTGCATAATAAGGTTGATGCGAATGTTGCATCCTACGTATTAAGGTCTATGCACATTGTCATTATTTCATACCAAGGTTTGTGCACATATTCATTATTGCATGTAAGGTCAATGCACATGCATGCATGATGTCAATTCAAGTCGGTGCATGCACTGTAGCTTGCTCCACTAAGTCGGTGCATATCCTGCACTTTCTGAACAAAGGTCGATGCTTGTGACCTAGCAACTGTAGCTAAGGTTGATGCTTATTTTGGAAGTCGATGCTAGTCTGTTAACCTCTGTAGCTTTAAGTCAGTGGATCTTTATCAAGGTCGATGAACATTCTGCATTCACCATTGAGACAGGTCGGTGCACCTTCATGAAGGTATACCTGTAATGCATCAAGACTCATGTTTTTATTCAGATATATTACTTTGGTTATTCCTACAGGCTAGGGCATCTCATCTTAAGCATTGCAGATTATTGATTAATTGTTATTCTTCTAACATCACTTTGATTGACACAATTAACATGATATTATCATTTGATTATAACTGTTCCCATCGACCAAGTGATTGTAATGAAACATTGGGGGATGTCCCCCTTCCCCGGGCTATTGGAGCAAGATCACTGACAATGACCAAGCCCACAGACTTTGAATTATGAGCGGAATGAGAGGAATATGCAGCTCAAGATGCGTTCAATCAATTGACAAGTTGCCACTCACAGAACCAACGTATTGATACTTAAAGGGTGAGGAGTTTAATGCTCACAAAGAGGGGTAGTTGACATACAGACATGGGGATTATTAAAGTAACATTCACGAGGAGAGATGATGACTAACCCGTGGACAAGAATGGTCGTGCTACATGGGCACATGTTCAAGCAAATGGCATGTAACCATCACAGGATGAACGCTCGCATTCTGAAGGCGGGTGACCCTAGCTTCCTCTAAGCAATCGGACAGTGCAGAGAGGAAATCAAGGCATGGACCTCGAACTAGCATAGCCGGAGGCACATACATGGGTATGTCTCTAGTCACCATACCCACGGGACAGAGGGGGCAGAGCACGGTTAGGGCATTGGAAGAGAGGCCCTGGGGAAGGGGTGATATCTGTAGCCCATGGAGTCCAAGGGCGTGTCTGACATCGCAGAAACCAAATTCTAAGATCAAGCGAGTCAGAAAATGGTTGGATACATGAATTGATGGGAGAGTGGGGGAAATGGATATAACATCAACCACACATTCCCTTAACCTGTATATGTACATTTTGTCCCATTAATAGGAAGTAGAAAGATGAACTATAAACATTCGGCATCGGCATGGTCGCACGGATGTCGTCTTAGTCATTATAGAGAAGAAAATGTTCATGGCGGGAGTAGAGATGGAGGGGATGGTGAGAAGAGAGAGAGAGAGATAGCATCAAGCATCCGATCTATTAATGCATATGTGCATGTCATTCGTTCCATGAACAGGAAACAAGTATACATGTCACAAAATCCGACGTCGGCATTATCGCACGGTCACCGTTTCCATTAATTGCAGGAATAAGTTACAGAGGAAGAAGAGGAGAGATGGTGAAGGGGGAGATGGGCTTATATCATCGCCCCCCCTCTCACCTACATTGCAATAGAAGGACTACGAAGGGGGGAATCGACAGGAAGAAATCGTAGAGACCCACCTAAGAAACAATAGAGTAAATCTGATTTGAAAAGAAAACTAAAGAAATGAAAGAACACACGGATGAAAGATAGAGAATGTAGCTCTTCAAATAGAGCAAATTGACCCTGGATTTGATCCAGAGGTCAGGAAGAGACAACTGCTCACACTTCTTTTCCTTCTCACTCTCTCTCTCTTACGATACTCTGTTTGCTTTCAGAAAGTGGCGCTCTCTCTCCTGCTCTCTCTTCTCTTCTCCTTCTGGACTCTTCTCTTCTTTGCTTTACTAGAGCTTCTCTACCCTTCTTCTGTGCTAGGGTCACCACATTTGATCGCAGGAGTGGCCTTCTTATAGGTTTGTAGATAGGGTTCCCACGAGCTCACGCGTCCAGCGTGTGTAGGGCACGCCCCAGCCTTTTCCAGAGAAACCACGTGTCAAGAATAGATTGGGGCATTGATCCACATGGCAGATGTTAGAGATATTTTCCCTTTGGATCACGTGCCAATCATTGATTCTGTTATCCCCCACGTGCTCATACTTCAGGCATGACTTAAAGATCACGTGAGGAAGGTGACAGTAGGCCACTTGCCTGGTAGACGCTCGATCATATGCCAGTTTGAAAGACACAATTGTCAGAGTGAAAAACATGCTTAGACCTTATAGAGTTAATTGTCAAATGGTCAGACTCTATAATGATATATAGCAAGTTTGCAAAGACCTTGGCTATGCAAGATGTAAACTAGCACTGACTTTAGCTGTGCAAGATGCAAACTAGCACGGACCTTGTACTAGCATGCTTAGACCTGACAGGTGCGTGAGAGCAAATGTGCTCAGACTATGTATGAAACATGCACCGACCTTGGTCTGTATAGACTAAATGTGCACCGACCTTGGTGCACTACCATTGACCTTATTCTTAGCATATGCACTGACCTATATGCAGGTGACGCAGACATGCATCGACCTTCGTGAGTGTGCTATAGGAACTAGCACCAACTCTAGTATGGAAATGATGCAACTAGCATTGACCTTGAACAGAAGGTGCACCAACCTTATTCTGCCAGAAATAAAACATGCACCGACTATGCATGAATAGTAATGTGCACCGACCCTAGTATGCATATGAACAGTGACATGCACAGACCTTATCATGCCATAAGCACAACATGCACCAACTTGCTACAGTGATGTGCGACTCATTTTTTGGAAGACTGTAAGGACCATAAGTGATTAGCTTCATCAACTTCGGATTAGTATTTATGATCCACACACAGAATTTTTCAAGCCATAAGGAATAATCAAAACCATCAAAGACAAGAAGCACCTTTACGCTAGCCATCATGAAAACGATCTTTTCTCTATGACTGCAAGGTCAACTAAAAATCAGAGACGAGGCTCTGATACCAATTGTTGGCCCTGAGAGATGGCTGACAAGAAGGGGGGTTGAATTGTCCCCTTGTCGAGATGGCAGATTTTAAAAACTTTCTTTACTTAACACAGCGAAATTAAACTGTCAACTTTAATTAACAAGAACTCAAGTGATATTTAAAACATTCTCTCCAGCTTTCCGATCTCACTCGTAAACACAATGCGACTAATCAAGAGAAATAAGCTGAACATGGATAAACTTATGCTCAACCCAGATAGCGGAGGTAGCGGTGTGTGATAGTGTAGTGAATTAAAAATATATCTAGTGAACCTGTGAATGGAGATAGAAGACAAGGATAGTCACACAGGCAATCACATACAGCACAGGGTTTTTAAGGTGGTTAGGGACCACGACAGGCTCCCTACATCCACCCCTCACCCAACTGAGTGAGGCTTCACTTCACGCTAAAAATGTAGCAACACGGGGATGAACCCCAACCACACACGCTGCTTCCGCAGTAATGCACACATGGGGACAAGCCTCAACACGCTGCCACCACAGCAGACACACACACACGTCAGGGAACACGCCCCGAACACTAAAACCGCATGGAGACACCGCTCCGTCCACACACACAGTAATATTCAGAGTTTAACACAACACAAAAGATATACAATATATGCTCACATAGAATTTAAACCAAGAAAGTCGTCACAAACAGTTTGACAAAGGATGTGGACTGTAACCCTTTCAATTTTCAATGGCCGTCTGAAGATATTCCTTGAAGTTCAGATCAGAGGGAGTTGAAACTGTCGTAGGATGGAGCAGCCGGTCCTCGATCTTGAAGATCCTGGCTTATCTGAACTTTCGCAGCTCGTACAATATATGTCTGTCACGTCCAAGCTCCAGTCTCTCCTACAAACATCAATAAGTGATGAATCTCTCAAAGCCCTCTCTTCTCCCCTTGTGGCCAGAAGCCTGAGGGAACGTCTGCTGAAATGGCTGAGACGGCTGCGGTGGTGGGAGTGGAGGTCTGAACTGAGACTGAGACGGCTGAGATGGAGCTGTAGAAGCAAACTGCACTGGAATTGCTCGCATCGGACAGTCTCTCACTACATGACCTGGATGATCACATCAGAAACATACCACCGGCAACGAACATGGTCTACCTGGGTGGCTACCACCACATCGCGCACAACCTTTTGATTGACTTCTTGTAGAACCCTATCGCTGCGAAAAGGAAGGGGTTGACTACTGAGTAGCATCAGACGGAGTCTGCCGATCAAATCGTCTCCTGGATTTCTTCTTACTCTTATATGCTCTAAACTGAGACCTGCCAGAAGGAACTGCACTATTGACTGCAGGTGTAGCAGAAGAAAATGTAGGAATAGGAGGCAGATAATTCGGAGGAAGTTGAGTTGTCGGCTGCACCAACAATGCTGGGGAAGGAACAAGAGACCTTATCAAATCCAGCTCTAACGCTACTGCTGCCTGATAAACTTCAGTCATAGTAGTAATCCTGGCAACAATCAGCGGCAGCCTCAACTCAGCATGGAGGCCTCGCAGAAATTATTCTGTCTTCAGAGCCTCATTAGCAAGAATATGGGGCGCATAACGGCCCAATTCTAAGAACCTGTTCCGATACTCAAGCACCGACATCCCTCCTTGAACAAGCTGTAAAAACTGGTGCATTTTATCCATGCGAAGGTTAGCCGGGCTGAAAGTAGTCTCGAAAGAAGCCATGAACTCGGTCTAGGCAATCTGACGGAGTGGGCGAGATTGAAAGGAAATCTCCCACTCGGTGTTCCACCACGTCAAAGCTGCTCCCTGGAGCTGAAAGGTACCGAGCATTACTTGTTCATCATCCACGCATTCCATCAAACGAAACACGCGCTCGGTAGCATCTAGCCAGGTTCTAGCAACATCCGGGTCGGTCTGGCCTTCAAATGTCGGAGGGTGAAAAGGTAAGAATTCCTTCAATGGTCGCCCGCGACTGCCATGCGCATCCTCTTGGACTGGCACAGCAAGAACTGGAGCAGACACGCTACTCTCTTCCTGGGGAACCGGAACTCTCCGACGTCGAGGCGACATCTCGAACAGCTAATAAATAAATAATAGGCTGTGATGAGTGTAGATGGGGGTGTAAGGAGCAACTAATATGAGGGTGGAAGGATACTGGGTGAGGGACTGGCGGTAGGTGTGGTGGTGATGATGGGTGTTAGTGTGGGAGGAGGGTTAGACGGAAGGGTAGTGGTGATAATGGTGGGGGTGACAAGCAACAGGCGAGATAGAGGCGCGGGTGAGGGTGCTGGCATGGACGTGGAAGGGACGACGAATGGGAGGACGAATGGTGTAGCGGATGGAGGAGGGGTTTGGCGTACGGGTGTGAAGATGGTGGAAGTGGAGGGGTAGTTATGGTGGAAGGCTGAGACTTGGTGGGTCGTACCGTCATCATTAAAAGACCATCCGACGTTGGAGGCCGGAGGCTGAACTACATTCACCTGAGCCGGTGCTAGCGGCTGCGGTTGCAGAGCGGGTGGATGGTTTGGCATTAGATTCTAGTGAATCCCCAAATCTTGAACTGGCTGCGGTTGTTGCTGTTGTTCCAGCTACTGTGGTTGTGGTGCTTGCTGCTGCACTTGCGACCTCGGCGGCTGCCTCCTTTTCTCTTTCAACTCAACAATGGCCTTGTGCATCTCGGCCCAGTTAATGCGGTGACCTTCATGTAGATCATATACTAAGTCCCTGAACTGAAAACATCCTTCAATGGTATGCCCTGCCTGCCTGTGGAACATACAATATTTCATATGATCAACTGCTGGGTTCCATGTGGGCTTTTCCGGAGGAAGCTGTATAGCACTAACTGGCATGAGAGCCGAAAATATGTCAGCGAGAGTTTCCGGTAGAGGAGGATATTGGGCTCTCTTCGGAGCCAGGCACTTGCTGTTATAGCCGTTGGGGGGAGGGACATTATGGTATTGTGGAGGTTATGGAGGTTGCTGCAGAGCGACAAAGGTGTTTTGTGGGGTGGGGAAGACTTGTGGAGTGGCGTAAGATGGTGGAGGGTTTTGTAGAGCGGTGAAGGTTGGTGGATGGCCTTGTGGAGCGGATTGGGTGTTGTAGGGGTTGGAGAAGCGGATTTGGGTATTTTGGTTGGTGGGAGGAAAGGTAACGGCTTGGACCTGTTCATTGGTTTGGACTCCCTCGGTGACGGGCCCTTGAGGTTTCCGGTTATACTTGGGCTTTTGGGCCTCAAAGAGTGAATGAATGGTCTCTCATCTCTCTCTCTCTTCCTCTCGAATCTCTCTCTCCCTCACACGTTCTCTCTCCTCTCTCCCCCTTTCACTCAGTTCGTGGTCCAAACAGACCTCGGTCGACGCGTGGAAGGTACCGATGAGACGGGCTCGACATGAAGATCGCGCTGGTACCTTTCATCCCTCGGACCGTGGAGCGTGGAAACGCGTCTGAGCAGAAGGACGGTGTGGCCCCTGTCGCTCGATCTGCACCGATTCGCGATCTTCGCCGCACAAGAGGTAGGGGAATGGACGCCTCATCTCGCCAGAAATCTATTGACGCCACATGCATCGCCATTCGTCGCCATCTTCATCATTTTTTGTGCAAATCTAGTTTTGGGTGATTTTGGGTTAATTTCTCATTTTATGTTCCTCTCTCGATTTCTGGTCTAGACGGCCGCTGATCGAAGTAAGGTAGGTACCGTTGGGTTGGTCGCGTCGCGAGGATCGCGTTGACGCCCATCTTCCCTTGATCCGCGGAGCGTGGAGTCGAGTCGGGCTGGGAGGCGCCGCGTCGCCCTCTCACAAGATCGGCATCGAATCGTCAGTTTCGTCATAGTCCAGGTAGGGGGATGGATTCTTTGCCTCGCTAGGACACCGCCGGTACCACTTGCACCGTGGTCCGACGCCCTTTGCCTCATTTTTCGTGCATGTTCCTGCTTAGTTTATTTTTAGTCCATAATGCTTGAAATCATCTCCATAGGCATCGTCTTTCAATTCTACTAGCATGCTTAGGTGTTGAATGATCGTATGGCATGGTAGGGTAGTTTAGATTTGTGTTTTCCCACGTCCCCCGTCGATTTCGGTCAATCGAGAGGGGGTTTCGATTTCGAACTCCGGAGTCTCGAAACCCAGGTGACATAACGCGCTTGCCCCGGTGTGTTATAGTCATTTGGCGCACCTGTAAAGGTGCGTTATATCCCCTTGTGGCGGACTCCTCTAGGTCCGTTATTGTCCGTTAACGCCTCACTATGGGTGCGTTATGTCATGCGTGAACTGTGAATTTTCTGTGGATTTTCGAGTTCGGGTGACTTTAACGCCCCTGGTCTGGTGCATTATAGCCCCTGTCTATGTGTTGAAGGTCTGTTGCCTTTAAAGCCCTTGTCCCTGTGCATTATGTCCCTTGTTTTCTGTAGAGTCCCTAATAATGTCGGGGCCTAGAAACTATCTTTCTCCTATTTCATTCCAACATATTGGTGACCTACAGCTTCTTCCATATAAAACTTCAAATGGTGCCATCTGTGTGCTAGCCTGATAACTGTTGTTATATCCAAATTCTACCAGAGGCAAGTGATCATGCCAACTTCCACCAAAATCAATAGCACAAACCCTAAGCATATCTTCTACTATCTGATTTCTTCTTTCAGTCTGACCGTCAGTTTGTTGGTGAAATACTGTGCTAAAATTCAATCTAATCCTGTTAACACCCGTTTTTACCGATAAGTCAGATCATTCCTCTTGCTCTTATTTGTTGATGCCTCGAGTTGTCCATTGCGTGTCGGGATCATTTTCTGACAATATTTGGGCTTATTTTATGGAAGGCCTCCCTCCCAGGCTGGGTCCAGTTTAGTTCAGGGCTTAATGGGCCTTGGAAATGCATTGCTTTCTATTTTTTTCACAAATTCCAGTGCCCAACACTTATGCGACTCATGACTGACCGTTCATGATTGATTTTGCTATTTTCAGCATTTTCTGAATTATCACCGACAAGTATATGTGCGGCCTACTCATGATCGCATAATAGTGCTATACGGTGTACAAGGAGGTCGATATGCTACTGTAGGGCGGCCCATCGATCAAGGCTTTCCCGTTCTCGGGCTGGAGGAGCAAAAACTGTATAAGGTGGCGGCAGGTGACGAGCAGACGGATAGATTGATGGAGGGGGAAGCCCATAGGACGGATGATGGGTCAGAGAGTGGCCCATATCGGAGTGAGCAAGCTGGGCTGCCCCTGGCTGGAGACGGGCAAAGTCTGCCGGGGCCACGAGGGCCTGCGACGCTGGAGAAATGGTGACGGGAAAATCAGAATAGATGGATGAACTGACCTGGGCCTTCCCCTTGTCAAACTGCGGGTGGGCCGAGGTGGAAGCCTAGCTTGACTCTAGGTTGCGGACCCGGAGGGCCTGAGGACGGACAAGAGTGAGATCAATGACGGGCAGGGCGGGCACGAATCCAACAACAGGGGGAATAAAGGTGACGACAACAGGCGCGCCAGATGGAGGTACTGAAGGTGGGGCCTCTGCCCCTAGAGCTTGTCTAATCAGGTGGAGCTGGGTACGAGGCCACCAATAAAACCCTTCTTAAAATTATCAAGAAAACATGCGAGTCGCACAAATTTACTGATTGGGCCGACAAATTGATAGAAACTCTATGGGCTTATGGCACCTCCATCCGTACTCCCACAGGGCAAACTCCCTTTGCTCTTACTTATCGGATGGAGGCGGTACTCCCATATGAGATTTTATTCCCTTCCCTAAGAGTGCAGCTTGATTAGGAGCTCAACCTCTACGAGCGTCGGGAGGCGTTACTAGTCCAGCTAGAACTCTTGGATGAGAAGAGGCTGAACGCGGCCAATCATGTTTCTGTTTATCAAAAACGTGTCTCACGACATTTTCAAAAGAAGGTCATCGAAA
This sequence comes from Amorphophallus titanum, assembly GCA_024336825.1. Classification (NCBI taxonomy): domain Eukaryota; kingdom Viridiplantae; phylum Streptophyta; class Magnoliopsida; order Alismatales; family Araceae; genus Amorphophallus; species Amorphophallus titanum. The sequence continues at coordinate 24,144,883 of JANBPO010006859.1, forward strand.
GAAAATTTCAAGTGGGTAACATGGTTTTGAAACGTAAATTCATTCGAATAGTAGGTCCTAAGTCTAAGCTGCAACCCAATTGGGAGGGTCCGTTTGTAGTCAAGGAAGTTTATCCTGGGAACGCCTATCGTTTAATCAACGCTGAGGGAGAAGAGCTATCTCATGCATGGAACGGGCTTTACCTTAAGTGTTTCTACCCTTAAAAAAGAGTCTGGCTAACAATACGTGGGTAGCGAGGTCACCTATGCTTTTGTCATTAGGGAAGGATTCCTTAATACAGTGACCACACACTACACGATACCCCCTGGGTTAGGGTCTCCTTCTTTGTATAACACTATTTCTCCTTCAGCCATGCTCAGGGTAGGTGATAGTCTTTTGCTCTTCTCTTTAGCCAAGCATAGGGGCTAGAGGTTGATGGATTACACAACCAATCTAGGCACTCCCCAATACAAGAGAGTTCTCAAATAGGGGCAGTCTTGACTCTCAAAAGAATGAGCTTTCAGACTATATCGGCCGATAAAGGTCCTCGAAAAGCACAGAACATGAAAAATCAATAGTAAAATTATGAAAAGAAAGGCATGGCAAGAGTGGCGAAGTCCCGCGGGACATCATGAGCCCGGTCGTATGCGTGCCTAAGGGTCTAAAAATTAAAAGACACAAAATCCCAGTGCAATAGATCTACTCCTTGAGGGGTAGTGCCCTGCAAGGGAGTCGAATCCTGATATCCCGCGTCCCTACGTTAGACTTGTCTCCATTTTTCTTCAATTCCCCCTTACAGGCTAAATCCTGCCCTGGCATCAATCTGGAGAGGCATTGTTTCTTTGAATTGGCGCCTTTGCGAAAAGGCATTGTTTAACTGGCATTTGAAATCTTGGTCGCTATTTCCTGTGTCTTTAAAAAATGGCACCCAACCCTTTGGACACTAATTCCTGTAAATTCATAAAATTTAAATAATCAATGTTCTTAATCCCTAAATGCATTTTGACAATTATGTGATTTCTTAATTATATCTCACGTTGCCATTTTGACTCAAAATGATGGTTAATTGCATGTAGACTCAAATTGATTGTGACAATGAGATTTGATCATATTAATGCATAACTTTGCTCATTAAGTGCTTATAGATGATAAATGTGATGCAAATTATAATATGAAATATGACACTCATCAATGCATAACTTTCCTGGCAGCCGTACTAGTTAGCACAATGTAGGTAGAGAACCCTTCTTAACCAGTCATTTGAATGGCAACAGAGCGAGAGGTGATGATAGTATCAATTGTGGAACCTCCGGCATGCAATGAGATTGCCACCTGCCTTGCTTGAAAAGAAACTGGCAAGAGTGCAAGGGAACTCTTCTTGGCAACAATCATTAGAGGTGGAGGCACATCATCCCCAAAATAGCCAAAGATCAGGACCCGAACTGGCATGTGGCAAACAAAATCCTGAATCTTAAAGTGTACGATCGGCATTGAATCGTCCTAACTTGGCTCGTTATCTCCCTAGGGACCAGACCCAAGGGGCACCAGAGGTAGTGCACACCCGCTCTGTGGGGTGGAAGTAGATGGAGAAGAAGTGGAGGGAGAAGATTTGGACTGCATGATTTCTAGTGGTGGAGGGATAGCCGCAATGACAGCTCGGGTGTAGGTGATGGTGAAGGCAGCAAAGGCAAGGTATTAATGATAGGTTTAGGTGTAGGCAAGGGAAGAGGTGAAGGTGAAGAAAAAGCTTGCTCAGGCTCATGTGAAGGTGATGGCGGAAAAGACGATGGAGAAGATGAAGGTGGCATAGATAGAGATGGTGAAGACGGAATAGGAGATTTTGGGAGAGGAGACGACGAAGGCGACGGTGGTGGGCTAGGTAATGGAGATGTTGTCGATGATGGAGAGGATGAAGAGGAAGGTTGCGGCATCCACCGTCAACGTATCGACATGACACGCTAAGTGACAATGGGAGCAGAGGAGGTGGAGGAGGCATTAGCCTGAGCAGAAGCTTGGGTTTGCGGAGGTTGTGGAGGTGGACTAGGAGATGTGGTAGGCGATGGAGATGGCGGTGGGGTAGGCGCTGTAGTGGGTGATGAAGCAGGTGACGGGATAGGCAATAGAATGGGAAATAGGACGAATGACAGAGTATGTGATGGGGTAGATAATGGAGTAGGTGGAGCGCTAGAAAAAGAGTCACAGAGGTGCCCCTAGTCTTATAGAGATGGAGATGATTGCCTAAGCGGCGCTTACTGCTGCCGCTTGCTACAAAGATACACCACAATATTGCGAATTACGGGCCAATTGATCCTCTTCTTGGTTTCTAGGTCATACATGTAATCTCAAAATTCGGGGCAGTCCTCAACTAAATGCCCTTGTTGATGATGATAATCACAAAACTGAGACAAATTCCCGACCGTGGGTTGGCAAGACATAAGCGGAGGGAGTTGCAAAGCATGAGTGGCCATCAAAGCCTTAAAAATATCTATAAGAGACTCCAAAAATGGAGGGTAATGAGCCTGCTTCGGGCAAGATGGATGCCGAGGGATATGGGATGGAGTGGAAGGTTGCCGAGAAGGAAGTGGAGGCTGCATAGGCAAGGGTGCGTGGTGACTAGCGGAGGGATTAGGTGACGATGCATGAGGAGCGGAGTGGGGAGGTATGTAGTGGACGACATGTACCTGCTTGGGGTTTGGTGTTCCCTCGATGGAAGGCGAAGACAAACACGGGTATGCAGAGGGTTGGCCATGGATGGTGGACGGGTGACTAGGGATGGAAAAAGGTTGATTTGTAGAGGATTGGTATGCAGAGGCGTATGGTTGACTCACAGGAGATGTAGCGAAAGGCTGACGCGTGGAAGGCTGACTCATGGGAGATGGTGGATAGGATGTAGATGTGGATGGCGAGGTGTATGTGGAATGTCGAGGGGATTCGGAGTAAAGGGAACTGTGGAGTTATTGGCGAATGAAGCTAGCTTGGCTATACAATTGTTGCTAGGAGGTGAGATCATTCAGGGATAAAATGAAGCGATACTCAGGTGTTGCATTGGAAATGACCATCTTGATCTACTATTGCTCCAAAATATGCCGCGGGACTTGCGCGGCCAGGTGACACCAGTGATCGACAAAAGTGGAGAACTCCTCATCAGACTTCATCTTCTCACGGGCCAGATCCACAATGGAATACCTGGGCCCAACCTGGTCTTGACATTGCTGAATGATTTTTTCTTGAACAACTTGAAAATTCACAACCTGCTCATGCGGCATAGAAAAGAACTAATCTTGAGCCGAGCCTTCTAGGGGGAAATCGAACAAATAAGTCATCAAGCATTGGTCATGTTGAAATTGAGCCGACTCATAAAGAAACTCCTTCAAGTGCACAAAGGAGTCACCAATTCCACCATAACGACGATAAGCAGGGATTTGTAAAGGAGGTGGAAGCTGGAGGTTTTGGAAAGCAAATGGAACACTCAAAGAGGGTTTGGGATCGATTCGCCGCTGCAACTCATCAAGTTGGCGTTGGGCTTGAGAAATCATCTCCTGGGTGGGGAGAGATTGAGAATAATGCTGGCTAGCTTGAACAAGGGGATGCAAATTTGGATCAGGATTATGACAGTAGGGCGGATAAGAAGATAAAGGCTGAGAAGAAGAAGGGCCCATTATGAGGGTAGAAGGATACGCAGACGTGCATTGAACATGGGCATAAGGGCCAATTGGGCCAGCGGCATGAGAAGAAGAAAGAGGCCCATTAAGATGGTTTGCAATAAGCCTTTGGGCCTGAACCGGGTCCATTTGCCGAACAAGACAAGAGAGGTGGGCCATGAGATTGGCTTGTTTCTCAAAAGGGTCAGAGAGACCACGTGAAGAAGGGCCCACGTGGGAAGAGGATTCTACGCGGGAGTAGAAAGATTGGGAAGGAGAAGGGTACATGGAATTATAATGGTGCCCCATAGGAGAGGCAGAGACCTAATACAAGAAAATCAAGGCAATACAACCAGGGAATAGGGTGTGTGAGGGCTGGAGAGAGGGCAAGACCTGGGTAGGTCACGGTCTTTGGGTGACCATTGCTAGCAGGTAGCGGTCAAGAGGTGACCGCGACCTAGCTTCTGAGAAACAACACACAGACAGATTTATGCACGGGAACCAATGTAAAAATGTGATTGAGAATGACAAAACCATAGCCTCCATCGTAGTTCAGGCCTCCACTCCCACCACCGCTGCCATCTCATATTTTAACTAAGATTGGGCTTGGTCAGCTTGGACTTTTGGATGTGTAACTGGGCTTTGGCCCATTTATCTTCTTATTTGTTGTTGTGTTCTTCTTTATACCTGTAAAATATAATCAAAATTTACTTAAATCAGGTAATTACACATTTTGATCTAAAATTGTGATTAAGTGTGATAAGTGCATATTTATTAATATTGAAGCTCATAAAAGGTGTGTAAATTATAAATTAACATGTATAAATACACACTTATCAACAGGCCGGTGCATCTACTGTTGTCTTACTAGGACAAGTCGAAGCACCTTTACTGTAGTCAGTGCATATGCATGTATCAGGTTAGAGCACACTAGGCATGGTCGGAGCACATGGCTCATACAAGTCTGAGCATATGTATTCCAATGCGGAGCACATGCATATCGAGTCAATGCACACACGCATGATCACAGGTATAAGGTCAGAGCACCTTCTCTACTCAGAACACATGCACACGCAAGGTCTGAGCATATCAGTGGAAGGTCGATGGAGCCAAGTCTACGTGCATTCATGCATTTAGACTTCAAGGTCAGTGCACATGCTCATTACATGTTCTTTAAGGTCAAAGCTAGTGTGTCTATGTCATGTATGAGGTCGGTGTTAGTAGTGTTCTCATTCCTAAGGTCAGTGCACCCTATGTATATTATGTTTTCTCAAGTTTGTGCATATTTTACATTTGTCTGAAATTCATTGGTGTACTGTGACTCGTGTTTTCTAAAAGGTCAATGCGCATTGACTATTCACTCATGCTGATGAAGTGTTTGACGAAATGTCTTATATTCTATTTGACAAGGGTTTAAGCATGTAGAGTCTTAAGTCATTAAAAGCCATCAGATCAAACACTTTAAGTGCAAGATACAATCACATGACTCGAGGCTCAAATAAAGAGGCACGTGATCCAAGGAGAAATCTCAACTAAAGATTCAGCCATGTGGATAGCTTTTCATGAGCATTTGACATGTGTACTCCCAGCAGTGCACGCTTTTCAAAATTCCTTGAGTGGGAACACTTTTCCCACCCGCCCAACTCTCGCCAAGCTATAAATAGAAGCCTAGTCTCTCAAATGAAGGAAGAACTTCAGGAGGTAGGCTTCATCAGCAGCCAAGTCCCCCATGACATTTACATAGTAGGCAATGTGCTCCCTAGAAGACCCTTTCCCATTGAACTTTTCAAACTTCGGCGATTTGGTGATGCCAGTCGGCAGCTTCTTTGCGGCATAGTGAGCCAAATAGGGCACTCGATAGACGTTAAATGGCATTTGATCCCCGTCGCCCCTTTCTGCTAGCTTCATGTCTATCATTTGTTCCAGCATTAACCGGCTGACTGTTGCTTGGTCGACCGGGCTTGGATAGAAATGGGTGGGCTGCGCAACCGGGGTGGTCAATACAGTTGCCTGAGGGGCCATGTGAGACCCCTGGGGAAGTGAGATCTATGGCAGGGCCAGTGCCGCGTATTGTGCTTGTTGCAGGGGCACGCCCCCAGGGAAGCTGGGGGTTGATGGGAATGTCGCAACCTGCAGAGTCGCTTCAGAAGATTGCCCGTTGCCTCTGGGCACCTCCAGTAGAACCTCGGTCTGCCCGAACATCAAGGGCTGTGTATTCCTCTCGTTCAGTTGTCTCTTCAGCGATTCAATCTCTCGCTGGTACTATTGTATCATGTATAGCATAGCGGGGTCAATTGTGGAGGGAGCGGGCATGCCCCTTATCTCTTCGGCCGGGGCATCCTCGGATGATGTGGAGAGTCCGTCACTTGTGCCCTCGGTGGTGACAACATTGGCTGCCAGGGCCATTGAAGGTTCTTCAGAGAAAGTCTCTTCGACGCTTGCCTGCGTCGCTTCACTCGCCCCTCTTCCTCTCCTGGTGAGGGGACTGGGCCTGGCGGCGAGCCTGGCCACTTCTTCAGGGCCGGTAGGCAAATTCGCATAACGACTAGGGACTCCTGCCATGTTGCAGGTGAAAATTCTCCCATTCCTATTTATTTTCACCATCCTTCTTGACGACTTATTTGGGAACACCAGTCTGTCGAAAACTGATCATTGGGGTGGTGCTTCCTCCCGCACAGGGGACTGGCGTCATTCCTCTGACCGATTTCTTGATTCTGCGTTAGGCACAGGTTAGACTTCTTCTTCTTCTCGAAAGGTAGAGGCCACTGCCCCTAGCAGTCTCTGACGACCCATAGGGGTGCTACCCGGGCCTCGGAGGTAGTTTCTCATGGCTTGGGGATTGAATACTGGATACCAAGACTGGGGACTGGGGGTTGGATGTTGGGTATTGGGCTTAGAGACTTGGAGCTGAGTGCTGGAGGCCTGCCTGGGTGAGGCATTCTGGCCTATTACTGGAAGTTGGGAGCTAGAAGCTGGAGATTAGGGACTGGATATTAGACACTGGACACTGAGGGCTGGGGACTGGGGATTGGAATTGGAACAGGATACTTAGACTAGATGCTGGTGGCTGGAGCCAAAGTCGGATTAGGAACCAGATAATGGAACTAGCTATTGAAGCCTAGACCTGGAGCTGAATATTGGAGACTGGACACTGGAACTCGATACTGGCGACTAGGTACTGGAACTGGGTCTTGGGGACTAGGTACTAGAGCTGGAGCTGGAGCTGGAGTTGGATGCTGGGGACTGGATACTGGAATTGGCTCTTGGAGGCTAGATACTGGATGCTAGATATAGGAATGGGATGTTAGAATATGGATATTGGACTGAACCCTGGAGCTAGATGCTAAGGGCAGGATAGTGGAAATAGGTACTAGAAACTCGGTATGCGAATCGAATACTGGGAGTTGGATGCTGAAACTGGATACTGGAAATTGAGTGTCAGAACTGGATACAAGAAGTCAGATATTGGGAATTGGAAGCTAGAAGCGAGATACTGGGGATTGTCAGTTGAAAGTGAGATACTGGGACCGGAGGCTGGAAGCTGGATACTGAAAACCAGAGGTTGAAAGCTGGATACTGGAAGCTGGAAGGTAGAGACTAGAAGTTGGAAGCTGGAAACTGGAAGCTGGATATTGAAGACTGGAAGCTGAAGATGGGATACTGTGATTGGAGGATGGAAGCTGGATACTTAATCTGGATACTGAAAATTGGATATTGGAGGCTTGCCTGTATGAGGCGTGCTGGCCTGTTGTTGGAACTAGAGCTAGACGTTAGAGACTAGATACTTGGATTGGATCCTGGGAGCTGGATATTGGCAGATGGATACAGGAACTAGATGCTGGAATCTGGATATTGGAACTGGAAGCTAGAACTGGAGGCTGGAAGCGGGGTACTGGCACTGGATACTGGAAACTGGGGTACTTGAACTGGGTCTGGAGGTTAGGTACAAGAACTAGGTACTGGAAATTAGATACTGGAAGCTGTATGAAAGCACCTCCACGCTGGGAGGGGGAACTTGGGGAGGGGCACACGATACAACACTACCCTCACACAGGAGGGGGGGTACACGAGGGAGGGGAGATGGGCCTGCTGCCCTATGTTTGTCCTGCTGGATAGAACCAAATTGATCCGAGCAGTACCCTGCACACAAGGGTCTGAAAAGGATGCTGCTTGCCCAGACGAAGCTTGAGAAGTGTAGATGCACTCCTGAAAGTTTGGCATTGTTCTGAGGTCGCAGGAGGGTGGGACGGGCTGTGGAAGACAGCCTATGCGAATCTATCCTACAGGACTGGTCTACGTAATAGGCGTGCAGAGGGTAGTGAGCTCTCCACCAGACTCCGAACGATGCAAGACAAGTGGGTTTAGATGATAGATAGACAGAACTACGTACCCTAAAAAGATGAGCACCAACGAAGCACCGAGCTGGGCGTGGTCGGCACTTTGGTGGGGCTCTGGATTCTGGGTAAGCACTCAGATGCAGTCCGGTTGCACATGGTGGCACAAGTAGCACCGAATGCGGAACATGACAAAACCACCTGGGTTGGTTTTAGGACATTGAGAGGTACAACTCCAAAGAAGATAGTTCCGCCATAAAACCAGCGTAGAAGATGTGTAACGATCTACAAGCCTGCTACACACCCTGGGCAGACTGGTTCGTACCAGCTTCGTCCAGTCGTACAAGAACGGACACCACAGACTGTGCCGACATCAGAATGGGGCAAAACTACCTCTGGAACGTAGAGGATGCTAGAAGAACCAACCCTTAGAAGAGAGTTTAGGCTGAATCGTGCCTTAGAAGTCGGTGCAGCCTCTGCCAATCAGACCTCAGGTTCTATCTTGAATATGGCGCAGCCACACGAGAATGGGTGACGCGATCAGGTCCGAGGTCGGAATGGGGTAGGAAAACATCTGGAGCGAAGCTGGATCGAAGAAGAACAACTCCACAAAAGGGAGTTTGCATTGATTCATGCTTTGGAAGACATGGTAGATGGTGTAAGCCAGGCCTCAGAGCCAGACTTGAATCTGTAGCAACAGATCAATGATTCCACTACGCCGAGGGGTGGGCGACGTTGTGGAACCTCCAGGGTCGCTATGGATGAACTTGGGAGAGGAGGGGTGTGTGGGAAGCAGAGGATTGAGATACCACAATGGAAATGGGAGTGTATCACCATGGATTTTGTTACAGGCTTGCCTCGATCATCAAAGGGTAATGATTCTATTTGGATGATTGTGGATCGATTCTCGAAGACTGCACATTTTCTAGCCATGAAGAAGAAACAGTCTGCGGAGAGCTTAGCACGTCTCTATATTGAGAACATGGTCAAATTGCATTGAGTTCCAAAGTCTATTATCTTAGATCGGGATCCTCGCTTCACGTCAAGACTTTGGCAAGGATTGCAGAATGCTTTTGGGTCCCAGTTGAAGCTCAGCTCGGCATATCACTCCCAGACAAATGGTCAGTCTAAAAGGAGCATTCGCACTTTGGAGGATATGTTGAGTGCCTGTGTTCTTGATTGGAGGGGAGATTGGGAGCGACATCTACCGTTGGTAGAATTTGCTTACAATAATAGTTATCATGCAAGTATAGGCATGGCTCCATTCAAGGCTTTATATGGAAGGCCATGTAGATCTCCTCTATGTTTAGAAGAGGTTGATGGTAGGCGGCTGATCGGGCCCGAAGTGGTGCAAGGAACATCTAAGAAGATTCAGCAAATTCAGAAAAGATTGAAAGCAGCCCAAGATCAGTAGAAGAGCTATGCAAATAACAGAAGGAAGGATCTGGACTTTGTAGCAGGCGAGCATATTTCCCTCAAGGTGTCACCAATTAAGGGAGTGTCAAGATTCGACAATCGAGGGAAGTTGCAGCCAAGATTCATTGGACCTTTTAAGATTCTGGACAAAGTAGGGAACATGGCATATCAGTTGGCTTTACCTCCATCCATGGTGGCCATTCATCTAGTGTTCCACGTATCCATGCTCTGTAAGTATGTCCATGATCCATCACACATTATCAGCTATGAAGGTTTGGAGTTCCAATCAGATTTGTCATTTGAGGAACAACCAGTCAAGATTTTAGATCGCAAGGAGCAAGCTCTTAGATCGAAATCTATTCCTTTCGTGAAGGTCCTAAGGAGAAATGTGTCTCATGAGGAGGATTCGTGGGAGCTCGAAGATGAGATGAAGAAGATGTATCCCTATCTGTTTGGTAAGTGCTTCACTTTAAACTTCGGGACGAAGTTTCTTTTAAGGGGGAGAGGGTGTAGTACCTGAGAGTTTTATCGTCGCATGGCATCTGGAACATTTCATTCGCCATTTCTGGACTTCGATCCGAGACTTTGCGGGCCTTCCGGCATAAGCCGCTAGTGTGCTGAAACCCCGGCTCTTCTTTGATTCACCTCTCGGCATGGCCGATCATGGATGTCTTCCGTCCGGGGGCTCCTTTGATGGGTAGCGGGCTGCCAAGTGGGTTCTCGTTCTGGCTAAACGAGGTATGGGTTTATTCGGCCTTCCCACCTTCGACTCGCACGTAGATGCGAGTGCCGCAGGTGCCGTGAGATCCTCGTCGTCATTTTTTTGAAGTCCACAGGGTGGTGAGCAGGGTGGGCCGTGTGTGTGCGTGAGGGTCAGAGAGAGGAGGTCGACGGGATGGGCTCTGCGGCGGCGAGGGGGGTGGCTGTGCGGTTGGCAGAGAGAAGGAGAGGGGGAGGTTCGGTGGTGGTGAGAAGAGAGAGGGAGGAGAGAGGAGATGGTGCTAGGGTGGTGTTGGCTGTGTGAATTAGAGAAAGAGATGGGGAGCGACTAAGTTGAGAAAGGGAGGAAGGAGGTAGTCGGCCGACAAGGGATGTACAGTGGGAGAGAGAGACGGTGGAGAGGCTGTGGGTTGGCAGGAGGGTGGCGGTCGACGGGAAGTCATCGGCGGAGGGAAGGTGTGGGAGACGACAATGAGCTTGCGAGCGTGGTGTCGGTTGAGGAGGGGGAGCGGGTGTTGGCGTATGCAGAGGAGACAGAGTGGGGTGGGGTGGAGAGAGTATGAGGGGGTGCGTAGGCGGCGTCCGTGGGTTGTTCACGGCGGGCTAGCAACGGCGGTGCGAAGGTTGCATGGGGAGGAGGGTGTATGACGGGGGATCATGTCGGCGAGGAAGGTGGTGGGAGGGAGAGAGAGATGGTGGGGGAGGCTCGTCGCGGCGGGTGGCCGGTGGAGGCTGGGATGAGAGGGAGTGGAGGAGAGGGACGGGGGGTTTCTGCATGCAGGGGAGTGTGAGAGGGAGAGCCAGAGGGTGGCCACGGTGGTCGAAGATGCGAGAAGGGAGGCATCCGGCGTGGAGAGAAAGAAATGGAGATAGAGAGGGATCCGTGCGTGGGAGGGAGAGAGACACCCCCGAAGAAAAATGGAGAGAGAGAGAAATCGGCTTATTTATAGGTGGTGGTGTGATCTGCTCAGACGTTCTCCTCTCGTGGGATGTGGATCATCTCGAAATGGGAGAATTCCTCTACCACGGCCTTGGCTCGCTCCAAGTATTTAACCATGGAGGGTTCACGCGCTTCGAATTCTCCCTTTACCTGGTTGGCGATGAGCATGGAGTCACTGTATGCTCGCACGCTGGTCGCCCCTAACTGTTTTGCCATGCGTAGCCCTGAGAGGAGTGCCTCGTATTCAGCTACGTTGTTTGTGGTCGGGAAGTTGAATCACAAAGCGTATTGAAGTTCTAGCCTTTCTAGTGAAAGTAGGACCAACCCTGCTCCGCTACCCGTGGCGCAGGACGATCCGTCGACGTACAGCTCCTACGTAGGCCTGGAAGATTGCTCAGGTGAGTCTTCCACCGGTATGGTGCATTCGGCGACGAAGTCGGCGAGAGCCTAAGCTTTGATCGTAGTCCTCAGTCGGAACTTGACGTCGAATTCTCCCAACTCGATACTCCATTTGACCAACCTTCCGGAAGCGTCGAGATTCTGGAGGATTTGGCAGAGCTACTGGTCGGTGAGGATGACGATTGGGTGAGGCAAGAAGTATGGTCGTAGTTTGTGAGCGCCCGTAATGAGCGCTAGGGTGAACTTCTCAGTTCGTGAGTACCGAAATTTCGGTCCTTGTAACGCTCAACTAATGTAGTAGACGGGCCTCATGACCCCTGCTTCTTCCCGTGTGAGCACGACACTCATTGTGTTCGGCATCACAGAAAGGTACAGGAATAGTTGTTCTCCCTTTTGTGGTTTAGCGAGGACGGGAGGGGTTGCTAGGTAGCGTTTTAATTCTTCGAACGCATGCTTGCACTCTTGGTCCCAGTCGATCTGCCCTTTCTTCTCCGACGCTTGATTGGCTTTCTTGATCAACCAAAAAAAGGAGAGGAATCGTTCGGCGGCTCGGGATAGGAACCGAGCCAAGGCGGCGACGCGCCCGGTGAGGCACTGTATGTCCCTTACTCGCCCTGGTCACTGCATTTCCAGTACTACTCAGATTTGGTCGGGGTTGGCTTCGATCCCCCTGTGGGTGACGAGGAAGGCCAGATGATGGGAATCGAGTCCATGCATCCACATTTTATTTTTACCTTTATGTACTTTTATTTTTATTTATGTCCTTGCATAATCCGTGTGATCAAGATTCCCCTGGAACTATCACTGTTTTTGATAAAGGGTAACTCAAATTCCAGGTTTATCAGAACCACAAGGTCCTTGATATGCTATAATAACGTAAATACCATATAATACTAATGCATACAGGGAGAAGATACAGAGGATGATGATGCTGATGCCAAACCCGAGCGCCATGAGATCTGCATAACCTGCCTTTCTTGCGCTCAAATATCATTAGCTTACAAAGTTCATAAGAATATAATGCACATTGTCGTTAAATAATCCAAGAGAGAATATGAATCATGAATTTCTTGAAAATGACGCCTTCCATAGAGGCGCTATACTAAAAAATGACGATAGTCAAAAGGTCTTTATTTACGTTCACTGTTCGTCTTGGAAATGGATCAGAACTGTCGGAAATGACGCCCATTGTCGCATGGCGTTAGTTATATGACGAACTCATTCAAGGCATTACTTAAACAAATGATGACATTCAAAACGCTGTTATTCAAGCACAGTGTTTGATTCGGAAACAGATACCAATTGGAATGAATGACACCATTTTTGAAGGCGTTGATCAAAAGACGCCCCTGAGACAGGTGCATTTTAAACAAATGACGCCAGTTATCATGCCGTCAATTACTGTGACTTCTGACCCCTTTTCAGAAACGAAACAACCAGAGAGCTATTCGATTCAAACTGTGACTGCAAAGTGCTGCGTCTGAACAGTATAAATAGGACTGGCTTGCTCCTTTTTTAAGCGTTCAAATGAAACTTGCCCGAGAGCTTGCTGTAGGAATAGAGAATCAGAGAAGTAAAAGATGGACAGGGCGATGCAACCCCATGCAAAGAAGCCTAAGGTGTCTTTTGCTAGAATCTGTGAGATTGAAGGTCATATAAGTGGGAGAATTGCCATGAACCAAGTAAGTTTGAAAATTTTAAGTTATATCAAAGTTTCTTCTCCTTCTCCTCCATTCACTTTATCATCAATTCTAATCTCCTTTCTTCCTCTTTCTTTTCTTATTTTCTTTCACCTCAGGACTACCCTAACATCCCCAGGGCAAGGAGGTTCACAAAGAACAAATGGCTTCCTCTCCTCCTTTCCAAATTCTCTTTAGACATGAGGGCTTACCTCTCAAGATGGCACCTTCTAGGCCTTGTGCAAACACTGAAATGACGACACTCTCAGGGCCGTTAATTAAAATGACGCCATGTGGAGAGCCGTCATTCCTGATTTTTCAGAAAATCTTCCATATTTAAATAGAGAAAACAACGACCTCCAAAAAGGCGCCATTAGAGAGCAACGCCTCCATGAAAGGTGTTATTTGAAGGAATTATCCAAACGAATCTTCACAAAATCAGAAACATCAGGAAATGACGCCTCTATGAAAGGGCGTGTTTTACTTAAAGGACGACCCTGAAAAAGTCATTATTTATGAAATGACGCCTTTGATTAAGGCGGTATTTATAAAAAATGTAGAAAAACTCCATATTAAGTAAATATTGAAGTCCAATCTGATTATCACAAAGTAATATAAAATTTAACCAACATAGCATCAAATTTGCGTGTCTATAGTGAAGCCCTGCATCTCTACCTCTCGGCGACCCCGTCCACAATAAGCTCGGTCCTAGTTAGGAATGACGCGGGAGTCGAGAGACCGGTCTATTATACCAGCAAGGTGCTTAATGGGGCTGAAAGGAGGTAACCCGCAACTGAGAGACTCGTGCTAGCATTGGTTACCTCAGCCAAGCACCTTCGACCCTACTTCCAAGGGCACTCCATCATCATACTTATCGACGAACCCCTGAAGAGGGTCCTTGTGCATCCCGAAGCCTCAGGACGCCTCATCAAATGGGCCATCATGCTTGGGGCCTACGACATTTCGTACCAGCCTTGCTCGGCCATCAAGGGACAAGCACTCGCGGACTTCATCGCTGAGAGCACCATCCCGACCGAGGAAAAGCTCGCGACTGCACCTGGGCCAACCTAGGATCTATTTGTTGAGGGCTTCTCAAACTCGACCGGGAGCGGTGCTGGCATTTTCCTTAAGTGCCCCGAAGGAGTCGAGCTACAGTATGCCTTAAAGTTCAACTTCCAGGAGTCTAACAATGCCTCAGAATACGAAGCTCTTATCTCAGGGGCCCAGATGGCCCGACGGTTAGGGGCTGAGAGGGTAAGGATTTACGCTGACTCCCAGTTAGTCCCTAGTCGAATCAACGGTGATTACTCCGCTCGGGAAGAACCAATGATCAAATACCTCCAATTGGTCAAGGGGTTGGCACAATAGTTCGAGGGCTTTGAGGTAGTCCAAAGGAAATTACATAAGACATGACTCAATAAAAGGGAAATTACATATGATAATATAGTCGGACTCCTCAAAGTGATGTCGGCGATCCTAGCCAAAGAGAGCACTGTGAGATGCCCTCATCATTGTCGACTGTGGCTTGGCCTCCATCTTCTATTTTCGGGGGCGCAGTCTGGAGTTCGACAAAGTCTGGCACATCATCTTCAAGCTGGAGCACCTCGAGCTCTTCATTTTGTTTGGCCTTGGTCTTGTCCGTGACTTTTATTTTAGCCAACGATGGCTATATACATTGTTCTGTTAGCAGGTTTGTCACCGCTGTAATTTCAAAAGATGAATCGATAGCTTCAGCCCTTGTAGATGCATTTGCAGTCTCGAAGGACTGATGATTGTTTGTTGCTGAGCCGGAGCAGCACTGCAGCTTTACAGTACAAGGTGGGAAGGTCCCACATCGTTGGATCACCATATCCCCGGTGGAAGTAGCTTTTTCATTTCTAGTAGTAAGCACCTCTAGATCAGTTTTAGCAGAAGCTCCGCTGATCGGTGCGAGAGGCATTGACACCATCATCAGAGGAGGGCCACTGGAGGGAGGCGACCCTATTTCTTCAACATCTTTGGCTTCGCTACTACTAGCCATATCAAATTTGGCCTGAAGAGCCACTTCTTCAGGGAAAACTTGCTCCCAGCATCGGCAAGGAGTTAGGGCTTTTGCTTCTAAGTCTCTTGGTTGCACTGGTTCAACATGTTTGGCTTCTACTGGGTACTCATCGAAAGTTGCCGCCAGTGAGTCATCTTCAGTTGGGTAGAAAGTGGAGATGGTGTCCACTTCATAATGCCCCGCTATAATAGTATTCTTCAAGGGTGAAGCCCAACCCTTGGTGCTGAGAGACACGTCTCAATTCCTTGTCCAAGCTTGCGGGGTAGCATAGCTTCTGGAAGGCTTCCTCCTTCTTGCCGGGCTGGCCGGAGGGGATGTGCTACTTCTGGAACATTCTGGTCATCTGATTTGTTGTAAATGCCAACCCTTGAATGGGAACTGACGGGTCTTCTATGTCTTCGGATAAATGACAATCAATGTCTTTTCGGGTAGGGTGCTCCTCAGCTGTATAAAACAAGCTATTGGGGCCGTCTATCTGTGCCACCTCCCATGCTTTGAAAGGCTCGACAGTAGTGTTATCGAGACCAAGAATCATCTTGGTAAGGCCTTTTGGGACCCTGATGTGGTCGTGCTACTGATCGACCTCAGCTTCATTGACTTTAGGGTAGATGGTGGGAGGTGCCACTCTGCCTACATCTCTGATGATGGTGATGTGCGAGACCGTCTTGGGATTAACATACCCATGCGACAACGATGGGAACCAGTCACCGTCGGAGGTGCTTTTCAATGTGCTGGCAGGGGTCTTGGCCTCGGAGGTCCTTTACGACTACTCTGCATATAGAGGAGCGTCCGCCAGGTGACACTCGAACACTTCGAAAGGGTGAAGGTCAATAAATATCCTCTCCTCCTTCCCTTCTAGGTTGTACTTGAAGCACTGATGGAGCGTGGATGGCACCATCATGTTTTCATGCAGCCAGGGGCGGCCGAGCAACGCCTTGTACGAAGTGCGAAAGTCGATGACATGGAATCACACCTTTGTTATGAGGTCTTCCAAGGTGAGTTTGAACTCTACTACTCCCAGCGACACTTCACACTTTTGGTTGAAGCTGACGATATGCATATCTCCAGCCTTGTCAAGGCGCACATTAAAGTAGTGCCTCTGATATATCCTATAGGGCAACATGTTGACAGCTGCTCTAGGATCAACCAAGATTCTGTTCAGCCCTCGACCATTCAGACGCCCTTTCATATACAACGGCCTGTTGTGGCTGATAGTGGAGAGTAGCATGTCCTCCTGAGTGAAGGTCACGTTGGCCTCTGGCAGTGCTTCAGCCAAACATGTTTCATATTAAGCAGGCATCTGCAAGGCAGTGATGATCGCCTATCGGGTCTCTTCACTTAGAGAAAGGATCTCCCAGATTGTGAACCTCGTCGAGAGCTTCTTGAGTAGCTTCATTATCTTGCTTCCAGCTCGGACATTAGACAGCTTCATTTCTTCTACCCACTTAGGCTTGGAAGGGTTCTAAATCGTGGCCCCTGACGGACTTGCCTCATCAAGCTCTGATTCTCCCTCTTTTTGCTTGGTGTCATCTTCTTGCTGCCCTTCATTGGCTACCGCCGGGTGAGCTGTATCTTCATCCGAAATTTTAGAGGGTTGTTGGAGTTGCGGGTGAGTATTCCTGATTGTAGGGTTGGCATCCTGGCACGGTTACTTCCCCTTTGACATTTTCAGAAATTCCAGAAAGGAAGGGATGGCAATGTTGCCCCCACTCTAGCTGTAAAGACCCGATAGAGGAGGGATCTGGGCTCTGTTGACCTCCGGAGGAGGTATCTTATAGGGTTGTTCGCCCCTGAATATAATATTGTGGTTAGTAGGCGGCTGGCGCGCCCATTTTCGGCCTGACCGGGTTGCATGAGTAGCAGTCACAGCTTCGGCCTGGCTTCCCTTGGCAGCAGGTGTGAAGCATATCTCTTCTTCATCCTCTCCACTAGGCAAGTTGAAGAGGGTCGAGAGGGTATTGCGGAATAAAATCAGTTCCTTCTTGGCCTTGCCGGCCTTTCTTTTCTTCTTTCATTTCTTCTTCTTTTACTCAGCTGCCGCTTGCCCCTAGAACAGGCTGCCCTCCTTGTCAGATGCCTTATCAGCCTCCTCCTCCCGCTTGAGTGAAAGCTGTTCTATCTCCTGCCACGGGACGTGGTCTCGTATTAGTAGAGGCTTCAGTTCAGGCTATACATATTCATTCAACCCATCTATATAATTTTGTAACCTCCGGGCTTCAAGGCTGACTTCCTTGGTTACTGGCAGCGGAATCTGTCTCCTCCGGTTATGTGTAGGTATTCTGATGACTGTAGGTGGGTTGATCCACACAGGTGCTGCCACTGGGGGAGCGGGTCATGGTGTGATGCCACGGATACGTGCCCCCGTTTTCGGACTAGGTGTATTCTTCTCCTTGTTCTTTGCAGGGACCTGCTGCCATCCCTGTTGTTCTTTTATAGGTGCCAAGAAATAGGCTTCATAGGTATGCCGAGTGTTGGCTTTTGTGACCTCTTCGGGCAGTGCCTGGTATAACGAGACCATGTTAACTGCAACTCTTCTCAAAGGCACTTCATGAGATTGTGGAGGGTCCACCTTGTACTCCCCCAAATCTATCTCCTCTTTCTTCACCATGCCTTCGATGATGTCCTTGAAGACATAGCAGTCTTCAATTGGATGCCCCAACATCTGATGATAGGGGCAAAATCTTGGACTGTCTTTTCTTTTAAGGTCCTCTGGCATTACATCTGTTTGTGCATCGCATGATCACCTTTTATTTCCCATTTGCATTGCATGCATGTGCATTTCACGTTTACTTTTTGTTTCAATCTTGTTAATAAGATTTAGCCCCCTGACCTTGCATCGAGGAAGGTGCGATTTCTTTTAGGCAAGGGGCTAAAATCAAGACTACACTAACCTTTTTCCCTTTTAAGTGCAGTTGAAATAGGTAAAAAGGGAACCACAGTGAAGGCAATCAAACCAAGCGTACACTGGAGAACATTTGCTTCATTTCCAAAAAAACATGTCGATTACATTCCATTCATTAAAAAATTTCTAGGCGCATACCCCCAGTATACAAGACAGTCATCTACCCAATATCCTCCATCTCTCTGCTCCTCTTCTGGGTGAGGCTGGCTATGTCGGCTACTCACCTCATCCTCACCTCGGTCCTGTCACTCTCTCGACCTCGGAGGCGGAGAGGTCCCTGAAGCCATCGGCTGAGCTGGCCACGATGCCTCAAGAGGACAGAGGCCTAGCTTTAAAAGCTCCCTCCATGAGAAGGCCAAAGACCCTCCGGTCTACACTGACTCCGAAAGGGTAGCATGTCTGCCCGCAGCCTCTCCTGGAACAACCCTGCTCTGGTACTTCTATAGTACCCGCAGATGTAGGGTCTCTAGCTAATCGAGAGCTCGTCGCTCTCGAACCACTACCTCCACCTCTCGGGCCTGAGCCTCTCTCTCCTTTGTCTCGACTAGGCAACCTCGCAACATCATGTCGGTCTCCACCTCGCCTAAGCGCTGCGTCAGGTCCTCGACGTGTGTGTCCAGCTCTCGTTGGGAGGCTAAGCTAGCCTCTAGCTCCCTCCACTGCAGGATTTAGCATGCACAGATACACAAGTCAATGGAAGATAAAGACTATTCTAAACAAAAGTGCTTAGACCATACCATGTCAGTCAACTCCACCTTCCTCACCTCGGCCCTCTCCAGAGCAGCCTCCAGGCGAGCCTCTAGATCCTCCACTCCCTCCACTTGGGATGATGGTTGTAATGACTCGGAGATCCGGATACTCGTAAATCGATACCAAGAACTCAGGGAAGCCACCCAAGAGGCTGATGAGGCCTCGTCAGAGTTGGAGGGTTTTGTCGAGGTAATGCATAACGAATTGGAAATATCCTTCCTCCATTAAATACTCAGCAATCGACAATTTCTTCACAGTAGAAATAGACGTCTTCCTAACTTACTAAAGATATTTAGAATGCGTGGCATTGACCGCGAGCCGGCCAAGTAGACTGCACAGGTCAATCCTCCTGATCAGTTGAGAGTAATAACCACACTCCGAGCTAGAGGCCTTAGAATGGTAGAAAGTAAGTTGAAAAGAAGCTGGCCAACATGAACTACAAGTCAGATCTTTTAATTAGTTGATTGAGCACAATTGATTACCACTCCATAAGCATGTGCTTGATGCGGTCAAAAGGCCAGCTTCCCACACAATTAACGGAGGAATTGTGTGGGTGTGTGCATATACAGATGAGGCACGCAACCCTCCGGGGCCACTCCCGGTTGTCATTAATTAATTAGAACGATTTCCACAGAAGAGACAACGACTCCAATTGGATCGACTACGCTGTCAAGGAAGCGGTCAGTGGATGAGGAAGGGGGGGATTTGATGATTCCATTAAACGTATTCTAAGAGCACATGCAGGCCAGTCTGGACATGACCCGAGAACACCCCCACAGCAAGAAAGTGGTGGGAAGCCTCTCTTGGGTCTTACATATGGTCATGGGGGTCTGCATGCGGCCGCGAGGGGATGGGCCGGGCGGCGTTGGAAGACTTGTATGCCACAACGACTTGGCAGTCTTTGGAGTCTTCTGTCTCTCCAAGCAGGAAGATGTGTGGGAAAGCGTGTGGTGGGATAGATGATGCAGAGCGGTCTGTGCTCGAGGTGGACTATGGATGGTGAAAGGAATTGTATGTTCTCCTTTGGCTTGCTATAAATTCGAAGCAACGCCTCTGTGGGTGGTGCGATATTGAGGGACTTGAGATCCTCAATTAGTTGAAGGTCATATTGACAGAGCGTCGAAGAGGTGCTGCGCTCGTATCCATGGCCTTCAACAGGCAGCTCCAAGTGCTTGCCACTCTACTCCTACTTGCGATAGTAACACCAAGCCCAACAAGTAATTGCGCTTCTCTCTCTCTCTCTCTCTCTCTCTCTCTCTCTCTCTCACTCGGGCAAACGAATCTTCCTTTCTTTGCTATGGAAAAAGTTCTTCAAATCAAAGTACGTACCAACAGTTAGATTAGGGGGGACTTCATTTAGTGTGCAGAGGAGGAGCGGGTGGTGTTGGCCACGCATCAATTGCAGGGGTCAGCTCGATCTTGGTGGACGTCAGAGTGGGAGGCAGCGTTCCGGTCTCGTCCCCTTCGGCAGATCATGTGGCAGGAGTTCGTCGTGGCATTCGAGCGTGCCTTCTGTTCATCTTTTGCCAGGTCGCAGAGGTTGTGTGAGTTTCTGGAGCTGTCCCAGGGTGACATGTCAGTGATGTAGTATCGCTCCAGGTTTATTGAGCTTGGTCGTTATGTTTCTCACATCATGGCGGATGAGGAGGTGTAGACTGAGCAGTTTGTTGGTGGTCTGAGGGTAGAGTTGAGGCATCATCTTCTTGCGTCTGGTTTGACCACCTTGGATGCAGCTTGCAAGGCAACAGCGGCGCTGGAGAGAGATTTGTTGAAGGTTCGAGGGCAAGGCAGAGCTGGTTAGGTTCAGGCAAGTTCCAGCCAGCCGATGGAGGTTTAGTAGCAGACTCAGCAGGTGATTCCGTGACAGTGCAGTCTGTGGCTCCCATGCTAGAGTCGTCGTCCTTTAGCTCGAAGCTCAAGAAGCTGCTCAAGGAAGCTGGTTTAGGTAGGAGGTGACGAGGTCGCAAGGAGCCGCAGCAGGAGTCGTTGGGCAGTGTCCAGCAGCTTGTGGCTATTCAACGTCAGGGTTCGGTGAGTGGTGCTCGGGGCGGGTGTCCCAGGTGCGGTGGTTCTCATCTAGGCAGGCAGTGTTCGACGCCCGTGGTTTGTTTCAGGTGCAACCTGCCAGGGCACATGGCACGTGACTGTCCGCAGAGACCGAGTCAGCCACTTGGGTTTCAGCAGCAGTAGTAGTTTCAGCCCCAGCAGATGCCATCACAGTCGCAGCAGTACCAGCGACAGGAGCAATTTCCTCAGTTGTCTCGGTCAGCGACTATGGAGAGGCAGAGATCCCGAGGCAGAGTGACCCACATGACCAGAGCGGAGGTTGAGGCATCGCAGTTAGTGGAAGGTACTCTTTCGATTTTAGGTTGTGCGGCTCGTGTTTTGTTCGATTTGGGTGCTTCTCATTCATTCATTTCGGAGGATTTTGCTCTGAGCGTGGAGGACTCAGTGACCGAGGTGTCCTGTGACATGGCGGTGGAGTTACCTACTGGCGATTTCGTGCACCCCTTCACCAATCACCCCTCCGCCAGCACCCATCAAGCCTTCCACCCCCATTATTTCCCCCATTTCCACTCCACCCACCTACCCCACCAGGCCGATTGGGAGTCCGTCAGTCGTAGTGCCGACGTAAAACCTAGCCCTCAGGAGCGGGCGACTATTCCAGAGAAGTTACCCTTCCACCGGTGCACCTGCACCAATTCCTCCAATTCCTTCCTCAACCATAGTTGAAGTGGAAGAGATCGACCCCATGCCAGGCTCGAAGTATGATCTACTACAGTATTTAGACCGCAAGCCGGCAAAAATATTAGTCTTGGAGTTGATTAGAAGGTCCAAGCTCCACCAGGATGCTGTCAAAGATTTCTTGCACAAGATAATGGTGAGCGAGGATGTGACAGTGGACAGTTTGCCGTTGGTGTTGGCTACGATTACTAGGGGGCCCTCCATTTCATTCTCGGAGTTAGAATTGGCCCCCTAGAGGCATGACAGATGCCATTATGCATTACCATCTCTTTGAACAAAGTGGCAGTTGAATCCGCTCTGGTAGACACGGGAGCATCGATAAATGTGTGTCCATTGAGTACATTGCGTGCCTGTAATATTGCTAAGAACATGCTTTAGCCAACATCGACCACAATAGCAGCCTATGATAACTCCAGATGAGCCTGCTATGGGGTCGTGATGTTACAGGCCGAGCTAGGGCCTCTGAAGATGGACGTGGAATTTTATATGATGGACATAGACCCAATGTTCAAAGCCATTTTGGGTCGCCCATGGATAAACAGTCTGAATGCCGTGCCCTCAACTGCCCATCAGTGCCTAAAGTTCCCATTCCAAGGACGGGTAGTTAAGGTGAAGAGTATCTCCATAGTCTAGGCCGTCAATGCAATTGCAGATAAGATCCTCCCTACTTTATGGCCAAGCAATAAGCCAGTTCTTTCTATTATGGACTTAAATTATCCTTAGGCATATGCATCACGCAAGCCCGCCACTGCACTAGTAGATGTCAAAATTAAGTCCAAGATTCAAGATTCGAAGGGCGGGCATATGATTTTAAAGTTGGGCTATCAGTCGGGCATGGGTGTCGGCGCGCAGTTGTAGGGACAAACTAATCCCGTCCCTAAGGGCAAAAAGATGAGCCGGAGAGGTCTCGACGAAGCAAGGGTCAGATCTATACCTTGCCGAGTCTGAAGAGACCGGCACCGATCGGAGACGAGGGCGCGCCGGGGAGCGTGCGCACCCGACGGACACGCTGCGTCGAGGAAGCTTGCGAAGATCCCTGCTAATACATGTACTATGCTCCACGCAGGGAGGGGGGCTCACGGGGGTGGGGCAATCAATTACACGCACTACCCTCACGTAGGAGGGGGAATCACGGGGAGGGGAAACTAGCTAACGGTCGTACGCCGAGCTCGGTCATCCGATCGAGGTGCAGCCAACTCTGGAATGAAGGTCGAGGGACGCCGAAGGATGTCCAAAGGTCTGGCGCCGAGCCGATGTCACTGGATGGAGATGGCGGCCACAACAGTGGGCCTGTGCAGTTCTGCCACGCAGGACTGATTGGCGCAGTTGTGGTGCATCGGCTGGTACAGGCACTGCCGAACTCCAAACGTGGCGGGACCAGGCCAGGGGCATTTCTAACTGGGAGGTCTACGAGGCCTCAGAAGGGGGCGGCCGTCTGATCAACTCACCGGGCGTGGTCGCAGGGACGGCTGGCATCTGATTTCTGGGTGAGCAGCAGGACAGGATGTCGAAGAATGGTGTAGAACTCCCAGTGCTGATGTCAGAACATGACAAAACTACTTGCGTTGGTTTAGTTTCATCGAGGGCTGAAACTTTGATGAAGATGCCAAGACCTGAAAGGGACAGAAAGAAGGGGTGTCGGGGCCGACTTGACAGCAGCTTGTCCTGGGTGAACAGGGGATCTGGGTCTGGCGCACCTGTGGGTGATTGGACGCCACGGACAGAGATGATGTCAAAAGCAGGTGGGACCACCTCAGTCGTGTCGGTGCTTTGGAGAAGCAGAACTCTCGTGAAGAGAGCTCTGGCTGAATCTTGCCGGGGCGGGCTGTGGAGCTGCTACCAGATGGGACTCAGGTTCAGACCCAAGCTTGGCGCAGTTTCACGAGAACGGGCGGTGCGTCCAGTGCCGAGGTCAGATCGCCGCGGGATCACTTCTGGAACGAAGCTAACTTGATGACGTTCGACGCCACAGAAGGAAGCTTCAGCTGGTTTGCACCGTGGATGCCGGGGCAGTCTCTGCAAGCTCAACCTCTGCTGCAGGTGGGTTGCAGAGGACAGCAGCTCGCAGGTATTCACACGCGATCCCTTTTATTTTGTTATTTTTATTTTGAGGAGTCTCCCTCCTCTGGCGATCATGATCCACCGAGCACCACGTGCTCTCTTCCTTCTCTGAGCACCACGTGCTCCCCTTAGTTCATACTTTAGTGTTACCCGACACATTTTCATTTCACACAAACGTCAAGTGATGGCGCTCACAGATTGGCGATCACGGTGGGACACTTGGTGTTCCTTCTTTTGATTACCCCTTTCATCGGCACCCATGTGTGCCACTCCTCATTTGCCCCACGTGACAGGTTTTTTCCCTTATTCCCTTGGCGCACCACATGCACATCACCCTGGTTACTTATCTGTGGGACCCGTGTTGGTCGTGTGTTTGATTGACTATGTGTTCTTATTAGTGTTGAGGAATTGACGTCCGGCATCTTAGACGCTCATTCTTTTCCGCGTCTCTTTGAGTAGGCGATGTTTCATTTATCTCAAATTTTGTATGATTTGCGTCTTTTTAGGAGGACACTTATTCCATTTTTATTCTGATACTTCCTTTATCTGCACCTTTCTGGGAAGGCGTTATTTTTTGCTTATATATATATAAAAACATTTGAATCATAGCCGGACTGGACTGGCGCTATTTCAATTAGCATTCGGTCTCCTGGACGCTATTTCCCGTCACAGTAGCTGTTTGCATCCTGATACCTATGATTGGTTGTTTGAGACCCTGCTTGCTGTTCCTGCTACACTTTTGCTATCATTACATTTGATACGCATGTAAATTTGCTGTTGTGACATCACTGTTCTTGCCATTGCTCCCGCCATTGTTATACTGCCACTGCTACCCATTACTATCGTCGTACTGCTTGCTTTCACCTGCTGTTTGGGTTTTGGGTATAAATTGCTTCTATCGTTGTTGTGACACCTGCTTCACCCACTATCATTGTTACGAAGGCTTGTATCATTGTGTCTCATTCTGATAGTCATTTGGCATTATTGTTGTCATTGCTATTTTGCCATATTATTGATATTATATCCTTCTGCATCACAGCATTTGGCCAGGGGACCTCCTCCCTCCACCCTTTTTAGGATCCACATCCCTTCTTGGACTTAGAAGGTCCCTCCATTGAGCATTCCGTCTCTTTGGATTGGAGTTTCTTTCCCTCCTCTTCTTCTCTTCCTCTTGTCTTCTCTCTTCGGTGCGTCTCCCTCTGTCTCTGCGGGGTCTCTCTCTTGTTTGCCAGAGAAGAGGGGGTTTTTATACCCCAACGGCAGCAAGCTTGGTCGAAGGCGGGAAGCGACGGGCCTTCAATGCAGGTTTGACTTTGGCCATCCTCGGTGGCAAGGGCTAGCTCGCGTGCCCCCACCTCTGAACGACACCTCAGGAAGCCCTGTCGGATCCTCATTACGCACCGAAGGTCATAGGTTATGGGCATCACGTTTGTCTGCTGGATGCGTCGGGTAAAGGGGTTCAGGGCGTGCCGGTGAAGGGATGGCAGGGTGTGCCACTGGAAGGCCACCCTGGGCATGCTGCTGGGATGCCACCATGGTGGGTCATTGAAGGGTTGGCAAGCTATGCCGTTGCAGAGCCCTGGAGGAAGCGTGCCGCTGGAGGAAGCTCATCGGGGGTGTGCCAGCGAAGGGGCCGTTGGAAGTGTGCCGCTGAAGGGCGCATTGTGAGCGTGCCGCTGTAAGGGCGCGAGGGCGCGTGCCAGTGAAGGACCCAGGGGGTGTGCCGGTGAAGGCCTTGGATGGAGTGTGCCGCAGGAGGGCTTGAACTAGTGTGCCGTTGAGGTAGACTTGGGCCCATTTTGAGCCCGGTTAACGATCCATTTAGTTCTCTTCGGGGCCCACGGATTGTGAGCTTTCTGGGGGCTGGTTTCTCTTCGCTATCGTGACTCCGAGGATGGTTTCACGATAGTGTATTGTTCATTCGGAGAGTCCGGCTGGCCCGTCCTTTCCGTAGTTCCTTCGGTTGAAGTTATTTTGTTGATGCTGGCCTCATCGGGATATACAGACGTGTAATTTTACACGTCCACAAATGCCCCCCACCCACAGGTAGGGCGGGCGAAGGATGAGCCGGGCAGTGCCCGTGGGTGTATTCGAATGTTCGGGGTTGTAGTTGAAGCTTCGACGTCTGGGGGGGATGATGATCTCAGCATATGATCTGTTGTCCGTGCTTACGTACACATACAGGGACGCCCGTCGGCACTTGATGACATGCAAACAGAATGTTTTCGTTAAGTATATACTCACCATCGTAAGTTGTTACATATACATAGGTGTTATTTAGCGCATGTATGTATATCTGGGAGAAAAGGGGGGGCGGTCCCACCCTATAAAATTTCATTTTTCCCCAATTTTCTTCCTAATTTGGCTAAGAAAGAAAATGATAATTAACTGGGAGGATACATGGAAGCTTGCGAGCGTGTCTGACTTGAGGAATTCCCCCGTGCTGTCGCTTTGTGCTCTCGTGCCCACGTGTTAGCTTCTCGAACTGGTACGACACCCGAGCCGTGTCGTAGGACTGTAAATTTTACGAACCAGGACTGAGTGGGGTCGTGGGACCACCGGGCTGGAGGGAGGGTGCGGCCACCAAGGAGGTTCACCCTCCCTGGGGCATACGGCCGCCCTTGGGGCGAACTGGCCTCGGGGGAGGTGGTAACCCTAGGGGATGGCCCTCGGGGGTCTTCTTGTGTCATTTGGGGTTGTCCTTTGATGGACTTTGGACCCCGAAAAGTTGGAATGGGCCCGTGGGAGCTGCCATTCTTTGAGTTGTCGTAGCCGCCCGCAAGGTGTTCGGGTAAATGCCCGACACACCCCAGATTGCCGAACGGCTTGAATGGATGGCTGAGGGGCCGCATGACAAGCCTTGGGCTGAAGATGGTAGCTCATGGGAGCTAAGGGGAGGTGCTTTGTGGATGTGGGCTATGCCTCGAGCTACGTGCCACATTGTACGGTGGGTTGTCAAGGTATCCTCAGGTTGGCCCGAGTGCTAGAGTTAAGTGGCTTATTGTTACGTGTCTGAGTGTCGGGGTTGGCCACGACTTGCTGGAGGGTCATTGTAGGACCCAATTGAGGGGCTGGAACCACGGGTCGGCCCATGGTTGGGTGTAGAAGGGCTGGAACATATGCGCCTACAAGGTGTTCGACGAAATGCCAAGCATGCCCGTGTGAGCCGTACATGCGTGCGGTGGGCCTCCAAAGTCTATGGTTGACTTAGTCAGGTCTCCCTTTGACCTTGGAGGATTGAAAGACATGCTTTTGGGCAAGCCCTTGGCCCTTTTTGCTGAGAGCCATGTGGCGTGGCTCGATGTCAGGGTGCCCCCGGGTTGGCCTGGGCGGCGATGCAAGATACGGGCAAGGCCCGTCTGTGAGTGGTCGGAGTTGACTCCGGGGAGTTGCTTGTGTCACCGTGCATCACGGCAAGCCGGTCAGGGCCCTTGTAGGGACCCATGGGTAAGAGGGCCCGAGGGGCGGATCAAAAATATGACTGTTATGTACTCTTATGCAGGATAGAGATGATGCAACAATGATTGCAAGTTTGGGATTCATTTGGTTTATTAGCCTAAGCATTATTGACAGAACTCATGTTATTAGTGTGCTATAGCATTGTGTGATTGTTCATACGGGCTGAATCCGACAGCATGTCCCCTTAACCTTGGATTGTGCCAAGTGGGAATAGGAAACCATCCACACAGAGGCGGGATAGAGTCCATGAAAGAGAGGGCCGTATCAATGCCCAGGTATCACGAGGCGGGTCAGAATCGAGATGATGTGCACATATCAAAGTACTTGATATTACTATTCCCCAAAGAAAAGGAGTTAGTAGAGACCATAGAGAGGTAAGACTCTCTAAACTCGATGGGGTCTGGAGATAATGCGGTATATCGAAGGTTGGAATTCATTTCGGCGGCACCTCCCCTTATTTTGGATCATGCCAAGAGGATATAGGACATCCATCCATGGAGTGCCGGGATGGAAGCCAAAAAAAAGGGACGGGCATATAGCCCGGGATCCGAGAGGATCGAGTCAAGATGATGTTCGCCATCATGGCATTTTGTTAATATTCCCCTTCTTAAGGAACCGCTGGAGAACATGCAGTGGCAGAACTCCGTGGGTCATTGGGGTCAGAAAATGTAGGGGTGAAACCCCATTGATTTAGCTCCTATGGTTCTGAGTGGAATTCCCTGGGTTTCCCTTCTCATGGCAAGGTGAGGGTTCACGGGACATTGAGTGGGAATCGACATGGGACAATTGGGTGTGATGGCCTCGACATAGGTATACCTCGGCGTGAGGATCTCGATGCGAGGGGTCTCGGCACAAGAGTGCCCAGCGCGGGAAGGTTTGGCGTGAATAAAGTACCAGCGCAAGGGGTCACCCTCGGCACGGCCAGCTCTCGGCGCGAGGGTGTAGGCGCCGAGAGAGGGCACATGTGCCGATAGGAACAGGCGCCGAGGGGTCTTTTGAGGGGTTTCAGAGCTCCGAAGGGTTTTCAGGGTTTTCAGGGTTTTTAGGGAATCCTAAACTAAGAAGGCCTTTGGTCCAGGGTATTTTTAGGGCTCTGGATGCTCGGCTCAAGGGATTTCAGAGGCAAGGAACAATGTTGCCTCCCAGCCAGTTGAGGAACCTAGCTCACCGCACTTCCCCCAGGAGGAGGGTCCCCAGGACCAAGAGCGTGAGGCGTCACCGGTGTTGGCAAACAACCCAAGCCCAGCCTCTGGGAGGCCAACCGATGACTGCCAGTCCAACACGGATGGCCAGGGACAACCCTTGTCTAAGCCCAGCAATGATAACCTTCCAGTCCCAGTAGCTTCAACCACCAGCTCTGAGGACCCACGGGTGTACGAAGCCGCCACTAACAATGAAGACTTCGTCGACTTCCACCCTGCACCTCCTGAGCTGGAGGATGGTGGATAGGCAACCATCGACGAGCTCATCGAGATCAATCTGGGCAACGATGAGGCCCCTCAGCCCACATTCCTCAGCGCTCTTCTCACTGAAGCATAGAGGCAGGACTACAAGTAATTCCTGCTCGAATACAAAGACTGCTTCGCCTGATCCCTCTATAGCGGAGCATGATCTGGCTATATCTCCCTCAGCTACGCCAGTTAAACAACCCCAGCGACGCATGTGCCATGAGTTGGAGCACCAGGTCATGACCGAAGTCGATAAAATGGGGGAGGTCGACTTCATCGAGCCGTGTCTCTATCCGGTTTGGCTCGCTAACATCGTCCTAGTTAAAAAGAAAAATGGTCAAGTTCACATCTGCGTCGACTTTTGGGACCTCAACAAAGCCTGTCCAAAGTACGACTTCCCAGTTCCGATCACAGAGACGATGGTCGACATGATCACCTGACATGAAGCCCTATTCTTCATGGATGGGTCATCAGGCTACAACCAAATCTGGATGTCCCTCCGAGACAAGGGCTACACCGCCTTCAGATCCCCCACAGGGATTTTCAACTACAAGTGCATGCCCTTCAGTTTGAAGAATGCCGGCGGTACCTACCAGGGAGCCATGAACAAAATTTTCGATGAGATGTTGCACAACACCATTGGATGCTATGTTGATGACCTCGTCGTCAAAACCAGAAGGTGATAAGACCACCTACGTGATCTGCGTCAAGTCTTCGAACGTCTCCGACAATATGGGCTCAAGAGGAACCCCATGAAATGTGCCTTCGACATATCCAACAACAAATTCCTTGGTTTTGTTGTTTGATACCGAGGAATCGTGGTGGATCCCAACAAGATTTCTTCTTCTTCTTCCTCCTTCCACCTCCAACGTGAGAACCACCCCCCATTTTCCTCCTCTTCTCCATCCAGTGTGCTCGCGGTGGCGCCTACCACCGGCTGTAGATGGCAACGAGGCGACGGCCTGGCGGCAACGGCGGTGATGTGGCAGTCGTGGCGGTTGCGGCTCATGGGAAATCGTGGAGGTTCAGGAGTTCGTAAGGCATTCTTCATTGATCTGTGGTGATCCGGCGCGTCTTGTGCGACCCCGAGGTAGGGTGATGGATCCCTAGCTCCGTAGTTTCCTTCCCCGTGATTTTTAGGCTGAGGTGAGGCTGAGAGAGGGTCATTTGAGCTTGGGGTGGGAAATTCATGCTATGGGGTTTTGAGGGCCGATCTAGTGATTCTATGCGTTAATCGGTGGTTTGAGGGCACCATTGGGGGCCTAGGATCATGGGGACAAGCTTCCCCTTCGTTTCCCCCTCAACTATGGCGGTTTGGGGAGTGGAATGGGGTTTTCCGGTGAGGTTCACCATTCTCGAGTTACCGGGATGTACATGGTCCTAACAGAGACCGTGTACACCCTTGAGCAGCCTAGAGATGGACCGTTTATGGCCCAGGAGTGTCTGTGGGGTACGCGGTCCATCGTTCGACCGTTTCACCATTGGACGGCCCATAGGCCGACCGTTTACCCCAGGGGGCCAGCGTGACCCCCGAGGTGTTTGTGACCATTGGGTTTGACCGTTGCATAGTGTTGGGGCTACGCGGTCAGGGTATGGCCGTTTAGTTCCTTTGAATGGTCCCAAGCTAGACCGTTTGAGAATTCAACGGTCCCAAGAGGACCGTTTGGATTTTGTGCTGTTGGGTGACTAGACGGCCCCAATGGGGACCGTTCAGATCCTCAAGCGGCCTGTCATTGGACCGTTTATGTTCTGAACAGTCTGAGGATGACCGTTTGGTTTCTCGCTCAGTCCAGAAGTTGGACGGTCCTTGGGAGGCCGTTCATTGTCTGAGCGATCCCAAGATGGACCGTGTATGTTCTCCATGGTCTGATGTGGCACAGCCCAACTGATGCAACGACACTCCTAGGACTTAAGTTCCACAAGCATACAAGCTCTCGCAATGGCTCACCGCGTGGCCTAGCTCACTCGACTCACACGTCTTCCCGGTAGGAAAAGAGTAGGCTCTTTATTACCTCAGCAGAAGGTTGGTAGGGATTGAAGAAACTATACTTTCATAGAAAAGACTTGTCTGGCGCTGGTCTTCGCTATCAAGAAGCTCCGGCACTACATGCTATCCCATGAAATCAGACTAATATCTGCAGTAGACCCACTCAAGTACATATTATCTCAGTTGGCACTCAAGGGTCGACTTGATAAATGGGCTGTAATCCTGATGGAGTTTGGCATCTCGTATGTACCTCAGAGGGCTATAAAAGGCTAGGCTGTAGCTAATTTCTTTACAGAGCACCCTGTACGAGAGAACATTCCATTAGGGACTGAACTTCCTGATGATGAAACACTGGAAGCATGCCAGGCTCAGCCAGTTATATGGCAGCTGTATTTTGATGGGGCATCAAGAACAGAAACTAATTCAACTAGACAGGTCAAAGTCTGAGCAAGAGCCGACATTGTCCTAAAGTCACCAGAAGGGGAAGTGATACACACTTCATGTTCCATAAATAAGCCTTGCACCAACAATGAAGCTGAGTATGAGGCTCTGATAATCGGTCTTAAGATCGCTCTCAATATGGGTATTCCGATGCTCCAGGTGTTCGGTGACTCGATGTTGATAATAAAACAAAAGCAATGGGAGTTTGAAGTGCAAAAGCCAGAACTGGGCCCTTACTGTCAGAAAGTTATGCGCCTTATGGCGAATTTCCACCACATTAAACTCAGCCATGTGGGCCGGGGGCATAATGCTCGAGCTAATGTCTTAGTAAAACTAGCCAGCTCACTAGCAGTCCCACCAGATGAAACACTCAACATTGTTGTGATAAATCGGCCACAAGTTCCCAGTGTGCTGGAATTATGCCCGGAGGAATATGAAGCCAATGTAGTTGAAGAAGCACAGAAATCTGACTGGAGACAGCATCTGTTACAGTGGTTTCTCCGCCAGCAACTACCCAAGAATAAAGAAGAGAGAATGAAGCTTCTAAGCACCAAGGATTCCTATGCATGCAGAAGTGGAACATTGTTTCGAATTATGACAGATACCCGTAAAAAGATTCTACTTCGCTGCCTATCCACTAGAGAAGCTTGGCAAGTGATGAAAGAGATACGTGCCAGAACGGCATGGGCACACCAAGCTGGGTCGAAGTCTCCGGGGAGGATCATTAGCCTGCTGGTGTCAACCGTATCCGTCTCTGAGTCGGACGACTCCGCAACCATGGCTACCTTCCTGGTCCCGCGATCCAAGGAATGGACGTTCTCCCACGTCACAGCAACCCGCGAGGCAGACGAGGAAGAGCTAGACGCCATCTTATCTGCAGAAACAGCATCCAGAAGAGGATAAACAAGTCAGAAATCTATTGACAAAGAGTAAAATTTCTGACAAAATTTCGGCAGAGTCTCCCCAGCCCGGGAGTCTGCCAAAAGGAGAAGCGGAGCCGTTTGCCGAGCAAACGACCCCTAAAATAGCCATGGGCATCAAAGCTGAGGCCAAGTGGGACACCCGAGGGATCAAGCTCCGAGGACAAGTCCTACTAGGAGCCTCCTGGGGCCCGAAAATAGAGCGCAAACTCAACACAAACTCACCTCCACTCAAGCAAGCTCACGTGCGCGCTGGGGAGAGAAGAAAATAAGGAGAGAGGAAGTTGTTGTGCAAATGAACAGTGAAGAAGAAAAAAATAAAGGAAAAGGCTTTATATAATGAGCCTAACCCTTTGAAACGGTGCGCCCCGCCAGGACGTGCCATTTTAAATAGATTGGCGTGCCGTTTCAACAATTCGGCGCACCGTTTCAATCGCCAGGGCGCGCCGTTTCAACATAAGGGCGCGCCGTTTCAAGACCAAGCCACAGGGCGCGCCGTTTTAACCCCGCACCGTTTCAACCACTCGCTGAAGGTCGCGCTATTTTAACCGCACCGTTTAAGCCTCCAGTTGCGTCGTTCGAGCATCCGACGACAAAATCAAGTGCCGTTTCGAGCTTTCGTCATCAAAGGAGATCAATCCAGACGAAGCTCATCCATCGGTCCCGTCACGTTCGTGTCTCACTTGCAGCACCAACGTCTGGGGGGCATTTGTTGGCACTCAAAATATGATAATTGACGATCAAGCCACAAAAGTAAATGACACGGTTTACGAAGCACACAAGTTGAAGAAAAGTAGACTACTGAAGCTTCTCAAAGTCGCCAAAGCTGCTAGGAGCGAATGCCAAGGGCCTCGCCTCAGGAGAACCAACATGACTCCATCACCAACCGGCAGTGCGACCAAGCCTGCCCAATGATCCGGTGTCGACTTTGTCACACATGCGCCGAAAGCCTACGACGACATGCTGGTGAACCTCGTCAATGACGTGAAGGCGGACAACATCTCGCCGGCCCGGCACGAGCGGGCCTATTCGTTCATCAACGACATGATCCAGCGTCGCAACGGCAAGCCGATGACGCTGACCGAACTGGACCAGCTCCGGCAGGAAGTGCGCCGCGATCTTATCACCCCGTCATGGAGCAATCCGAGTGCGGCGGCTGATGCTCACTTCGGTGAGACCATTCTTGATGCCATCGATGACATGATCGCGTCCGACACTGCGGCTTCGGTGACGATGAAGACCGCGCGAGAAGCGCATTCTCGGCTGCGCAAGTCCGAGATGATTGCCGACGCCATCGCGAAGGCGCAGCGGCGCGCGGATAGCACGGGCTCGGGCGGCAACATCAACAACGCCATTCGCCAGAACATCCGCGCAATCCTCGATAGCCCGAAGAAGCGCAAGGCCTTCTCAAAGGCCGAACTGGCGTCGATGGAAACGCTGATCAAGCAAGGCAAGATGGAAAACCTCCTGCGCCTGCTGGGCAAACTGTCTCCGTCGGGCAATGGCCTCATGGCGGCGCTCGGTATCGGCGGCTCGATGGTCAACCCGATGATCGGTGCGGCTTCGCTGGTCGGTCTTGGTGCGAAAACCGCAGCGGACAGCATCACGACGCGCGGCGCCACAAATCTTCAGCGGCAAGTCGCTCGGACACCGGCTATGCCCCGCCCGCCGTTGCTGCCGCCGTCAATTGTGTATGCGCAGGCCGCGAACCAGCTTCAGAACAAGCCGCTCGAGATCACAGTCCGTGGTGGCGCTCGTTGAACCAATTTCGGAACATCGCGACCATCACGCCGAAGCCGTAGAACGCGAGTCCGGCCTTGAATGGATATGCGAGCAGCGTGTTGGTTGATGCTTCTGCGCCGACAGCGGCAGCGGCGAATACGATGAGGGCGGCAATGATGCCGGTCCAGGCACCCCAGATGAGCGGGTTTGCAGAGCGATAGGGTTTCAGTGGTCACCTCCTGAAGCCGCCCCGCCCAACATAGTCACAGACCAATGGCCTCGCAACAGCGGGGCCTTTCTTTTCGGAGCACAGCATGGCCGATTTCCGTCAGATGGGCGGTATCCCCGAGGGCTACGACCAGCTATGAGAGAATAGATATTTCAGGCTTTTATGGTCCGAATAGACTGTGAACTTCTCTCCATAAAGGTAGTGACGCCAAATCTTCAAGGCAAGTATTACAGCTACCAATTCTAGATCATGAACTAGGTAATTCTCCACATGTCGCTTCAACTGCCTGGAAGTATAGCAGATTACCTCGCCATTCGGCATAATCACACAACCTAAGACAATGCCAGATGCATCGGTATAAACATCAAATCCGCCACCTTCTACGGGCAACTCTAGTACAGGTGCTGTGGTGAGATGTTCTTTAAGAGCTAAGAAGTTTTCTTCACATTTCTTTGTCCACTCGAAAGGATTCTCCTTCCTAGTGAGTATTGTTAAAGGAGCGACGATTTTGGAGAAATCTTTGATGAGTCGCCTATAATAACCAGCCAGACCAATAAAACTTCAAACTTCAGATACTGTATTCGGTCGGCTCCAGCTTTTCATAGCTTCTACCTTGGAAGGATCTACTACAATGCCTTCCTTCGAAATAACATGGCCAAGGAAAGAGACTTCCTTAAGCCAAAACTCACATTTGTTCAATTTAGCATAGAGTTGATGTTCTTGTAAGGTTTGCAAGGTAACTTTTAGATGTTCCTCGTGTTCCTCCTTTGTCTTTGAATAGATAAGGATATCATCAATGAACAAGACTATAAATTGGTCAAGATAAGGTCGGAACACATTCTCATCAGTTGCATGAATGCAGCAGGTGCATTAGTTAAACCAAATGGCATAACCACAAATTCGTAGTGTCCATATCTGCTTCGGAAAGCAGTCCTATGAATGTCTTCTCCCTTAATCCTCAGTTGATGATAACCTGACCTGAGGTCAATCTTGGAGAAATATTCCGTGCCAGAAAGTTGGTCGAATAGTTCATCCATACACGATAGTGGGTACTTATTTTTGATAGTGAGTTGGTTTAACTGCTGATAATCAATGCATAATCTGAGACAACCGTCCTTCTTCTTGACAAATAGGACCGGCTCACCCCAAGGGGATGTGCTAGGTCGAATGAAACTTTTTTCTAGCAACTCTTGAAGTTGCTTCTTCAATTCCTTCAATTTTGTGGGGGACATCCTTTAAGGGCAGTTTATTGAGCTATTGGCCTGGGGTGATACCGAGCCTTGGTCATCCGTCATAAAATCTTCATGAATTAAGCCAAGAGAAATGACAAGATTACCCTGAGGCTCGTCCACTGGAGCCTTTCTCTTGGATTGGCGACGAGGGATTTTTGCAAGAGAGTCGTCATCACCTTCTCTCCTCCGCCGCTTGGCCTGATGGGAAATTTTCTTCTTCTTGAAAGTATCCGCAGGGACAAAGCTCACTGTAAGAAAATGAATTAGTATGCATGATAAACCCCTTTTCGAGAAAATCAAATATACAGGTGTAAGGTGAAGAACATATACCAACCGGAGTAGGGGAAAAGGAAGGTTGCAGTACCGCCTCTTCGGGAGGAAGGCCAATGCTCTGTCCTGCTGAATAAATGCTATCCCAGATGTCCCGCAGAGTGGTCCCGTTTTCAATATAAGAAAGGCATTCAAAGGCACCCATCTGAGCAACTGCACTCATCAGATGTCTTTCCCACTTGCGCCAAAGATCATTATTAAATCCGGCAAGTAGGAGAGGATTGGATAAACAAGCATCATGAGGATGGCCACAATCTGAAAGTAAATGTCCCCACCAATAATAAATCTTCTCATCACCAGGGGCTTTCCCCTTATTCAAAGTCAGGTCCTCTGCACGCTTCAAGGGCTTCATAGCCCCTATATAAGTATCCCTGTCCACTGGTATGGGCCCATGGGCTGCCTCCCATGTGCTACGGAACTCCCGAACAGACCTAGCAAGATGAGGAAACTGGGAGCATACAAAAGAGTGCTCAATGGCAAGAGGGGGAGCGTCAACCTTCTTCGAGCGCGCCTCCTCAGCTTCCTTCAATTTATGAGCTGGTTGCCTGAATATATTGCTATGTTGAAACCACCAGTGCGCATAATAAATATCAACCTGTCTCACTCTATCGCTGGCAGGAAAAGAAAGACCCGACTCGGGCCCTCGCCGGGTGAAGTAAAGCCACCAGCTAGCTACTATGAGGTGTCTATCATGCCCTCTGTACAGTCGCACCCCCAAAGGAAAGTCAGCGTTCGGGGGTACCCCCTGATCATACCCGAAGTTTCGCCCAAAGCGGTGAGGATAATACGGCTCAAGAAAAGTGTTGGTGCCCTTCCGAAAGACAAGTACACCAGGGCGTGTGCAATACAACCAGTCATCATGAAAAGCTCGTACTTAGTTTAGCATATTGGTGTTATTTCTAGCTAGTTTCTGACTGTACGTTCCGATATTCCGCGTCGGGGCGTGACGTCTCCCATTTCTTACTGCCTTTGCTTTAGAAGGATCTACTGTAATACCATCTTTGGAAATGATATGACCCAAAAAGGAAAGTTCCTACAACCAAAACTCTCATTTGCTAAATTTGGCATACAACTGGTGCTCTCTGAATATCTGCAAGGCCATCCTCAAGTGCTCCTCATGCTCCACCTTGCTCTTGGAGTATATAAGAATATCATCAATGAATACTACGATGCACTGGTCTAAGTAGGGTCAGAACACACTATTCATCAACTGTAGGGGCATTCGTTAGTCCAAAAGACATTACTATAAATTTAAAATGCCCATACCTGCTTCGAAATATCATCTTAAAGATATCTTCATCCTTGATCCTTAATTGATGATATCTCGATCTGAGGTCAATATTTGAGAAATACTGTGCTCCAGCTATTTGATCAAATAGCTCATCAATCCTCGGCACTGGGTATTTGTTCTTAATAGTAAGCTGGTTCAACTGGCGATAATTAATGCATAGCCTTAACGAACCATCCTTCATCCTTATAAAAAGAACAGGAGCTCCCACGGGGATGTACTGGGATGAATAAAACCCTTTTCCATCAACTCCAGCAATTGCTCTTTCGATTCCTTTAACTTAGCAGGGGACATACGATAAGGAGCCTTGGAAACTAGGTTCATGTCAGGAACTAAGTCAATAGAGAAAACCACCTCCCTTTCAAGAGGAAGACTGGGCAAATCTTCAGGGAACACATCAGGAAAATCTCAGACAATAGGGATGTCCTTCAACTTTAACTCCTTTTTATCAGTCAACGTGACTAATGCCAAGAGTGCCTGACACCCCTTTCTTAATAACTTAACAGCTCGAAGTGCCAAAATGAGTGGCACTGACATAGAATGCCTAGAGCTGGAAAAGAAAACCTCAGAGTGCCCAGAAAAAGACACCGATCCAGACTTGCAATGAACGCTAGCCCCATGACTAGCCAACCAATCTGCTCCTAGGATTACATCATAATTCGATCAGCAGATAAATTATGACCATTAACCAAAACCTCCCTAGAGGGATAAAAGTATTTGATTTCTGACCTCCACCCTCGAGATCTTGCCATGTCCAACTCTAATGCTGCAGCTGCCTGATATGCCACATCTAATTCTACCACTCTGGTTACAATCAGGGGTTGCCTTAATTCTGCCTTTAAACCACGTAGAAATTGCTCAATTTTTAGCCCTTCATCTGCAAGGATATGAGGAGCATATCGACCCAATTCCATAAACTTGTTCCGATACTGCAAGACTGGCATATCACCTTGAGCCAACTCCATGAACTGGTACATTTTCTCCATTCTAAGATAAGCTGGACTATATGTGCGCTCGAATGAAGTAACAAACTCCTTCCATGTAATCGGTCAAAGAGCATGAGACTTGAAAGTCACTTCCCACTCCATGGTCCACCACGCGAGTGCTGCTCCCTGCAACTGAAATGTAGCGAGCATCGCCTTCTCATCTTCCATGCATTCCATGGAACAGAACACACGTTCAGTCGCATCCAACTAAACTCTCACTGCATCCGGATCCACTTGCCCTTCATATGTTGGTGGGTGGAGTAGAAGAAATTCCTTTAGGACTCGACCTCGACCACCCTGAGACAAATCTTCACTAGGAGCAGGATCAACATGGCCTTGCGCTGGCACATTCACTGGATGAGGTGAAGAACCACTCTCTTCCCTTGGAACGTTCTGGGGCACACGAGCTCTCTGTCAAGGTGGTATTTTAATCTAAGCATAAAAGAAGGCACACAATAAAAGAACTATAAATAATCATGAAAAATAACCTAAGCTAGCAGTAGTAGTAACACACAGACTTGTTCTGGACTAGTGCAATTTCAATTCCTTATACATCACCACAACATTGCTTTGATACCAACTGTAACGACGCAGAGATCCGCATACCGATAAATCGTACCAAGAACTCAGAGATGCCACCCAAGAGGCTAATGAGGCCCCGTAAGGGTTGGGAGGATTGGTTGAGGAGGTGCATAATGAACTGGAATTACAAGCATAATATAGAGTAAAGTAATGATTTTAAACTTTAAACGGAAGCAGTTTGTAATATCAGAGTGATATATTTATATAATAGTCCAGATCTAACAATTACAAGTCCAATCACTATACATAAGTCAAAATAAACAACGACACGGGACATACCCAGGCCAAAAAGGGAAAAGAAAAAGACAGACAGGATCACTGTTCCTTTTCTCTGACCACGTCGGATGATTCTCCTTCTCCTCTTTCCATCTTCTCCTCCTCACCCTTTCGGGGTTCTCACCCTTTTTCATACTATTTTTGAGGCTTTAGCCTGCCTTGATCTCAGTTGATCTAGTTTCTTCTGTATCTGGTTCCTTGTTATCAGGGCCCCGATGCCTTAATGAGGGAGTTCTAGCCCTCGTCTCTCTTCTTCTTTATCCTTCTTAATCCAGTTTGATGTTTGTCGCTCCTCCGTGAAGAGGAATCGTCAACTCCTTTGTTATCCTCTCCATTTTCTCCTGTCAAGCAAGGAACACAAAGCTCATGCTACTCAATGCTCGTTGATCATGTTCGCTTCAAGATGCCGATTTTCACACTATGGATATGTAAAGGTATCTTTTATTTTGTGCAAAGAACATGCTACTATGGCTGTTGATTATATTTATTCATGCACATGATTATAATGTTGATTCCTCAACACATATGAGTGACTTAGGTAGGTTAAACTTAGTCAAATAAGTTACTTCTGCAGCATCTTAGGCTGGTGATAGCTCCCCACTGGGAACCTAGTTCCTTCCTTGATCATTAAGGGTGGCCTTTTAGCATGGCTATGACTCTTTCACACACTATACGACAAGCCATAGTCGATCTCCTCTAGAGCGCACCGTTGCTACTTTGGCCATACCATGGGAATGCACGAAGGCATTTTTCTCTTCTATGCTCGACCGAGTGCAGGGGCAAGAGATTGATGGATCAGATGACCAATCTCGGTGCTCCCCAATATGGGAGAAGTCTCAAATAGGGGCAGTCTTGACCCTCAAAAGAATGATCTTTCATGATTTATCTAGTAAATAAGGGCTATTATCTAATCGAAATCAATGATGAATTAATGCAAAATTATGTGAAAATTTAAGGCATGGCAAGAGTGGCAAAGTCCCGCGGGATGTCATGAGCCTGGTCGTATGCGTGCCTAAGGGTCCTAAAAATCAAAGACACAAAGTCCCAGCACAACAGACTATCTCTTTGAGCGGTAGTGCCTTGAAAGGAAGTCGAGTCTTGATATCTCTCATCCTGCACAAAGCTTATCTCCCAATCTTCTTCTATTTCTCTCTCTCTTAGGCTGGATTGAATCCCGGGTATGGCCGATCTTATCCGGAACCTCCGTAAGTCTCCGTGAGCTATGGATTTTCATAAGAATGCCGAGCCGGTTGTACCTCCCACCCCTTAGACTTACATTTTACATACGTGTGAGGGAGTTAACCTCAGTTCAACCCAAAGCTTGGACATTATTCCCATAGGATTCCTATCTTGAGAGAATTGTGCTTAATTTAAAATATTAAAAGGCCCATCAAAACTTTGGAGAATAAAAAATTCTCATCATATTAACTTGTTTGACTTTGGTGAAATCCTTCACATTGTTTGGGTTATTTGGACTTGTCCAAGCCCATTTGAGGTCTTT
The DNA here is from genome assembly GCA_024336825.1 of Amorphophallus titanum. Taxonomy (NCBI): domain Eukaryota; kingdom Viridiplantae; phylum Streptophyta; class Magnoliopsida; order Alismatales; family Araceae; genus Amorphophallus; species Amorphophallus titanum. The sequence goes on from JANBPO010006859.1 coordinate 24,184,891, forward strand.
TGTGTTGCATCTCCTCATCATCCACATAGACTTGGTTGATAGGCCCATTTAGGTTAGCCCATTTTGTGTGTCCATCGTCTGGTTCCATTGTCATAGGTCGGTCTTGCATTGGTCCTAGTGAGTCAGCCCTCTCCCCGTTAGTCCTCCATGCCCTTACTTCCCTGGCTGTATTTCCATTGATATCTGTGTATTAAGTCTCCACTTGTCCTCATGGAGCACCACTTTCATCCTTTATATTCATCTCTTTCTTCTCAATCTGCTTATTCCTGCGTGGAATCATTTTACCACGCAGGCCCATCTTCCCGTGGTCCCTCTGACCCGTCTGAAGAACAAGCCAACCTTATGGCCCATTTATCGTGCCTTGTTCGCCAAATGGACCCGGTCCAAACCCAAACACTCATTGAAAACCATATTAATGGACCTCCTTCCTCTCTTCATGGGCCTTCGTCCCTTAATGGGCCTTCCTCTCTTTATGGTCCTTCTCATCTTAATGGGCCTCCTCCTTCCACCCATGTTGTTGCTAGCCTAGTTGGTCCATATACCCATGTTCAATCTAGGCCCATATATACTTCCCCTCCCGGAATGGGTCCATCTTCTTCTCAGCTCGGATCCCCTTATTCGGCCCAATATCACCATCTTGGTCCAAACTTACAACCTCTTGCTCAAGCTGGCCCGCATTACTCTCGATCTCTCCCTACCTTGGAGGTGATTGCTCAAGCCCAACACCTGCTTGATGAACTTCAACGCCAAATTGATCCCAAACCCTCCTTTAATGTCCCTTTTACATTTCAAAATCTCCATCTTCCACCTCCTCAAATTCTCGCATATCACCGCTATGGTGGAGTTGATGACCCCTATGTGCACTTAAAGGAGTTTATTTATGAGTCGGCCCAGTTCCGACATGACCAATGCTTGATGGCTGATTTGTTTGGTCTATCTTTAGAAGGCCCAGCTTGGGATTGGTTCTTTACCCTACCCTAAGACCAGGTTGTAAATTTCAGATTGTCCAAGACAAGTTTATTCATCAGTATCAGGATCGGGTTGGGCCTAGGTTTTCCAATGCGAATTTGGCCCACGAGAAGATGAAGTCTGACGAGGAGTTCTACACCTTTGCCGACTGCTGGCATCGACTAGCCGCGCAAGTTTCGGGGCACATTCCAGAGGGAGAGTAAATCAAGATGCTCATTTCCAATACAATGCCTGAATCCCGCTTCATCTTAGCCCTTAATGATATTACCTCCTAGCAACAACTTTACAGCCTAGCCCGCTTCATTCACCAACAACTTCAAGGTTCCCTTGACCCTGAGTCTCCTTCACCCTCAACATCCCCATACACCTCACCATCCACGTATGACCCTCATGCACCCTCTATGAGTCAGCCTTCCACCACCTACTCGCCCTCCACGAGTCAGCCTTCTGCTTCAACCACTTACTCACCCTCCACATACCAAACTTCCACGCATCAACCCTCCATGTGTCAACCTTCCACATACCAAACTCCCACAAGTCAGCCTTCCGCACGTATGTCTCCACCTTCTGTCAAGGGAACACCAAATTCTGAGCAAGTGGATGTCGTCCACAACATACCACCCCACTTCGCTCCACGTGTATCTCCGTTGAGTCCCTCCGCTAGCCATGCACCATTGCCTACCCAACCTCCACAACCCCCTCTACCATCTCATACCCCTCGGCACTCTCCTTGCCCGAAGTAGGCTCCTCATCCTTTGTTGTCGGAGCCATTCTTAGATATTTTCAGGGCTTTGATGGCCACTCACGCGTTACAGCTCCCTCCAGTTGTGCCTTGCCGACCCGCGGTCGGGAATTTACTTCAGTTCTGTGATTTTCACCATCAGTAAGGGCATGTGTTTGAGGATTACCCCGAGTTCTGGGATTACATTTATGGCCTAGAAGACAAGAAGAGGATTGATTGGTCGGCTATCCATAAAGTTTTTTCACATCTCCGCAGCAAGCAGCAGTAGCAAGTGCCGCCCAGGCAGCCGTCTCCACCACTACAAGGCCAGGGGCAACCCTGTGATTCTTTGGCTAGTGTTGTCCTCGCTCCATCACCTTCATCTCCATCTCCATCTCCATCTCCACTGTTGCCTATTCCATCACCTTCATCTCGAGGTCCATCTCCACCTACCTCATTACCTTTGCCATCTCCTACACCAACTCCATTGCCCTCTCTTACCCAAGCCCTTGCTCAGGCTAGTGCCTCCACTTCCTCCGTTACCACCACTCCTACTCCTAACGCCGCCTGACGCGTTGTGTCAATACGTCGACGGTGGACACCGCGACCCACCTCTTCCTCCTCTCCATCCCCATTGCCCTCGTTGCCACCTCCACCTTTGTCACCATCCTCATCCCCTAACCCTTCTCCATCACCATCACCATCACCATCTCCACCACCTTTGTCTTCTCCACCATCTCCGTCGTCTTCCCCGCCTTCATCGACTTCACCTTCCCCTCTACCTCCGTCTCTCGAGCCTGAGCAAGCTTCACCTTTGCCTTTATCTCTGCCTCCACCTGCATTGCCTTTGCCATCACCTCCACCTGTGCTAGTTATTGCCACTATCCCTTTGCCTTCCAAGCCTTCTACCTTCATTTCCTCTCCATCTACTTCCACCCCACGGAGTGGGTGTGCATTGCCTTTGGTGCCCCTTGGGTCTGGTCCCTGGGGAGACGATGAGCTGAGTTAGGGTGATTCAATGTCGGTTCTTCATTTTAAGATTCAAGATTTTATTTGCTGCATGCCGATTTGAGTCCCGATCTCTGGTTATTTTTGGGATGATGTGCCCACACCTTACGTGACGAATGTTAAGAAGAGTTCTCTTGCACTCGTGCCAGTTTCTTCTCAAGCGAGGCCGGTGGCAATCTCATTGCTCACCAGTAGGTTCGTTATTGATGCTGTCACATCCCGAACCAATAGCAGCGGAACATGTCATTTGCTCGAAACGTGGCAATTAAATAGTAGTGAATAATCAAGAGCAGTCGCATCAGACTAAATAAATTGGAGCAATAATAAAATTTTATTTCAAATATAAGTCTCAATGACTCAAATAAAAATTACATAGGACTAGAAGATAGACAATCTGATCATGATGGATGTCCCCGAGGCGAGGAGATAGGCCCCGAGTATAGGATCGGATGGTGATGACCCCATCACATTGACATGACCCCCACACTCACTCGAATGGGCTGCTTCGGCCACCTTCCAAGCTTCATCATCATCTAGACGTCTCATGAGCATTCCATTGAGAGCACGTCTGTACAATTCTCCAGCAATGATAGTGTATTTTGAGGCAGCTCTTCTAATAGCCTTATGTTGTTCGGCACTTGCCCATTCTGGGAACGATTCATCCCTACAATATAACTCGATTTCATGATACCACGGCAATTCTTCTTCTTCCAGGATCTCTTCCAATTCTGCCGAAGATACTTCCTTCAAATCTTTCTTTTCAACCCTTGCCTCTATAGTTTTCTTAAGGTTGTCATACCAAGGATCCTGAAGAGAGGGGGCGTCCAGTCTCTGGACGATGATGGTCTTAGTGCTCTGACTGAGAGGGAAAGATAAGGAGAAAGTGAGTGACGCTAACGCATCAGCAAGGATATTCTGAGATCGAAGAGTGTGAATATAGATCAACTTGCGAAATTGCCTGGCCAAAAGAATGACCAAATCTTGATATGGCTTGAGCTTCGGGTCACCAGTGCTATAAGTGGACAGAAGTTGTCGCAGAGCGAGCCGAGTGTCTCCCACAATGTTCAAGTAGGGCGCGCCCAAGAGGTAGGCGTGCTTCAATCCAGCTAAGAGAGCTTCATACTCAGCGATGTTGTTGGTAGTAGGAAAGTAGAGCTGATAAGCAAGAGGAATCGTCACCCCTTCTAGAGTGAGGAGAACAGAACCTATCCCTTGGCCTTGAGAATTGAGTGCACCATCGAAGTGTACAGACCAAAAGGGATGGTGGGTAAGGATAGCAAGATGCTCATCTGAGAATTCGTCCTGAATGGAGTCCGTGCAGGTAATAGGAAGATGGGCGAGATGCTCAGCGATGGCGTATCCCTTGACTACCTTCTGAATGATGAATGTGATATCAAACTGAGAGAGGAAGCTCTGCCAGTGAGCTAACCTACTAGAAAGGATAGACTTTTCTAGGAGATAACGGATCGGGTACATTCTAGAGATCAGCCTAACTGGGTGAACCCCCCACCCACTAAACCCTCTCTCACTCTCTCGTTATCTCTCTCTCTCTCCCTATTTCTCTCTCTCTCACCCTCCCTCTCCCAACGTCTCTCTCTTTCTCTCTCCTTCTCGATTTCGCCATTTTCAGGGCCCGACCGGGACGCGGGGGACGTCATTGGAACCAGCGTGGCGAGGGGATCGCAGTGACGCCCTCCATTCCGTGGTTCGTGGGATGGTTAGACGAGATGAGGTGAGAGGGGTGCGGCCTCCACTTCGCGTGTAAGTGGTCGGAACGGCCGTTTCGATGCGAACGAGATAGGGGGATGGGACCGTCTCCTCGCTAGGAAGGATTTGACGCCACATGCATGCTGATCCGTGGCCGTTTAGCCTAGTTAATGTCTATTTTTGATTTTTTCTAAAAATATGATAATTGGTATTTTTAATTATCCATGGGCATTGTATTTATGTTTTCTAGCTTCTATTGAGTGGTATGGATGCTGGGGAAGGTAGGTTACAAGTTTTTGTAGCGATCCCCATCGATTTTGGTCGACCGGGGGGTGGCTCGGCTTCAAATCGAACCCGCTTGCTACCCAGTTCACATGGCGGTCATGCCAATGACCGTTATGTGTATAACGCACCAAACCTGGCGCGTTATACTTCTTTAGCGAACCACACCTGGTCCGTTATGCTCATGCATATATTAATTAAGTCGTTAGTATAGCGCCCTCATGCATGACCATTATAGTTGTGGAAAACTATAGATTTTCCACGTTCTGGTGGCCTTAACGGACCGCCCTTGTTCCGTTATGTTCTATGGATCCTTGAGTTTTCATAAAATAACTCGGATGGCCATAGCGGACCAGTAGTGGCGCGTTATGTTACATAACACACTATTCCTGATCCGTTATGACCAGTGTAACTGGAAATAGATCAGATGGATATGGCGGACCAGTTGACGCGCGTTATATTACCTTAACACCCATCACCTGATCCGTTATGCTATACGACGGAGCAGATCTGATCTGTTATGTTATGTAATGGTGCAGAACTGATCCATTATGATCTTTGCTATGCTAAGAGTAGTGAATCATTATTCTAATGTATTCTCTGCTATGCTTAAGTTATTTTATGAATTAAAAACATGTCTTTATGTCCTAGTAGAGTTACGGATTTGAATGGTATCGAGTCTTCCCGCTATCCGAATCTCGGGTCATTATAGTTGGTATCAGAGCTGTGGTTGTGGAAGTACATAGGAATCTGAGATATTACAGTGATCATAGTCCATAAGGTCCAGTATAGTCGACAGCTGGCATAGGGTATTGTATTTATTTTCTGCATCATTTCTCACGTGAGAGTTTGAGGACGCGACGTTGGCACTGTAAAGTTGGTGGTTGTCGTTATCAGAGTGTCGACATGGGGTCTAAGGATCGAGGTCGAGAGCTTTCTCCCTCATCGATGGTGGCCCCGGTTATGCTGTGTTGGGCAAAGGTTGTCGACAGGTGCGTTGTTGTGGTGATGCATTCGAGGAATTGCAGCGAGGTCAGGTGGCTGGTGAGGATTGTTCATGGTTAAGTGGCCAAGAGTGTGCTCTGAGGGAGCTGTTATTGGTGTTGGCCACTCCAGCTTGAGGTTTATCCAGCCCCTGTGGTGTTGAGATCATGGTTTGAGGTGGTAGAGCGGGTGCTCTGATCTAGAATTATGCTCAGGTGAGCAGAGGATCTTTTGTTGAACTGTTGATGGTCGAGCCCGATGTCCTTGTCATGCTCTGTGACGTCAGGAGTGGCATGTTGGTCCCGATTATTTTTGCAGATTTGGAGGTAGGATTGGGTAGAGGTGTCCCAGTAAGTTCTTGCTCCTGCACTTTTGCGTGCGAATGGGTTGTGTTCGCCCTAGAATTCGCTCGAGGTGTGAAGGTTCTGTGGTGAGTTCGGGACTCGAGGATGAGCATTGGTGGTTGCCGATTATGACTCGTGTCGCAGCTCTTGGCGTGGTGTGTTGCAGTTCGAGGAATTGTAGCGGTGGTGCATCAAGAGATGCTGTGATCGTGGTCTGATAAGACACTTGGTGACTGTGCCGGAGGCGCTGACCTGATAGAAGTAATGGTTTTTTCGGTGCTGGAAGGTGCTATTCCCAGCATGTGAAAGGTTCGAGGTCAGGTCAAGCATGGGGACCTTCTATTGGTCGGAGGAGTATTAAGTTTTTTCCCAGGTCGGAGGAGATCGCGTTGGGTTAAGGTTCATCGTCTTGCATCATGTGTCTGGATTGGTTGGCCTTCGTGTGCCATGGAGTCCGTGCGAGACACGTCCTGTGTGTTGGGTCTTGCTGGTCGTGTCTCACTTAGAGTCTGAGGTCCGTAGTCTCTAGAGTCGGTCTCCCGTGTCCGTCCCGCATCAATAACGCACTACCTGAGGTGCGTTAAAGTCACCCGAACATTAAAATCCGTAGGAAACTCAGAACATGGACCACATAACGTATGTCTACGGATGCGTTAAAGAGGTATAACGCACCGCGGCAGGAGCATTATATCAGCTGGGTTTCGTGACTCCGAAGGTCAGAATCGGAAAGCCCTCCTGGTCGATTGAAATCGACGGGGGACGCGACGGATTACACAACCTGTTAAACCTACCAATCCATACCAACCATACAGGCCTAAGCATGCCACTAGAAATTAAATACGATGCCCATGGAATTGATTTTAACAATTAAACACTTATTTAATGCCTAAAAGAATTAAAATTTAATTAAATAGAATATGCACAAAACTCAAGGCAACGGGCGTCGGACCATGGAGCAAGTGGTACCGGTGGTGTCCTAGCGCGATAAGGCATCCATCCCCCTACCTGGACGATGGCGAAAGCGATGAATCGACGGCGAACCGACGTGAGGGAGAAACGGTCCCTCCCGACCAGGCTCAAATCCACGCTGCACGAATCGAGGAATGGTGGGCATTAGCGTGATCCTCGCGATGCGACCAATCCAACGGTACCTCTCCGGCTTCGATCAGCAGCCGTCTGGGCCAAGAAACGAGGGAGGCATGCAAATCGAGAATAAACCTTAAAATCTTCCCAAAGAAGAATTACACAGAAAATGAGAAAAATGGCGACGGATGGCAACGTAGAGGGTGTCAATGGATTCCTGGCGAGATGAGGAGTCTGATCCCCTACCTTTTGCGCGACGAAGACCGTGAATCGGTGCCGAACGGGCAACAGGGGCCACGACGTCTTCTTGCTCACACACGTCTCTACGCTCCACGAACCGCAGGAAGAAGGGTACCCTTGCGATCTACGTGACGAGACCTTTCCATCGGTACCTCCCACGCGTCGATTGGCGTCTGATAAGGCCACGAACCGACAAATGTGAGAGTGGAGGAGAGAGAGAGAGAAAACGTGAGAGAGAGATTGAGAGAGAGAGTGATCGACGAGAGGAGAGAGAGAAGGGTGGGTGGGATGAGATATTTATGAAAAAGCTGCTTCAAACTAACTTGGAAGTGTAGTTGGGGTAGGAGCTTGATTGATTAAATCAAGAGATGATAGTAGCTCTTTCCTCGAGGTGTCTTGGTGAAAAGTGGATGAAGTTGAGTGAACCTCCGCCATGAGTGGCAAAGAGACACCTTGACTTGATTGCTAAGTAGATGAGCCCTTAGGCAGAATGAGGACCAAGGGTCTTGCCCCTTCAGGTGGAATTGGAGTGGAGGGTGGGATGTCCTAGCTTTTTTGGGGTGGTTCACTCTTGGGTCAGATTAAGACCAAAGGTCTTGTCCCTTGTCCATGGCCAATCATGTTCCTAGTGTCCTAGCTCACTATAGGTTGATCATTCGCCACTTCTTCCTCATCATGTTGCCAATGTAGTCCTCTTTCCATTAGTCTAGATTCTTGGTTGTCTCTGACCATGGCTAACCTTTCGTGAGTGTAGCATGGAACATGAGATGATTGGTGGAAAGGAAAAGAACTGGGGATGTTCTCTTGCCCCATCGTAGGTGCCTTGGAGTTTGCAATGACAACCACGGGATAGGTGGAATTGGGGGGTTGATGGAAGCCATTGATATGATCATCAAAACTTGCCCCTTTCGTGGTCGGGACATCATCATCATCTAGATAGAATGGAAATGAGGAATTCTGGAGTTGAGCTTGGACAACATGAGCTCCCTTGTAAAGCTGAGCAAATGTATGAAATTCGCTAAGCATCAAGATAGCACGGAGCTGAGGAATTGCATTATTGACTAGAACAGTGATGGCTTGATATTCTAGGATGGTGGTCCTAGACCTAGAAGCCATAGCTCTCCACCTATTAGCAAATTGAATGAAGTCCTCATTGGACTTCATCTTTTTCCATGATAAGGTTCATGTGAGTGGGGGCTACACTAGTCATGTGGCCGAAATGAGTGATGAAATGCTTAGACACAATGTCAAAGTTGATAAGATCAATGGTCAGGAGAGAAGAGAATCACGTATGGGCCTCTCCTTCAAGAGATTTTTGAAAGAGGTGAACTAGGAGGACCTAATCGTAAAGCCATTGGTGAGAATCCATTAGAAAGCAAGAAAGGTGTTCATGTGGATCTGTGGAACCATTATACTTCTGATATTTGGGGGCTTTGAAACCCGGGGGAAAATAAGCATAATGGCTCGGAGCATTTCGGCCACTTCATCGGGACTATGGACTCGGGGTTCTGCCATGGGTGGTGGTGGTGGTGAGTATTGTGTACCTCTATGAGTGGGCATGCAAATGACGACTAAGACAAGAGACTCTAGACTCAAGACCCTAGACTTAACCTAATTTTCAGTACGTGGCGGAGGTAATAACCCGAAGGTCCGACTCGACGCAAGGGGCTACCTTCCGGATAGGCGTAACCTAATCTTCCGAGTAACGTCTTTTGATATACTGAAGTATTAGGATGCAAATCAAAACACTTTTTTTTTTGTTTTCTTTGTTTTAAAACAATGATGATCCTAGACTTGACTTAATACCCTTTTTTTTGTTTTGTTTTATGCAAAGACGAATGCTAGACTACCCTAGACTCGACTAGCTCTGATACCAATTTGATGCGGGACGGACACGCGGACTCGACTCCGAGTTGAAGACTGACCTTGGACTCTAGCAAGCTCGTTGTTCGTTCCTTAACGAGGGAGCGTCGGACATGCGCGGTTGAGAAACCGGCAGTGAGCTAGGGTGGTCAAACTCTCTCTCGTGCCCGGATCGGGTCACGGGACTGTCGCGCTCTCTCTCGCAGCGGTGATTGAAATATATAACAAGCTAAGTTAACCTATCACACTCATGCAGCGACATATAGAATTACATGCGAGTAAAGCAAAGTGCCAAGAGGGGAGCGGACATGATACCTCCACGCTCCGGGCGTGGGGACGACGACCCTGGTCAAGTACGGTAACTCCCGGTACAATGGTTAAAATTTAATTACAATAGTAAATTATATTGCCCACTCTTCACAGGGAGGTAAAGGGCTACAAGTGGGCCCAGGAGGACCGTTCTTGGGTTGACGGGCAGCAAGCTAGATGGGCGTTCGGGCCGAAGAAGGGCTGCTGGTTCTACTCGACACTATTCCGACTCAACTCAGCAACTCGGTTCCGCAACTCAGCCCGCTGGACAGCAACCGAGCTCAGCACTTGGGGCGGCGGCTTCCAGTCAACTTCTGGCTGCAGCGACTGCTCGGACGCTGTTGAGGGGCTGCCGATCGAACTCCGGGAGTGGCGGTCACCGAAGGTGAGCCGGCGTATTTTCCGAGGAATTAATTCCCGGACTGTTCCTACTCCTCACCTTGGATCACCCCCTCCCAGACCCCCTCACAACCAGGGGTCGCCTCCACACCCATCCACCCCATTTTCCCTCCCATCTACCCCATTTCCCACCTATCATTTGCAACCTGCAGCTCCTAGTTCAGAGATAGCAGTCTAGGGATGAGTTGTAGAGCCAGCCACGTCTTCATCACGCATCTTCTGGTGGTGTGTCTTACATTTTTGGAAATCTCTTCGAAGCAACTTCGTAGGAGAGGTGGTCCCGCATCCATCCAATGTCTGTGCTGCCTAGGAGAGCCATTCTCCCTCGACTGCGTAAAGTCTCTTAGGCAGGTAACTTGAGTCCACGAGAAGAAGCTACCATGGCCATTCCTTAGCACTTCTGGATGTGATTGTTGGCTGAAGTCTTCTCCTCCAAACCCCCTATCATATCCAAGAAGTAGAGTGATTTTTGGAGCTCGAAGCTCAGATTTCTAAATTATCTCCCCGGGGTGCACAGGTCAGTCTCCCCTGAGTCAGATCTGACCCTTCTCACCATTCTGGTTCTTGTGGTCTACTACGACCTTCTCTGGCAGCCCAGTTGGTCTCTGTTCAAGGAAGACTCGACCACAATCACAGCGGTTTTGGTCCCACATCAATCGGACCCCGGGAGTGCTTGTGGCACCTTTGTCTTCCTGCAACAGCACTCTGGGAGCAATCAAAGCCAGAGTAGTTCGGCCCTGATCCAGACCCTCCCCCAGCCATCGACGATGTCAGGATATTCCCCAAAAATTTAGATGTCCTATTGAGTCAACTCAGAAAGTTTTGACATCAGTCTCGACCTCTTCTGAGCTCGGCACAACCTATGGTGGCGCCGTCATCGACTGCCTATCAAGCAGTTGCTGAAGCTGGCAGAACCGGTGGAGCTCAGCAATTCAGATTCTAACTTAGCTCCCCCACCCCGCCTGGCAGGCTTACAGCCCCTCCCTGTGTGGAGGTAGTGTTTGGTTGTAATTGGACTTTTCCACCCCTAGTCCAACCCCTCTACGAGGGAGTAGTACATGTACTAGCAGGTCTTCGGCCGAAGCGTCATCGGCGCGGCGTGCGGGCTGTTGTCCCTCTGGTTTTGATGATGACAATCAAAGGGTAAATGCATGATAAACTGAATTCTAATATGATAAGCTCAGCGGACGTGCTTTGAAAGAATTTTTGTTGTTTCATCCGCCGACTTTTGAAGGCCAGACCGATCCTGATGCCGCCAGGATTTGGCTGGATGCGACCGAGCGCGTGTTTCGCTCTATGGAATGCGCGGAAGATGAGAAAGTGATGCTCGACACTTTTCAGCTTCAGGGCACGGCGCTAACATGCTGGAATACGGAATAGGAGATTACTTTTTAGTCTCGTTCACTCCAGCAGATTTCGTGGGCTGAGTTCGTCGCCACTTTTGAACTTACTTTCAGTCCGGCTTACCTGAGGATGCATAAAATGCACCAATTTTTACAGCTCGTCCAGGGAGGAATGTCGGTGCTCGAATATCGAAACCAGTTCATGGAATTGGGCCGTTATGCACCCCATGTGCTGGTGAATGAAGCTCTAAAGATGGAGTAGTTCCTTCGTGGTCTCCGTGCTGAATTAAGGTAGCCATTGATTGTTGCTCGCGTGACTAATATGAATGAGGTGCATCAGACTGCAGCAACGTTGGAGTTGGACTTGGCGAGGTCCCAGACTTCTTCTCAGGCAGTGTCGGTTCAGCCGACGGTTCAGCTTCCATCTGGTCATCCGCCTCCTGTTTCAGGTTTTTCTTCTGCCACTCCTGCTGCTAGTGTTGCTGCTTCTTCGGGCAAGTCCCAGTTCAGGAAATTTAAGAATAAGAAGAGGATCAAGAAGTGACTTGACCAATAGGCATCGTGCAGTGTGTAGTGCAGCAGTCAACTCCTTCTTTCCAGCAACGCCAGGGTTCTGCTAAGAGACAATTTAAGGGTTTGTGCGTGGTGTGGTGGCAGCCACCCAGGCAAATCGTGTTCTCTACCGGTGGTATGTTTTCGATGTGACCAGTCGGGTCACATGGTGAGAGACTGCCCCTTGCGAGCAATCCCAGTGCAATTCGCTCTGGAGGCTCAATCTCAGCCGTGTCAATCACAGTTCAGCCTCCACTACCACCGTCGCCGCCATCTCAGCAGTTCCAGCAGATCCATCCTCAAGCTTCAGCAGCATCCTCCTTCCAATCCTCTGTAGCTGCTAGTAGAAAGCTAAAGGGTAAGGTGACTCATATCTCGCGGGCTGAGGCTGTGGCTTCAAACCTCGTCGAAGGTACTATTACTATTTTTGGTTGTGCCAGGCCAAGAGGGCCACGTGATTAATAGGAAAGTAGGGTACAGAAGCCAACATCGGGGAAGCAGGCCAGGTAGGCCAAAGGGTAGCAGGAAAGTAGGATGTAAAAGCCAATATCAAGAGAGCAGGTTGGGCAGGTCAAAGAGTAGCGGGAAAGCAGGCTACATAAGCCAACATCAGGGAAGCAAGTCAAGAGGGCCACGTGATTAATAGGAAAGCAGGCTACAGAAGTCAACATCAGGGAAGCAGGCCGAGTAGGCCAAAATAGGGTAGTGGGAAAGCAAGCTATATAAGCCAACAACGGGAAAGTAGGTCGAGTAGGCCAAAGAGTAGAAGAAAAGCAGGCTACATAAGCCAACATCAGGAGAGCAGGCTGGGTAGGCCACGGGGCAGTAGGAAAGCAGGCTACGAGAGCCAAAGGATAGTAGGGCAGCAGGCCATATCAGCCAAAGATCTGGAGCAGGTTGTAGAGGCTGACAGATACTAGGTAGCAGGCTATGAGGGCCAAGGCATATTGGCGATCAGGCTGTAGAAGCTGACAAATACTAGGTAGCAGGCTATGAAGGCCAAGGCATATTTGGAAGCAGGCTATAAAAGCCAACAAATATTGGGTAGCAGGCTTGCAAAAGCCATGGACATTGGAAAGCAGGCTATGGAAGTTGACAGATATTGGGTAATAGGTTACGAAAGCCAAGGCAAACTGTGAAGCAGGCTGTAGACTCCAAGGGATATTAAAAAGTAGGCTATAAAGTCGAAGATATTGGGAAGCGAGCCATAGAGTTGACAGCCATCAGGAAGTAGGCTAGAAAGCCAAAAGATATTGGCAGCAAGCCACAAAGCCGAAGGATATTAGGAGCAGGATACAAAGCCAAAGGATATTAGGAGCAGGCTACAAAGTTGAAGAATATTGAGAAGTGGGTTACAAAGTTAAGGATATTGGGAAGCAAGCTAGAAAACCAAGGCAAATTGGGAAGTAGGCTTTAGACGCCAAGGGATATTGGAAAGTAGGCTATAAAGCTGAAGATATTGAGAAGCGGGCTGTAGAGCTGAAGATATTGGGTAGTAGGCTGTAGAAGCCAATGGGTATTAGAAAGTAGGCTTTAAGAGTCGAGGGATGTTGGGGAAGCAGGTCGTAAAGGTCAAAAGTTACTGGGCTTTCGGGGATGATAATATGTAAAAATCTATGTTAAAAGTCCCAAAACGCAAATATTAAGCAAATGGCTCCCGTTTGTATAAAACGGCAAAGGGTTCGTCCGTCGGCATCACCAGCACCTGACACGTGCACGGCACCACCGCTGTCTGTTGTGTGTACCTCTCTGCATCACCCCGCCTCTGCTACTGCTGCTGCTCCCGCTTGCTTTTTCCTTTTCCTTCTCGTCTTGCTCTCCTGGATGTGAGTGATGTGGTGTGGGATGCCTTCGCCACCGCCCTCTCGGTCTCCGGTCGCCTTCTCCCCCACCAACGACAGCGACTAACAGACGCACACAGCACTGGAGGAAGAAGCCCACAACCACACAAGGACAACCCCGGTGAACTCGCGACGGCCACAGCAATTTCCTTCCCCGGAGGAACCGGGAAAGGGCGCCGAATCCCGGGGGTATAATCTAGATTTATTAATAACAGAAGGAGAGAGAGAGGGTGGGGGGAAGAGAGTACTCGTGCCCATTTCTTTTTTATTTTTTTAGTTATTAATAACAAGGCGGCCGCCGCCGGCGCTGCCGTCTCCTCCAACTAGGCCCCATCGCCCTCCTTCTCCTCCGATCCCCTCTTTTACTCTGTGATTCCTCCCCGGCGTCTGGACATGGAGCGGCGCGCCGGCCGCGGCCGCCACACACCCCTGGGAGGCCTCCTCCCCCTCCTCTTCCTGCTGCACCTGCTTGTGTCCGCCCACATCTGCCCCTGCTCGGGCGAGGACGCCCTCGGCCGTCGCCGCCCACCCCACGAGATCAAGGGCCCCATCAAGACCCTGGTGGTGCTCGTCATGGAGAACCGCTCCTTCGACCACATGCTCGGCTGGCTCCGCCGCCGGCGCCCCGACATAGACGGACTGACCGGCCGCGAGTCCAACCGCCTCGCCGCCGGGGACCCATCCTCCCCGGAGGTCTTCGTCTCCGATGACGCGGTCTTCGTGGACTCCGACCCCGGCCACTCCTTCCAGGCCATCCACGAGCAGATCTTTGGGCACCACCCCCGGCACCATGCCGCCGCCGCATCGGGCACCGCCCACGCCCGCCACCGCTACGCCGACCCGGCCCCCATGAACGGCTTCGCCCAGCAGGCGGAGTCCATGGGGGAGGGCATGGCGCGCACGGTGATGAGCGGCTTCCGCCCCGAGAGCGTCCCCGTCTACGCGGCCCTCGTCGACGAGTTCGCCGTCTTCGACCGGTGGTTCGCCTCCGTGCCGGCGTCCACCCAGCCCAACCGCTTCTACGTGCACTCGGCCACCTCCCACGGCGCCTCCAGCAACGTCCGCCGCGATCTGATCCACGGCTTCCCTCAGCGCACCGTCTTCGACTCCCTCGATGACCACGGCCTCTCCTTCGGCATCTACTACCAGAACATCCCCGCCGTCCTCTTCTTCAAGAGCCTCCGCCGCCTGAAGCACGTCAACAAGTTCCACCAGTACCGGTCCGCCTTCAAGAGCCACGCCCGGCTGGGGAAGCTGCCCAACTACGCCGTAATCGAGCAGCGGTACTTCGACGTGGAGCTGTTTCCGGCCAACGACGACCACCCGTCGCACGACGTCGCCATGGGGCAGAGGCTGGTGAAGGATGTGTACGAGACGCTGCGGGCGAGCCCCCAGTGGAACGAGACGGCGCTCCTCATCACCTACGACGAGCACGGGGGGTTCTACGACCATGTGCCCACGCCGGTGACGGGGGTCCCCAACCCGGACGGCATCGTGGGGCCCGACCCCTTCTACTTCAAGTTCGACCGGCTGGGGGTCCGCGTCCCCACCATCCTCGTCTCCCCCTGGATCAACAGGCGCACAGGTGAGTCCTTTGAGCATTCCATCCACCCACCTGCCCGCACTCTCTGCCTTGTTGTTCATTGTTCCGCTATCTGAAACTATGAACCCCATCCAAACAGAATTTGACCCAGAACATCCTCTTTGCAAATTAGATCGGACCCGTTTCTGTAAGATGTCTCTGTTTTGTGCACATCTGAATGGACGGACTGTGTTGTGGTAACTGAACTGCTATAATGAAGTGAAGGTGTGGCAGTGCACTTGGAACTCCGGCCAACCCGATCTGGGAGGGGGGTGGTACTCAAGTCTCCTTTTGGATCAGCAGGAAGAAGTCCTGGAGTAGCGGTTTGCTTTTAGGCGGTGGCCAAATTTAGGGTATATAGAAAGTTCCCAACTACTAGGAGGCCCTTATTCTTCAATGCTTCTGTAAAGCACATAGCTAGACAGCCGAACATTGCCAATGATCTTACCATTTTGCTGCATATTCTTGGAGTCCCAGTTTCATTCAGGAAAAACGTAAGTGCATTTCAGCAAATCCATGCATCCCAAACCTTCCTTTAACCGCTCCTTGGCCAGCTCAGCTCATGGTGGCATGTAAGCATGAGATTGGGACGCTCTGTTTCAAATTATCAGGTCCTCTGAACTCATCCGGAACTCCAATTCTAACACATTAATAACGAAGAGGGCTTTTGTTGCACTGCATCATGTAATCACACGGTGAGTACAGCATGGATTGATGTAAGCCTAGATAACTTGATGTAACCTCAACATGTTCTTCCGGACTTCATATGGCTTCTATTGGATCTGTTATCCTTGAACAATAACATTACCATTTCATCTGAAACCAGCTTAAATAGCATTGCATCCACTAATACTTCTCATGTGAAGATTGTAGGATTTTTATGTCACTCATGACATCCTTTACTTTGGCATCTGGTCAGTTTCAGACAAATGGTTAAATACAATCGACTTGACCATTCATTATGATGAGCAGCCATGTAGTGACAGAACAGTCCAAAATAGTCCAACAATGCATATGGATGCATAGAGAATAACATATAACCATCATTTTCCTTTTCTTGTTTCATCGTTTAGTATTTAATAATCCTATAGTCTTCCGGAAGATTATCTCATGGATCGTAAAACCACCACATGAGCTTATATAAATATTTCTTCCTCTACATACATTTACAAAGTTAGGAGCACATTATTTAACTTCACTTCCAGGAAGTATGCACAAAATATCTTCTTGAGGGATTGTCAGTTGAAAATCATGGTTTATAATAAATTTTTTATAAATTGAAATAGGCGACATGCTATAGGTCTTCTTTCACATGTAAAATAAAAGTTTAAATGATTTAACGTCCATCCCTGGGGCATTTCTTTCCTAAATTAGCGCCCCTAGTAGAGGCGTTTTTATAATCAACGCCCCCAGTGGAGGCGTGTTCTTCCTGCGTAGCAGGGCTTCTACGATGGCCATGAAAAAAGAAAAAATTTAAAATAAATAACAAAAAAAGAAACCAAATGAAATGAGGAGGGGAGGCCTACCGCCCCCCTGCATCCCACACCCCAGCCTCCTCTCCCTCTGCAACTCAAGTCCGCCCTCCCCTGCACCGTGCGTCCACGGCATCCCGGAGTCGCCCTGTCATCGCTACGCCCTCCCGTGGATCGAGAAGGCCACACTGCTGCTCGCTACAACCACCCTGCAGCAGAGGTCAAGTTTGCAGAGACTACCCTGGCGTCCATGGTGCAAACCAGTCGAAGCTTCCTTCTGTGGAGTCGTACGTCGTCGAGTCAGCTTCGTTCCAGAAGTGGTCCAGTGGTGATCCAACCTCGGCAGCGTTCATGCCGCCCATTCTCGTACAACTGCACCAAACTCAGGTCTGAACCTGAGCACCATCTGGTAGCAGCTCCACCGCCCGCCCCTGCGTGATTCATCCAGAGCTCTCTTCACAAGAGTTCTGCTCCTCCAAAGCGCCAACACACCAGAGGTGGTCCTGCCTGGTTTTGACATCATCTCCATCCAGGGCGGCCATTCTCCCTTAGTTGCGCCAGACCCAGAGTCTCCTATTCGCCCAGGCCAGGCTGCTGTCAAGTTGGCCCCGATACCCCCTCTTCCTCTCCGTTTCAGGTCATACGTTCTTCAGCAAAGTTGTAGCTTTCGACGATACAGAACTAACTCAAGTGGTCTCGTCCCAATCTGACACCGACACTGGGAGTTCCCCCATAGCTACCTGCGACTGGTCCAACTATTCACCCAAAAACCTGACGCCGGTTGTTCCCGCGACCACGTCCAGCGAGGTGATCAGACGGTCACCATCTTCTGGGAGTTCGTAACCTCCCTGTCAGCAATGTCCACGACTTGGTCCCGTCGTGATTGGAGTTCCACAGCACCCGTACCGGCCAACGCACCACGACTGCGCCAATCTATCCTGCACGGCAGAACTGCACCGGCCCCCAGCCGCGGCCACCGACCCCATCGAACGACAGCAGCTCAGTGCCAGACCTTCAAGCTTCCTTCGGTGTCCCTCCATCATCGTCCAGGAGCTGGCTGCACCTCATTCGGACGCCCAGGCTCGATGTACAGTCGAACGATTGTTTTCCCCTCCCCGCGATCCCCCCTCCTGCGCGAGGGTAGTGTGTGTAACTGGTCACCCCACCCCCGTGAACCCCCCTCCCTATGTGGAGCGTAGTGCATGAGGGGCCTTCATTTGGGGTGCAACCCCCTGCATTTAACTGTTGTCTTTGACATTCAAACAGTACTTCTCCTCTGAAGTTGTCTTTCCCCCCCTTTTTTTTTGTTTCTTTTGTAGATTTCACAGGCATGGCCCGTCAAAGCAGGAGCAAAGGTGCTGCACGGGGGCCGAGAGTGGTCGAGACGAATGACCACTATTTGCGAAGGACTGACCGGCCCATGCCACCTCTTCCTCCTCGTCAGATCGCCTCGGGCAACTCTGATACGATTGATAGGGGCTTTTCCTGGGTCGCTGAGGGCCCCACTGAGGATGTCACGCGCGAGGAGGGTGAAGTTGACATTGCACGGATCAGTCGACGAGACGGGCTTTATGGATATGACCGATCTGGGGGATACCCACCCCATCATCCGCTAGATTGACATCTCATTGCCTTTATCCAGAGCTTCGTGCCACTGGGGATGGACAGTGATAACTCTTTGCTGCCCGAGGAGCGGCGACGGCGGCGACTGGAGCGGGCGATCCTGGTGGACAGGGACAGCATGAAGGGCACTTGCACTTTCTCCTACCCCAGCCTTGCCGAGGGGTTCGTGGGGCAGCCCCAGTTTCCTGACACAAAAAGCCTGGGGTTCTTCAAGGAGCTAGACGGCTCCATAGTGCGATCGGGACCGTCTTCTCCTACGATTTGGCACTTGTCTGGCCATCACAAGGCCGTCGATGTGGTGGTGGACAAGATGTACTTGGCTCCCTCCGAGACTAGCTTTGCCCACGATGCATATGATCACCCTTGCATGTTGGAGGGGATCCTTTCATTGAAGACTCCCAGCTGGTATGGGAGATGGTCAGTCATTTTCTCCCATTGTTTTCACCGAGGTACCACAGAGTGGCTGTGGGGGATATTGACTGTTCATAGCACCACTTTGGATAGAGCAGGTATTCGCCACGTAGTTACTGCGGCCTTGTACTCCTATCCATGTCATACGGGGTTACTCCAGGCACTGATTGAAAGATGGAACAGGCGTTGGAACACTTTTATTACTGTTGAGGGGGAGACATCCCTAGATTTGTGGGATTCCACAGGATTTCAGGCTTGCCAGTCAGTTGTCAGGCCTATGAGGAATTATGCCTCGATGATGTCCATTTGTATGCTTCCATTTAAGGTAATTTTTTAAAAAAATAAGAAAAATATGATTTTTATAAAAATCTCACCTCACTCATTCTCTCTCCTCACTCGACACACACACTCTCTCTCCATCGAAACCCTCTCTCTCTTCCCCAATCTCACACGTTCTCTCTCCTCCACACCCCCATTTCCTTGGTTCGTGGTCCAAATGGAAATCGGTCGACGCGTGGGACGTACTGACGGGATGGGCTCGATGCGAGGATCGTGCCAATACCCTTCTTCTCTCGGATCGTGGAGCGTGGAGACACGTGCGAGCAAGAAGACGACGTGACCCCCGTCACTCGATCGGTACCGATTCGCGGTCTTCGCCACGCAAAAGGTAGGGGATTAGACTCCTCATCTCGCCAAGAATCCGTTGACGCCCTCTGCGTCGCCATCTTTCTCGATTTCTGTGTAATTCTTCTTTTTAGAAATTTTAAAATTTATTTCTTGATTTACGTGCCTCTCTCATTTTCTGGTCCAGACGGCTGCTGATCGAAGCCGGAGAGGTACCGTTGGATTGGTCGCGTCGCGAGGATCGCGCTGACGCCCACCTTTCCTCGATTCACGCAACGTGGAGTCGAGTCGGGTTGGGAGGCGCCATTTCTCTCTCTCGCTGGTTCGGCGTCGATTTGTCACTTTCGTTATCGTCCAGGTAGGGGGATGGATACCTTATCACGCTAGGACACCGCCGGTACCACTTGCGCCGTGGTCTGATGCCATTTGCCTTGAATTTCATGCATGCTTCTGTTTAGTGTATTTTTAGCTCATTAATGTATTAAATTATTATTTAATTGTTAAATCAATTCTATGGGCATCGTATTTCATTTCTAGTAGCATGCTTAGATTTGGAATGTTGTTTTGGCTAGGCAAGATGGTTTGGTTTTGTAATCCATCGCGTCTCCCGTCGATTTCAATCGGTCAGGCGGGGTTTTCGATTCTGACCTCCGGAGTCACGAAACCCAAGTGATATAACGCGCCTGTCCCGGTGCGTTATACCCCTTTAATGCATCCCTAGGCGTGTGTTATGTGATCCGTGTTTCAAGTTTCCTGTGAATTTTATTGTTCGGGTGGCTTTAACGCACCTAAGGTATTGCGTTATAGTCCATTGTAGTGAGTTAAAGATCCGTTGCCTTTAACGAAAACCCACGCACCCCTCTCTCTCCTCTCATTTCTCTCATCTCACTCTCTCTCTTCCTCACGATTCTCTCTCTCTCCCTCACACCTTCTCTCTCCTCTCTCCCCCTTTCACTCGGTTTGCGGCCCATTTGGCCTCGGGTCGACGCGTGGGAGGTACCGATGGGACGGGCTCGACGCGAGGATCACATCGGTACCCTTCATCCCTGGGATCGTGGAGCGTGGAGACGCATGCGAGCGGAAGGATGGTGTGGCCCCTATCGCCCGATCTGCACCGATTCGAGGTCTTCGCCGCTCAAGAGGTAGGGGAACGGATTCCTCGTCTCGCCAGGAACCCGTTGACGCCACATGCGTTGCCATCCGTCGCCATTTTTATCATTTTTCGTGCAAAACCTTATTTTGTGAAATTTTAGGCTAATTTCTCAAAATACGTTCCTCTCTCGATTTCTGGTCTAGACGGTCGCTGATCGAAGCAAGGGAGGTACCGTTGGATTGGTCGCATCGTGAGGATCGCGTTGGCGCCCATCTTCTCTCGATCCGCGGAGTGTGGAGCCGAGTCGGGCCGAGAGGTGCCGCGTCGCCCTCTCGTCAGATTGGCATCGAATCACTGTTTTCGTCGTAGTCCTGGTAGGGGGATGGACTCCTTGTCTCGTTAGGACACCACCGGTACCACATGCGCTATGGTCCGACACCCTTTGCCTCATTTTTTGTGCATATTTTCGTTTAGTCTATTTTTAGTCCATTATACTTGAAATCGTCTCCATGGACATCGTCTTTTAATTCTAGTGGCATGTTTAGGTATTGAATGTTGTTATGACATGGTAGGGTAGTTTAGAATCATTTTTCCCCGCTTCCCCCATCGATTTTGGTCGATCAGGAGGGGGTTCGGTTTCGAACTCCAGAATCTTGAAACCCAGTCAACATAATGTGCCTGCCCCGGTGCGTTATAGTCTTTTGGCGCGCCTGTATAAGTGCGTTATATCCTCTTGTGGCGGTCTCCCTTAGGTCTGTTATAGTCGTTTAACGCCCCGGTATGCGTGCGTTATATCATGCATGAAACTGTGGGTTTTCTGTGGATTTTCGAGTTCGTGTGCCTTTAACGCCCCTGTTCTGGTGCGTTATATCCCCTGTTTAAACTGTAGATTCTGATCGTGTGCACTTAATGCCTATTTAAAAATGGCATGTTATTCTTAAATTCATTATAATACAAGGGTAGGGTCTAAGAGTTCTTTTCATAAGGCCCATTAGGGGATCACGGGGTTGTAGATAAGGTCTGGGCCTTGTTTATTTATTGGTTCTAATTTATTTAGACTTTCTAGTCTTTAATTTACCAGGGTTGCTACATTCCAGTTCGTCTCCCAGTCACCGGATCGTGTTCAATGACCGCCCGCGGCCGTCACCTCTACTCATCCAGGACTTCAACAACTATGGCGACCGTCACCTACGGTCCCATCATCATCGCCACTCACGCACGGGTGGGCTACTTCGCAGTGCCGACCGCTTTCGACAGCTTTGCCCCAGTCGTCAGATCACCCTACTTCTTGGGTGTGGTCCTCGTGGCGGCTCCACCGCCACCCCCAGCTCCTGTCTCCCTTGGCGCCACCAATGCGCCACACTAGCTACCAGTCCTGACAGCCAGGCCAAGCGTCAGGCTCGACTCTCCTGCCACCGGTGCCCGTAGGGGTCCCGGACCAGTCCCAGCTTGGTCAAACATCAGTCCCCGGGCCCAGTATCGACCAGCTCCCGATGCAAACCTCAAATCCCTGGTTTCAGTCCCAAGTCCTGCAATTCTCTTAGGCCCCCAGCCCCCAGCCCCGGCCAAGCTGACATCCAGTGTGGGCCTCCACCGCAGGGTGTCTGGCTCCTCAGCACTCTGCTCGGGCCGTCAACCCCGAGCTCCCACCAAGCCAGCTCCCCACACGGGCCTCCTAGCCCGGGGGCAGGGCTCCCCAGCACTCCGTTCAGGCTCCCTGACCCGAACCACAGAAGAGCGATCGCCTCGCCCGGGTCCCCAACCCCTGGTGTGAGGCCTCCTAGCATCCAGACTGGACACACAACTCCAGGGTTTCCCGCAGACGATGTCTGGTACGAGTGGTCTGCGTCAGGTCCCGGATCCCTCGGCTCTACCTCAAGGGCATCCCTCCCACAACCTGACAACATCGATCCCCAGCACGGGTCTACCTTTGTGGGACACGACGATCGCGGTACGGACTGAGCGCCTCTGTCATGCCTTCCGATCCTACCAGCTCCCTATTCAGGCTCAAGGCCTCAGGTCACCGGCATCCCGGTACCCCCTGCAGTGGGTTGAATATATGTGAGGGGTTAACATTAATGACCTTTTACCTTTTTCTCTTTCAAATGAATAGTGTTTGGGAATTTTTGCCAAAACATTGTTCGTGAGCTTTTAATGCTCATTTGAAATCGTGGCTACAGTAACAAAGGAAGATGATGGCCCTAGCAGTAGCCGCCGCCGTCGGCGAGGGTGAGGGTGAGCGCGAGCGCAGGGGTTGGCGACGGCGTGCAGCCGTTAGTGTTGCTACTGCTGCAGGCGGCGAGGGCGAGCACAAGGGGTGGCGATGACTTCTGCAGGGGTTGGTGATGGTGAGGGTGACCGCGGCTGCAACAGTTGCTCTGTGAACGGAAGCACAACGGCTCCAGCGTATGGACATCGTCGGCCTCACCCATTAACGATCCGCGAGGGGGAAAGCAGTATCAAAGCGGTAAATACTTCTATAGCAGTTGTCATCCCGGCTTGAAAGCTACCTCCTCTCATCTTCCGTCGCTTCCGAGAGCTGGGGCTTAATTGTGTCACGTTCTCTCTCCTCTATAGAATGCAATCTCGACGAGATCTCGATCTCGGGTGATTTTTCGATAAACAAAGCCCTCAAAATTCGGCGGTCTCGGCTTTTCAAACGATGGGGCGGGGCTTATGGGCGAGAAGGCAGGGTGGGTCCCGACTCTCAAAGGGGATATGGACTTCCGGATCCCCTTTAAATAAAACCTCCCGTGAACCCATCTCGACCCCCCCAATCCCAAACCCTTCCCCCCCAACCCTCGATGCTTCCCTTCCTCTTCGGCCTCTCCTAGGGTTTGCATCGGGGCTCGACGCAATCGTCGTCGTTGAGCAGTGTTCACCGCCGGCCGTCTTCGCCATTGCGATGGATGTCCGCTGTGTTCGTCGTCGTAGCCGTGTTCATTGTCAACCGTCGTCAGGGGCCTCCGAGCTCGTCCACGACCTCCTCTTCGTTTTCGGCCGCGAGGTAACCTCTTTCTCTCTGTCTCTCTCCTACTCCCTCTCTCCTCTACTCTCTCCCAGGCCCCTTCCATCTCTCCCCCGTCCCTCCTCTCTCTCTCTCTCTATCTGAGACAGATGGATAGTAAGAGAGCGACTATGTCTCTCCTGCCACCCTCTCTCTATATCTTTCTTCTCTCTCCCCCGCCCCTTATATCCGAAGAACTAGTATCAAATAACACGAATGTAGGATGCGAGTAAATTTGAATGGTACCTTCCATTAGTTCTCCCTATTTAGTAGCTTCCTCCTCCATAACAGCATTTAGACGAGCTTGCCGCCTTCATCCGTCATTATTTTTGGAGGGTTGTTCTTTCATCAAAGGGCAGTCAGGCATGTGATGCTCTCGGCTTCTACATCTCAAACAAGCGCCAAGGCGCTTCCAGCATTCTTCAGCCGAATGACCAAACTTCTCACAAAAGGTGCAAGTAGTTGTAACAGTTTTATCTTCCTCCTTAATCTTCTTTCCGTTGCCATTGCTACTCTTGTTGCCATTATGGCATCTCTTCTTGTTGTCACAGGGCTTGTAGGGTTTCGTGATGCTAAATCTCTCTCCTTTCCTTCCTCACCGATTGGACATTCGACTAGGCTCCTCTTCATTGCCTTTGAATTTTCTGACCTTTTCCATGGTCCTTTCACATAAATGTGCCCGTTGGACCATCTCCACACAAGTATGGATATTTTAGGGTCCAAGTTGAGAGATAAAAATGGGTCTTAAACCATCCGTAAATCGGTTAGCCTTTAATAGATCGGTACTAACCAAATGAGGAGCATATGGTGCCAGTCGAGAAAATTGAAGTTCATACTCTGCTACCGACATCATTCCTTGGCTTAAGGAGGCAAATTTCACAGCCTTCCTCTCCTTGACATGTTCAGAGAACTATTTTGGTCAGAAGAAGGTAAGAAATCCATCCCATGTAAGCTGTGCAATTTGAGGTCGTACCGAGATGGCCTTCCACCATGTACGTACATCCTTGTTTAGTTGGAATGTGGCGAGATGGACCTTCTCTTGGTCAGTGCAATGCATGACCTCAATATACGCTTCATCTCATCGATCTAGTTTTTGGCTTCGTCAGGGTTGGCAGATCCATAGAATTCGGGAGGATTTAAACTTCAAAAATTTCCATGCAAACTTCCCCGCGCCAGTTTTGGCGCCAGCTTGAGCCATAGTCTGAAGGGCCTAGGTAAGACCCGCAATAGTTTGTTACATCTTATCCCAATTTACACGATGAGCCATGGTACCTGAGGAAAGGAACGATTCGTTAATCCCTTATGGAGCCAAGGGGAGTTCACCTAGAGATAATTTCTAAGCATCTACACCCTCTGGCGATCACACCCTTCCCTTTAGAGCATCACATGCTCTCTTTCCCCTAGTTTAGAATTTGAACTGAATTCTTTTCAAAACATGTCTATTTGACACGTTCACACCCGTGCGGAGTCTTCGGGGTAGTTTGACCGCTGAGCACGACCGGACTTGGTGGGATTTCTTTCACCGGGTTGACAGCTCTGTGTCGCCCGGACGAGTTCCATGAGTGATCGCAGAATATATAAAATGGTGGAACGCCTGGATGGGCTTTTATCGGTTGTGCAAAGTCGATTGCTGGGATAGTGCCAAGCGAAAGTTTCTGAGTAAATAGTCGGTGCCCGTACTGGATATCGACTCGGAGCATTTGCTCCGATTGAAGCATAATAAAGACAAGGAAGTGGTAGCGTACATGGCTACACGCCGAGAAGATCGGGAAGCTAGGCCGTCGCCAAAAATTAAGCTGCCTCCTGTTGCCAAGGATAACTTTAATAAAACCCTTAAGGACCTGTGCCGCATCAGGGGAGATCGCCTGCATCTCATCAACTATCCCCTCCCGATAGAGGAAGAAGGCACCCCTGCCAGAAGCTGGTGTCCAGAGACAGACCCGACGTGCCCTTATCGTACATTTGTGAGAAGAGAAGAGCAAAAGCCCAAGAATTACAAGGACGCCACATGGCTATACGTTCTTCTCCGAGCACATGGGCTAAAGGTGGAGGACCCAATGGCTATCATTCTGGACAAGCACCTGCAGGTCTCTTTTCATTATGCCGATGGGTGGGGCATGGACCACTTCAGCCTTTATTGCCATCTTGCCTTCAAGTAGCACACGGACCTGGCACATCTTGCAGACAGCTGCACGAAGGTTGGGGATATATGCTGGCTGGTTCGAGAGGTGACCCGCCGGGACAAGGAACTGTCCCTGACTTACTGGCCGTTGTCACTGCATGTAGCGACCCGACATCCGAGTACCGGAAAGGAACCGACGCGACTCAAATCTCGGCCCCCCACCCACGAGTCCGAAGACTCGAAAGGGTTAAAGGATAGGTGTGGTCTACACAGAAATAGGAAATAAAGCAAAGCAACAGATATAACCGAAATAAACTACTAACTACAATAGAGTCCAGTCCAACAAAAGTATAGTCTAAAGCAGTAAAAGCACCAAAATAGGCTAAATGGGCCCTTATTTGGGCCAGCCCGCCAAAGGGAATGAGGGAAGAATAGCCACGGATCCAGATTTGGGTCTAGATTTTGACTGAACCCAAAAGGACACCCGTGACACCCCTTCTCCCTCACCCGATGGGAGGTGGGGCGGCGGCTAGGGTTCCAAACCCTAGCTCCATAGTCGTGCCCCTGGAGAGGAGGGCGATGCCACCGCTCAACCAGTCGGCCGTCGCAAGGTCACCAGATAATAGACCAAGGCCGGCCATCGTCACTGGAGAAGATGCCCTTCAAATCCCTTCTTCTTTTTTTTGCAAAATATGGAGGCCTTCCCACACACGATGGCAGGAACGATAGCCAGGTCATCCCCATCATGATGTGCAACGCTCCAAGGGTTGCGGGTGATGGTCGAGGGCTTATGTGACTGGCTAGGGAACCATCGAAGCCTCTAATATGCAGGGCAAGCCCACCGTTGTGTCAGCATCCCGACTCGATTAAATGTTGTCGGTGCCCCAAAACATCACTGATCACCCTTCCAAACGAGGCTCATCAACCCTAGCCTGCTTCCTCGGTGATCAAACCCCATCCTGTGGAGTTCATCACCCCCATCTCATGGGCTCACCATGGTTGTGAAGGTCTGAGATTAGTGATGATAACATGGATTCGCATGGATAATAACTTGATTTCAATCTAGCCAGCAACCTGGCTCTGATACCACTGTAAGGAATCATAGCAAGCAAGTAGCAGAAACATGCGATTCCTCGAGATATCTGTGTTGGGATTGAAATCAATGCGAGAGAAACCTAGATAGAAGAGAGATTCTTCACCTTTGCGGGGTTGTGAATCTCTCATGTGAATCAGTGGGATATTAATTGTGCAAGTGCATGATCTCTAGAGGTATCCATACGAGCACTTGAATTAGACGAGCTCCTCTCCATGATCTCCACGTGCCGACTAGACCTCAACTCGACCATGCAGAATAAGGAAGAGAGAGAGGAGCCCTAAGGAGAGAGAGAACCAAAGAGGAGGGTGGCTAGGGCAGACTCTATTGCTTGGCCCAGGGTTCTGCCCCATCGCTATTATTTATAGAAATTTAGCATTTTTCATAAAAATCCAAATACTTTCTATAAATCACAACGCATCTCTCAAATGCCGGCAAGAGGCAAGCAAATGTGGGTGCCCAAGGGTGCCTGAATTACCCCACCAGCTCAAGCAGGGCCTGAAAGAGCCCATCGTTAGAGGCTGAAGAGAGAGAATCGGGTTGAGTTAGTAGCCCTGGAACATCAACCAGCACCTGCTCCCCTAGTTCCACCAATGGATTTCTATCACTGACGCCCCCGACACCACCGCAAAGCTGCCACTGTAGGGCACTCATCTTACAAGCCCTTTACTGAGGCTACGACGACATCACATGCCTTCCCCTCTGCGCAGGCGCGGGAGGGAGTAAATGAAGTTATGAGGAGCTATCTATACGACCCGGGGAGCACTCCCTTGGGTTGCCAAAGGCTATTGTAGGCAGTGGCCTCCGCCGCGGAAGATCATAAAGACTGATCTTCGTCGAGTGCGGAGTCGAGAAATATTCCAGAAGATTGGCACCCAGCCTCACCTCAGAGGGAGGCGCGAGTACGGAGATCTATCTTTGACAGGTTGACCTTCCCCAACAAGCTATCAAGGAAGATGACAAGAAGAGGCAGAGATTTGATGGTATACACCTGTAACATGGCCGGAGTATTCGGTCGATACAGGGCTCTACCCACTGAGCCCGAAGAAGTGGCTAGGCTCACCGAAAGGCAGGGCCCTCTTACTAGAAGAAGGAGAGCAGCGAGTGAGGTAGTGTAAGCTCGCTTCGAAGAGACTGCCCCTGAAGAAGCCCTGATGGCTTTGACTACTAATGTTGTCACTGCCGGAGACACTAGCGGGATGCCATCCACATCATCTGAGGAGGCACCGGCTAAAGAAAGAGGGGACACTCCCAATCCCTCCATAAATGACCCTGCCATATTTCTCATGATGCAGCGGTACCCGCAGGAGATCGAGTTGTTGAGGAAATAATTGAATGAAAGAAATTCTCAGCCTTCAACATCTGAGCAGACCGAAGCACCACTTGAAACTCCTGGAGGCAACAGTCAGACCTCTGAAGCCTCCCCGCAGGAGACGGTATCTCTGCCAATGCCTAGCTACACCGGGGGCATGCCTTTGCAGTAGCCATATCATGCGGCATTTGCTCTGCCACCGACTTTTCCATTCCAAGGGTCTACCGTCGCACCACAAGCTACAGTGTTGACAACGCTGCTGGCATAACTAGCCCACTTCTACCCAAGTCTAGCTGACCTAGTAGCGGTAAGCAAATTAATGCTGGAACAAATGATAGAGATGAAATTAGCAAAGACGGGCGATGGCCACCATATGTCGTTTGACATGTACCAGGTACCTTACTCGGTGCACCATGCCACCGAGAAGTTACCGCCAGGCATTACCAATCCACCAAAGTTTGAAAAGTTCAATGGGAAAGGATCTCCCAGAAAGCATATTACATATTATGTGAATGTTATGGGTTATCTAGCCACAGATGAGCCCTACCTCCTTATGTTCATCGGGTCTACATTGACGGGGCTCGCTTTCAAGTGGTACTCGAGCTTGCCTGCCAGGTCTGTTATTGATTGGCCCGATATGCAGAAGGAATTCAAGGAAAGATTCTATATAGCTAAACGTGAGGTAACTATGGTAGAGCTTTAAGCTACCAGACAAAAAAATGACGAATCTGCACTGGACTATGTCAAGAGATGGAGGAACCTCAGTATGAGGTGCAAACATCCCCCACATCAGGAGGACGTGGTGTAGATTTGTAAACAAAATCGGAAGAAAGAAGTCCTGGAAAGGATGATCGGCACTGAGGTCAAGCTGTTTGACCACTTAAACAACATCGTGGCGTAGATTGAGGCATTCCTCGCCTGATACTCCTCCACCCCTGTAGCATCAAGTCAAAGGGCCAGGCAGGCCGAAAAGAGACCAGTGCCACAAGAAGTTTACACGGTGGACTTTAAGACTTTTGAAAAGCAAAAGGAGAAAGATAAAGAGGCGGTCAAACCTACTCCGGCCAAGCCTACTGAACGGTGGGAAGGCCCCTCCCTATGGGAGAAAATGAGAAGCAAGGTATACTCTTTCCCCCGAGACAAAACTTGGGTCATTTGAATGGGCCACCAAGTATAACAAAATTACGCTACCGGAGATGAAGAGGCCAGGTGACTTGAGGAGAAAGGAAGGCCCTCACTTTTACCCATATCATCAGATGATCGAGCATACTATCGAGGAATGCTACATCTTCAAGGATGTTATCGAGTTCTTAATTAAGAAAGGAGAGCTGGACATGGGGGAGCACAAAGTGGATCCCTCGCAGCTGCATGAAATGCCCAACTTGGCCACAACCATTAATATGGTGTCATTATACCAACAGTTACCCGAAGAGTTGTCATAGGCCAGCACCAGGCATACTTATGAAGCTTTTGTCGTAGCACGGGCCCAAGACCAAGGAGGTTGGCAGGCCACTCCGACAAAGATAAGAAGAAGAAGACAGGCACCCCAACCCAGTTCAGGAACTCATATAAGGGGCATCACACCTCAGCCACCGCCATCGCCGATAGTCCTAGTGTGGCATGATATGGCCCCTCGGCTAGTTATAAGGTGGCCTACCTACAACAGGAAGAAACACATCCTGAAGCCAGTACATAATGAAACTAGCCCTGCAGTCGAATGGCTTTAGGCCATCATTGATGGGCTCGAAGAATATGAACAACCCGACATTCAGCCCATAGAGTTAAAAGAATATGTCCCCTGGGAGCAGCTCGAGTCTCTCAAACTCACTGCAGAAGCAAAAGTTGAGACAAAAGAGGAGCCCCCTCTATGGGGTGAATTCCACCAAGAGCAATTTCCCACTACCAAGTTAAAGAAAAAGAAGAAGAAGAAGATAAGGTTGAAGAATAAGAGAAAGGGTGAAGTTATTCTATCTTGCAATACCCTGATAGTACTGTTCAACACAGCTCTATCTTTGGAAGAAAAGGATGAAAGATCTGCATTGGATCGACGGAAGCAAATCAAGCCGACGCCTCCACTTCCCAACATGCCACTAGATTAGGAAGAAAATGGGGATGCCCTCTTCAGGCCAACCACAACATCCTATTTAGGGGAGAGCAACCATATCATGTCCCCCAACCCAAGATCAAGGGCGTGAAGATTCCCCCTCCACTGGGCCTCTGCCCTAAAGGATCAAGTGGCCAAAGAGTTCCCTCATTTGTCGAATTTTTACTACTGCAAAAGGGCAAACAATCATGTCCTCGAGAGGCCTGGTAGGCAAAAGAAGCAAGAGGCGCTTCGGTCTTGTCCGCGGTTGTTCCTCCTCTAGTAGGAGAAGAGAATGACAACATTCCCAATCTAATGTGACACAACCTCGGACCTAAGCAAGCAAGCACAATCGCAAACCGAACGGGCCGAAGTCGGCGGCCAACTCACACGACACGGCTCGAGAGTGGTGGGCTTCCGAGTGGAAGATGTCTTTTCAGTCTCGCCCCCTTGAGCAGATCTTGTGGAGCGACTTTATCAGTACTTTCGAGCGTGCTCACTGCCCAGAGTATGTTGCTACGTAGAGGATGCATCAGTTTCTGGAGCTAGTACAGGGCGACATGTCCGTGTTGCAGTACAGGGACTGATTTGTTGCGTTGGGTCGTTATGCACCTCATATCATGGAGCACGAGAGGGTGAAGATCGAGCAGTTCGTCCAGGGCTTGAGGCAGGAGCTGAGACACCATTTGATCGTACACGCTGCCACTGATTTGGAGACGGCTTCTCGTATAGCGGCATCTTTGGAGCTGGATATGCAGAGGACACTAGGACCGATTAGCCAGGGGCAGTCCTTGTCAGACCGCAGCCAACAGACGACTACCCAGCAGTAGAGCACGTTCCAGCTTCCTTCTGGTAGTTCGGGAGCTTCAACTCTGGCAGCTTCAGCGATGGGTTCTGCATCTTTCGGCGCCAAGATCAAGAGGTTCTTCGAGAAGGGTTTCCGGAAGAAGAAGGAGGGTCGAGAGCAGCGGCAAGCTTCTTCGGGCAGTGTTCAGCAGTCGGCACCTTTGCAGCGACAGGGGTCAATCGGTGTTTCTCGTGCAGGGTGTTCCCGTTGTGGCGAGTCGCATCTAGGCAGGTAGTGTACGGCGTCGGTGATCAGTTTCAGATGCGATCAGCCAGGACACATGGCGCATGACTTTTCGCAGTGGCCGCGTCAGCCACCCCAGCTTCCTCAGCAACAGCAGCAGTACCCACAGCAGTAGTTTCAGCAGCAGGGGCATTATCCGCCTCTACCACGGTCAACGAGTGTGGGCAGGCAGAGAGCTCGAGGCTAGGTTTCCCACATGACCAGGGCAAAGGCAGAGTCGTCGCAGCTTGTGGAAGGTACTGTTATGATTTTGGGTTACGCAGCGCGAGTTGATGATAACCCGACCTGAGGTCAATCTTAGAGAAATAATGAGCCCCAGAGATTTGATCAAATAGTTCATCAATTCTTGGCAGAGGGTACTTATTCTTGATAGTCAATTAGTTCAATTGCCTATAATCAATACATAACCTCATAGATCCATCTTTCTTCTTTACGAAAAGAACAGGTGCTCCACTTGGGCAGAGTTTTTCACTTCTTTTTAGCGTACATACAGTCCAGCATATCTGAGGATGGACAAAATATATCAATTTATGGACTTGACTCATGGCAATATGTCTGTCTTGCAATGTCGGAACAAATTCATGGAATTGGGTCGGTATGCTCCCCATATTCTTGCTGATGAAGTGCTAAAAACTAAGCAATTTCTGCGTGGTTTGAAGGTAGAGTTAAGGCAACCTCTGATCGCAACCAGAGTGGCAGAATTAGATGTGGCTTATCAGGCAACTACAGCATTAGAGCTAGACAAGCAAGATCTCGAGGGTGAACCCTAAGTGAGCCAGTGTAGCAGAATGTGCAGCATCAGCAAGCTATTAGTCAATTCAATGTGTCAGGAGTTCCATCTTCTGCTCCTTCTGCCAGTGGCACTTCTTCCATGAAACCCAAGTTTAAGCGGATGTTCAGAAGATCCAAGAAGTACTATGACCGTCAAGCTTCTTCTGGTACCGTGCAACAAGCAGCACCCTCTTCTTTTTAGCGACAGGGATCGGTAGCAAGTCAGCCGAGACCGTGTCCCAGGTGTGGTGGCAGTCATCCGGGCAGACCTTGTTCGATGCCTATGGTATGTTTCAGATGTGATCTGGTTGGACACGTGGTTCATGACTATCCTCAAAGGCCAAAGCATCCTATTCAGTTTTCTCAATTTTCACAATCACAACAGTTCAGACCTCCTCCACCACTACAAACTCAGCAATATTCACAAGCTTCAGTGTCTTCATCTCAGTAGTCTACCGTAGCTGGCAAGAAACAAAAAGGGAGAGTCATGCATATGACTCGTTCTGAATCCGTTGCATCCCATCTTGTTGAAGGTACTATTATGATTTATGGTCATGCAACTCGTGTTTTATTTGACTCAAGTGCTTCTCATTCATTTATTTTTGAAGATTTTATCACCTGTATTGAGGAGCCAACATCTGAGATGTCTTGTGAGTTGCTAGTTGAAGTACCTTCTGGGGATTGGATGTTTACTCCTCTTTGTCTCGATGAGACTCTGATTGTATTGGAAATCAGCAGATGCCAGCTAAATTATATGCATTAAAGCTGGTAGATTATGATATTATTCTGGGCATGGACTGCTTAGAAGAATATGGAGCCGTGGTTGATTAAAATCTTAAACCATTTGAGGTTTGAACATTACACAAAACAGCCTTAGAACATGCTTAAGCACACTCAATCCTTACTCTTGATTACTTCGACACGGCGCGAGGTAGAAACTAAATTCAGGGTTTTGTTATCATCGAACTCACTCGAAAAGACTCAACATACGTCCACTGATGTCTTATACTGCGTCTCAGATATCTCCCACTCGCCTCGAACGCAGTAACTGGGACACCATAACAAGAACCAAATAACTAGAACTAGTCAGGGTCACACTCGTCAGCACGGGTCCAACATCCTTGACCACGTGTGCACACATAAGCTCAATGCCTTGAGCTAGGCCTCTAGCTAGTTTCCCCCCCAGTGGACTCTATTGCAAAGCAAGGGGGCCCACAAAAATTAGCCTAAAATTTATATACTGGGATTGCCCCGCCACCTCTCCTTGGTGGGCTGACACTAAGGTCGTCAGGCTACGACTAGTGGGTCAGTCAAGTTGGAAAGAGAAACTAACTCAAATGGAACATAAATACATGCCACGAATGACCACAGTGTAAGAAAACATAGATAGTATGGCTCCAGACACAAAGCCAAACTAAATGGGGTTAAAATCTGGACTGACAACAAATAGCGGCTCTGTCTAGGCAGTCATACTCATTTGATGGTCATGGGGAGGACTGCTCAATGAATATGGCGGTTGTCTCCCAGACCACTATATGCCACCACCTCGCACCCATGATACGTAAATAATGGCCATAGGCTGACCGCTAAACCTGTTTGACGGTCATACATGGACCGCTAAATGCCCATCGCCTTAGCTCACGAAAAACGGTTACTCGAAAGACCGCTAAACCTTAGAAATGGTCCGGTGAAGGCCGCTACTATTCTAGACGGTGCGAAACAAGCTTTGCCAATTTTAAACCCTTCCCAAATCGTATAAAATGATGGGATTACATGATATTAGCCTATATTACCCTGTCATACATCATTTCCATGCAACATAAAGTCCAAAAAACATACCAAATGGAGTATTAAACATAATCTCACTATTAAGATTTGCAAGAACTATAACCCACATGGAATTTCTAAGCAAGATAACCATTTTAGCATGCATTTAACAATTCAATATGATAGAAAATGTGAGAAGGTGAGGTTTAATTTAGTTAAAAATAGTCTTAAACAGAAAAGGATGCACAGATTTTGGCTTCCACGGACTCCGTGAAGGCATACATGGAGATTGTTTGAAACACAAAACATGTACGGAGTATTGCTTGCATGGACCTTACAAAAGATGCAAGGACTTCGAAGACTAGGAAAATATGCACTGAGTTTAGAGTCCACGGGGTTTGTAAAGGCGTGCATGGACTTGAAGAGTAGAAGAAATATGCACGGGGTTTAGACTCCACAGGGTTTGTAAAACCGTGCAAGGACTTCGAAGACTTGAAGAGATATGCACGGGGTATCGTGTGCACGGACATGAACTGCACGGGGTTTCATGTATAAAGATATGCAAGGACTTTGATAGACTAGTGAGAAAGATGCATAGGGTATCATGTGCACGGACATGAAGTGCTCAGGGTTTCAAGTGCACGGACATGAGATGTGCACTGACTTCTATATGTTCAGACCTTACAACAGTTTGTGCAGACTTCAGACACAAAAGTTGCACGGACTTAGTTTCAAGAAAATGTGCACAGACTTTGTTGCTGAAAAACTGCACGGACTTAGTTTACAAAACACCCAAAACATATGCATGGACTTTACAGATTTGAAATATGCATGGACTCTGATAAGGAAAATCTGCATGGACTTGGAGTAAAAGATGCATGGAGTTCATTGCTTGGGTAAAACATGCATGGACTTTGAAGTGCTCGGACCTTGCAAGACTCATGCTTAAGAAAAAAATATGCACAGACTTAAAAGTTTGCACGGACTTTATGTAACACTGATGCATAGTATGCATAGGGTTTGTGAAGTGGAGTTAAAACATGCACGGGGTTGAACCGAAGGAAGAATTTGCACGGGGTTTAAATGTGCATGGACTTGATGAAACATAACTCCAAAATGACTAAGTCCAGAAAGTGCACTGACTCAATATGCACGGGGTTAACCTATGAATGGACATGGCGAATGCATGAGTATGCATGGACTTTGCAATAGAAAAGGACTTGTAAATACAAGCAAATATAAAACCAATTGCAAAGACCAAATACACAGAACAAATGCAAACTAATGTGCACGAACTCAGTGTTTCTACTAAGTTCAATACATGCATGGAGTTAATAGAGAGTACATCTATATGCACGGAACTCACTCTCTCTCGCCCATCTCACTCTGTCTCTCCCATCTCACTCACTCTCTCTCCTCTAGGTTCGGGCGAGACAACGACGGATCGAGACGAGGAGAATACGGTTGGACTCCTGGCGATGAGTGGCGTGCGTTGACGCCCACCTTGGCGCGGTTCATGACACGTGGAGGCAAGACGGGGCGAGAGGGGCGCGATAGTCTCCTTCCTTGCATGCGGTCTTTTCGACATTTTCGGCTCGATCCAAGTAGGGGGATGGATTACCGAGCTCGTTAGGAGCCTTCCCCACGGCATGAGCATCATTGTTGTGTTTTAATAGTATGCCCACTGTCCATTTTCATTTTGTGTGCCAAGAACATCGTTCTTTATGTTTTAATCCACCATGAACATCGTCGTTGAGTTTTATAGCGTTAGAATGTTGTTATGCATATGTGGTTTGGCAGGTAAACAGGTTTAGAAGTGAATCCCGTCGATTTCGGTCGACCGGGAGGTGTTTTGGTTTCAAACCAAACCCATTCGCAACCCAGACGGTGTGACGGTCATTCCAGTGACCATCACAGTTGTAACGCCCCTCATAGGATGCGTTACGTTACTGTGGCGGACCAATGAAGGTGCGTCACAGATTGTGTAACGATCGGGCATTCGACCGTTACAGCCCCTTGACCCTGAGTGACTTAGATAGGGCGGTTGGCCTGACGGTCAGTCGTGGGACTGTCAGAGCCTTGTAACGCGCCAATAAGTGTGCGTTACATTTTCTGAGAAATTGTGGATTTTTCAAACGTTCGGGTGACCTTAACGGCCCAATGGGGGTGTGTCATAGTGCTGTAGCGCACCACCCTTAGACCGTCACACCCTGTGACGCGGTAGTGGTACACGTTACATTCTCTGGCATTCTAAAAGTTGTAAATTTATTTCCTAATGCATTCTATACTGCATGATGCGGAACGAGACCGACAAATGGACCAAACCTAAGATGACGACCAAGTGCGGCCAGCACTCACACGTGACAAGGCAAGCCGGGCGGCCGACCCCGTACGTTCCTCCGGGTGGAGGCGCCACTCAAACAAGAAACTCAAAGTCCACGGCCGTCCCTAGGAGGGAAGCGCGAGGATCTAAGCGGCTAAGGGAGCCGACGGACGCCTGAAGGGATCTTCTTAACCTTTGCGCCAATATTGCTCTATCTGCTGTAAGAGGAGAAGAAGAACATGGAGGAGGGTGCTGCTACTACTTGGAGGAGGAAAAAGAAAGCTAGAGAGAGCGTCTTCCACCAGCCCTAGCCACAATCTGGAAGCTGCTACTGCTACTCTCCACGATTTGGGTGTTTGGACGTCCCAATCTCAAAGCCGGCTGCTTCCACTCTACGACTCATCATTTCCAGCACACTCTACCTTCTTCTGAGGGGATTCGTGGGATATTCAAAGGGGGAAACATTATATATCTTCTATCTATTCATTTGTGATATCCTCTTTGATCTAAACATAGTATTGAGCATATTGATTAATCTGTTCTTTGTGTTTGCAGGTATGATCGAAGCTTGGATTTGAATGAACAAACATTTGATCTTCAAGAAGGAAGATCGTCCGCTCTGACTACCTCCAGATTCAGTTGTCTCCAACCTAAGCTTTAAGAAAGATATGCTTATTTTCATTAGAGAACCAAGGAGATGTTTCTACATCCTCTTTATGTTTATTTCCATGACTGCTTCATAGTCTATCTTCTTTTATATACTA
Organism: Amorphophallus titanum; assembly: GCA_024336825.1. Taxonomy (NCBI): domain Eukaryota; kingdom Viridiplantae; phylum Streptophyta; class Magnoliopsida; order Alismatales; family Araceae; genus Amorphophallus; species Amorphophallus titanum. Next base: position 24,221,673 of record JANBPO010006859.1, read on the forward strand.
CTGTGGGCGTTATTGTACATCTTCTTGATGTCTTAAACTAGATACATTGTTGTGTGTGGGCAAAGTAGGGTCTCCGCGTGGTTTCAGTGATCGGGGTGTATTCCCCGACGTTGTGTGTGTGAGTGTGTGCTACGGTGGCAGCGTGTTGGGGTTTCTCCCAGTATGTGTATTGCTGCGGAAGCAGCGTGTGTGTGGTTGGGGTTCGTCCCCATTCTGCTATGGTTCATAGCATGTAGTGAAGTCTCACGGGGTTCGGTGAGGGGTGGACGTAGGGAGCCCGTTGTGGTCCCGAACCACCTAAAAATCTTGTGTCTCGTGTGATTGCCTATGTATATGACCATTTCCTCTATCTCCCTTCACGAGTCCATCAAATAGATTTTTAATTCACTGCATCATCACACATTGCTACCTCCGTTATCTGTGTTAAGCGTGTTTTCATTATTTAGTTGCATTGGCAATTCGAGTGAGATCAGAAAGCTTAAGAGAATATCTTAATCTCATGTTTGTTTAGGCGAATCAACATTAGTTATTTTAATTCCACTGTCTTTAGTTGGAGTTGTTTTTAAAATCCATCTTCCTCTAGGGTTGGCCAGTAATAGCCCTGCCTAAGAATCTTCTTTGCCAATGCCTGCCCATTAATGTGCCCTCCACACTCACTTGCATGAGCTGCTTGTACTACCTTACAAGCCTCGTCGTCATCTAGACATCTCATGAGAACTCCATTAAGAGCACGCCTATATAGTTCTCCTGCGATGATTGTATACCGTCCGGTGACTCTTGTAATGGCCTTCCGCTACTCTACATTGGCCATCTCCGGAAAGGATCCATCCCTACAGTATTGCTCAATTTCATGATACCACGATAGCTCTTCTTCTTCTAGAATCTCCTCAAACTCAGTCAGTGAAACTTCCTTCAACTCTTCCTTCTCAGCCTTCTTCTCTACAGTTTTCCTAAGGCTATCGAACCAGGGATCCTGAAGAGAGGGGGCGTCCATCTGTTAGACTACGATGGTCTTAGTGGAACGACTAAGAGGGAAAGAAAGGGAAGAAGCAAGTGATGCCAATGCATCAGCCAGAACGTTTAGAGAGCGAGGAGTATGGATATAAATAAGCATACGGAACTGCCTAGCCAGGAGCGTGGCTAGATCTTGATAGGGTTTAAGCTTCAGGTCACGAGTGCGGTAAGTTGAGAGAACTTGACGTAGCACCGATTGAGAGTCTCCTATAATGTTGAGATAGTGCGTGCCTAGGAGGTAGGCGTGCTTCAAACCGGCCAGGAGAGCCTTATACTCGGCTATATTGTTCGTGGCAGGAAATGAGAGCTGATGAGCAATGGGGTAGTTACTCCTTCTGGAGTAAGGAGAACGGCGCCGATTCTGCGGCCCTGAGAATTTAATGCACCATCGAAGTGCATATACCAGAAAGGAAGATGAGTGATTATAGCTAGATGTTCATCAGGGAATTCATCCTGAATTGAATCGGTACAAGGGATGGGGGAATGGGCAAGGTGCTCGGCAATGGCGTATCCCTTGATTGTGATGGGGTCATCACCATCCGATCCCGCACTCAGGGCCCATCTCCTTGCCACGGGGACATCCAGCATGGTCTAGTTATTTATCTTCAAGTCCTATATAATTTTTATTCGAGTCATTTTGATGTAATTTTTCTTTATTTGAGTCAAGTCCCTAGGTTATTATGTCTTTTACCTAAGTTTGTAATCAAGCGAGAGGCGTAGAAAGTACCAGAACAAGAACTAGTCAGAGTAACACTCATCAGTGTTAGTCCAAGCCTCTGACCACGTGTGCACACACCGACCCCAGCCTAGGGTCAGGACTCTAGGTAGTCCCCCCCTAAGGACGCTATAGTAACCGCGGGGGCCCACGATAACTAGCCTAAAAACCGTTAGACGGGAACACCGCTCCACCTCTCCCGGGTGGGCCGACACTAAGATTGTTGGGCTACGGCTAGTGACTCCATCACGAGGAAAGAGAAAGTAACTCTACTGAGGCTTAAAGATACGTTTTTAATTCATAAAATAACTTAAACATAGCGGAGAATGCATTAGAACTTGATTCACTACTCTTAGCATAACAGAGAGCATAACGGATCAGTTCTGCCCCATTACATAACATAACAGATCAGCTCTGTCCCGTCATATAACATAACGGATCAGGTGAGGGGCGTTAAGGTAATATAATGCGCCTCAACTGGTCCATCATATTCATCCGATCTACTACCAGTTACACCGGTCATAACGGATCAGGAATAGTGCATTATGTAACATAACGCGCCACCATTGGTCTGCTATGGCCACTCGAGTTATTTTTATAAAACCTAGAGACCTAGAGAACATAACGGATCGAGGGCGGTCCGTTAAGGTCACCAGAACGTGAAAAATCCAGAGTTTTCCACAACTATAACGGTCATACATAGGGGCGTTATACTAACGACTTAACTAATTTATGCATGAGAAAGATGGACTAAGTGTGGTCCCTTAAAGAAGTATAACGCGTCAGGTGTAGTGCGTTATACACATAACGGTCACTGACATGACCGCCATGTGAGCTGGGCAGCGAACGGGTTCGGTTTGAAACCGAGCCACCCCTCGGTTGACCGAAATCAACGGGGTTCACTACAAAAATCTGTAACCTACCCTCCCCAGCATCCATACCACTCAATAAGAGCTAGAAAACATAAATACGATGCCCATTAGATAATTAAAAATACTAATTATCATATTTTTAGGAAAAATCAAAAATAGACATTAACTAGGCTAAACAGGCATGGATCGGCATGCATGCGGTGTCAAAGCGTTCCTAACGCGGAGATGATCCCATCCCCCTACCTCGTTCGCACCGAATCGGCCGTTCACATAACATGCACGGACCTTATACATATGCACGGACTCAGTTGGAAATGCAAAATGTGCACGGACTTTGACGTGCTCAGACTTGGTGTGAACAAAGAAAACCTGCACAGACTTGATAAAAAGTGCACGAACTTTGACGTGCTCGGACTTGGTGTGAACAAAGTAAACCTGCACGGACTTGATAAAATGTGCACAGGCATGCACGGACTTTACATAAACGTGCACAGACTTTGCATAAGCTAAGCCTACACAGACTTAATAAAATGTGCATGGACATGCATGGACTTTACATAAACGTGCACGGACTTTGCATAAGCTAAACCTACACGGACATGCACGGACTTCATATAAACATGCATGGACTTTGCAAAGCTAAACCTGCATGGACTTATGTTCAGACCTAAGACATATATGCACAGACCTAACCAAGATTTGCATGGACTCTGTTGCCAAATAGACGTGCTCTGTTCATGCACGGACTTGAACATGCTCGGACTTGGTTCAGTTAAATGTAGATGGGCACTATTCATTCACGGACTCAATGACATGCACGGACTCATATGACTTGAACATGCTCAGACTTGGTTTAGAGCAAGACAACATGTAGCAAGAAACCTGCTCGGACTTTACACTGCCGAGGCATGAAACCTGCATGGACTCATAGTGCAAGGCAAGGCCAGACAAATTGTGAACGTGCACAAACTTTAAACAACTAACACGGACTTCATGCATAACTAACACAGACCTCATGTATAGCTAACACAGTGATGCGGGATGACAATGAGACTTGATGCTATGGATACGAACCTTGGACTTCTACGGATGACGCGACTAGTTGGATGACGCGACCAGCAACAACATAGCCCACTCAGCACCTATCGTGGCTCTCGAAGATACAAACATGCCCAAACAAGAAGCACTCGCTCACGGTCTTCCCTTGGCGAGGGAAACGAGTCGATCTGCATGGTTGAGAAATCGACATTGAGTCTCAGGTAGTCAGCTCACTCTCGTGCTCGGAATGAGTCACGGGACGGGTGTCTCACTCACAACTCATAGCGGTGATTAACTATAGTGATCTAGGGGCCTAACATGCTCACAAGCAGCGGCATCAAGAGCCTATACTAGGAAAGCAAGTAACTAAAGTGGGGGGAATTTTTCAAAAAAAATAAGAAAAATAAAAAATTTTCACAAATATCTCTCGCCACTCACCCTCTCTCTCCTCTCTCTCTCGACGTCTCTCTCTCTTCTCTCTCTCTCTCCCTCACACGTTCTCTCTCCTCACCCCCCATTCACTCGGTTCACGGTCCAAACGGACCCCGATCGACGCGTGGGAGGTACCGACAGGACGGGCTCGACGCGAGGATCGCGTCGGTACCCTTCATCTCTCGGATCGTGGAGCGTGGAGACGCGTACGAGCGAAAGTACGGTGTGGCCCCCGTTGCCTGATCTACACCGATTCGTGATCTTCGCAGCGCAAGAGGTAGAGGAACGGACTCCTCATCTCGCCAGGAATCCGTTGACGCCTCCTGCATCACCATCCGTCGCCATCTTCCTCGTTTTCTGTGCAATTCCTCTTTTGGGAGATTTTGGGGTTAATTTCTCGATTTACATTCCTCTCTTGATTTCTAGTCCAGACGGCTGCTGATCGAAGCAAGGTAGGTACTGTTGGATTAGTCGCGTCGTGAGGATCGCATTGACGCCCACCTTTCCTCGATCCGCGGAACGTAGAGTCGAGCCGGGCCGAGAGGCACCGCGTCGCCCTCTCACCGGATCGGCATCGAATCGCCATTTTCATCATAATCCAGGTAGGGGGATGGATTCCTTACCTCGTTAGAACACCACCGGTACCACTTGCGCCATGGTCTGATGCCCTTTACCTCATTTTTCGTGCATGTTCCTATTTAGTTCATCTTTAATCTTTTAATGTTGAAATTATCTCCATGGGCATCGTATTTTAATTCTAGTGGCATGCTTAGGCTTGGAATGTTGGTATGGTATGGCAGGTTGGTTTGGTTTTGTATTTTCCCGCGTCCCCCATCGATTTTGATCGGTCGGGAGGGGGTTTCGATTCCGAACACCGGAGTCACGAAACCCAGGTGACATAACGCGCCACCCCCAGTGCGTTATAGTCATTTGACGCACCCCTATTGGTGCGTTATATCATCCGTGAACTGTGAGTTTTCTGTGGATTTTCATGTTCGAGTGGCTTTAATGCGCCTCGTCTGGTGCGTTATAGTCCTACATGTTGAGTTGAAGGCCTGTTGCCTTTAACACCCCTGTCCATGCGTGTTACATTAGTAAAATTTTGATTTTGTAAACCAAAACAAAAAACCCTTCAACTAGGCAGCTTGGCCCGAGTCGGACCGATCCATACCCCCACCTGACGAGCCTTGCTTTTGACATCTTTAACGGGGACTTTCGAGTAAACCTTGGAAGTAGTTGTAACAAATAATAATAATAAAATAAAAAGAAAACCACACTTAGATGTGCGTGCACCTGGCCTTTTGAGATAATTCTATGTGTTCATAAAACTCGAGTAACCCATATTATTTAATGTGGGTTGAGTCCTGGGACATACCTGTGCATAGCGGAAGCGGTAGGCCCACATAGCGTCATGGAGGTGGAGAGTAGGCTACTAGAGTCTACCCTTTAGAATCCATGCTCCAAGACCCAAGGACGAGAGTGATGTCCTTTCCTAGAAGATCAAGCAGAGATGACCGTGGGAAGATGACTCACCCACGTAGACGATGTGCGGCGGCCTTCTCCCTCTAAGGCACGACGACCTTCTCCTCGCTTTCCTCTTTGCAGCACTGAGTAGAAGGGAGGAAGACGAAGAAGGGAGTGAGGGGGAGAGAGCGGTTGGCTCTCTCTCACAGACGGGGAAGGTAGGGCCGATTGCGGGCCTGCTTTCCTCTTCCTCTCACACACACACCCAGGAAAGGAGGGGCAGCAGCCTGCTCCTTCCTCCGGCAAGTTCGGCCACCGTGGCCAGTGGAAACAAAGTAGCGGCCGCAGCAGCAGTAGGGAAGCCGGCGAACAGGGGTGCTGGCGTTAGCGAGTAGGGAAGTAACCGTAGCGGTGGTAGTCCCAGCTTTGTCCTTCATGGACAGTGTCAATCATCAAGACAATGGTTGATATGACCACGGGACACAAAACTTTGTTCTTCATGGACGGGTCGTCCGGCTACAACCAAATTTAGATGGCTGACAAAGACAAAAATCACACGGCCTTCTAGTCCCCCATGGGAATTTTCAACAACAAATGAATGCCCTTCGGCTTGATGAATGCAAGTGCTACCTACCAAAGGGTTATGACTAAGATATTCGACGAGATGTTGCACGATGTGGTCGAATGCTACATCGATGATCTGGTCGTCAAAATCAAAAAGCGAGAAGACCATCTGGCAGACCTACGTCGAGTCTTTGAAAGGCTGTGGCAGTACGAGCTCAAGATGAACCCTATGAAATGCACCTTCGGTGTATCAAGCGGCAAATTCCTCGGTTTCGTGGTGAGATAGTGAGGGATAGAGGTGGACCCCAATAAAATCAAAGCAATCCGGGAGCTACCGCCACCCAAGAATCTAACAGAGCTCAGGTCCTTCCAAGGAAGACTGGCTTACATTCAGAGGTTCATCTCCAACCTCTCTGGAAGATGTGCGCCCTTCGGCAAGCTAATGAAGAACGACGCCCCATTTATATGGGACCAAGAATGCCAGGATGAGTTCGAGCAGATCAAGCAGTACCAGCTCACTCCTCTAGTCCTGGGGGCACCCGTCAAAGGAAAGTCCCTCATATTATACATGACGGCCATGGACACTTTCCTGGGAGCTTTACTCGCACAAATCAATGAAGAAGACAAAGAGCACCCGCTCTACTACCTCAGCAGGAAACTGGTCGGTCCCAAATATCGATATTCTCCCATGGAGAAAGTCTATTTGGCGTTGGTGTTTACTGTAAAAAAGTTAAGGCACTACCTCCTGTCGCACTGGGTGGAGCTCATCTCTAAGTGTGACCCACTCAAGTTCCTCATTAAGCATTCCATACTCTCAGGCAAATTGGGAAAATGGACTCTCCTCTTGATGGAGTACGGCATCACATCCGTTTCGCATTAAACAATCAAGGGACAAGGAATGTCGGAGTTCCTGGTGCCGCATCTGGTGTCGGAGGATTCATCCCTCAACGTTGAGCTCCCGGACGAGGAGGCTTTTACATCACAGCAAGAAATAGAGAAGTAGACAAAAGATGTCTTGCATTACAAAGGGCACGCCGTCCTCACAATCAACCTACCCTACTGGGAGCTATACTTTGACGGTGCCTCCTGAAGGGTTAGCAGGACCGACAACATCACAAGCTTCTCAGCCGGTGCTGGAGTCTTCTTTGTGACACTCCAGAGTGGAGTTTTGTACAACTCATGTGCCCTTATGAAGCCTCTGACTAATAATGAGGCTAAATATGAAGCTCTAATCATCAAACTTCAAATGACCCTCGAAATGGGCATCGAATGCATCAAAGCCTACAGGGACTTGCAGTTAGTGGTCCGGTAGGTCCTTGGCATCTACGATGTGTGGAAGCAAGAGCTGGTCCCGTACCACGCCATCGTCACAAGGCTCAGAGAAAAGTTTTATTTCTTCGAGATAAATCATGTACCGAGGAGCGGCAACTCCCAAGCGGACGCTCTCGTTAAATTAGTTTCGGCCATCGAACTTATGCTTGAAGGTGAAGTGGACATCACTGTCAAATATTGAAGGCTAATGTCGAGTACACTCGATGAATAGTCGGGCCCCACCATCTATGAGGTCAACAACGTTGACGAAAACAACTCCACAACGAAGGAGGATTGGCATGAGCCAATCATTAAAATAAAGCAAGGCTGGCTCCCCTCCGAACGGGGCTCAAAGAATCCAGCTACTGCGACAAGTGACGTCATACGAATTGATTGGCGACTCCCTCTTCAGACTCATCCACGAAAATGACAAGTTTGTCCTCTTGAGGTGCATCTTACTGGCCAAAGCCAAAGTCATAATGCACGAAGTCCACTCAGGGTTGTGCGTGACTCATCAAGCCGGGGACAAGATGAAAAACAACATTAAGTTCAAAGGGTTTTATTGGCCGACCATGTATGCAGATTGCAACCGATATGCCCGTACATGTCACCAATGCCAAGCATTCGGCTCCGTGCCAAGAAGACCTCCTAACCTGCTACATCCAACGCCCCTCACATGGCCATTTGTGGAATGGGGCATGGACATCATGGGAACTTTCCTACCGTCCTCTAATGGTCACAGATACATCCTGGTCGCGACCGACTACTTCTCCCGATGGGCCGAATCTGTCCCCCTAAGAGAAGTAAATGGGGAAGTCGTCGCTCGGTTCGTCCGACACCACATCATCTATCGGTTCGGCACCCCCAGCCGATTCATGTCAGATAATGGCACACCCTTCAAGAACAAAGCTGTATACCAGCTGGCGTCCAAGTTCAACATCGACTGGAGAACATCTTCCATCTACAACCCTCAAGCCAACGGCCTTCAACAAAACCTTGTGCAAACTCCTAGACAAGATAACTGGCAGCTGCAAATGCAACTGAGGAGAAAAGATGCAGGAAGCCTTATGGACCTACAGGACGGTCTACAAAATCCCATGGGGTGTTCGCCATTCTCCCTTGTCTACGGGGTAGAAGTCGTAGTCCCTATTGAGATCAAACTCGCGTTCTACCATGTAGCGGTCTACACCGGATTACCCGGTCAAGAATAGGATGAAATTGAAAGAAGGCTAGAAGATCTTATAAGTTTGAAAGGCAAAAGACTCGAGGCTTACAAACATCTATAGGTGTATCGAGCCCGAATGGCCCGAGCTTACGACAAGCACGTAAAAGAGAGGGTGTTCAAAAAGGCGATCTTGTTATGATTAAAGAGAAAAAGGTCTTGGCGGGACGGTCTAGCGGCAAATTGCAGCCCAATTGGTGTAGCCCATACGTCATGCACACAACCTACAAAGGGGGAGCTTACACGGTCGTCGACTATAAAGCCAACAAGCCTTTCTCTCTACTCAACGACAAGCACATGAAGCTGTATCATGCCCGGAGCACGAGTTTGCCCACGGTCCAGGCTAAGATGCATCTCTCATCGACAAGATATGAAAAAAAACAAAAAAGGGGACTTAAAAAAGAGGTGTCTCGGCAGATTTAGTAAGCTACCTCCAAGGGACTGCCAAGGGCAAAAAGACCTCAAACCCAGCTGAGGTGAAAACCCTCAACGGTGCATCAGGCAAAATCAGGTAACCCCTCAGTGTGAAAACCCGCGAGGGCGCATCGGAAAAAGCTAAAAGGGGCCGGCTCTGGCGAAAACTCGAAAGGGCGGTGGAGTTGGCAAAGTGACAAAACAAAACCACAATAATTTTTGGCTACCACACCATAATTGTCAGCTGAGAACAACAATTTCTGGCTATCACACCCCAACAATCAGCCAACAACAACTCTGGACCAGCATACCTCCAAGGTTGGTCCACAACATCAATTGCTAACCAACACGCATTGGAGGCAGGTCAACACTAACTTCGGACAAGCACACTGCATGGGTTGGTCCACGACAACAACTTTCGGCTATACACCACAACGGTCAACCGACAATAACAACTTCTACCTATACACCAGAAAGGTTAGCCGATAACAACAATTTCCAGTTATCAAGCCATAATGATCAACCAACAACAACTTCTGGCTATACACCACAATGGTCAGTTGACAACAACTTCCAGCTATACATCACAACGATTAGCCGACACTAACTTCAGACCAACACACTTCGCAGGGGCAGGTTTATACCAACTTCAAACCAACACACCTCCCAGAGGTAGGCCTGCACCAACTTCAGACCACCACACCTCCCAGAGGTAGGTTTACACCAACTTTTGACTAGCACACCTCGTAGGGGCAGGTTTACACCAACTTCAGACCAACGCACCTCCTAGAGGCAGGTCTACACAACCTTCAGACCAACAGACCTCGCATATGTAGGTCTACACAGCCTTCAGACCAACGCACCTCACAGAGGCAGGTCTACACCCACTTCCGACCAACACACCTCCAAGGTCGGTCGATACACAATAAATATTGGCAGTGGCAAGCGACAAGCCATACATATCAACTGATGACAACGATGAGTGACAAGCCATCTATAAGGAACAACCACGACATCAGCAATAAGCCATCAACAAATCTATAAGCGACATCCACCGTAGCACCCAACTGCGGACATCAAATAATAAACAACAAACAATAAACAACAAACAACGACCGCAAGATAATACACTCGTTGCGATCAAAATTAGGTTACCATTCATCAAAAAATGGAGCTTGAGATAAGCCCTCAGGATAACTTTGTTGCCTACACAAGGCTATACATACAAAAAAAAGAGAGAGAAAAGAAGTCGAGTAAATAGCTCAAGGAAGTTGCGGCTCGCTCTTCATCAACTCGGCTACGCGCGCACGATCCACAAGCGCCTCGGCTTGAAGGACAGCAACATCCTGGGCCCGGGACTCGGTCTCGACCTCCGCCTGGCGGACCTCTTCCTCGCGTCGCTAGGCGTCCTCGAGGCCCTCTTTGGCAGCCCTCTTCAGAGCGTGAGCCTCGCGCTTGGCCTTCTCGAGCAGAGTGATCCCCTCCTTACCGCGAGTGCGGGTGGCCTTTGCTTGGAGCTCCTGCTCTGTCGCAGTCGCTTCTAGCTCGGCGATCCTCGCCTCTGCCTGTCGGATGACGAGCGTCCTCGCCCTCCACTCATGTACGACATGGAGATACGCGAAGTAGACCTAGAGGTCTGATAAGGCTGCCATCCACGATGCTCGAGGAAACCGGGCATATCTCTCCAATCTAACCCTCAAAGCCTCGGCAAAGGGGAGAGGATCACACTGGACCAACCGCTGCAAGCCCCTGATCAAAGAGGTGGCCGTGTCTCCATCGATGAGCGGCTCTGGGGGCTGAGGGATAGTCGGCCACGCCATCCCCAAGGCCAGGAAGTCTTGAACTTCCAGCACGGCGGCATCGACCGCCGTTGTAAAGCACAAAAATGATGAATCAAGGAGTGAGAAACAACCATGACACTCCCAAAACCAAACAAGTTGGAAAAGCTAAGAAAACACACAAGTCTCAGCTTATAAGGCCATACCTGAAGTGAGGCCAGGCTCCTCACCGGTACTGTCCCCACCAACAGGAGAGCGGACGACAGCCTCCCTCTCCTCGCCAGCTGTCTCGGTAGGAACAGTGAACCCTATGGTCTTGACCGCCCCTATCTCGAGCTCCTGCTGCTCTAAGGACGACCAAGCTGGAAATGAAGAAAGCAACTAGGAAAGACATGATCAGGCTATGATCGGCCAAGACCCCAATACATTAAAAAAAAAAACACCACAAGAAAGGTGCTCATCCGTAGCATCTACCTCGACGAGTGGTGCGGCTGACAGGGATGCTTTCGAAGGCTGCGAACCTGAGATCACCTTCGCATCTCGAGTCATGCTTCCGTCAGGGGATGAGGTCTAAGAGGAACTTCAACAGGTACTCGACGAGGAAGACAATCTCCCTGGACAAAGAGAGAATAAGCACAAAGCAATCAAGGCGTGCACATCTGAACCAAGCAAGGAACAAAAAGGCCAGTGGGAGCAAGTCTTACTAGCAAAGGCGCCCTCGCTAGAAAGGGCCTCGATGTCCACGTGTTCGTCCGCGCCAGCCTGAGGATCGAGCACCACGGGAAAAATGGAGGAACAAACTCGATAAGAGCTACAAAACAAAAATGAGGGTAGCAGTCACCGAGGCCGAGGGAAAAAATCTCTCACCTGATTCGTCACCTCCCTGAGGGTCCACAAGGCTCACCGCGTTAGCCAAGACCTCGGGCACCAAAGGCGGCTCTAGGGGAGTCGTCACCCCACTAAGCGGACAAGCCACACATAACAACCGATGGCAATGACCAGTGACATGCCGTCTACAAGGAATATCCATGACAGAAGCAGTAAGTCGTCAACAAATCCATAAGCAACGCCCACTAACAGTACCCAACTGCGGACTCAAACAACAAACAACAACCACATGACAATACAATCGATGCAATCAAAATTAGGTTACCATTCATCAAAAAATGAAGGCTAAGATAAGCCCTCGGGATAACTTTGCGGCCTACACAAGGCAATACATACAAAAAAAGAGAGAAAAGAAGCCGGGTAAATGGCTCAAGGAAGCCGCGGCTCGCTCTTCATCAACTCAACTGCGCGTGCCCGATCCACAAGTGGCTTGGCTCAGACATCAGTTATGTATTCTGAGGCGTGAGGCAACCGAGGCGACCAGGGGTCACTTCATGCCTCAAATGCCTAGGCGATGACCTAGGCGTTTGATGCGTTTGAGGCGAGATTTTATTATATATATATATAATTCAAAAAATAAATTATATGTCTAAATATCACAAAAATGCCTATGCACAGTCAATAAATTTCCTAAATTCATTCGGAATTGGAAACAATCAAAGCTAACCCATTATCTGTATTGTAGACAGGTAATTGGGAAGCATTCTGAGCAATCGAAACAGGGGAGGGCTGAGCAGGGGCTACCCTTAGCAGATTGGGAGGGGCTTCGTGAGTATCCTGCACTGCAATAATTTCTCCTACCTCTGTATTGACTTCATCTAACTTCATAGGACCAGCAGATGACTGAGTCGAGGAATTCTGCTCTGAGGAAGGATTCCCAAAGACGTGGGCAGTTGATTTGTTGATAGAGCAGACAAGTTCCACAGTATTAACCAGGTGATTGACCTCATCACAAATCATCTCATCAAGGGCTCAGAGCTTGTCAAAATCATTATGCAGAGGGATACCAAGGTCAATTGTCACTTCATTACATTGTTGATTACCATTCTTGGCTTTAGAGTTTACAGGAATCCATACCTTATCGGACCTAATTGGCTCATGAATAATCTCTGCGTTACGTTTAACACGGGTGCACCCATATTTCTTAGAACAAGAGTCGACAGTATGGACAACCTTATGATAGAGACCACATAAACTTGGGATGCGATGGTATTTGATATACTGCTAGAAGCCAGTGCCCCCACAATCGATCTAGATGTGATCAATAAGTGGTTTAGCAATATCAAGTTCAACACAGACAATAGCTTCTGAAGTGTGAGTCCATGAAGCCGTGGAGTCATGGATACGAAGCACCTTACCTAGATTACCAGCAATAGAGCAGAGAAAATCTTCAGCATAGAAATTAACTGGTAGCGAAGGGAAGGAGACCCAGATTGGCATGATCGAAGGATCCGAGTTGAAATCAAAATCCACAGACCATCTAAAAAACCTGAAGAGAAAACCCTTCACATATAGATTTTTACGGAGTAGCACCTTCAAGAAGTACTCTTCATCAGCAAAGCGCAACAGAAGATGGCGCGGGTAAAGGACGCTTAATAAGACATCCTTATCCAAGTTTAATCGCTGGAAGAGGCTACTTTTGATCTCTGGGATGGGAGGTCTTCCATAAGAACACTTTGCAATGATGGCAAACTCCAGAGGTTTATAAGAAAGCAAAACCTCCTATCGGGTGAAGAAAACTACAGGTTCCTCACCATCTGTGAAAGCTGGAGGCTTAATACCCAGGTCAATCTTGGGAGGACAGAGCAAACGAGCCAGCATTGGAGGAAGGAGAGTTTAGGAGGCGGATGACGTTCAGGGGGATGGATCTCTCCATTCCCCTGCAGGGGATCTGCCATGTTAGACAGCCATGCAAACCCTAAGGGAGGACGTCATCGTCTATGGAGAGTGTACTTACAATTGAATAGGTCAGGAAATCTCCTACGCATGGCTTCTTCCATCTCTCATGTTACTTCGTATGGCCAAGATTTGCTCCATTGGACTTTTTCCATGGGAATAACTTTATTCCGAAGTTGACGTACTTCTTGTTCAATTATCTTGATTGGCTTTTGCTCGTACGTCATATCCTTTTGAATCTCCAGATTATCATAAGTGATAACATGGTATGGATCATAAACATACTTCTTCAACATAGAGACATGGAATACATCATGAACTCCTGCCAGCTATGGAGGTAATGCTAGAAGATATGCCACTTCTCCCACTCTTTCAAGAATTTCAAACGGGACAATGAATCTTGGTGTGAGCTTACCTTTAATACCAAATCTGTGAATACCACGACCAGGGGAAACCTTGAGAAATACATGATCTCCTACCTGAAATTTTAGGTCTCGCCTTCGGTTATCGGCATAGGACTTTTGTCGTTCTTGGACCATCTTGAGTCTCTCTCTTATCACCTTCACTTTGTCAGTTGTATCTCGAACAAGGTCTGGGCCTAGAATTTATCTTTCACCAACCTCGTCCCAGCATATAGGTGTACGACAACTTCTTCCATATAATGTCTCAAATAGTGCCATTTGAATGCTAGCGTGGTAGCTATTATTATAGGCAAGTTTCACTAGAGGTAAATGGTCGTGCCAGCTTCCACCAAAGTCTATAACACATGCCCTTAACATGTCCTCTACTACTTGATTGGTCCTTTCAGTTTGTCCATCAGTTTGTGGATGGAATGTCGTGCTAAAATTCAGTCGGGTCCCTAAAGAATATTGTAGTCCTTTCCAAAATTGTGAAGTGAATCGAGGGTCTCGATCTGAAATAATGGTGACAGGGACACCATGTAATTTAATAATTTCCTTTATATATATAGCAGCCAAGACATCCATAGATCATCGACTTTTAATGGGTAGAAAATGTGCTGACTTTCTTAAACGGTCAATAATTACCCATACTCCATCATGTCCACCTCTTGATTTAGGCAGTCTCATGATAAAATCCATCCATATACTTTCCCATTTCCATTCTGAAATTTCCAAGGGATGTAGTTTTTCAGCAGGCTTTTGGTGTTCTGCCTTAATTTGCTGACAAGTAAGACATCGTGACACATAATCTACTATTTCTCTCTTCATGTTGGGCCACCAATAATTTCTTTTAAGATCCTAATACATCTTGGTAGCATCTGGATGAATAGTATATTTGGATTTATGAGCTTCCTCTAAGATCATCTTCTTAGTCGCATCATGATCCGGAATACACATACGCCCTCTAAATAGCAATCTTCCATCATCTGTGATAGAAAGATCTGGTCGTTGCTCCAGATTGGCCTTGATTTCTAACAATACAGGATCATTTTCTTATAACTTGACTAGATCTTCAATCAGAGTAGGTTGTGTCCGAATATTGGCTATAAAGTAGTCCTTTTTCTTCCCATCAATATCTATATTCAACTGAGCAAATCTAGAAACAAAATTAGTCATACCTCTTAAAAGACATGATAACTTTCCCATTGATTTTCTATTGAGCGCATCAGCTACAGTATTTGTCTTGCCTGGATGATATTGAATATCGAAATCAAAGTCTTTAAGATATTCCAACCATCGTCTTTGCCTCATATTCAACTCCTTTTGAGAGAATAAATACTTTAAGCTCTTATGATCTGAATATACAGTAAATTTCTCCCCATAAAAATAATGGCGTCAAATCTTTAAAGCAAATATGACAGCTGCTAACTCTAGGTCATGAACATGATAATTTTCCTCATGTCACTTTAATTATCTTGAAGCGTAGCAAATCATCTTGCCATCTTGCATGAGTACGCATCCTAAGCCAATGCCAGATGCATCTGTAAAAAGTTCAAATCTGCCACCTTCAACAGGTAGTGCTGTACAGGTGTCATGGTGAGATGCTCTTTAAGAGCCAAGAAGTTTTCTTCACATTCTTTTGTCCACTCGAATGGATTTTCTTTCCTGGCGAGTCTTGTTAAAGGAGCGGCAATTTTGAAAAAATCTTTAAAATACAAATATTTGGTCAATATTCTCTCATTGACCCAAATTAAACCCAAAAGAAAAATACCCACCAAATACAATCTAAATACATACCAAACACACTCCCAATACAAATACGTACCAAAAACGTACTAAAACATCAAAGCTCGAGTGGAGACTCTGGACTGTCCCCCAGTCACAATGATGTCGGCGTCGACCGAGTCGTGCTACCTGTCCGGTATCGACGGCTCGCTGAGTTGAGCTGAACTCTGGCTCTGGTGTCCTCACCAATTCTCCCCAGGTGGGAGAAGCTCGACCCTGTCGAGTAGGGGTCCGGGTCGCTCTGGTATCGATCCAGCAGATCTGGATCTATCATCTATAACTTAGCTCGGGTGATCCAAGTGTCATCGGACGTAGGCCGTCCCCTCCATCATACCAAGTAGCGCTAGTACACCCCACCTTGAGTAGTCGTTACCTGCTCGTCTAGTATATACTCTATCTGCTCACGCTGTTGAGGAAACAAGGCTGGAGGTGGACGCTCTGGGGTGGTGTCACTCACAAGGGGTGGTGACGACTTAAATGGCTCACTAGGTATCACCACTGGGTCCCTATAAGCGACTAGATCCGATATGTTGAAAGTAGAGCTGATCCCGTAGTCCTCCGGCAAGTCCACAACATATACATTAGACCCGACTCGCCTTACTACTCGAAAGTGACCGGCACCGTGAGTGTGCAACTTCTTCACAGCTCCAGAAGGAAACCGTTCAAGCCTGACCTTGATCATGACATATTCACCCTCCTAGAGCTCACGATGGTGCCTGTGGGCATCAGCCAACTCTTTGTACTGTGCATTATTGGTCTCAATATGATGACGTACGTGCTCATGCAACTGCCTAATATGCTCAGCGAAGGACTCAGCTGACTCAGACACACGGGACTGGATGGGAGATGGGACTAAGTCTATGGGCTTTCTAGGTCTACGGCCAGTAATAATCTCAAAGGGGCTCATGCCTGTAGACCTATTGACGGAGTCATTGTAGGCGAACTCAGCTAATGGTAAGACTAAGCCCCAATCCCTGACACGATCACGGACTAGACACCTAAGAAGATCCCCCAAACTTCTATTAACAGCCTCAGTCTGACGATCAGTCTAATGGTGATATGTAGTGGAGAACACTGCCATGTCCTCACTAACCATCACCTTTTGAAGAAAATTCCTTAATGCATCTTGGTGAAGGGTGGACCTTTTTATAAACTCTAGCATAGATATTTTGGTGAGCACACGCTCTAAGTGATGCAGTAGATCATATTGGGTATCCAGCAGTGGCTCAGCCTCGGTAGCCAGTTGTCAAGACTGGGGATTGGGTGCAAGTGCACCAGTGGAAGTATAGTTCTTGTGAAACAAACACCCACTCCATAGGGCAAAGTTTTGTGCCAGCACGGCATCGGTTGACTATCTAATGGGCCCGATAGGGTGGATAAGTGACGTGGAAGAGGGCGTGGCGGGGATGATGTGAGTGGTGGTGAAGGTAATGGGTTGTGGTGGAAGGATGACAGGCGAAAGGTTGGATGGAGGCATGGTGATGATGGGTGCGGGTGCAGGTGGAGGCGTGAAGGCAAGTGGAGGAATGATGACGAGTGAGGGGTTGGATGAAGGTGTGGTGATGATGGCGGGGGTGATGAGCAGAGGGTGAGATGGCAGGACGGGTGCGAGCGTCGGTGGGGTGGAGGTAGGTACGGTAAAGGTGGTAGTTGGTGGTAGAACAAGTGGTTTGGTAGGCGAAGGAAGGGTTTGGTGGCTGGGTGTGAGGATGGAAGGGTTGCGGTGGTTATGATGGAGGGCCATTACTTGCGGGACAGAACCGTCATCATCGTAGGACCATCCAGCATCAAGAGCCAGGGATTGGACTAAGTTGACGTGAGCCGGTGCCAGCGGCTGAGGCTGCGGAGCAGGAGGATGGTTCGGCATGGGGTTCTGATGAATCCGCAGGTATTGAACCAGCTGCGGTTGCTGCGGAGGTGACTATGGCGGCGACGGTGCTTGTTGCTACTGCACTTGCAGCCTCGGTGCTTGCCTTCTCTTTTCTTTGATTTCCATTATGGCCTTATGCATCACGGCCCAATCTATTCTGTGTCCTTCGTGCAGGTCATAGACCAAATCCCTAAACTGAAAACAACCTTGTATCGTATGCCCCGGCTGCCTGTTGAACATACAATACTTTGTCTGATCAACGGCCAGGTTCCAGATGTGCCGTTTCAGAGGAAGCTGGATTGCACTTACTGACATGAGAGCGGAAAAGATGTCTGTAAGGGATTTTGGCAGAGCTTCTAGGATGCTTTCAATGGGTTTCTATATGATTTTCTAAGTTACAGGAATAGGGCGCCCCTCTAGTAGGGCGCCTTTTAAACAATCGTTGCTTTTCCAGTTATTTATAAATGCACATGTTCAAAATTTAATAAACTTAAACGATGACATCTAATCTAAGGCATGAGTATACTGCTAGATTCCTGCTATTTTTCTCTACCTATCTATGTACTTATTTCTGAAAAATTCTTTTTAATCAGAAAGTGACACTGTTCATGCCATATTTCCCCTGAAAGAAACCACGACTGACTGCCTATCACCCTCTTGAATAGAGTGCCCCAGTCTAGGGCGCCATATTCAGAATAGTGGCTGGGTCCAGGGCGCCATATACCTTGGGTATAAAAAAATCTCCAGTAAACCTAATATATATATACACATGTTAGTATCCAGTTATATAAAAATGTGGAACTGAAATAACGACTCAATAAGGAGTCACTGTGTACAAGAAATGGTGACCCTGTTTAGGGCGCCATTCTCCTATTTCTTATTTTCAAGAGTTTTTTTGCAACCCATTACAAAGGGATGGTCTCTTGGCTCTATGCTCCAGTCCGTGAGTATAGTCCCATGTTTCTCAGTGTTTTATCGATTACCCACTATTTCTCGGTGATAGATGAGCTCTCTGCGGGATATTCCTTCCTTCAGACTGGTGAATTTAAAGAAACATGGTATATCGGCCCTCATGGTATGCTACTTTGGGTACCGTGAGAATATTGCTTGAAGTTAATGGGATGGGAAACCATACCATTGCTATCCCTTAAGAGTTGTGTGCCTCTATATGGACACTAATTCTTTCTACCTTATCATGTACAAAGAATAAGCAACCATGAGAATATGAGTGCTTATTCTTGATCTCATGGCACCCACTAAGGGAGCCAAGTCTACCTAGTTTTCGATGTATATCGTGATTGTACCATTGTAATCACCGTATGTCCTTACATGAAAGTTCTATCTTTGAGTTTCTATTCCACAAGATCTACCTTCAATTCCTACAAGTTCCATTCCTTTGGAATTCTACATTGGCTATAACTATAGTGGATGTCGAAAACACATGACCCAATGCCTGCGCATATAGGGCCCGATCTGGTCCTGGGAGGAGCACCCGAAAGTAGGGTGGCCTAGTAATTGCTTTTTCAGTGCCACCTTGTCCTGTGTCTACTCAAGCGTGGACAATTTAATTTGAGCCTGATCATCTCCTTGTTCTACGGTTGCATGACTTTTGACCTAATTCTTGTGTCAAGGGCTATTGCGTATCGTATTTTCATCATGCCGTGTCCAACGACCGATGTGAGGTGAGGCTCATTTGTCATTTGTAGGACATAAAGGTAGGCTGAGATTAGTACTTGTCTTTGGGCTTTGTGCTGAAGTTGGTGCTCCTCTCTGTTGCACATAGGCCTTTTCTGTTCGGTTGTTCGCTGGATCAGTGCTCGAGGTGTGTTACATTGTGATTTTCTGTGGATTGTGATGACGCCTAGTGTATACTGAGATGCGAAGGCCGAGGTTCTTTCTGATGCCTTTGTGCATGGTAAACTGCGCAGCGAAAGTGTGTGGGCTGATGACCTACAGGCCGAGGATTCTTTTCGTACAATTCTGCTTAGTGGAGAGAATTGTTCCTTCTCGATGTGACTCCGTCTTAGCTGCATGTGCCTAGACGTTATCGTGACCATGCCGTTGTCGGTCATTTCTCTGGTTTTAGTGTCGGCATTTGTGAGTGTTGGGAAAATCATCAGCTTTCCTGCTGATAAAGTACCCTCTACTCTGCATTCCTTCTCGTGGGTGTTGTGCTCTCAAGGTGTGTTCGTAATCCTTGAGATATGTTCCCTAAGATTGTGGTGCCTCTTGTCATTTTGCGATCGATTTCAATTATTGTGGGTCTTTCCTTGGTGAACGGCCTGATGCATGACTCGTTCTCTGTAGTCGTGTGTTCAGCTGCTGCATGCCTTGATACGACCCTATTTGTAGTGTGTTCCGTAGTTCTGGGTGCTGTACGGAGCTAGAATCCTGCAGGTGCTGTTGTCGTTAGCGGTTGTTTCTATAAGTGCTGCTTTCGGATGATTTTACACTTATGTGTTGGACCATTGTCTTGTCAGTAGCTGGCTATGCTCCTTTTCCCAGTGGAGTAGCTTGCGACTCGATCAGATGTGATATCTGAGTGAGGACTGACTTAATGTTGTGTATGGTCCAATACTGTTGATTTTGTTTTCACTCTTCCATATAATTGTCATTGGCGTCCTATGTGCCTGGTGTTCCCTATCTCCTTGCTGAGGCAAGGAAGGAAGGCCTTGATGCATTGAGGTGAGTCCGACGGGACGAAAGGGACTGGTGTTAGCCGAAGGAGAGTCACTTAGTTCATTGACTCGAGCAGAAGGTCCGAGCCAAAGGTGGGATAGTCATTGGCTTTGGCAAAACGTCCAGGCCGAAATAAGGAGGTGGGCTTTGACAGGATGTCTGAGCTGCTGGTTGACTATCTGTCGGCTTAATGCCAATGGTTGATCATTTGTTGGCTAGCCCGCCAATAGCTAGTCATCTGGACATCTGTCAGCTTGAGCGCCGATGGCTTGGACATTTGTTGGCTTGATCGCCAATGGTTTAATATCTGACATCTGTTGGCTTGAATCCTGATGGCTGAACATCTATCGGTTTAAGCTTTGATTGGCTGAACATTTGTCAGTTTAAGCCCCGATTGGCTGAACATCTATCGGTTTGAGCCCTGATTGGCTAAACATCTATCGACTTGAGCGCTAATGGCCTAGGCATCTGTTGGCTTGATCGCCAATGGTTTAATATCTGACATCTGTCGGCTTGAGCACCGATGGCTTGACATCTGTCGGTATGAGCCTCGATTGGCTGAACATCTGTCATTTTAAGCCCTGATTAGCTGAATATCTATCAGTTTAAGCCATGATTGGCTGAACATCTGTTGGCTTGAGCTGTCTTCTATTGGCTTGATCGCCAATGGCTTAGCATCTGTTGGCCGGATTGCCAATGGGCGAATATCTTGGGAAAATCTCTGAATACTGTTGTACCTCTTTGGGCATTGTTGATTTTTTTTAAACATTGTTTAGCATTTGTTGATATGGACACTGATGGTTGGATAGCGAAACATCTCTCGGCTTGAATGGCGATGGTTTAAGTTTTGACTTCTCTCGACTTGAACGCCTGCGATTACATATTTGTGAATGTCTATCGGCTTGAACACCGATGGTTAGATGTCTTAGACATCTTGGAGGATTATCAGACATCTATTGGCATGGGTGCCGATGGTTGAATGCTTGACATCTGTCGGGTAAGACGTCGATGGTTGACTATTTATTGTCTTTGAATATTGTTGATCATCCATCAACACAGATGTCGATGGGTGGATGCTTGACATCTGTTGACCCAGACTTCGATGGTTAAATATTTTAGCACGAGAGGAAGACAAAGGGAACAAGCATGTCGAAAATAATCTTTGGCAGGAGTTGATTAACAGGTTTGAATGCACTCAAAAACAAATGAGAGAAAAGACTGCTACAAAGCAGACAAAGAAGATAAAGGTGAATGTTCTAGGCTTCTATATAGTGTGATACCCCCATTCCGCCCGACTTACTGTTGCCTAACATGGTGACAAAGACTAAATAGGATAATTCTACAATCATTTACTGGTTGAGTACTAAAGGCATGCATATACGCATTTAACTAACCAAAGTATTTATTACCATCAAGTCTACTAATAACAAAATAATCATGCATACAATAAAACATAAAACCATCATCCACTTGATAAATCATCTAAGATCATTATTACATTAGGGGGATTCTCTCTCTCTCTAGAGTATTCTAGAAAGAAAAACTCTGGGATTTTGGGGGCAGTCCGATGAGGCTGCCGGAGTTCACAACCAGAGCCCCCTGGGGGAGCGGTGGAGGTGCTCAGCACCAGACGCCTCCCATTCGGAGGCAGTTCAAAGGAACCTGCTATGCGTGCAGGAGGCGTGGCCACCCCTGCCAGTTCTGCAGGGCGGGCTTGCGTTGGCAGGCTCCGACAACCGGTGGAACGTCAGGGGGTGTCCTCCACAGATGGACCATCGCGGAGGCTGTCCAAGGGAGGGTGTCATCGATATCCTCACCGGGAGCGTGCCGATAGGTGGGTAACCTGCTTGACGACCTTCTTTGAGGCCGGCTGGAGTGGCTCCGCTGGTGCCTCTAGGTCTCCCCAATCGAAGGCAAGGTGGATGTGGAAGGAGCCAAGGAGATCTTAGAGGCTCGTGGGTCCGGCAATGAGCAATGGGACGTATTCCCTGTGCTGAGGAATGGTCGGTTAAAGCCAGGAGGTGGTGGACACAGTGTTGGAAGAAGGCGTCCTCGTGACCGGTGGTGGGATCCTCCGATTGCATCGGTGGACCTGTAGGAAGGGGGCCTTCCTTAACCCCAGAGCAGTAGGTCTGCGAGTCAGGTTCATCGGGTTTCCGGTTTTCCTATGCGAGGAGGGGGGTTGGGCAAGCTAGTTGGAAGCTTTGACAGAGTGAAGGTAGGTAGCTTGCATATGACCCCGACCGGTGTACCAACGTCCTCCCCAAAAGATCGTGGTCTACAACCCCCCTCCACATGATGCCTCGTGCTTGCTCCAACTGGCGAGCCAACGGTGGCGTCCCTATTCCCGGTCCCGAAGGCGGCCATAGGCGTCACTGGAAGCTTGTCTCGGCAAGTGGAGAGCATGGGGCCCCTAAAGGGGCTCCCCTAGGAAGCCACGCAACCAACCCACACCCAGTCCTCAGCTGGCAGCCACTCACTACGTTGGGGCCGCTCCAATGGCCACAAGGGACTGAGCCACTCTGGTTTGATCTTCTAGCCGACCTATTGCCTACACCGCTTCTGTTGGAGGCCGATGGGACTGATGGTGGCATTGCCAGGAGTTGACCGACACTACAGGCAGTCCACAGGAGCCCAACCTGCTTACAACAATAGAGGACCAGGGGCCCCGAGAACGAAAGACGAGGAGATCGTCCCAGGGACACTGTGTACGGTGAATTGGAGAAAGAAGAGGCAGAGGGAAGGAGTAAGTTGGGCAAGGAGGAGGTGAGAGAACTAATAGGGGAAGTAGAGAAGATGACAGAGGTACACATGGGAGAGCTGGTGGACAAGCTAGGGGTCTCTTTTGAGGGGGTGGAAAAGGACCTTAGGGGGTTTTCATCAAGGTCCAAAAGGCGTGGCTTATCGCCATGGCAAGGAAGGCGAATGGGGGGGTCAGAGGGCTGTGAAGGAGTAAAAAAAGGAGGGAGAGAGGGACACATCCTTGTCCTTATGACGATCATCTCATGGAATGTCAAGGGGCTAGGAGGGAGTGAGAAGAGGGGGGTGGTGAAAGAGTTTGTAAGAAGATGCAAGATTGACACACCGTGCCTGTAGGGGACCAAGTGTCAAAGGGATAGGGAAGGTTTTATGAGAGAAATCGGGGGTACCAAACTTTCGAAGGAGGTGGCTTCCCCATCATGATTATGTGAAACCCGATTGAGGTTGAGGAGATGGAAATGATAAGCAGGTTGGGTGAGGGGTTATTTCCCTCCACTTCCACAACATGAGGGATGGCTTCTCCTGGGACCTTCGGGAGTGTGTGGTCCCCAAACCAGGGAGGGGAACTGGGAAGATGGCACTTTGGGGGGAGTCGCTTCCCCATTACCGAGAGTCGGGCAGGCCATTGTGTGTGGGAGGTGACCTTAATGCCGTGATCGGCGTCCTGGGAGAGGACGAAGGACAACCACCACACGGGAGAGACAAAGGATTTTTGTGACTTCATAGAGGAGGCAGACTTGATTGACATTAGACTGGTGAATGCTCAACTCACTGGTCCAACCTGAGGGCGACACTAGCTTGCTCCAGACTAGACAAGTTCCTAGCGTCGGTGGATTGGGAAGAGCAATTCCCTCATGTGTAGACATCTTGTTTGGCCAGGCCAGCATCAGATCACAAACCCAGTCTGTTGGAGTCCAAATACAACCAGGAAAAGACACAGGCTTTCAGGTTTGAAAAGTTTTGGCTTCTGGTGCAGACTTCAAAGAGACAATCAAGACAGCTTGAGGTGTACAAAGGCATGATGGATGATTCCAACAGGTCACGTAGGGATGATGGATGATTCCGACAGGTCACGTAGGGAGGCTCTTAGGACAAAGTTCGATGAGATCCTCATAAAGGAAGGGATCTACTGAAAGTAGAGATCTAAAGAGAAATGGATCAAGGAAGGTGACAGGAGCATTACTTATTTTCAAATGATTGCTTCGAGGATAAGGAAAATCAATCATATAGCTTCAATCAAGATCAGGGAACAGACTGTCAATAGGGAGGGGGACGTCAGAAGGTGTGCCAAGGAATTCTACTCCAAGCTCTTCAAAGAAGATCATATGTGCAGGCCTAGCATTGCAGATAACTTACTTCCACAGGTATCTACCATAGAAAGTGAGGCACTATCCAACCCCTTTGTGAAGGAGGAGATCGGGCAGACAGTTTTTTCTCTTGTAGGTGATAAAGCACCAGACCCAGATGGTTTCCCCATGGTTTTCTTCCAAAAGTGTCGGAATATTATCAAGGAGAGCCTGATTCAAGCTCTAGGAGAGTTCGAAGAGGCAAGGGCTCACTTGGGGGATATTGACAAAACTCTCTTAGTTCTCATCCCCAAAAAAGAGGGTGCACAAGAGTTTTTGGATTTTAGACCCATTAGTCTGTTGAATAGTACCTACAAAATTATAACCAAACATTTGGCCATAAGACTAGATAAGATGATGGCGGAGTGGTCAGTGGACGTGGGAGATACTTCTCGCGAAGCTTCTCCTTCATCATGGCCCAGGTGACGGGCGCTTGGAATCGGGCCGTAAGACAATGCTCATCATTGAGCCAGTAGGCTTGAGCCCAGTCTCTCAACCTTCTCGTTGCAAACCTCACCTTTTGGAAATCTGACCAGTCATCCCTATCTAAGTAAAAGTCTATCTCGGCTTCCCAATCAAGGTAAATCATGGGATTACGGGAGCCAAAGAAATCTTGGGTACCCCAACACGCACTATAGGGTGTGGACATTCTAGCACCAAGCCAGTCATTGGGGTTGGGTAATGGGGCGACTTGTTGGTAGGGCGGGTGGATGGACACACTAGAATGTAGACCAGGGACATGCATGGGTCTGGATTGTTGGTACAGACTACTAATATGAGTGGCCATGGGCCTAATGGACGATCCAGGTCATATGCAGTGGAGATGCAACCTAGCCCTACGATTCGGCTTGCAGGAGCAAGCCGAGAACTTGCTCTAATACCAATTCTGATGCGGGACAAACCCGGTCGAGACACTGGGGCCTAAGCTAGCAAACAACGAGCATAGGTCGTCTAAGTGACAAGGCAAACACTCATGCGAACAGTAGACTCCACAGGACTCGTAGCGATGGTTCAGCGAGCTGGGGCTCGTGAGAGGGTCGGACATGGTCCGAGTAGCGAGGAGAGTGGTGATGAACCACCCGGGGAACAAGGTCGTGGGCACCAGATTCAACCGGGCGGACCGATACCGAGGGAATTGGTTTAGATGTACACTCACTCACTGGCAACAAGAACTCACGAAAAGTGGAATTAGGGACTGGGCAGTCCTCACACGGGCACTACAGTTGGAACTAATACTAGACAAGCAAATTGGAGTGGCAACCGCGCATAGCTAGCTCGTCCGAAGGACCGGCTTCGGTCAGAGACAAAGGCGAGCCGGGGAGCGTGCACACCCGATGAACACGCTGCGTCAAGGAGGCTTTACAATGTTCCCTACTATTACAATTACTACACTCCACGTAGGGAGGGGGATCATGGGGGTGGGGCAATCCACTACATGCACTACCCTAGTGCAGGAGGGGGGAACGAGGGGAGTGGAAACCAAACTACGATTGTACGCCTAGCTCTGACATCCAATCGAGGTACTACGTGCAGGCCGTGATTAGATCTCTGCCTGACTCGTGATTCCAAATGAAACGAATTCTGACACATAACGAGAATATCAAGAATTTTTTAGATATTTCTTGTCATGTGGAGTTAGAAGATGAGCGCGAGTTTCTGCATCGCGCCACTGCTAATATCGGTCAGAGTAGTCGCCGATATAGCAGGAAAGGACCACAAAGAAAAATGCAAGGGCGAGATGCCGCACCTGGCCCCAAGGCAACTCAATCCTTTAAGCACCGCCGTGGAAGACGTGGCGAGCAGAAAAAGAAAGACAAAAGCTGTGTAAGATACTTCAACTGTAGGAAGAGAGGCCACTTCGCTCATGAGTGTCATGAGTCGAAGAAGATAATTAACGTGCCTAGCTCTCCATATATTTATGTTTGTTCACATGTTTTAACTGCTCATTCTAATCCTGTGTGGATTGTGGATTCAGGAGCGACCAATTATATAACAATAGATCGAGCTGGCTTCGTGGAATACCATAGGATCCATGTAGGCAGACATAGAGTTTTTATGGGTAATGGAACCAGCGAGGAAGTCCTCGGAGTCGGTTCATACTAACTCCGTTTTTCGAATGGACGTACGCTGATTCTGTATGATGTGCTCTATGCGCCTGCGATCCATTATAATCTCTTGTCAGTTTCTATCTTGTTATTTCTAGGCTTTTGCTTGACCTTTTCCGGCAGTAGTGTAAATATTATTTTGGACAATATTGTGTATGGGCATGGTAAGATGAATGATGGTTTCTTTATATTAGATCTTGTCATAGATAATACCTCGTATTCTTCTTCTATTTCGACATATGTGTTGAATGATAAAGGCTTAGATTCTGCGACATGACATGCTCGTTTAGGCCACGTAGGGTAAGATAGAATGGCTAGATTAGTTCGAGAAGGCCTTTTGGGGTCACTCACTAAGGTCAACTTGCCCGTATGTGAGCCGTGTCTTGTTGGGAAAGTATGCCGGAAGCCTTTTGGAAAGGCCGTAAGGGCATCAGCACCTTTGGAGTTAATTCACTTCGACATCTGCGGACCAATGAGTGTAAGGGCACGACACAGTTATACCTACTTTCTCACATTTATAGATGACTATTCGCGATATGGATATGTCTATTTGATTGCTCACCGCTATGAAGAATCATGCTAGAAGGGGTGGGGATGGATTCCCTTTTGTTTCCCCATCATCGGGGGATGATCGGGGCGTGGATCGGGTTTTTTAGACTTTTTCGCTGGTTTCACGCTCGGGCTGGCCTTGAGACCCTTCCAGGGACTGCTAGGCGACCTTGGTGGCCCTCGGGGGGCCGCTAAGCAAGTTTGAATGTCTGTTGGGCTTAGCGGTCTGCCCAGGACCGCTAGGCTAGGGATACGGTCATCCGATAGACCGCTACCCATTGTCTAGCAGTCTACTGTTGACCATTTATCTCGCTTGGCTTTAGCACCCTCGGGGTGTGTGTTTCCGACCGTTGGGAATCACGTGCCAGCTTGCAATTGGGGCATGACCGTTTCGTGCGCCTTGCGGTCCGATGAGGACCATTTGGCTAGGCTAGCGGCCTGGCTATAGAACGCTTAACCCCCTGTGGCTCGTTCCCTTGCGGTCATGGCTTGACCGCATGGCTGGTCCTGGCGGTTCCAGGGAATCAGCTAGGCCTATTTTGCGGTCCTAGGGTGACCTTTAGGCTGAGGGCAGTCCCGGGTGGACCGCCCCTCCGTTCCCTTTCGATCGGTGATTTCAGTGAGTTGAGTCTTACCTCTAGTGACCTGTCCACTAGTCGTACCTTTCCTGCGCACGCGGATGCGGACCCACTTGGGAGTGGTGAAGAGTGTGACCCGGAGAGACGATTTTTACGCTAGTTACCGTAGGGCCCCTCGCCTTTGTAGCCTACTGTGGACGCACTTATTTTATTTTCTCTTTTCTTTTTGCTAGGGTTTATTCGTCTATTGGTTTTCTTTTGTTTTGTTAGTTAGGGTTCATTAAGTGCGTGGGCGTGCCAGTCACCGAAGTGACGATTTATTCGGGCTTCGTGGAGGTCCTTGGTGTGCTTGATCTGACTTCGTCAGGCGATTGTGTGGTTCGGGTCGGGACCAAAACCCATCGTATCATAAAGGTCACGACGTCATTTACATCCCCCATACGAGGGAACACCCTTGATTAATTGCCGAAATTAGGGGACATACGGCCGAAAGAATTGATACTAATTGCATAATGATAAAAGATGGGAACGGATCACAGTAAGAGCCCGTAGTAGGATGCAAGCCATGGGCCATGTCGGTCACTCACGGACCTGGCCATCGCCAAGAAACGGGAGAGGAATAGAAGGAGGAACCTTAAGAGATGACTCAAGAGGCAAGCCGAGCAAGCAGCTGCCCTGCAATCCCCAGCAGATCTAACGCCTCTCTAGAGGCTACAATAGTTCATCGATAGCCTGGAGGAATACTTCCCACCTTGTCCTACTGGCCCTATCCCACTCGATAGCTACATCCCGTGGGAGGAAATGCAAAAATGAGCTCGCCTCAGAAATTGGGTCCAGGAGGTGATCCAGAAAATTAAGAATGACGAAACACTCCTCATCCTCGAAGAACTCTCTTTATTCTACAAGGACAAAGAGTTCACGGTGGAGCAGCTAGAACAAATGCTTCGTGGCTGCACCTGTAATATGGTGGCCATCCCACCCCCAGACAACATCAACGCCTCCTGGCGAGGTGAGCCAATAGCTTCTTGAACCCGACAAAGGACCACTGCCCTGCTTGGGCTACAGTTGATCCCAAAGCACACCGTCCACGACTGGGGTCATGGCCATGGATGTGGAAGAGGCCGCGGGAGGACCCTCGAGTCACTTCTTCACTCGACTGCCTTCGACCCGGAGTGAGTCATCCTCTTTCAAGGAGAACAACCCACCCCAATCCCAAAGGTGGAGATTTAGGGGGAATCTAGCATTTTTGACCCTGCAAACTCAGAGGAGATCATCATTGGTACGTCAGTTCCGGCGCCAGCTCCGAATCCTCCCACAGAACAAGTAGGGCCATCCGATGAGGGTGATCCGATTCCCCAGCCGCCCCCGGAGGAGTCGTCATTGGCACCCCTCTTCCAAGAACCTGCAGGTGGCCAGAGTCATTCTGACTCCAGTGGTAAAGGCAAGGAGGTGTAGGTCCTAGACAAGGAGTAGCGTGACTGCCCATAGAAAACTTAGCTTGATATACTACCATCACTGGAGGATGCTTGAGCTCGAGCTCGAGCCGATCGGAAGGTCCTCCACCAGATGAAGCGCTTCCCTGCCAGTATTACAATCTGGGAGGCCATCGCTTGGAGTAAAGAGTTGAGGAAAACTCTCAGGAAGATACTCCAGGATCCAGAAGCCTATGAGGCACATGCGGCAGAGATGAAGGCTGCCACATATGAGGCCTTCGCCGCCGCTGTCACCTTCACGGAGAAGGACCACGCAGGGAGGGGGTTTCACGGGGGTGGGGGCAATCAATTACACGCACTACCCTCACGCAGGAGGGTGGGATCGCGGGGAGGGGAAACCCGCTATCGACCGTACGCCGAGCTCGGACGTCCGATCGAGGTGTAGCCAACTCCTGGATGAAGGTCGAGGGATGCTGAAGGATGCTTGAAGGTCTGGTGCCGAGCTGATGTCACTGGATGGAGACGGCGGCTACAGCAGTGGGCCTGTGCAGTTCTGTCGCGCAGGACTGGTTGGCGCGGTCATGGTACATCGGCCGGTACGGGCTCTGTGAAACTCCAAACACGACGGGACCAAGTCGTGGATGTTGATGACAGGGAGATCTACGAATCATCAGAATATGGCAGCCGTCTGATCACCTCGCTGGATGTGGTCGCAGGAATAGCCAGCTTCAAGTTCCTGGGCGAACAGCTGGACCAGTCACCGATGGCTGTAGTGGAACTCCCAGTGCTGATGTTGGATCAGGACAAGACCACTTGCGTTGGTTCCATATCATCAAATGCTACAACTTTTGTGAAGACTGTCTGACCTGAAAGGGAGAGGAGGAGGGGGTGTCAGAGCCAACTTGACAGCAGCTTGTCCTGGGCGAACATAGGGCCCCAGGCCTGGCGCAACTGAGGGAGAATGGACGCCCTGGATGGAGACGATGTCAAAACCAGGCAGGACCACCTCTGGTTCGTCGGAGCTTCGGCGAAGAAGAACTCTCATGAAGATATCTCTGACTGAATCACACAGGGGTGGGCGGTGGAGCTGCTACCAAATGGTGCTCAGGTTCAGACCTGAGTCGGGTGCAGTTGCACGAGAATGAGTGACGCGAAAGGAGCCGAGGTTGGATCGTGGCGGGACCACTTCTGGAACGAAGCTGACTCGACGACGCACGACTCCACAGAAGATGACTTTAGTTGGTTCACACAGCGGATGCTGGGATAGCCTCTGCAAACGCGACCTCTGCTGCAGGCTGGTTGCAGAGAGCAGCAGAGAGTTCTTCCCGAACCACGGGAGGTTGTAGCAGCGACGGGCAACTCCGGGAATGCCGTGGACACACGGAGCTGGGGAGGGCGGACCTGGGTTGCTAAGGGAGTGGGGGCTGGGGCGTGGGGTGAAGGTGGCTAGGGTTAGGGCTTCCACCAGTGCATGTTATTCAATCTCTCTTCCTGCTGTAGATATGTTAGACATTTCTTCTGCCTGCTGGTTCGAATCCTTTTCTTCAAACGTGTATGGTGTAATGACAAATTGCAACATGAACTGCAAAGTATATGAACTTGATAAGAGGAAGGAGATAAGGCTAAGTACAATATGAGATAATGTAATGACATGGATCATATTCCATCACACGAGTTAGGGGTTGCCCTTAGGCCATCTAACCCATCATCAATGCCTCAAGCATAGCTGATAGGACCAGTGGCAGATTGACATTGAGACAACGCCAATAAATCTATCTTGCTAAATCGATCTAACACTGAATAATGGGAACATCGAACAATGGGAAAGAGTCTGTTAACTGATTTATCTGTCACCACTGAACACATGCACGCACACACACACAAAGTTGGTAGAACACACACGCACACACAAATCACCAATGAACACACACACACACTGTCACCTAAACACACAAATTTGCAAATCTGGCAGAACACACACGCACGCATGCACACCTGTGTAGTCGAAATCGTGCCTAGGCGCTGAGGCGAGGCGAGGCGCTGGCAACGCGCCTCGCCCCATCGTGGCTCGCCGAGGCGAATGCCTCGCCGTCGCCTCTCCCGCTTCGCGCGCCGTGGCGCGCATCGCCCGCCTCGTCCCGCCAACTCGCCCGTAGCGGAGCCGCGTATCGAGTTTGAATACCCGTTAAGCCTCGTGCGGATCCACGTTTAAACCCGTTGCCGTCCCACTCCGCAACCACTTCTCCGTCGCTTCCTAATTGACAACCCTAATCCCCAACGGCGACAACGGCTTCCGGCGAGTGAACGACGACCGCGGTGTTCGGCGAGCGGCGACAGCGACGTCTGGTACACATCTCCCTCTGTCTTTCTCACACAGTGGCACACACGCACACCCTCTCACCGTCTCCATCTCCCTCTCTCTTCGTCTCCCTCTCACTGACTCTCGTCTCCCTCACTCTGTCACCCTCTCCCTCACTCTGTCTCCCTCTCATACTCTCCTTATCCCTCTCTCTCCGTATGTATCTCTCTGTCACTGTCTCCCTCTCATCGTCTCCCTCTCACTGTCTCCCTCTCTCATCGACGTCATCGTCTCCTTCTTCCTCTCTCGTCGTGGCATTCTCGACTAGCTTGCTGTGGTAGCAGGCGGCACTTATTAGTTCTAGGGAAGTGTGCCCTGGGTTGTAAGAGGTTGTGTCCCGAGGCTCTGTGTTAAGGGCGGATTTGGGATTGGCAGGCGTCCTTTTGAATCATTTTGAGATGAAGGATTTGATGAGACAGGATGAAGGACGATGCCCGTGTGCGGAGGTCTCTGGTGAGATGTTAACGTAGGATGTGGTGATCCCTCGTTTATGGCCAGCAAGGGAGGATTTCCTGTGAGTCTGAGTCGAGTGACGAGAGGATCGAGGATTGAGGAATCCTGTCATTTGAGTTCGCCGTGCTCCCCTGAGAGAGTGGAGTTGGCGGGAGGCTTGAGATCGGTTGCGGTGTTCGAGCGAGATTTGGCTGAGATGTGGTGTTGGTCTGTGGAAGAGTCAGCGGATGGCCTGTTGTGATTTGAAGCGTGCCTATTGGGCGAGTGAAGGTTTCCCGTTGACGTGTATCTGGTAACCAGTGGGTGGTCTTTCACAGACAGAAGATGCTGGTTGGTGGGGCTCGAGAATGACATGAGCCAGATGCCAGCGAGGCCTCGAGTGGCTGATTATGATGTGTGCTTCCCCCGGATTAGATATGGGGTTTGTGAGAAGTTATTTTCTGGCAAGAGTTGGTCCGGAGCTGTTGTAAGCAGTCGGCTTGCCAGGTGTGAGCTGGTGGAAGCTCAGCGTTGGTTGCCCTTGGTGTAGGGTGTGAGATCGGTCAGCGGGTGGTGAAGCTGACGTTTGGTTGGTTCGCCGGGCGTGGGCGTTGACTGGTGGTGTTGGTTTCTGTGGTAAGGAGTGTGTTTTCTCTGTGATCGTGGTTGGTTTTCACATCGGTTGAGGTGACGCCAGACTTGTACTTCTTGTATATGCCTGCTCCGAGGACCGACGTGTATCGGGTTGTGAGCGAGGCGTTACCCGTGATCATTGTTTGGCCGCGTCCCTCAGGACCATGATTTTTACGAGTTTCGAGGTCTAGTTGGGGCTCTGACAGTGTTGTCAGTTGGTTTATGGCGTTCACCCCTTGTCGCTTGGTGCTTGTCCTGAATTTCGAGGACGAAATTCCTTTAAGGGGGGAGGGCTGAAATGCCCTGAATTTTCTTTCGAATATTTATCAGATTTTAACGCACCCTTAGTCGACCGCTATAGTTTCTGGGAAATTAATTTATGTAAAACACATGTTCGGGTAGATTTAGCAGACCAGTGGAGGTGCGCCATGTATTGCATAACGCACCCCCAGTGATCCGCCATGCCCTTCAAGTTTGGGATTACGTATGGGTGTATGACGGTACAGTGGAGGCGTACCATGTTTTGTATAACGCACCCCATGAGATCCATTATGCCTGTGACGGTCCAGGATTGATCCGTTATGCACCATAGCGGGGCAACCCTGATCCGTTATGGTCTCTGCTATCCCAAGAGTAATGAATGGCTATTCTATTGCATGTTTCGCCCAGTTTAAGTTATTTTATGAATAAAACTGCTTCTTTTAGTCCCAGTGGAATTGTTCTCTCTTTCCTCATGATGGAGCCACTAGATGTAGCCTAGCGACCTTAGTGTCGGCCCACCTGGGACAGGTGGAGGGGTATTTCCCGATTAACGATTTGAAAGCTAGTTGCCGTGGGCCCCTGCGGTTACCGTAGCGTCCTACGGGGGGGGGGACTAGCTAGAGACCCGACTCTAGGCAAGGGTTGGTGTGTGCACACAGAGTCAGAGGCTTGGACTGACGCTGACGAGTGTCACTCTGACTGATTCTTGCCCGGGTACTGTTTACGCCTCTCACACGTTGTGTCTCTTTGACTTGCGAGTTACCTGAGACGCAGCATAAGTAGTTAGTGGACGCTTCTGGTTTCTACCCTCTAGTGAGTTCTTTGGCTCTCATTTCACCTGTATAAGCTGAAGTTCATTCTAATGGTAGATTTAGCATTTGTCGCTATTGAATTACGTTATTTCGGCATATAGATAGTTGTTTATACTGCTTAGCTAGACTTTACAGCTTTGTACCCTATGTGATTTACATTATGTCAAAGCCTATTTAATTGCATAAATGCATGCTCTATGGTGTGGACACCCGAGCACTTGACCGGTCCGGGCCGGCGAGCCACCGGTACCGTACCCAGAGCACCACGCGAGCCACGGCAGGTTCCATTTGGCTTGGAGACAGTCTGGAGACGACCCCATGAGTCTCGTTGTTTATGGCATTTATTTAGACTTTATTTGTGTGCTATGTGTATTTATTTCATTGTATTCAGTTTACAATTTAGATTGTAAACTTTAGAGCAATCGACCTCAACACGGGAGCCGCGCCCATAATAGGGGTGAAAGCTGTGGCCCTCACTTGAAAGAGAGAGAAGGCAACCATGGTGTCCATTGTTGGCAATGTCAGCCCCACTGAGACCACTGGCCCCTACAAGGGACCAAATATGAAAAAGGTGGAAAGGAAGAAACACGTCAAAGCTCCTGCGATAAATGGTGGCAGACATGAAGAAAGTCGTGAATAAAAGAGAACCCTACCTCGAATGGCACGAGGCCCAACTCACTAGTCCCTGGGGCTTTCGATGCTGGCCATGTTAGGTTGGAAGTGATTCCCCCTTCCTCTATCAAGAGACTGGGCATGCTCAAAGGCCCTAATGTCAGCCAGGGCAGGCTGAATGCGGGGAGGTCACTCCCATAACAAAGAGATGGGGTGCTAGCTATGGACTCTAACTCTTGCCCCTCTTCATCGCTGGAGGGTTCGTAGTCGACAGGCTCTTCAGAAGGCAGACTCTCGGACAACTCGGCCGCTATCACGCCAGGGTCCTCCGAGCATACTGAGCCACCCATGGTTGCCTCCGAAGAAACCTTCATCATAGCTAAGGCGGCCAACATCTCTGAAGATCGCCTGGTGGGCAGCACATCTGGAGCTGAGGGCTCAAGAAAAGGATCCACGATAGGCTCCGAAGGGATGATATCTGGCCAATGAAAATGGGGTTGATAAAAATAAGAAGAATAACAATACACCCTTAAAGTCTTATGAGCAACAACAGTACCTTCCCCGCCATGGCTAGGTGTTGGCAAAGGGAGATCACTTTCGGCCAGAATTATGGGTACTTCGGTACCTTCAACCCCCTCGGGACCACTGGCAGTTACGACTTCCTCTACGACGGGAGCAGAAAGGGCCGTTGGGTCTGAATGAGGCGGATAAATCAATGAGGACCTAGTCCGTGTCCAAATGGAGGAGTCCAAAGAAGTGTACCTGTCAAAGAAGGTGCATGTTCCTGCACCGACTCAAACTCCTCGAAGGAGGGGACCATTGGTAATGGAACACTGGGTCCTGTCGCCGCCTGCATCCCCTGCTCAGAGATCTCCGCTCGAGCCTTCTTAGCCCGAGAAACAGCCTCCTTCACTCGAGATCTCTCACGCTTTCGAGACCCTCTGAAGGGCAATGGCGCAGTGGTAGGAGCCACGATCGGGGCTTCAAAATAACTAGGCTTTTGCACCTTGGAAATTAACTTTCGGTATTCTAAAGTTATTTTGGAATCTAGGAAATCTGCAAAAGAAATGTGGGCACCCAATGATTATGCAAAAGACATGTATATGTGCCAAAAGGAGAAATGAACAAAGATAAAGAATGAGCAGAGTGGGACAAGATATACCTGGTGGACTCGAGTATAGTGAAAAAAGGGACCAATAATACAAAGGAGGTTCCTTGTCCTTGGACGTACCCTCTCGAACTAGCCAGTAGATGTCACCAATAGTGGCACAATGTTCAGCCAGAAGAGTCAGATCTTCATGGCCGTGAGCTGATAAACTATAATACAAGCCAAGATGGTCTATTCCCCATCCATCGACGTATTTAAAGGCAATAAATAAAGGCCTTTTCAGTATCACCTCAACCTTATCAGTTATGGAAAGGCCGTGAATATGCAACAAAGCAAACAGCCCGGAGGTCTAAGCATATAAAGTTGGCCGCTGATCCTCCTTCCGTACAAAAGTCCTATAAGTACATAAACGGTTGATCTCCGGATGCCACGAAGTAGGAGATGTGATGGGCTCCTCGACTGGCAGTGGGAATTGTTGTAGAGATACCCTGCCACTATCAACCTGGCATAGGCCCCGAAGGGTCTCCATGAATTCATCCTTCTTGATCTCAGGAAGTACAGGCTGCGGTTTGGATGTTTTTTACTACACGAATTTTCAGGCAGCTAAATAAGCTTGCACTTTAGACTCCCTCCGCGACTTCAATCTTCGTAGATGATAAGGATCGATCTCCAACACCGGAGAGGGCTGGGAATTCAAGAATTTACGCTCTGCAAGATCCCAGCAGTCACTTTGGGAAAACCTGTAGAAGACGGTGCAGGCATTCCACCATTTAATATATTCTGGTGTCACACAAGGGAACTGCCTGGGAGCTGGCACTCTGAAATAAATAGCCTCGCGGCGATGGACATAGTCCCACCATGTGCGGGCTTCTTCAATAGCGGTCGACCCTGCTCTCTACCAGCTCACCAGTGGAAACTGTGTTGAAGATGGTGGAATTTGTTGGTCATAGCCGAAGTTTCTACCAAACCGGAAAGGATAATAGGGTTCCAGATATGTGCTCCCGCCCTTCCTAAAGACCAAAACACTGAGCCTGATGGATAATGCCCAGTCTACTTGCTCCGGCTCCAGAGATGGTCTTGTACAGACTCTGCCCGAAATAGGGTGAATATATTCCTCCACTTCACCAAATTTGCATTCCTGCAGGCAGTTTACCAATGGGCTAGAGTGAGCAGCCAAACTCCAGAAGTGTAAAGCTCTAGGGGCATTCACGGGCACTTTTGTCAACTGCCCCCTAATTGCAAAGAGCTGGTCTGATGCTTGTTGGGCTCTACACTAGCAAACTCTAGCATTCTTGGGAATAGATTAGATGACTGCAACACCCGGGAAGCATACTCGGGGAATAAGGGGCACACGCAGGCATTAAAGAAATGAAGCAGACCTACAGTCCGCAGATTTGTGGGGAGACGAGTATGGTGGAGATCTCCCAGCATCTTATAAATCAAGCATAATGCGGCAGGGTAGAGAGACAGCTTTACGTCCCACGCCATCAAGCACGCTGGGTATATAGCCTCAGCGTGAATCACTATCTCGTCTCTCTGCGAGAGAGTGAATGCACATAGCCAATATGTCAAATAGGCTGTGCAGTGTGTGATGGGGTCTATGCCCGCTAGGTTAGGGCCGCTTTGCCACCCCCTATGAAGAGAAGGAGACAGATGAGTCTTTCGGCGGGCCCGCTTCTTCAACCTACTCAGAGCTACTCTAATGGAGGGAAAGTCTTGGTACTTCTCCTCACCTCCGAAGAAATATTCCAGCCACAGCCCCATCCGCACCCACTTCCTTTCCTTGCGTGAATGGGTGTGAGAAGAAAAAGGTTTTGGGACTTCCTGAATAGACAACCATAATGTCTAATACACTTTCATGAGGTATCGATATGCATATCCAATATAATATCGCCCTTCACCGTCAGTGCTGTCCTTGAGCCAGTCCAGTCAACATACTTCTTCATACGGTTCACCATCGATTGGAAGACCAGACAGCCGATGTAAGCTCCATAAATCCAAAGAAGTCTCCCCTTCCACTGTATAGAAGGTGTTGTACTCTAGACAAAACACCCTGTGAACACTGCGCCGCCCACACCCCCACACTCCATTGCCACCCTCCCTCTCACCCTCATTGCACTCCCATCTCCCTCACCCATGACGACCCCACATCGGCCAGCCCCCGCCGGCCACACCGCTGACCGTCGCGACTCCCCACAGGCCATCGGCACACCTCTGCACACAACACCCCCTGCCTCTCCTCTCTCCCCCTGCACCGTCCGCCGCCCATGACTCCGCCACGATTGCGAATGGACCCCCCCCTCGCCCGCGACTCCCTCCTCTCGCCACTGCCTGCTCCACCTTTCCCTCTCACCTCCTCCACAACCCACCTCCCACCTGCACATCTCTCCCTCTCCCTCCATCTCATAGTCACACGCACCCCACACAACCTCACGGACAATATTCCCCTCTCACTCTCCCTAACTCCGGATTCACACACACCTTCAACACACACTGTTGTCTCTCTCTGTCGGCCTCCGCCTGCACCCACTGTCACCTGCACCCACTACTACGTCGACCCCATCTCCCTCTCTTCCACTCCACCTTCACAACGACCATGGTTTCCCTTCTCGCCGTCCCCCCCTTGCCTACCTCTCTTTTTTCACTCTCTCTCTTCGCTGTACACACAGGAATACACGCACACACTGTCGACCACGAGCGAGCTCCCTCTCCATCCAGTGGTATCACCTACTTCTCCTCTGCCTCCTGTCCCGTTGCATGCAGGCACATATCGACTCACATGTAGCCACCGTGAACCCCCCCAACTTCTCACCGTCTCCCTCTATGCACCTGCACCCTCCACCGTGCTCCCCCTCACCGCTGTCCCTCCGTTTCCCGCACACACACTCTCTCTTTTTCTCACTAACTCCCCTATCGTTCTTCCCCCTCCACCGTTGCTCTCTCTCTCACTCACCATAACACAGACACAGATTGCCACCGAATGGCCTCCCTATGACCCCCCTTCTCGCGGGGTCGACCCTTCTCTCTCCCCTCACAGTCTCCCTCCTCACTCTCTCTCTTACTCTCTACTACATCCCCTAGTTCGTGGTTGATTTCAATGATATCAAAATGATTGTGTTTGTGTGTGTATGTGTTTCATTGAGCAACATATTTTATATCTTGATTTGATGAGTTGAAAGATGGATTTAATGTTCACTCTTGTTTACCTCCCCCACTGCTTTCTTCTTCGTCTTCTTTTGGTCTAGCGGCGGAGGAGCCATGGAGTCTACTTATGAAGATAAGGGTCCCAAAATTGAATGGAGCGGAGAGGCCAACTTGGCATAACAGAATGGAAGACGACTGGGTGGACGGAATAGTAGAAGGGAAGACAGACAATGGGTCATTCCCTGTAGCTGGGCTGCTGCCCACCTAGGGAGAGGGAAGGGGGCTCTAGGGATGCCCCTTCTGTTGCATCCTCCCTGTCGGGAGAACGAGGCACCAGAAGGCCGCTCTGGGCCACACGAAAGAGGCTTCCCCCTCATCCGCCTCCCCTCCCTCTTCCTTCGAACTAGGGGCTCCCCCCTCATTCTTTTCCTTCTCCTCATTTGCTCCTCATCTTTTCTTTTTCCTGTTTCTTGTTGCCTGCTCCATCTTCCTAGATGGAAGGCATGGTCTGGCACCTCTTTTATACTGGGCCTTTCTTGTTTCTTTTCTTCTTTTTCCTCCCGCTTCTCCTCAATACTATCTTCCCGAGAATACTAATAGATATGGGCATCACTGGGTCAGTAGTTTTCCCACCCGAGCCAGTTTCCACACTTGGTGGAGTCAGTGGCTAGGGGTGGAGCTGCTCCCCTGTACGTGTCGAGTTACAACTTTCTTATTGTAAGGGCTATCACCCCCCCAATGTACGAACAAGCACCATCCAACATTAAAATCTCACACTCACTGCCTCCTATATTTCTTTTTATATGCTTGCGTATCGTATATGAATGGTATCAAAAATACAGGAAGAATTGTGAGTTCAAAAGTAAAATTTATGCAGCGCCACATCATTCCATGTTCATGGGACATGTTTTCCTTCCATGGTAGCCAGGAGATAGGTTCTTTTTCGAGTGTCTTGACCACTCGGTAAGGGCCTTTCCTGTTGGGGGGCAGCTTCTCCACCGCCTCCAGTGGTCTAGAGGCTTCGACCTTCCTTAGGACTAGTAGGGATGTCAACAAGTCAGATACGGTGCGGATAGTGGACTATCCATTTTCGTATCCGATAAGGAAGAACTGTATCTGTTTGTT
Organism: Amorphophallus titanum; assembly: GCA_024336825.1. Classification (NCBI taxonomy): domain Eukaryota; kingdom Viridiplantae; phylum Streptophyta; class Magnoliopsida; order Alismatales; family Araceae; genus Amorphophallus; species Amorphophallus titanum. The sequence goes on from JANBPO010006859.1 coordinate 24,261,273, forward strand.
GTTCATTAAGTATTCAGAAAGTAGTGATTCGAAATCGTTATCGAGTATTTGAAAAATACAGTTAACGGACTGTTAGCAAATCCCTTCATCTACTTCTTCATTCTCCTCCTCCTCTCTCTGCTATCTCTCTCTTTCTCTCCCTCCTTTTGCTCACTAGCGGAGCCCCTATTTGGAGGAACAGGGGCACCGCGGCTTCACCCGCACCCACCTCCCAGGCACGCCCACCTCCTCCCTACGGCATGACCTCCCCATGCACACTCCCGCATGCCTCTGTCCACCTGCCACCATCCAGCATCCCGTGGCAGTCCCCCTCACCCTCTCCGTGCACACAAACGCAGGCGGCAGTGGCGGTAGCTCTGCTTCCCCTCTCTCTCTATCTCCATCACACACTCCACCGTCAACCTGACCCCAACCGACGCGAGCTACCCCTTCCTTGTCTCACAGCACACAGCTGCGGGGTCGTGACCCTGTCCCCTTCGGCTCTCCCTCTCTCGTCCCGCTGCTTCCACTCACCCCGTCTCCCTCTCCAACTCTCTCTTCTCACTTGCCGCACCTCCAGCACACACACGCACACAGCGGCCACCCTACTCCCTCATCCCTCACCATGCTAACTCACATGCAATCACACATGAACCCCCCTTCCCTCTGTCCTCTCTCCCGTCGTGACCACCGCGGCAGCCAGCGTCCCTCGCGGTTGCACCCAGTTCCCCTCCGCAGACTTCTCCCTGTCTCCTCCATCTCTCTTTCTCTCCCTAACGCCACCACATGCACATAGCAGCTCTCCGCCGGCCATGCCAGCGTCTCCCCCCTCTGCCTTTCAAACCCAACCTGCACCTTGGCCTCTGCCGCACCTCACGACCACCCCCCTCCGGCCGCGTCTCTCTCTCTAACCCTGCCTCATGCACACAACCTAGCCCCCCTCTCACCGTCTCACGCTCTCTCTGCCTCTCTCTTCTCTCTCTCCACCTCCGTCGCATCCCCCTCCGTGTCCCACTCTCTCTATCTCTCTCTCTCTCCCCCCTTATCTCTCTTCTCTCCCTCTTTATATCTCTCTTCTCTATCTTCATCCCGCGATCTCTCTCCCTCTCTCTCTTTATTTTTTTCTCTCTCCTTCACCCTCTCACGTGTCTCTCTCTTTGTCTCTCTATCTTCCCACAACACACACACATTTATAAAATTTTTATTCATTTATTTTGTGTTGATTTAAAAACCCACATTTCTCTATTCTTTAAGAAGCAAAGATTGCAACCAGCCAAGGGGGTATCAGATGCTCACCTGATCGGTGTGAAAACATCGATCCCGACTGGAGACATGGGCTCACCAGGAAGCGTGGGCATATGCCCGCATGCTGCAGCGATGGCACTTGACCTGAAATCAAGTGAGCTACAACACAGCACCTCTCGCAGGAGGGAGATCTCGGGGTGGGGTTTAAGTGATTTACAACCAAACAGTACCTCTACGTAGGGAGGGGTTGTAAGTCAGCCAGGCGGGGAGGGGGAGCTAAGCTAGAAACCTATTGTGCCGAGCTCCGTCGGTGCTGCCAGCTTCTTGAACCACCAGACAGACGGTCGAAGATGACACCGCCACGGTCACTACCGAACTCGAAATGGTCTAAAATTGGCGCCAAAATTCTCTAACTTGGTCCAAAAAGATGACAGAATTTTCTTGGAATTCTTTGGTGATGTCGCTGGCCACGGTAGGGTCTGAAACAGGTCTGGATTGCTCTGGTGCCTGCTGCTCTCAGGATGTTTCTGCTGGAAGAGGAAGGTGTCACGAATGCTCTCGGTGTCTGAATGACGCAGGATTAGAACTGCTATGTCCGTGGATGAGTCCTCTTCGATCCGGGGCCATTGTCAGAGCTCAGAGCTGATCGTGAGGGCCCGAACAGTAGGGGGGTATAGGTTCAGGCTCTGAGAAACTGACCTGGCGCTCCTTAGGGAGAGAATTTGGAATTCTTGATGCCGAGGTCCAAAATTCTCTCGCTTCTTGGGACTGGGAGAGGACTTAAAGGAGAAGCCATTAGCCAAGTTTGACGTCGAGAGCTACAAGGGAGTGGCCGTGGTCGAGCTTATTCTGGGGCTCTAGTTCTCTGCCTGTGTGGTCCTACACAGTTGGTGAAGAATCGCTCCCACGGGAAGCTCGATGCTCAGACAATGACAAAACCACCTCGCTTGGAAAGCTCTATGGATGACCTTTCCAGTGGTATAATATTTGCCACCAGATGGATCAAGGAAGGCCCGGAGATGATGCTGCTTCTAGAACCCTTTCTGTCTACCTGCTACTGGAGCTGCAACCTTGTGAGGGCAAATGGAGTAGGAGGGGGGGCAACACAGCAAGGGGATGATGGCTGATGGCTATGGGAGTGGGGAGGACATGGCTCCGTCAAAGGTAATATCCCTATCTAGAATGAAGTCCATGGGTGGCGAGTAGGCTAAGTAGGAAGTGGCCATGATGATTGGGGGAATAAATGCAATGGCCCTAGGACAAGACTTAGTAGAGACAAGTATAGAACTTGCTCTGATATTAATTGATGCGATACCACCTTGGGGGTGATAGTCACAAGACCGAATCACCCTTGGACCTAGAAAGTAAGCATTGCACGGACCGGTGACTTCACTCAAGCGGACTCACCTGCGTAGTGCACACTAGTGCTTGTAGGCGACTCGGCGATGGTGGGAAGGGTCCGAGGTGGGACCTTGCTGCTCCAGGGTTTGTCTAGCTTGTGGTTGAGCCCCTAAGAGTCCTAGGATGCCCACTCTCACGGGCGGCGAGCACACCGAAGGCGTGGGATGTAATGGTTCTCTCACAACTCGCCCGCGGTGGTCACTCAAATATAAGCAATTCAAGATCAGGCACTCAACACACCATCCGATAGCACTAGTAGCGATACTAAACCAGCAAGAAAAGACCATCAAGAGAGGGTAACCGAGGCTCACCTGATCGCTGTGAAGACACCGATCCCGGTCGGAGACGAGGGCGAGCGAGGAAGCATGGGCTTACCCGCACGCCCCGTCGGAGAAGCTTCGGTCGACGACCTACTAATACATGCACTATACCCCTTGCAAGGGGGTTGGACCAGGGGTGGGGAGTAGAATTATAACCAAAAAGTACCTCCACGTAGGGAGGGGCAGTCAGCCAGCCAGGCGGGGAGGGGAGAATTGAAGTAGAAACTAATTGGACGGAGCTCGTCAGTTTTGTCCACCCTCTGGAACAAAGGACAGACATGCGGTGTTGGCACCGCTGCGGCCACTCCTGGACTTTATTTGCGACGAAACCTGTGGTAATGTAGCAACCCTGAATTTTAGAAGAAATAAAAGTTTAAAAAAAAATTATAAATAGCGACCTACATAAAGTCGCCATGTAATTAAATAACGCCCTTTCAAACAGGCATCAATTCATTTGGAATAAAATGGTAAGATTCTTTTTCGGAATAAAAATGTAATTAACGCCTCTTGATAAGGCGCTAAAACATAAAATGAAGACTTTGTCACATGCGCCAATTCAGTAACTAACGCCCCTGACTCAGTCACCTCAGGAGGGAGGTTCTGGAAAAGATGATAGGCATGGAGATACGGTCTTTCGACCGACTAAACAATGTTGTGGCTGAGGTGGAAGCCTTTCTGGCCAGACCTATCCCTACGACAGTTGCCAGCACAGCCCAGAAAGGCAAGGCGGTGGAACGACGCCAGGTGCCTAAAGAAGCAAACGCCCTTGATATCAAGGCGTTTGAACAACAAAAAGATAAAGGCAAGAAGGTGGTCGCCTGTGGACACGTAAAATTTCATTCGTTTGTACATCACTCCCGACCCCGCGTCAATGTCAGAGCTGAAGAAAGAAACCCCCGAAGAGATGGAACACCCATACTCCGAAGGTTGCTACTGCCCTTGCGGGGAAGCAAGAAGCAACTCCCTGAATATGTACACTGTCGTGAAGCCATCATCGGAGTCCTGACAGCAAAGAAGAGCCACCCCCAGGAGACTCACAATCCCCGAGGTCCTGAAGAAAAATCAACGGGCTGCAACTGTTGCCGGTAATGGGTTCATCTGGCCTCCGGTGGCACTCCCCTAAGAGACCCTCAGTGGCAAACCAGTTGATGCCCTCTGGTGGCACACCCTGGTGGGACCTCCCGTGACACACTAGTTGGTGCCCTGCATCGGCACACTCCCCTGGTGCCCCCAACGGCACACCTTTTTTAAGCCCACCAGCGGCACACTTCCTCAGCCCTTCCAATGGCGCGCCCAAGTGTCTCCTCCAACGGCACACCCAAGTACCTTCTCCAATGACACGCCTTATTGGCTTCTCCAATGGCATGTCCCGTTGGCTTGGCCGAGCACTGTAGCGCGTCGAGCACTGTAGCAATGCCGAGCACTGTAGCATGGCCGAGCACTGTAGCTATCTGAGCTACTGAAGGACTCCTAGCACTGTAGCAGCCCCGAGCTACTGTAGCAAACTAGAGCACTGTAGCAGGCCGAGCTACTGTAGTAATCTGAGCTTCTGAAGAAGTCTGAGCATTGTAGCAGCCTGAGCTACTGCAGTAAATTCGAGAGCTATAGCAGCTCGAGCTACTGCAGTAAATCCGAGCACTGTAGCAGCCCGAGCTACTGTAGCAAATCTGAGCACTGTAGCAATCTGAGCTACTGAAGGACTCCGAGCACTGTAGCAGCCCGAGCTACTATAGCTACTCATAGTCTCTTTTTTTTTTTATTCAATTGGTGATCTCTCCAATCTAGGTGCCATGTAAATTTTTCTTCCATGTTCTCTGTTGTCCTTGTGTTAAGGCATATGCATTTTGACAGGCTGCACTGGCATCTGAGAATTCAAGTGAGAATCAGGAGCAGCCCAGCCCCATTTCAGTTCTAGAAGCACATTTTGAAGATGATCTGAACGGCAGCTCTACGCGGTCCTCTGAAGGTGCCAATCCGGAGTGTCGTAAGTCCGGAAAACCATCTGATTTTCTGACAACTTCCATGAAAGTTCCTTGTTATTTGATTTCTCATTTTCCTTTTCTCCGCAGAGTTGATTTCTAGATCCCCGCTGATAGAATCAGTTGCACGTTCCTTGGCATGGGATGAAGCTCCCACAGGAACAGCCCCTCTGAAACTCTCCAAGACTCTCTGCGAGGACAGTGAAGATGAAGAACAGTTTTCATTTGTTAAGAGTCTCTTATCCTCTGCCGGCTTCAGCGACAAGAAGTGCAGCTCGGTCCTTGGGAGGTGGCATTCACCCGAGCACCCCTTGGACCCCCTGCTACTAGGCAAGTTCCTGGAACGTAAAGATGAGGAAGCCAAGTGCCGGGAGACGAGATCCAACCGGCGCCTATTGTTCGACTGTGTCAATGCTGTCCTGTTGGACATCAGCTGGATCAACTTCTGGGATAGCTCGCAGACTAAGTTCAGGAAGAGCAGCATGTCACACGGTGTGATGCTTGGTGATGTTTCCATAACAGAGGAGGTGTGGGGGCGCATAAAGGAGTGGTTCCAAAGGGAGGTGAAGCAGGCTTCTTCCCCTGGCGAGAACATTAGTCTTGTGGTGGACAGGGTCCTGCGGATAGAGGTAGCTGAGAGGGGCTGGGCAGAGATGATGTCCTCTGAGATGGATGAGATTGGGAAAGAAATACAAGGGAACTTGCTGGAGGAGCTTGTGCAAGAAGCTCTAGCTGACCTCATTCCTGGGTGGTCTTAGTCTACCTTCCCCACCCTGGTAAAACTACAACTCTTGGCATGCCACCCTTTTGTTCCCAGCCCACATTTGTTCATATTTCTGCCCCCCATGAAGATGATGATGATGATGATGAGTTGTATGATTTTGGTATCTTTTCTTCACCTCATCTTGCTCCCGCCATATTTGGACTTCGGGAGCAGCTGTGGCGACTACATTCATTTGCTGATGTACCCTAGAACCAGTCTGAGCCAGAGTGCAGACGACTAGATCCTGAGTCTACCCCAGCTGGTGACGACGTCAGGATCACCCACAGAAATTCACAGGCGTACCTGGGTCCATCAGTGATGTTTCAGCACCTACTTCGATGACTTCTGAGTTCGGTGGAGTGCGTGGCGGCGTCTACAATGACTTCCTATCCTGTCGCTCCAGACATAGACAGACCTGGGGAAGTGCCTAATCGGCACTAGTTTAGCTAATCTCCCCACCCTGCCTGGTCGGTATAGCGCCCCTCCCTGTGTGGAGGTAGTGTTTGATTATACCCTTAAATTCCCCACCCCTAGTCCAACCCTCCTATGTAGGGAGTAGTGCATGTAATATTTGAACAGGGGAAGCTACACTGACATAGTGTGCAGGGACCCACACCCCCCCCGCTCGCCCACGTCTCCAAACGAGGTTGGTTTCTTCAAACCAACTGGGTAAACTCTAAACCTTTCTCCCATTATCAGTGCTTGTTCTTTTAATATCCATGGGATTGCTCCGCTAGTAGTGAGAGAGCGCCCGACCCCGGAGTACTCCACTTCCATGTGGTCACCATGGTTTTGTGACAGAGGGTGACCCAGTGCCCCACTTGGTACCCAGCCAGCCCCTTGAGTGTGGGCACCGTACCCTTGGGAGGGCAACCTTAGCCCTACTGGCCCTCTACCAGCAAGGGTCTTGTTTCATTACCTCTACTCGGCATCACCGAGTCACCCTGGGAATCGTGTGCGCTACAGTGGTTCGGCAACTCACGAGGTTTCCTTGCTCTTATGCGTGTGTTTGCGAAGTAGGTCCAAGGAAGTTCTACATAATTTCTGCATGTTCCCTAGTGGTGTCACATCAGACATGCTATTTGGTGGGCTGTGCACAGACCATGCACGGACTCTAATCATGCTATTCGGTGGGCTATGCACGGACCATGCACAGACCTACTGAAGGGAAGCTCGAACTCTACAAAGCTAAGGCAAAAGAGCTCTGAACAAGATAGACGTGTTGGCCATCATCAAACCAAGATTGTTGGCCATCATCAAAATAAGGTTTACAACATTCTCCCCATTTTTAAAACTTATTTTATAGGCTAGAATGGCCGCCGAGCGAGTTCAATGGAGAGAGATGCAACGCACTATCCAAGGATTAACACAAGCCTTGCAACAAGTTGCGCAAGGTGGAGCACGGCATGGAGCTGGGGATTTATATCGAAAGTTTCAAAAGATGAATCCCCCTAAGTTTAGTGGATCTACTGACCCGGATGAAGTAGAGAATTGAGTACAAAAAATTGAGAGGACCCTTAGGGTGATGCAGCGTACTGACGAAGAGAAAGTACTACTAGGGACCTACCAACTAGAGAAGGATACTCGAGCTTGGTGAGAAACTATGGAGGCAATCTTGCCCAACGAATAAGTAACATGGGTTGAATTCTTAGAACACTTTAATGAGAAGTATTTCTCGGAAAGAATCTGCGAGAAGAAGGCTATGGAGTTCATGGCATTGAAGCAACGTACTCTGTCAGTCCCCGAGTACGAGGCAAAATTTTCTAGATTAGCCCGATACACATCACACTTAGTTTGCACGGAGAAAATGAGAGCAAAGAGATTTATGAATGGCTTGAAGGTGGAACTTATACCTCAATTAGATCCACTAGAAATCCAAACATATACGGAGATGGTCCAAAAAGCACAACTCTTGGAAGATGCTATGGATATGATGGAGCAAATCAAAGGAAAGATCGCCAAGAAGGATTTACCAAATGGATCCAAGAATAAGAAAATCGTGAACGACAAGAAGAGATTTAATGGAGGCAACAATTTCTATAAAAATAAGAAACCCCGGAATGATGATCGACAAATTGTTCCGGCCAAGGGAAAATGCGAGCATTGCAAGAAAGGAAGGCACAATCCAAACGAGTGTTGGTATAAACTCGAAAAATGCTTTCGTTGTGGAAGCAAAGATCATAAGATCGCTCGTTGTCCACTCTTAAAGGAAGAAACACCGCAGACGTCAGAAGGTAACTCCATGAACCTATCCCATCCAAAATTACTTGAATTACATACGGTGACCTTAGCACTTAGCATGCTATGAGAATGGATCTAGCTAGAATACATGTTTTAGATATGGTGATTTTACCCTACAGATCTTGGAAAGAAAATCAGTTGAAGTTGGGGACCAAATTCTTTTAAGTGGGGGAGGGTGTAGCACACCGAAAATTCATCGCACGACAGACCACTCAACCCCAAAACCAACCGGAGATAAACGGTCCACAGGTGGCCGCTCATACCGATGGGCGGCACCTAGTTCGACCGCACAGCCTTACGACGAGCAAACTGTGGGGTTGGCCCGACGGAGGCCTTCCCACGCCCCGTTCGTTCCGAAACGAAGGGGTAACAACCCTGGGCACACATACAATCACATAGACTCCAACCGGAGTCAAAACGACGCACGAATCACAAGAAATGAGTGATTCTACCGAGGTTACCCAAAGAGGGTTTCACGGCTTTCCTGAGTCCTACTGGCCAAACGGGACCACCAATCGAGATGAGATCGGTGACTATGGAACGCCCACGTCCTAGGGAGTCCATTGACAGTAACTGATCCAAAAATCGTCGCCGTTTTTCAACCGACCCTATGAAACCTACAAAACCACGATTTCGCTAGAACGGGCCCAAACTCAGCCATTTCCGAGTCAAACGACGTGCAATGGCAGTAAAAATGAGCAGAATGAAGTGGTGTTCCGTCTCCCTATCTCCACCGAAGAAATCGAGCACCGAAGTGACTAAACCACGTCGAAAATCACCCGGAACGTGAATGGCGCCTTCTTGGAATCCACTGAGGGATCACGCCCGCTACGCTCCAACCGTCGCTCTATCCCGTGAACCGATCTCCCCAATGCGTCCCCGCCTCGACCAGCTCCGCAACGGTGCGCGTCTCATGCCAAACAGACCAGAGACGAGAGAGAAATGAGAGAGAGAAGGGAAGGTGAGAAATGAGAGGGGAGAGAGGGGGTTTGATGTGAGATGGAGACGCGGACTCGACACCGAGTTAGATATGCAACCTGGGACTCTAGCAAGCTTGCACTCGTCCCTAGCGAGGGAAGCGTTCCGACCTGCACGGTTGAGAAACCGGCAGCGAGTCAAGGGTGGTCTACTCACTCTCTCGTGCCTGGGTCGGGTCACAGGACAGTCTCACTCTCTCACTCGTAGCGGTGAGTTGAATTATACGAGCTAGGAAGTACCTACTCACATGTAACGGTAGTAAAAGTGTATACTAAGAAATTAAATAACTAAGTGATGTGAAACCACCTTGGGGGTGATAGTCACAAGACCGTAGACCCCTCGGACCTAGCAAGCAAGCAAGCAACGGCTAAATTAAAATATTTATTTATCTATTTATTTGTTGGGTTTCTACACTCTAAGAGGATGAAAAGGGGAAAGCTCAACAAGGGTAAGCTGTTATTTGGAGTGATGACCGCAGAACTCCACTCATCAAGTTGAGTGGGCCTTTGGTCACCGTCAGAGAAAACTACGCGAAGCCATGAGCCTAAACGAGCATAATCAACGTTGTGAAACATACAAAACAAGAGAAGGACCAAGTGAATCTTCATTCATTCATTGCAAATGTGAAACATGGTTACAATGCCCTTGACGCAGGGTGAGCGAAGAAGGGGGGAGACATACAGACAGAGAAGAGAAAAGGAAGAGAGGAAGACTGGATACAATGGGAAGACCAAAGGAGGAGAGGAGTAATAACTCCCCTTCCCCGCTTGCTCACACTCACACACCTTTACCCTCCCCTGCACACACGCAGTAGCTCCTTCCTTCTCCACGAGGTGAAGCCTCTCACTTTTGAGCAGAGCTTTTTGATCCCTCTTGACTCTGTGCGCCTCGTCTTCTAACTCTACCAACAGCTCCCTTTTATATGGAAGCCTCGATAAGCATGGTCGCTTGTGGAAGGGGTCAACGGAGAAGCTTCCTTTGGTCTTCCTCGGACGTGTACCATTGCTTCCCGCTTTCCATACTCGGGGTGAGCAAGGGGGTTGGTAGCGCCACCGCTCATTCGAGGCTTGCACGGAAGGGGCAATGCTCGAAGCCATCGCCGCTGTGCGCCGGAGGCTAGAGGGCACGGACCTCAGGTCTGGGGTAATGCCCAGCAGTCTTTGCGAAAGGCAGGACTGCCATATCCATTTATGTAACGCCCGATAATTTTGAAAGCTAAACAAGAATAAAAGAATATATATATTTACAGTTTCGAAAAAAATAATAACATATACATGATGATATTTACATATTCATATAAATAGTTAATAATGTTGAATGAATAACAATTTGGGTATATTGTTCTTAGAATAAATAAATGGCTAGTTGATATTATCTTTTTGGAATGGAAGTAAACATTTTTCCTAGGATCGAACCTGCCTCTGATACCCAAGACAATGATTAAGAAGGTAAATAAAGTGAAGGAAGTTATGAGAAATAAAATCCTTATATAAAGTACTACCTTAAGTAAATTCTCTTTGTATGTACCGAGCTCTCTCATATAATTCCTCCATGGTGTTAAGCTTGTTCATGGCCAATATATGTCAGAATTGCAGAGTTGCATTGGAAATTATCATTTTTACTAGCTCAGATTCCGACCGAATATCTTTTAACTTTTCAGCCATCGACCTCCATCTATCGCAAACTGTACAAAGTCCTCATCAGACTTCATCTTTTCGGCAACTAAATCTGTGATGGACAAAGAAGGACCTACTCAGTCTTTATACTTCTGTAGAAACTTTCACTGAACAACATCAAAGTCTCTAGCTTCGGCTGGCTCCAAGACGTAAAACCATTCAAGTGCTGGGCCTTCAAGAGACCTTCTAAAGAGGTAAGCTACAGAGGCCTTATTATTCTGCCAAAAGGATGACTCGTACATGAAATCTTTCAAATGAATGAATGGATTATCCGTTCCATCGTAGCACTTGAAATTTGGCATCTCTGATGGAGGCAAGTGGAAGACTGGTAGAGTAGGGAGAGTAATTTCCAGAGCATTCTTGGGGCTGTGACTCGCTTGAGCTGCTCCTCCATACTAGCAATCTTTTGGAGGAGAAGGGTGTTGGTAGCAGTTTCGGCTGGGGCCAGATTAATGGGAAACGGGTATGGCATAGGCTACCGCAAAAATTGAGGAGGTGGTGGGCGTTGCGGCCTGGTAGCGAAATGACTCGCTGGTTGGGCCGGCGGAAGAATAATGGGGGTCCAAGGATGATACTGGACCTGTTGCGTGACTGCCTGGCCATTAAGTATGTGGGTTCGGGGGCCACCGCGGCCTGAGGGGGATTGGAAGAAGAGGAAGGGACAGATTTCTCCTTGAGAGCGGTCTGGACCGCTTGACGTTGGGCATCATCTAACTGAGATAAGGCCGTGATAAGATCATTTAAATTAAAGGACGGGGAGACCTCCCCTGGAGTGGACTGAGTGATAAGTGGAGCATGAGAGGAACGCTCAGCCCCCTAAGCAGTAGTATCTACCACATAAACTTGAGGGTATGGGGAATGAGAGGGAACATAGTTTCCCTCATGGTGAATGAAGCTTTGAGGAAGGGCCTCATATTGAGTAAGGCCCTGAGGAGGGACCTCATAGGGTTGGTCATATTAACCCTCCTCATAATCATAAGAATACTCTTGGGTAGCCACAGAGCGACTGGGTGGCCTGGACATCTTGCGGCGGCCACGATGGCGAGGGTGTCTTTTGCATGCCCACCTGTCAAGGCACCCAGTACTCGCCACCACCACCTATGGTGGACTCCCGAGCCCGTAGCTCCGATGGGCCCTCGATGGCCGAGATTTTCCGAGCCCTCATGGATTGTTTTGATACGAGTATGGATGGCCCCAGTATGCGTGTAGACGGCATAGCTACGTGTCTAGAAGGGAGAATGAAAGCCTTGGATGATCGAGCCGAAGCCTCAAATCAATCTATCTATGGTCTTGTGGGGAGAATAGTTGTCCTCGAGAGGGCCCCAGTGACGGCGCGACCCATGCTGACAAATGGCAAATAAGAGCCAGCTAAGCACCATGCTGCGCTAAGGGCTCATGGGGTAGATGATGGGAGGCAGCGAGCACCCGAGGTGGATGACTATGCATCTAAGAATGAACTTGGGGGATATGGTCATGACCATCGTGCTCCATGATGGAACCATGACTATGAGGAGGATGAGCGGACCCTTAGGACCATTCGTGCGGACCCACCAACATTTGACGGTTCCATAGCTATGGAACCAAAAGTCTATTTAGATTGGGAGGCCAGCATGAAACGGTACTTCGAGTGGTTTGACATGTCGGACCACCGAAGGGTTCGCTATGCCAAGATGAAATTACATGGGCAGGAACAAACTTATTGGATAAATGTGGAGAGCCTACTAGTGCAATGACGTCAACCCCCGATTGGTACTTGGGATGACATGAAAATCAAATTGAGGTAGAAGTACCTTCCTGTCTTATACTGCCAGCGTCTCATTGACAAGTGGCAGAATCTCACCCAAGGGAACCAGTCTGTGACTGAGTACACTGCTGAGTTTGATGAGTATTATTTGCGGTGTAGAGTTACGGAAGAGAGCACCATGACCATCTCGCGCTTTCAAAGAGGTCTGCGGCCAAACTACCAATATGAATTTTTCCGTCGCAATGTGACCACTTTAGAGCAGATATATCAGGTTGCTCTCGAATTGGAACAATTCGAGGCCGTGTTCGAACCAACCCAGCCGTCGGGCCCCTCTTCTCTTCGTAGTTTTGAGTCTCGTATCTCTTCAGGTGCATACTAGAATGCCCCCATGGCTTGTGACTTGTTCTCTTGACCCTGATCTTGGCAATAATATTGTTGTCATCATGTGATGTAAAATCCTCTGGAGTGGAGGAAAATTGTTAGCATTCAGTTTGGGTAGAATCCCTTCTGCAATGGTCTCATCAGTCATAGCCTCGTATGCTTCTTCCTCTATATACATGGCTTCCTCAAATATCATACCAGTGTCGTATGGCATGTTTAAGGCCTTCCCTATCAACTGAACAGTTAAAGGAACAGGGTGCCCATCCAATTTAGTGTATAATTCATCATTTCTTACTACCATGTTTCTATAAAATTGATGGACTAGAGAGTGATAAAACTTCCTATGATCAGACATGAATGAAATAAGGTTGGGTTGCATCCTCAGGAGTTCAACTAATTTTGGCAATGAAGTTTCAATGCTCTTAAAGTCCACAACATGGGAACGGAGTACTTTCCTTTCAACCAGCATTTTAGTCTCTGAAGCTGCTTTCTTCTTTTGTGCTCGAGCTTGCTTTTCCTTTCGTCTGAGCTCTTTCACCATATGGGCTTCTTCCCATTCTTTCAAGGTCCTCTTCTTGGGGGCTTGGACAACCTTGAGCTTGAAGCAAATAGAGGACGAAGATGGAGCAAGAAGGTGCAGCTTGGTGTCCTTATGAACAGATGGAGGACAACCCCAGAGCAATCTGGTCTCCACACCACACACAGCTCTAGACAGATGTGGCTCGAAGGAGGGCGCCGTGGATGCTCCGGGATGAAGAAGAGGAGCGGACGCCGTCGGAGAGTTGCTTGGGGAAGAGGGGCGAGACGGAGTGATGTTTAGAGAAGAGGAAGGGCTAGAAGAAGAGCACCGCAGATGCGTTGAGGAAGAAGAGGAATAACTGCGGCTCCGTAGGAGGATGGGTTTAGTGGCTGGAGGAGGAGAGGGTTGCGAAGAGGTTTTTAGGGTAGAAGAAGGAGGTGAATGGGTGTAGAAGGAAAGCCACGGGGTGGTTTTAAGAGGAGGTGGTCGAACGGGTTGAACAATAAGGACCCCAAGCCACTTTGGTTTGATAGGATTTGATGTGAGGAAGAACCCAGCAGATCAGTTCGCGAACCGGGATCCGAAAGAAAAGTGTCGACTCATTGAGTCGACAAATTTTCTCACCTCTTCTGTCCCGTGAATATTTAAATGTATGCTCTAATTGCATTCTAATAATTCTAGTTACATTCTTAATTGCCTGCTTGCTTGTTTAGTTCGTGGTAGGGATCCGCATGACCCCTATTGAGTCTGGCTGTGACTAACCCTTCCTTCTTGCAGGTGAGCCATCTTAGCCGTCGACCAGTGGTTCCCGAGCTTTTGGAGACCGCCCTTAGAGTGCCAGCTGTCTGTCGTTCTTTTTGTAGTTTTACCGGGGTATGCCCCGTGTAGTTGTAGCCTATCTTTTCTTTTTTTGCGGGACTTGTGCCTTTTCAAACCCCCCTTTTTTTTCTTCAAACACCTTTTTCTTCACCTTTCAAACCTTGCTTTTCAAAACGGTGCGTGCTTCATGCTGCCAGCAGTCGGGTCAACAAACACCGGCGGCCAACGCGCTGGCAGGTGGCCAAGTGTGACTGGGTGGGCGGTTGGGGTGGCGGGAGCGGCCGGGTCGCTCCGCGGGTGGACGCGCGCCTCGCACGTAGGCTGGGATGTCACAGTTAGCGACGGACGGTGTGCAACCGGCATGCTCGACGGGAGAGATGCAGGAGGAGGGAGACGACGGGGGCGATGGTCGGGGCTCTGTTCGCAGGGAACGCAGAAGCAGGGGCGACAGAGGCTGCCGGCGACGACGAGGGTGGAAGGATGGCGCTGCGATCGTGCTTTCACCACTGGGAAGGAGGTGACGGTTCGCAAGCGGTATGGGGGTGTGTAGAGAGGGACGCGGCGGTGGCATGGGGTGCACTGGTGGCAGTGTGAGGGCAATCGTAGGAGGTGGTTGGCCATTCGTGAAGGGCTGCTGACGGGATGGCCGGATGGCTGGGAGGAGGCGCAGGGGCGGCCCGACGCTGGCGGGGCGCTGGGGCGGCCGGGTAGAGGCCCTGTTGGTGTCGCGGCCAGTGATGGTGGCGGCAGTTGCAGAGGGGGAGGCTGGCGATGGTCGCCAGATGCGGATGGGGCACGGGGAGCCGGAGGGGACGCTACGGTGGCGGTGCGGGCGCGTCCGGTCGCTCGAGCGCGGGCGACAGTGGTTGCTGCTGAGGTGCTCGTGGGCCTGTTCGCAGGAGAGAGAGAGAGAGAGAGAGAGAGAGAGAGAGAGAGAGAGAGAGAGAGAGAGAGAGAGAGAGAGAGAGAGAGAGCCAGGGTTTGGCTGGATGCAACTGAGCATGTATTCCGATCTATGGAATGTGCTGAAGATGAGAAGGTGATGCTTGAAACTTTTCAACTTCAGGGCGTAGCACTTACTTGGTGGACTACAGAATGGGAAGTTGCCTTCCGTTCCCGTCCGCTCCGGCAAATCACCTGGACAGAATTTGTCGCCACTTTTGAGCGTACTTTCAGTCCTGCATATCTCTGCATGAATAAGATGCATCAATTTATGGAGCTCGTGCAAGGTGGAATGTCCGTGTTGGAATATCGCAATCGGTTCATGGAATTGGGTCGTTATACGCCCCATGTTCTAGCAGATGAAGCTCTCAAGATAGAGCATTTCTTACGTGGTTTGAGGCCCGATTTAAGGCAGCATTTAATTGCAACCTGAGTGTCTGTGATGAATGATGCTTATCAAGTAGTAGTAGCACTTGAGCTAGATATGGCTACATCTCATGGTTTTCCTCAAGCGGCGTCGGTTCAACCGACTGTTCCACTTCAGCCGAGTTATCAGCCTTTTGTGTTGGGAGTTCCTCCTGTCATTCCTACTGCGAGTGGTACTTCTTCCTTCAAGCCTAAATTCAAGAAGTTAAAGAAATCGAAGAAGAGATTCGAGCGACAGGTATCTTTGGGCACGGTACAGCAGTCTGCTCCGCCTTCTCAGTAGCAGCAGGGATAAGTGATGGGACCTCTGAAGCTGTGTACGAGATGTGGTGGTAGTCATCTTGGCAGGCCTTGTTCCTTGCCAGTGGTTTGTTATCGTTGTGATCAGTCGTGGTTCGAGATTATCCTTTGCGGCCAAAGTCGGTGTAATTTTCACAAGCTTCTCAGCCACAGTAGTCTCAGTCTCAGTTCAGACCCCCTCTTCCACCACCACCATCTCAGCAGTTCTTCCCGCAAGCTTCAGCAGTGCCTTCCTTCCAATCTTCTGCAGCACCAAGTCGGAAGCAGAAGGGCAAGGTTTCTCATATTACACGAGCAGAGACTATGGCATCCAACCTCATCGAAGGTATGATTATGATTTTTGGTCATGCAGCTCGTGTCTTATTTGATTCTGGTACTTCTCACTCCTTTATTTCTAAGGATTTTCTTGCATGCATTGAGGAGCCCACTTCTGAGGTCACTTGTGATTTACTCTGACCGCTTTACCCCTGACTCTGTCTAACCTGATGTTTGACCTGTGGGTTTGGTTTTATAAGTTCCTAGATGGTCTGATGATTTCTTGGAACTTAACATCTATTACATAAGATGTTAATAATTTATGAAAAGTAACAAATGTACCATTGTGCTGCCGAATTCTTTCAGTGGCATGATCTTGCTTTAAGTCATTCTTAAACTCTCATATTCTTATTTGGTGCATTCTTACCTTGAAATTTTGATATCATGAAACTATAGTTGAATTGGTTACATCACTGGCCTTACTTTATTGTTATACTCGTGGAAGTAGCTTGATTTATACTTGAAGATGCAGTTCGGGCACTGATTGTGTCCAAGGGCTCGATGCTAGTCCCCTCGGTTGATTGTCGAAAACACACTGTAAACCATGGCGTATGATGCTACTGGCGTCGTATTGTGCTGGGAGTACTTTCTTTATAAATAAGTGAAAATCCATTAACACGGTGGTCCTCATAACCACGTCATCTATCGCCTTTGAAAATTCATGAAAGCACGGATCGCGGTGCCACGATATGCCACGATATGGGCATCGTGGTGCCTAGCTATAATGCATTCTACTGAGAACGTGGCGGTTGTTGGTAACGCATTCTACTCAGTATTCTGGGCCTATTTTAATTTATCCTAGACCCCTCCCAATCGATTCAAATCGATGGGAATACAATGAAAGAACCTATTTTCACCTGTCCTCTAATAGTTTTATGCATTAAATACCTCAAAAACATAATAGACAATGGCCATGATGAATTATACCACAAATGTCTAGAATGCAAAATCATTCCCATGCATTCAAACAACCATTCTAACATGTATTTCATCATGCTAATGCGTAGGAAAACACGGAAAGACGAAGCAGGATCTATCCCCCTACTTGAAAACGTGAGAGGACACCATTCTTCACACTTGAACCGCCTACCACGATGGCAACAAAGCCGCCCACCGCACGAGCTCGCCTTCACGAGCACACCAATGCTCCACTGTCACCTCGTGCTCGTCGAAGCCTTGTCCTCCAACCTGCCCACAGCCGGGTGGAGTTGCACAGTGAGAGAGAACAAGAGGAAGAGGGGGAGAGGAGTGTGAAGAGAGAGAGAACCGTGGGTTCTCTCCTCTAACTTTACCTCCCTGCATGGAGTGGGCAAAGAATTCATTGCTGTAATATTGTGTAATTATTTTTTACTGGGAGTTAACAACTTGGCCGTGGTTATCTTCCCCACGCCCGGAGCATAGAGGTAAACTCGCCACCCCCTTGTAGTCGTAGTTGCTTTCTTAGTATATGCTTGTTTGATGCTGCTAGAGAGCATGTGTTAGGGCCATTAGCTTGATATATTTACTTCACCACTACGAGAGAGAGTGAAACCCATTCTGTGGCCTGACCCGGGCATGAAGTTGAGAGCTTGACCACCCTTGACTCACTGCCAGTTTCTCAACTATGCACATCCGATGCTTCCCTCACTAAGGGACGAATGCGAGCTTGCAAGAGTTCTAGGTGTGCATTACAACTTGGTGTCGAGTCCACGTCTTCATCCCGCATCAATGCCATCACCCTCTGTCGTCAAGGCTTGGTGGCCGAGGTTAGCGAAAAGCTTCTCGACACCAATGTCAAGGGCTTCGACCAGCTCAACTTGGCAGTCGCCGAGATGGAGATGTTCTTCATCGACAACCCGAGCTACGCTGCAGCAAAGGGTAAGTAGACACTGGAACGCCAGTCCGGCAAGGAGGTGAACATCATCGAATTCACCCCACTGCTAAAGCCAGCAAGGGAGCCGGAACGAGTGATTCTGACAAATGGCCAACTGATAAGCCAACTGCTCCCTCCTTCTCAGAGCGTATGAAGACGCCCTTCTCCTTCAAGAAGTAGCATACGAAGATGCTCTTCGCCCTCTGCATGGCTCAGAGGATCGTCCAATTGCCTGAAGTCCGCAAGCCGGGTGAAGCCTAGAAAACTGACGATCCCAACTACTATCTATACCACCGCATGCTGGGTCATTCCCTGGAAGATTGCTACGTCTTCAAGACCTAAGCACAGAAGCTAATCTGAGACGACCTGATCCAAATGACAAGTGGTCTCGTCGATCCTCCACAATCACATATGTGGTCCAGACCAGCCAAAGCAGCATGTGTGGTTCACCACCCAGCCAATGTGATCCACATGATGGCAGCATTCTCTCTTTCTAATGATGAATCGGAGGATCCGAATAACAACCGGAGAGAGCGTTCGATCTGGTACCCAGGGTGGAGGCCCTGGCATGATCGCAGGCCCCTAGGTTGCTGCACTTCATGCCTTATAAAGTTCCTTCAACTCGATGCATGTTCTGTTTGCCTACTCATAAGGTTGATGCATACAGGTTTTCAATCTGAATAGGTCGAAGAATACATGCATGCAGTCAGTTTATACGGTCGATGCACACGGCGCTAATATGCATACAGGTCGATGCACATGTATACATTCACAGTCATGAAGGTCGGAGCACCTTCACCTAGGTCGGTGCACATTCTCATTCCTTCATAGAAGGTTGGTGCACATTCATGTCCTAAGCATACAAGGTCAGAGCACATCATGTTAGATAGCATATATAAGGTCGATGCACATTTGCCTTGTACATATACAAGGTCGATGCACATTTGTCTTGTTCATATACAAGGTCGATGCACATTTTCCTTGTACATATATAAGGTCAATGCACATTTACCTTCTACATATATAAGGTCGATGCACTTTTACCTTGTACATATATATGGTCGATGCACATTTGCCTTATTCATATACAAGGTCGATGCACATTTGCCTTGTACATATAGAAGCCCATGCACATTCAAGTCTAAGCTAGTCTAGGGTCTGTGCACATTTGGAATTCTGGTCTACATGTGTCTCACACAGGTCAATGCATTGTATGTTTGAATCAAAGCATATACATCATCTTTTACCTTTCCGACCTATGTGTCTGACTGATATAACAGGAACTCTATCAAACACTTGAAGGCACGTGATCCTAAAACTGAGTTAAATAGTCACCTGATCCAAGGCGTCCAGCTCTTCAGGAATGATCAAAGCAAACACGTGAGTTCGACCAATCATTGGTACAGTAATAAGATGGCACGTGATTCAAGAAAAGATGGCACAGTTGTTTCAGAAGTTTCCAGAGGAAGAATATTCCATTGCTAGGTGGACCAATAAGACTTCACTAGGTTTTCTGCCTCATCCAAACCCTTACGGAGCCCTGTTCTATTTAAAGGCTGCCTTGGCCTTCGATGAAGAGCCTTTGAAAGCTGCAGAAAGCTGCGAGAGTTCCTGCTATCCGAAGGCCCCTTGTGTAAAGAGAGCAACGCCAGAAAGAAGAGAGAGAGTGAGAAAAAAAAATTTGAGAGCAGCCAGCCACTGTGATTCAAATTGCTTCTATGAAGCTACATCTTAATGATGAGCTTGCTTTGACCTGGTTTATAGGTAAATATACAGGATGCATGAATGACATCAAAGCAAGTGCAAATGCCAGCACAATGTAACATAAACACAATGTAAACACTCTCACAAATTTGACATCTTCAAGACCACAGGAAAATCACAGGGTCACAATGCTATAATCATTATGAGCATAATGATGCCAAACTATTCCATGAGACATAACATTTATGCATGCCAAAACATCACATGAACCATAGTGTTTGTCATCATCAAAACCACAGGGTCACAACAGTTTTCCTCACTGGATTCTGCATTTGGATACACCTTACATGTGGAATCCAACCCATTTACATCATTACAAGAGAAAGAAAGGCATTCTATAATGGGTTGACGGATAATTAAAAAGCAAAAACAAGCAATCAGAAATCTCCTATACTTTCAAAGAGTGAAGATGAAGATGGAAGACACTGTATATGGTAATTGTAGCTCTTTATAAGTTGTGACTCCCCGCAACAGTATGTTGAATGTGTATGCCTATTAGTACGAAGGTCCCTCAGAACTTTTTACATTTATACCAGCATCTCCCCACAACAGTATGTTGAATGTGTATGCCTATTAGTACAAAGGTCCCTCATAACTTTTTGCTTGTATATAAGCATGTCAAAAATTGCCTAGACTAGAAAAGAAACAGGAAAGAGTGAATACCCTTTATATATTTGTTGCACCCAAAATTGTCTCAAAATATTTTGAGAACTTTAATTATCTAATAACCGATGAGAAATACGACGTATCGTCGACTTCGTCGGCCACGGAGTACCTCTGCAATCTAGGGTCCATCGGCCCGACCATACCATCACAATCGGCATCGCAGCAAGGGAACTAAGTAGGGAAATACATATGCATACCCGTCAAAATAGCCGAGCAAGTGTATCACACGGCACAGACGGATGCGAGAATTCCCCCCCATGCGGCGACGCACAAACAAACAATAAACAAGACGCTCATTCGTCCTTGCACAAAGTTCCACGGACGTAGTGCTGCCACGCGGCGAAGGAGGGGCCTCCATAGGCTATAAAGGCTCCACCACAGCTTCTCTCCAACCCAGGGCGACAGAAACGGAGCAAAACGACGCGAAGAGGGGTCAAAAAGCCTACACAGGGCTTCCCCAAGGAGAAGACTGGCGCACTGTTCAACTGGGCATATAAGTTCAATAAAATAACATTGCCCGAGCCAAAGATGTAACGTCACAGAGTACGCAATACCGATAACTCGATACTAGGTATCGAATTACCGCCATTCTGCACTGAGAGCCCAAGATTTTTCTCCAAATTCCACCTGTTCTCTCTTTCTTTTCCACCCCAACCCCTTCCCCTGTTGTCACCTTAGATCCAGTCGAGACTCTCCGTGCCGCTATGAAAGAAGAGGTCCTCTTCTTTCTCCTCCTTCTCCCCCTTTGCTGCTGGACCCTTCACTCCTTCTCATCCCCTTCACAGTCGCCACCGCCGAAGGAGACCCCTCTCTTGTCCAGGAAACACTGCCGCTGGAAGAAGATGTTCTTTGACATGGTCCCCACCCATGGCCTCCTCGTGCTCTGCCCCCACACCCTGCGCCACGTCTTCTACAGTGAGAAGCTCATGGACGAGCTCATCGGGATGTAGAACGACGGTGTTACCCACAAGCCACACCCTCGCAGCCCCCTGCGTGGCTCCTCTTCCTTCTCGACATCCGATGGAGCCCACGACGGCGGTAGCCTCGCCTAGGCTTGTATAGGATTTGGATTTGGATTTGGCATTGCAATCCGTTTTTCTTTCATCGATCGGCTCCCATGGAACCACCGGCGAGAGTAAGCTCGCTAAGGAGCCAGGTGGTGAGGGTTCTACTCTTTTGATGTCCTTTTGCTTTCATCTATGTTTCAATGTATGTAGAATATTTCTTGCGCAGTCCTCTTTCTTTCCCCCCACCGAGCCCCTCTTTTCACTTGTCAGAACCCTAGCCACGAAGCCCCTCCGTCCCCTCCTTCCCTTCCAGCCCGACCCCCCTCACCTCGAATCCCAGTTGCCCACCACTGCCTTCCACCTCCCCGTGCAGCAACTGCACTGAGCCCCTGGGTTTCTCTATGGCAAGGTTTTTGTGGTGAGTATCCTCTATGCTAGGCTTGTTTGGAGGATGGGATCAAAAAGGGGTGGGGGCTCTGCCTGAGGTGCGGCACGCCTTATCGTGAGTCGCCCTTGGCTATCAAAATCAGTCCAAAAATATCCAAGTTCAGACTTTGATTAAAGCAAAAGTTCCAGATAGAGTCCACTCAATCATGCCATCTACATACCTTCCATACCCCCTCATCCCGCTCCACATATGCCTTCACCAAATCCCTCTGCCACTAGCCAAGCACTCTTGTCTACGCAACCTCCAATTCCTTCTCCACAACCCCCACAACCTTCTCCACCTCCATCCCATATCCCTCAGCATCCACCATGCCTGAGACGGGCCCCTTGTTCTCCATTGCCGGAGCCTTTTATTGATATCTTCCAAACTTTGATGGCCACTCACGCATTGCCACTTCCTCTAGTTGTGCCTTACCAACCCGTGGTCGAGGATATGCTTCAGTTCTATGAATTTCACCTCCAGCAGGGGCATTTGGTTGAGGATTGCCCGAGTTCTGAGATTATCTTTATGATCTAGAGGATAATAAGAGGATTGATTGGGCCGCCATGCATAAAGTTATTTTAGATCTTTGCAGCAAGCAACAGAAAGAACCGCCGCCCAAGTAGCCATCTCCATCACTGCAAGACCAGGGGCACCCCTGTGATTCCTCTCGTCTAGTGTTGCACCGGCTCCATCATCTGCTCAGTCGTCTAGTCCATCACTCGTTCCCTCACTTATGCGTCCACCTACCCTATTGCCATCTCCTACCCTAGTTCCATCGCCGCCACCTAGCCAAGCCTCTGCTCAGGTGGGTTTTGGCACTCGTTTTAGCCCGCAAGTTGTGTCGTTTCTCTTATTCATTATTTTTGATGTCCCGAATTACCCATTATTTTGGAGCCTTCCTTGGGAAGATTTCAAGCCCATTTTCATTGTTCCATTCCCTTTGAGCTTTGGAGATCATGATTTCGTAGAGTCCTGGGACTTATTTTAACAACTTCTGGCTTCCAAGTCGACTTTCGGCCTATTTAGGCCGGCTTCCTTCAAACATTCGGCTCTCTTTCACTGTGCAGTCCTGAACATGAACCTTTTTCATCCCCTTACTTTCCTCTATTAAAAAAGTTCCCTTCACTAAAGTTGTTTCATTTTTTGAGATCTACAACTTCTTCTTCTACGCCATTAGCCAGTTCTACACCAATTTTGAGTTATTCACATTTTTCTGGCAGAGTGCAATGTTCACCAACAGACCCAGCATTTTTCCTATCTTCTAGCCCCATTTTATCCCTCTTCTGATCATCTTTTCATCTTACTCTCTTCATTACATTGTGCATGACTTGTTCAAGTCCGTGCATATGTAATGTCCGTGCATGCTTGTTCCAGCATGTAGAAGTCCATGTATATGTTGCTTAGGCACTAAGTAAAGTCCGTGCACGTTTCATGCATGTCTTAAGTCCGTGCATTGCAAAGTCCACGCATGTTCTGGCCTTGGGAAAGAACATAAGCCAGTGCATACATTCCTGGATGACAAACTTCTCGAACTCTTGATTGGAACTATTCCTAATGCCAGACAAATAAAACCTCTCGATATGCATTAGTTAGGGCTTTTAATTTTTAACCTTGTAGGCATCATATAGGTCACTTTGGCATCAAAAACAAAAGGAGAAGGAGAAAATGAAATGAAAAAAAATGCATTTAGCAAAGCATGGCATGCATGTATGCAGCGGAAAAGAGAAAGGTGGAAAGAAGGGCCTGCCAACAGTCTGCCCTAGACTTATCCCCCTATCAATCATCCATGTTCTTCAAGTCTGTCGACTTGCATAATGTCTACACTATTCCAATCCAATTCTGGTAGTTGAAAGTGTGTTTTGGATGTGTTCGCCAAGAGCATGTGTATTAGAGGTCATTTTCTTATCTTGGTTATTACTTATCCTTATTTTGGGTGTCTTGTATCTCCTTGGGTCGTATTGTGATTCATCTCCAAGTGTGCCCAAGTCCCACTGCAATTGCCTGGGGGTCCCACTGATATAAGCCCTTGCAATTCCTTTCATTCTTACCCCTTTGACTTTTTCCGATTATATTTATCCATCCCTATGTGAGGCTCTCCCTCGGCTGGAGAATTCCCTAGAGCTAGGTGCCCAAATTAGGCTCTTGTTTTTTCCAAAACACCGATTTATCAGTCCACTTGGCCTAATTTTGGACATCCCGTGGACCTAGATTTAGTAATCATATAAGTGACATAATTTTTTGATGCATTGATTTCCTAAGACTTTAAGTGCAACATGATAACTTTATTGGGCCCAAAACCTTCAACAATGTGCTAAGTCCTGATAAGTGCATATTTTTGTACATTTATTCATGTCACACTCATTATTTATGGGCTTAAACATAATTAATTATGTATGTTTTTCATATTAATGTCAATCCTACATAAAATTGAGATCTTTTGATAATTAATAATCTATGGGACTTGAAAATCCTAGAATAGAACTCCTTGGTGTATCCTCTGATGTCTTCCTCCTTATGAACAGTTTGAGCTCCGACCTTGATAGAAACAATATGGTTGATCCTCCTTCCTAAAACAATCCTCTGAAAACAAACAGTGTTCCTATCACCTTCCTTCAACCATCTGTTAGATCTCTGCTTCCAGTAAATTTCTTCCCTAATGAAGATCTCATCAAACTCTGCTCTAAGAGAATTTCTACGCAGCTTGTCAGCATTATCCAACAAACCTAGCTCCTCTAAACAATCTAGCGCCTCAAGCTGATGAAGGTTCCTCTCCTTAGCCAGCCTGTCGGACAAACTCCTATCAGCACCCCATCTTTTAAGGACCTAGGCCAAATGCTTCAATTTATCTATCAGAGTAGCCATGCAAGAACCATCAAGTCTTTGTACACCCCACGCCCTCTCGACTGTGTCAATGAAGTCTACCTCCCGGAGCCAATATCTCTCAAACCTGAAAACATGTCTCCTCTCGTGGCCGCAGTTGGTCCACAAGAGAATGGGCTTGTGATCTGATGTCGATTTAGCCAAACAGGAAGCCTGCACATGCGGGGAATAGTCCTCGGAGTCCACTGACACAAGGAACCTATCTAGCTAGGAACAAGTCAGAGTGTTCCTTAAAAAGGACTAAGTGAATTGAGCATTCACCAATCCAATGTCGATGAGGGCAGCCAACTGTATAAAGTCGTAGAAGTCCTCTACCTCACCCGAGTGGGGATCGACTCCCGTCCTCTCTGATGTTGCAGTCACCGCATTAAAATCACCGCCCACACACCACGGACGGCTCGAGAAATGATGGCGTATAAGCAACTCCTACCACAATGCACTCTTCCCCCTCCTTGGTTTGAGGGCCATAGACCCCTGAGAAGTCCCAAGAGAAGTCGTCCCTCAAGCAAAAGAAGTAAAAAGAGATGAGACCTCGACCTACCTGTCTCTCCTCCACCTCAAAGGGGTTCCGCAACACCATGATGCCTCCAACCCTTTCCACTGCCATAGAAGCCACCCCCTTTGAAAGTCTAACACCTTTGATCTCCCTCATCAGTCCCTCCCCATCCCCCTCACACTTCGTCTCCTGCAAACACAGGATATCGACCTTGCACCTCCTCACCATCTCCTTCCTTTTATTCATTAAAGAAAATGATCATTACATGCTTAGTGAGCCACTTTGGGCCTCAATTTCCTAAGAGCTATTACATAAGTTTTCCATTGATCTTTGTCTTCCTCCACTCGCTCCATCGACCGGTGTAGCTTGCTGACCCGCCATAAAGCTTGTATTGTCTTGATCTCCTCTCCATCGCCATTTGAGCCCAATTCTCTCTTCCTGATTGGTGGGAGATGAGAAGCCTCATCAAAGAGATAGCGGGGAAGGCCGAGTTGCGAGAGGCACCAGTGAGAGTTGTAGAGTATGAACTCGGTAGCGCCGATTAATCATAGTTCCACACCGGAAGAGAGTCGGGTATGGAGGACATCGGTCTTGAGGAATCCCGGTACACGCGTGAAGGCATTTTGTGACATTAACTTGAGGTGACCGCATCAATCCACACTCTTTTTGAGTTTGGGTACCCGGTTAGTAACCCTTTCACATAATCCTAGTGCGCTCGTCATATAGTGGAGAGGGCTTTTAGAGAATATCCTAGAAGCTTGTTGGGACTCCTCACATGGATCAAATTTAAAATGGAGGTCCACCCAACTTGTGAATAGAAGCATAGGCCCATATAGGGGCCTTCCCATAGATGCCGAGGTGATCCCACTATAAAGGTAAGCTAGGATCGCTGGCCCAATCCTTTTTCTTCCCAAATTCCACATGTGGTGCTCAATTGCTCCTCTTCCAAGAAGTCATCCGCCAAAGGAAAAAGTAATACTCCCGTGATGCATATCATGAAGGCTTTCATGATTCCCTCCATATCCTCCTCTTTGGCTTTTCCCAAAGCTTTATACACCCACGCCGCAAGCTTGATCAAGTTAATCCCTCTTGTGGCTCGGATTTGATGTATCATGTTTTGACTTGGGATAAGACTAGGCAACATTTCTAGTGTGCTTATTGGTTCATGCATGTCAGCCATCTTTTCTTCATCTCCTTGCTTCAAGGTCTTCAATCCTAGTAGCATCTCCATCTCCTCTAGGAGTATAGTGGCCTCAAAAGTGGGAAATAGAAAGGTGTCTGTGTGTGGGTGCCAAATTTCTATAAGGGCTCCCATGGCGGCCCAATCAAAGTATACATCATTATAGTGCTTGGCATGGGTTACAAGGCCAAGAAGGTGCCATCTACCCTCGCGCAGGAGGGGGGAACGAGGGGAGGGGAAATCAAACTGCCGATCTGTGCTTGCTTGTTCCATAGCGTACGCCTAGCTCAGACGTCCAATCGTGGTGCTGTCAATGCCCAGACGAAGCCTGGGGGGATGTCGAAGGATGCCTGAAAGTCCAACGTCGAGCCAATGTCGCTGGAAGGTGGAGGAGGTCGCAGCCGATGGCCTGCGCAGTTCTGCCTCACAGGACTAGATGGCGCGATCGTGGTGTGTCGACAGGGACGCTTGCTGTAGAACTCCAAAAGTGATGGGACCAACTCGTGGGCATAGCTGATGGAGAGCACGATGAACCCTCAAAAGCTGATGGCCGTCAGATCACCTCGCCGGAATGGTTAGCGTCAGGTTCTTGGGTGAACAGCAGGATAGGTCGACGATGGCCATAATGGAATCTTTTGTGTCGATGTCAGAATGAGACAAAACCACTTGCGTTGGCTTCGTATCGTCAAATGTCACAACTTTTTAGAAGACTTCTCAGCCTGAAACTGAGTGGAGGATGGAGTATCAAGGCCAACTAGGTGGCAATCTATCCTAGGCGAATAGAGAGTTTCGGGTCTGGCGCGATCGAGGGAAAATGGACGCCCTCGGGGGAGGCATTTTCGAAAGAAGGCAGGACCACCTCTGGTTTGTCGGTGCCTCAAAGAATAAGAACTCTCGTGAAGGCACTTCTGGCCGATTTGCACAGGGGAAGTCGGTGTTGGCATTGCCAAGTGGCACTCAGAAACAGGTGTGGTCTAGGCGCAGTTGCACGGAAACGCCTGTAGCGGTTGATGCCGTTGACAAAAGGAGGCGAGATGACTTCAGGAGCGTGGCCAACTCGAAGGTGGACGACTTTGCTGAAGATGACTCGAGCCAAATCTCACTGTGGGTGCTGCTAGAATGCTTGCAACCAAGTCTCTGCTGTAGACTTGTAGCAGAGTGTAGCAAAACGAAGATTCTTAATCCACGGGGAAAGGAGAGACGACAGAGCGACTCCGGGGATTACTATGGGCACACTAAGTAGAGGGGAGGAGAATCTGGGTTGCAGAGGGAGAGGGAGCTGGGGCGTGGGGTGCTGGTGAGGGCGGCTAGGGTTAGGTATGGGGGGGGCGCACTTGGTTGGGAATGGGAAGGGAGATCTTTTCACGGCTTGTTCAGGTGACTGATGACGTTTAGCATTTGTGTGATGATCGTACGCGTTCCTATCTTATTTTGGCCGTCCCAGCTTGAGTCTGTGCAGCTCTTGATGTGTTTCACTTCTATTGAAGTGGTCGATTAGATTCCTCATTTGAGAAGATGCTTGGGCGAACCTAGGATTTCCCTTCCTGGTGAGCTTTTGTTGGTTAAGCTTGATGCTTCTCATCTCGTTAGGTGGAGTCTTTTCGAGGTAAGCCTTGGAATTGCTGTCTAAGTGATGCCTTTGTCCTGTGTCTGTCTAAGTGTGGACAGTGTTTAATCCGAGCCTGATCTACTCCTTGTTTTACGGTTACTTGGCTTTGGACTCCATCATGTTGTGAAGAGCTGTGGTGCACTGTGTTCGTCGTGTCGTGTTCAGCAGCCGATGTATTGGGAAGGCTCGATAATTGTTTCAGGACGTAAGGGTAAGCTGAGATTAGCATTTTCTTGTGCTTTGTGCTGAAGCTGGTACTCTCCTTCGGTTGCACTTAAACTCCTTGTGATCGGTTGCTCGCAGGATCAGTACTCGTGGCGTGTTATATTACGATTTTCATGAATTGCGATGGCGTCGTATGTGTGTTGAGATGCGAATGCCGAGGTATCTCTGATGCCTGTGTGCGTTGTATGAGTGCGCAGCGGAAGTGTGTGGGCTGATAACCCACAGGCCAAGGATCGTTGTTGTGAGATTCTGGCCGATCGAGAGGATTGTTCTTTCTCGATGTGACTTCGTCTTGGCTTCATGTGCCTTGATGTTGTCTATTGCCTTGTCATTGCTGGAGTCATTCTGGTGCTGGCATTGGCAGTTGTGAGTATTGGGGAATCTATCGACATTCCTGCTAACTGAGCACCATCTGCTCTGCATTTCTTTTCTTGGGTGTTGTGCTCTCAGGGCGTGATTGTGGTCCTTGAGATGCATTCCCCGAGCTTGTCATTTTCTCGTTATCGTGGGTCTTTTCTTGGTGAGCCACTCGATGCATGACTAGTCCCTTATAGTCGTGTGCTCAGTTGTCATTGTGCCTTGATGTGACCTAGCTTGCAATTGTGTTCTATGGTTCTGTGTTCCGTACGGAGCCGGGATCCTGCAAGTGCTATCATTGTTGTCATTTTGTCATTTTGTGGTGGATGTTAGGATCTCTTTGCTTCGATTGTGTGAGTGGTACAGAGTTGTGTAACGGAAGTGTGGTGGGCCCATAACCCATGGGCCCCAGAATCGGAGTGGTGATAAGAGGTGGAAAATATCTCGGTGATGAGGAGAGTTGAAGGCTTCCTGGTCGATCGTAAAAGAGCTACCCCTTGACCTAAGATTGGGTTGACCATGAAGATTGTGTCGGTTGCTGTGCCATCGTTTGGGTCATTGCTTGTGTGACACCGATGGAACTGGGGATTAGTTGGCTCAGTTGTGGGAGTTGTTGAGTGAAGGCTAGGTTTGCACTAGTACTCTTCGTGAATTGGGTAGTATGGTCTATAGCAGACTTAGTAGTAACAAAAGTTGTGTGTGGATTGTAGGTCATGGGTTTGACTTGGATGGAATATGAACATTTACTGTCTAGAGTTGTTGAATGATTTGACAGGCTCTGGTCAAAGTGGGAGTTCTCGAGGAAGATTTCAGATTCGACACATATGGTTGTAGGTGGAATAATTCTTGGGTCTGATGAGGGTGCTGCTTTAGTAATTCTGTGGGGTGTGGTGCCAAGTGTCCGACAGAGGTAGTAGGGACCCGGTCAAGGTTTAAGAGGAGGTCGTTAGGTAGATGGTCCAGTTATGGCAAGTCATGAATGACTAAGGTTTGACAAGATTGTGCCACCATCGATGCGATCATTGTAAGGATGAAAGGCACTTCCTTACATGTGAGAGTGTATGTCAAAAGCTGTGAAATTGTATGCTGCCTTTTGGTCCCAGTGGTCCTGTGATTGCGCGCTGGTGCCGAGTGTTGGCAAGTATTGGTTGACCAGCTAGGAAGTTTTGCATAAAGTGTGTAGGAGTCTGGAACAGATGGTTCTTTAGTGGGAGGAATCCTAAAGTTATGGGATTGAATGGAGACCCCTGTGTTACTTCTAATTGGAAAGAGATTTCTAAAGCTCTAAGATCAGAGTTGTTAAGGGAGTCAAGTCGTAGTTAGAGATGATGTGTGGAAGTCATTGGCCTAGTAAGTGAAGACATCAAGTATTAGAGCCGATGAGTGAATTATTGAGATCTGAAGATGGTTGGTTATTGGCTCCTATAAGTGAAACAAGAGAGAAGAATTTAGCAGGAAGGCTCTGGCTCGGACCTTTCGTCCAGTCAGTCAATAAAAAGACTCTTTCACCTTTGGCTCGGACCTTCAGTCTGACCATTAAACAAAAAGATCCTTTTATCTTTGGCTCAGGCCTTCCCCATAAGCTAAGTTGTACGGCGTCATGACTTTATGTCTAAGTCATTAAATATTCTGCCTTGACATCATGGCATTCCATCTAAGCCAAGTTGTACGACATCATGACTTTATGTCTAAGTCGTTAAACACTATTGTCTGGTGTCATGACTTCTGCCTAAGCCGATAACTATTCTGCCTTGGCGTCATGGCCTTCCGCCTAAGCCAAGTTGTACGACGTCACGACTTTATATCTAAGCCATTAAATATCCTTGTCTGGCGTCATGGCTTTCTGCCTAAGTCGGTAAATATTCTGCCTTGGCATCATGGCCTTCCGCCTAAGTCAACTTGTACGGTGTCATGACTTTATGCCTAAGCCATTAAATATCCTTGTCTGGTGTCATGGCTTTCCGCCTAGGCCAGTAAATATTGTCCAGCGTCATGACTTTTCGCCTAAGCTGGTAAATATTCTACCTTGACGTCATGACTTTCCGCCTAAGCCAAGTTGTACGGCGTCATGACTTTATGTCTAAGCCATTAAATATCCTTATCTGGCGTCATGGCTTTCCACCTAAGCCAGTAAATATTGTCCGGCGTCATGACTTTCTGCTTAAGCAGGTAAATATTCTGCCTTGGCGTCATGTCCTTCTGCCTAAGCCAAGTTGTATGGCATCATGACTTTATGTCTAAGCCGTTAAATATCCTTGTCTGGCATCATAGCTTTCCGCCTAAGCTAGTAAATATTATCCGGCATCATGGCTTTCCACCTAAGTCGGTAATTATTCTGTCTTGGCATCATGGCCTTCCGCCTAAGCTAAGTTGTACGACGTTATGACTTTATGTCTAAGTCGTTAAATATCCTTGTTTGGTGTCATGGCTTTTCACCTAAGCCAGTAAATATTATCCGACATCATGACGTTCCGCCTAAGTCAGTAAATATTCTGCCTTGGCGTCATGGCCTTCCGCCTAAGCCAAGTTGTATGGTGTCATGACTTTATGTCTAAGCTGTTAAATATCCTTATCTGACGTCATTACTTTTCGCCTAAGCCAGCAAATATCCCTCCACCTCTCCCAGATGGGCCGACACTGAAAGTCTCAGGGCTACGACTAGTGGTTCCATCACAAGGAAGTGGAAGCATTCTACTGGAATCTAAAAGCAAGCCATTAGTTACAAAATAACTTAAACATGGTGGGTGTGTAACAAGGAAAGTCTCATGAGTGAAATCTGCAACATCTTACAATGCCGGGGAACATAACGGACCAGCTCCATTCTGTTATGAGTATAACGGACCAGAGGTGCAGCATTATATTAGTATAACGTGCCTACCCCGGGCCGTTATGCCCTCCCGAGCTAGATCACTTCTGAAGCGGAACACCCAGGGACATAACACGCCACTGCACGGCCGTTAAGCCCACCCGAACGGCATAAAATCCACAGTTTTTCAACACCATAATGGACCTACACCAGTCTGTTATGCTAACGATGTTTCAAGAACTGGAAAGGGTCAGGGAACATAACAGACCCCTACCCGTCAGTTATCTTCATGTCATGGCGGACCTGTCCAGGTCTGCCAAGCAACATAACGCACCCAATGGGGCGCGTCATACACATAACAGTCACTGGAGTGTCCGTTATGTGAGCTGGGTAGCGGGGTGGTCCGGTATGAAATCGGAACCCCCCCCGGTCGACCAAAATCGACGGGGTTCGCACCAGAAACCTGTTCCCTGCTCACAACCCATTCCATAATGATCAATTAAAGCTGTAAAACACAAATACAACACCCATGCAAGATCAAAACGCTAAATTACACTCATGAAACTAAAAACTCAAAATTGACGACAAGCGTGCAAATCAACCGCGAGGCAGCGTGCATGTGCCACCGGTGCATTCCTACAGAGACGGGGATTCCATCCCCCTACCTAGAATGGTTCGAAACGGCCTCCAGGGCCGCATACAAGCGACGGGCCTCCGCACTCCTCCTCGCCCCAACCCGCCTCCACGAGCCGCGATCCGCACGAACGAGGGCGCCAACGCGCTCCGCTCGATGACGCGACCCCAACGGCACCGTCCTCGTCACGATTCGACGTGGTCTCCTCCGTTTCCCAAGGAGAGAGAGAGAGAGAGAGAGCACCGTGAGAGGGAGAGAGGGGGGGTGAAAGGGAGAGAGAGAGAGAGAGATAACGAGAGTGAGGGGGAGAGAGAGTATGATTTTTGCCTTTCTTGAGCCACCTTGAGTCTTTCTTGAATCAGCTTGACCTTTTCAGTAGTATCCTGAATGAGTTCGGGGCCTAGATATTATTTTTCTCCAATCTCACTCCAGCATATAGGTGAGCGACAACTCCTACCATATAGTGCTTCAAATGGTGCCATTTTAATACTAGCTTAATAGCTATTATTGTAGAAAAACTTTACTAGAGGCATGTGATCATGCTAATTACCACCAAAATCAAGTGCACATGCCTGGAGCATATCTTTCACCACCTGATTGGTCCTTTCTGTTTGACTATCGATTTGTGGATGGAATGCAGTGCTGAAGTTCAACTGGGTCCCTAACAAATATTGTAGACCCTTCCAGAATTGAGAGGTGAATCGAGGGTCTCGATTCGATATAATGGTGACGGGGACTCCATGTAATTTCACAATTTCCTTTACATATAAGGCAGCCAAGACATCCACCTGACCACCGACTCTTAATACATGGGAAGTGAGCCGATTTGGTTAAGCGGTCAATGATCACCCAATCACCGTCATGCCCTCCTCTTGACTTAGGTAGACCCATGATAAAATCTATCCCTATACTCTCCCATTTCCACTAGGGAATATCTAAGGGATGTAACTTCCCAGCAGGCTTTTGATGTTCTGGCTTAACTTGTTGACAAGTGAGACAACGTGACACATAGTCCGCTACTTCTCTTTTCATATTGGACCACCAATAATTTTGTTTAAGCTATTGGTACATCTTGGAAGCACCAGGGTGAATGGCATACCTTGCTTTCTGTGCTTCATCCATAACCAGCTTCTTAGTATCAGCATGATCTGGGACACAAATTTGGCCTCAGAATAGCAATCTTCTGTCGGCCAACATAGAGAAATCTGGCCATTGATTGATATCATCTTTGATTTCCATCAGTGCAGGGTCATTCTCTTGCAACTTGACTAGGTCTTCTATTAATGTAGGTTGTGACTGAATATTGGCGATAAAACATTCTTCTTTCTTTGCCTTTACATCTAGATTCTGGGCAAATTTAATAATGAGATTAGTCATACCTTTCATGAGACTTGATAACATTCCCATTGGTTTCCTACTGAGCGTGTCGGCTACAACATTTGCCTTGCCCGGATGATATTGGATGGCCGCTGCGGTTTTGATTCTATATTGGGGATCTGTTGTGTCTGCCTGCGCTGAGTCTCCAGAAGTCCATAGTAGAAATTCTTAGAGAAGCAACTTTTAAATAGGGAGATTCATTCACCCCCCTCTGAATCCATAGCACCTAGGACCCAACAGAAAATCTAAACCTCCATAAACGTTCATATAAAAAAACCCCCATTTTCCATACTTCCATCTCTACAACTTTCATGAAGAACACATCACCCAGATCCGCCATCTACCCCATAGTCAATGCCAATTCTCAAGAAACTCCAATTCTATCCTACTAGATCTGGTTCTATGAACCAGCACCTTAAAAACTCTACAATTCTGAAATTCTGCATCAACTTGGGATTGTAGCTATTCGAGAGAGCTTTCCAACGCCACCAACCTCGCATCGATCTGACATCAAGGTTGAGCGCAACGGCCGTTCTCACCGGACTGCGCAAGCTAATTTCAGAAACGAGGTAGCAGAAAAAGAGACCAAGATAAATCGTGAAAAAATATGCCGGTGTTGATTCAGCCGTCGCCGCTCCAAGCAGTCGACCAGGGACCTACTGCTATCGTCCCGGTGGAGCACCGCCCACAGAAGCCTTTCGGAGGATGATGTCCCTTAGGACGTCCATGGTTGCTGTCCTACCGACCAGCAAGTCGCCGAACCGGAACCACCACCTGCCGCCACACGGGACCCGTCAAAGTGCTGCCCTCCAACCCAAGCTTGGTGCTCCCAGAGTCGTGCGTAGCCTATTACCTCCCTGCGTGGAGTGGGCCATTATTTTCATTGGTGTAATTAATGATTACTATTGTACCGGGAGTTACTATCTTGGCCGGGACGCCTTCCCCACGCCCCGAGCGTGGAGGTACACTCGTCACCCCCTCGTAGTCGTATTTACTTTCTTAGTATAAGTTCTTACTGCCGCTTCATGTGCTTAGTTAACCCCTACCTCGTCAAAATCAATCACCACTGTGAGTTGTGAGTGCGAGACCCGTCCCGTGACCTGGCCCGGGCACGAGAGTGAGTTTGACCACCCTTGACTCGATGTCGATTTCTCAACTGTGCAGGTCCGACGCTTCCCTCATTAAGGGACGAACACGAGCTTGCTAGAGTCCTAGGTGTGCATTTCAAATTGGCGTCAAAGTTTGTAAAATAATTTAAACATGGCGAATGTGTAGCATGAAATGCATAAAGAAATGAACATGCATAAATTGAAATTCTGTAGGAAATGGTGGTTGAATATTAGCCCGCCATAGTCTCTAGCGGTCAATGGTCCAGCCACTACAAGGGCTGTAGCGCTCCACTAATCGGCCACTAGGCTCCACTGCCATATTATTTTCTACTGTGTTTAACACTCTCTAGCGGTCTAGGGTTGGCCTACCAATGGCTCTCTGTCGATTTTATGATAAACCTCTAGACTAACCGCCCTATCTAGGTCAAAGGTCGTCTGACCAGGTCAAGGGTCTCTAGCGGTCGAAGGTTCAGCCGCTAAGGGATAGTAGGCAGTCCAATGTTGGGCCGCTACAAAGTGAGAAATGCACGGGCCATGGACCGCCAAGGTCCATCGCCTTACTATTTTGCAGAAATGGTCTCTGGTAGGACCGCCACCCTACCAGAGAGCTGAATCTGCAGGGATCGAAATCTGATCCCCTCCTGATCGACCAAAATCGACGGGAAACTCATTTTTAACCTATTTCCTGCCATTCCATCATCACATAACCACAATTTAACATCTACAAACCCAGCAACAATGGTCATGGTGGATTAAAGCATAAATACGATGTTCATGGCATGAAAACCAAAATGACGATGTTCATGCTTGTGGAAGACATAAAGCCAATGGGCATGGCAGAGGAAATGATCCTAACGAGCTTGGGTATCCATCCCCCTACCTCGATCGCGATGAAAATGACGCTAAGCCGACATGCAAGCCAGGGATCGGCGTGGCCATCCTCGTCCGGTCCCATCTCCACTCTCCGCAGTTCATCTCGAGGTTGACATCACCGCGCTCCTCGCGTCGCGGGCTTTTCGATGACGCCACTCGCGCGTCCTACGGCGGCCCAATGCAATCACGCCACCCAAGGGGGGAGAGAGCGCCGTTGGAGAGAGAGAGGGTGAGAGAGAGAAAGGGAAATGGGAGAGAGAGGGTGGTGGTTCGATTGGGTTAAAATTTTTAGTTTTATTATATTTTTAACCTCTAATTACAAGGAAACCCCCAAAGAACCAGTATTGTATATATGCCCATTAAATTTCTAAAAATCATTTAATAAATAGATTAAATGCTAGAAATACTCTAGCGAAAACCCGAAAGGGCGGTAGAGCTGGTAAAGAGAAAAAAATAAAATACTTCTCTTTCTCTACTCCTCACCGACAGGGGCCGTCGATTCCAACATTCTGTCGATGGCTATCTCCAGATCACTCCACAGCGAGGGTGACCACTACTCCCTCAACGGTCGGATGAGGCCCAGCTCCAGTACCAATTGCCAGTTCCAGCAATGTGGATTCAATGCCTTCCACAGGCCGGCTACCCAGCTCTAGTTCCAGTCCTCAGTTCCAGCCCTGTGGCTTCAACGCCTTCACAGGCCGGCCACCCAACTCTAGTTCCAGTCCTCAGTTCCAGCCTCGTGGCTTCAACGCCTTCCCAGGCCAGCCACCCAGCTCCTGTACTGATTGCCAGTTCCAGCAACATGGCTTCAATGCCTTCACGAGATAGCCACCCAGTTCCAGTACCAGCCTCCAGTCCCAGCACCGTGGCTTCAACGTCTTTATAGACCAGCCCCCCAGTTCCAATCCTAGCTCCCAATTCCAGTATCATGGCTACAACACCTTTATCGGATAGCCACTCAACACCAGTCCCAGTGCCAATTCAGCAATCCATTCATCACGCTTCCGTGAGCTAGTTACCTAGTCCCAGCGCCAACATCCAACTCCCGCATTTTAGCTACCACCCTTCACGAAGTAGTTGGCATGTCCCAGCCCCCAGTTCTGGCCTTTGGCCGTCATACCTCTTAAGGTCGTTCAACCATCACAACCTCATCTTCTCAGCCTAATGTAAACCACATTTTCGGCTAACAACATGAAGACGACCAACACCCCACGCGTCAGCCTATGATCGATGCATCCCAGAACCAGCCCACAGTCTTTACCTTGTAGGTCGCCATATCCTGGCAAGTCTATGCTAACCCTATAAAATAAGGGCTTTCCTCTTCAGAAGACAAGCCCCCAGCATTTGGCCTATGCCCCTACTTCCCAGTGTCCAGCTCTCAGCCCTCAGTATCCAAAGTACAGTCACACTATCCCTCAAGCCTAGTTCTCTACGTCAATGCCCCCCAAACTGGGTGAGCCTGACCTATTACACCCTATACAAATACATGGTAGGGGAGAATCAAGCAGACTAACAGTAAGTGGTCGCCAGTCCCTGCATTTGACACGGTTCCATGTTTCCAATGCCCACCCGAATGGCGATCACGCGATAGACTGTTATTTGATGGTGGCAGTCTATTGCGAGACCGCCTTTTGGACCAAGGGTCCTACTCCGTCTGGGTTTTTCTTTCTATCCGTGGATGAGTAGAGTCTTTGGTTCGACGTTTTCGCCCCGGATTTTGATCCTCAAGAGCTTCTAATCGGTTCTAGAAACTCTTGGGAGTATTATCATCGAGATTTGTTGGTTTATAGGGCTCTTTTCTCACACTTATCACTCCAACTCGGGCAGGGGTTTTGGGGAGCCTATAAATAGAACCCTTGGGTTCATGGCCACGGGAGTAGAATTTTGGAGCTCGCATAGAGGTGCTGCGACTTCTATAGCGAGTCTCAACTAGGGAGTGTCCATTTTTGCATCCTAGGGTCATCTGGTCCAAGCAGTATTCAGTTTCTTTCATGTTTTTGTGTTAGTTTGCATCATCCTCTTGTTCAGTTTTTCAACCATCATAGCATCAATTTCTCTCCTTCCTCCACGTTCCTTTTCATTCACAACACATTCATATACCTCCTCCTATTATTTCCACGCCCCACAGGGGTTAAAAAATCACCAACCCCCAAGTATTGGCCCTTCCTTTCATGCATATTAATCATAGTTGGTTTATGGATATAGCACTTCCCCAGGTCTAATTGGGTTGTTTCTTTGTGTTCCACACTCTTTTGCAGGTTTACAGTACTCATCACACGAGGCCCTTCCCCTCTGGCTGGTCAGAAGGGAGGGAGGATCAAGTTCTCACGTTTTACTGTCTAGGTGTTAGTTGCAGTCACCACCGGACCGTTTACTGGTTTAGCGGCCATCAGAGAACCGTCTCACCGCTTTAGCGACCATTCTGGAGACTGTTTATATTCTCGCACTAGGCTTCTTCTCTGCTCTCAGTAACGGCCATACTGAGGTCATCTTATTCTGTTAGCGGCCAACCCCAGACTGCCTTATTTTATGCACCTGGATTTCTTCCCGCTCACAAGTGTGCCTTCATTCATCTTCTTTCCAAGGTACGTGGTGCGGTTTTCTCTACATTACAGACCTTGGTGGCGATCACGATCTTTGCTTTTGGGTATTTATCACCTCTTTGCTAGTCATTCATTACTTTTCCTTTTAGTTGCTCCACGCCGTAGAGGGCCAGCAGGGCATAGATTAGCCTCCCCTAGGGTACGGGTGCCCAATTCAACGGGCGGATAGTGTGCCGAAGGGCACGGGGTTCACTCGCTTACCCTCACGGTGGCCACTCGAAGGTAATGGAGCCTCCAGACCAGGCGCTCTCTCTCTTAATCGATGGAGTAAACGTTGAATATTGAAAGAACAAGCACCACAAGGGAGCGAGGGATAAGAGCTTTACCTGACCGGTAGCTGTCGTTCGGAGACGAGGGCAAGTAGGGAAGCATGGGTTTGCTCCCTGCACGCTGCATCAGAGTCACTTTTGACCTGAAATAGCTTAATTACAAAACTACTCCTCTCACAGGAGGGGTGGACTAGGGGTGGGGAATGATTAATTACATCAAACACTACCTCCACGCAGGGAGAGGCGCTCAGCCGGCTAGGTGGGGAGGGGGGATTAGTGTGGCCGAAGAAGATCGGCTCCCGGTCAGTGCGGCCTGGTTTGCTGTCCTGGTTATCTGCAACCAACGCCTTATCAGGAGGGGAACTCCCTGCTGGGACGTTTGACAAAGGTAGGATTGGAGTCGCTGGAAAGCTGGTCGGCCTGTGAGTCACCTGGAAGTAGAATCGCCTCGTTCTGAGCTCGGACGAAGCCAGTCCACTGAATCCCATAGTGCTGCGCAGGTAGCTATCTTTTGCAGGCCAGAGGGCGCTTGTTCGAGGTGGGGCGATCAGCTGGAGTGTCGGATTGAGGCGGGACCACTTTTGTTGAAAAGAGGGGAGGGTCTAGTGTTCCTCCACCAAAAATCTCTGTTGATCTTGCCTGATCAAGTCGGTGGTAGCCTCTGGATGTTGCAAGGGTCGAACCTAGTGCAGAAGCAAAAAATTAGGACTGACTCACCCGGGCTGTATCTTACTGGGATGATGCCGAATCGGGTCAGGGCCAGAGTCGATGCGAAGAGGGACGCTCCAGGAACGTTCTAGAACTTGAATGGCCAGGATGAAGAGGGACGGACACGGGAGACCGACTCTATATGATGCGGACCTCAGACTCTACATGCGGACACGACCAGCAACGCGCTGATATAAGGGGCTTGAGGCCCGACACTAAGAGATCCTAGGGCTATACGTCGCTAACAGAATGCAAGCTCACTCGTCGTCCCTTAAGGACGTCGTGCACACTGCCACACGCATGACAAGAACGTCACGCATGCGACAGGACACCGACCTTGAGTGCAGCCATAAAAGGGCTAACCCGGAAGGTCACGACGCACGAGAAATAACGAGAGTCACACAACACGTGTCTCAAAAGAGGAGCGGTCAGCTGCGTCCATTGACGTCGTACACTGCACCACAACTCTCCCCACAAGTGCCTCGACTACCAGCCGAACGTGGTCTGCCACAGCTAAGGCCGAGTCGCAGGCCCACTTGGAAACCACCACTGCAAGGACCAGTCAGGGCCACGCCCGTCGACGTGAGTCCTAAGCCCCTGACCCCGTGTGCACACACTGACCGTAGACCATTAAGCCAGGCCTCTAACTAGTATTCTCCCCTGCGAATGCTACGATAAGGTCGGGAGCCCACGGAACTAGCATAAAAATTGTGTCTCGGGAACAATGCCCTGCTACAAGAGCCATCACACCAAAGTGTGCCGTAAGGCACCAACCAAAGAGGAGCCACAAAACTCGAAGACTCTGAAACACAAGTGTAGGAGTATAGATAGGCCGTACTACACGCACCACGATAGTACTGGAAACTGTCGACCACTCAAGGCAAGGTAAACTAGACCTACAACTATAACGATCCCTGAGTCCTACGACTCTGAGTCAGGATCGTCATACAAAGCT
This sequence comes from Amorphophallus titanum, assembly GCA_024336825.1. Lineage (NCBI taxonomy): Eukaryota > Viridiplantae > Streptophyta > Magnoliopsida > Alismatales > Araceae > Amorphophallus > Amorphophallus titanum. The sequence continues at coordinate 24,301,102 of JANBPO010006859.1, forward strand.
GAACAAAATCGCCAGTCGGTCTAATCCTAAGCCATGGAAAATGACGCTCTGTGAGAACCAAAACACGGAGACCTGAGGGGACATCGAGAACCCTCAGCACACCTGGACACACAAATCGAGGTAAAACAGTACCTTGATGCATCCAGAACCAATATCTCAAATTGGACAAAGCTGTCAAGGCACAGACAAGGTCACCTGTCAACTACTGGGTGACCTCGAGTTGACCGAAACCAGACACGACACCGACAGACACAGATACACACACACTGCATGCATAAGCACTTCTAGCTGTCCCATCGTGGTTACTGCCCTCATAGGATGTCAACAGACACCCACGGGTCATGGGCAAACCACCAGATCAAGCCAAGACAAATAGAAATCGGAGCGGTGGACAACGACAGCACTCTGGGCAAAGCGAAACATCACTCGACCGCTAGATGAAATCGACAGTCAAAGCACAGCCACTATGCGACTAGAGACAAGGACAATGGCAGCTTCTAGATTGAGTGGTTAGGGTACTATCGTAGTCTAGGAAAAGATCACACTAAGTCACCTAAATCGACCGATCCAGACAACCACCAACAGATAGACACCGCCCTGAACAAGGACCTAAGACAGATGGACCCACAACACAGAACCAATCAATGGTCATCATGGCAAACAAGACTATAACAAACCAGCATAGGGGCATTATACCAACATAACGCCCCAAGAGAGGAGCGTTATGCTAACCAGACCTGAAACCACGTACAGACGACATAACGCACCAAGCTAAGGGCGTTATATCAACATAACGCACCAGAACATGTGCGTTATGCTCAACAGACAAATACACTAATAAAATGAAGTATAACGGACCACAATAGGCACGTTATACTGGTATAACGCATAAAGATGGGTGCATTATACCCCAAAGACTCAAAAAATATTAACCACAGACCAAGGGCCCATAATGGACCAAGACCAATCCGTCATAGCCACAAAATGCACAGGTGAGGCGCGTTATATCAACCGCCATACCCAGACAACCATCGGCCAATAGACCATAATGGATCTGCACCTGGGTGTTATATTGACCATAACGCATGGGGAGGAGTCCGTTATGCTAACCGACTGACATGGTCTTCAAGGTGAACACGGTCATCAAGGGGACTGACATGGCAGTCAGCCTCGAAAACAACCCGACCATAACACGCCTGGACAGGTGCGTTATGCTCATATAACTGACCAGTCTTGGTCTGTTATGTTCCAAGACCTCAGAAGACAAAAAAATGATGAACGATACATAACAGTCTATTGGGGGACCGTTATGCACATAACGGCCTCTGGTAGAACCGTTATGCCAATCCGACGGTCAAAATGGTGAAACGGTCGAATCGGCCCGTTCCACGCCCGATGCATGCCGTAGCGTTGGGGAATTACATCCATTCGACGGGAAATCACTCCGGAAGTCCAAAAATACCACATGCACGCGACGAAATGCATTAAAATGAGAGATCCTGGTGATTTCGATGAATCGACCCAAATTGAGTCATCGGGGTTCTCAGACTCCTACCGGCCCCAAATGACGACCAATCGACACGAAACTAGTGAGGTTGGGATCCTGACATCCCAGTGGTCAATTTGACACTAACTACATCGCGAATGGTTGCCATTTTTTGGCGAACCCTACAAACCCCAAAAATTACGCTTTACGCTAAACTGGCCCGATCTCCCCCGATTAGACACCAAACTACGCAGAACTGCAGGGAAAACGTGTAGAACGCGGAGGGGGTCCATCTCCCTACCTCCACCGACGAAACTAAGCGCCATGGGTGACTAATCAGCGCCGAAATGTCATTGCGAAATGAACCACCGACTTCGAATCTATCATTCAGGATCGCGCCCAAACCACTCCGTTCCTTGGCCCACTATCAGACCACGTTCGGACAGAGGTGAAAACAATGGGGGCTAGCAAAACGGTCTCCCTTAAGACCGTCCCGTAGGTAGTGAGACGAAGGAGGAGACGATGGGGAAGGATCAGGCGGTCTTCCTTAAGACCGTCCCGTGGGTAGTGAGACGGAGGGAAAGATGATGGGGATGGATCAGGCGGTCTTCCTTAAGACCGTTGCATGGGTAATGAGACGGAGAGGAAACAGGGGAATAAAATGGTCTTCCTTCAGACCATTCCATGGATAGTGAGATGGAGGGAAAGACAGTGAAGAAGAAGCAGACGGTCTTCTTTCAGGCCATCCCGTGGGTGGTGAGACAGAGGAGAAGACGAAGGGGAACAAACGGTCTTTCTTCAGACCGTTGCATGGGTAGTGACTGAGGGAAAACGGTCTTAACTTAGACCGTTCCACGGTGAGTAAGACGAAGAAGAAGATGGCGTGGAATGGCAGGCGGTCCCCTTTAGACCGTTTCATGACAGGGCGGTTCTCTACGAGCCGTTTGGATGCCAGAGTGTGAGATTTTGGTTCTTTCTTGCTTACTTGAGATCTGTAATGAATGCAGGGGAAGCGGCGGACCAGGATTTCGTGGCTGCAGGTCCGGGCAGTGTATCTGGCACTGCCGGATTTTCAGCGAGAGCGGTTGGCGGCGATGGGATTCGCCGAGCTTCTGAGCATTGAGGTGTGTCGCTTTGACACGCCTCTCCTATATGCTCTGCACGACCGCTGGGACCCTGTGAGTCGGTGCTTTCTATGGCGCCATATTTTTGGTGCCAACAAATGCCCCCCACCTGTGGGTGGCACAAACGAGGGACGAGTGCGTGGGGCCCATGGGTGTAGACTTCGTTTTAATTACATCATTTCATTTTTTGAGCTAGTAGGCCGTTAATCCGGTGTGAGTATACAGGAAAGTGCTCACCCCTTCAGTGAAGGGATGAGGGGATCACTTCACTGTAGTGAGGACATGGGCTGAGAGATTTGGCCCTAGAGGGGTTTAATCATCGACATGGGGTCAATGCAGAAGTAAAGAAGAAGGGCTTCGTGTATGGCTTCAGACGAAAGGTCTGATGGGAGGATTGAGGATGAGCTCCGGTGGGACTAAGGGTTGATGTCGAGGTAGGACAGATGATTTATGATCGACTTAGAGGGAAAGTCTAGGCTGAAGGTTCTATAGTAACCCCCAATGAAGTCAGAGGTTAGTGCTAGATAGAAGGGAGTCTTAGTTGGCGAGGACAGACGGTCTGATGCCAAAAGGATCTACTCATCAAAGGAGAAGAAGTTTTCAATGATGGTAGCCTTCCTTTGTTCGGTCCACATGGTGACCTGATGATTATAGACATCATTTTTTTTCTTTTTTTTAAACCACATTGCTAACTCAAGTGCCCTTTCGGGTTTTCACCGAAGCCAGCTCATTCTTGCTTTTGCCTATGCATCTTCTCAGGTTTTCACGTGACAAGATACCTAATTTTACTCGTAGTGCCCTTTCAGGTTTTCACCATGATCAGGTTTTAGGCCATTATTGCCCTTGCTCAATGGGATGTTTGAGCAAGTCCAGCGGGGCACCTCAATTTTAAGCCCCCCCTTTTTTTTTGATTGGGCGTGATGCCTCACTACAGCTTTATCCATTGGCACAAACGGAAGGGGTCTAAGCCAATAGGTCATATGCATCGGTTCTAACAGGTTGTCAGACACCAACGCAATTGTATCATTGGCATCGGGTTTATGCCACTGCAATGAATCAGATGTATCCGGCCTTGGACTGAAGGTCTAGGCCATAAGGTAGTATTAATTGGTCCTGACAAAGAGTCAGGTACCAATTATGGTGTTATCGTCGACATTGAGTTTATGTCAACGCAAGGACTTGAGTTTATCTGGCTTAGACTGAAGGTCTAGGCCATACGGCTCAACCGTGCGGATCCACACGTTTCCACTTGCTGGGACGAACAGTGAGCTTGTACTTCTTGTTGAGGACTTTTCACCTCTTCTGAAGCTCATTAGTGTTGAGCTAAGGTGCACCATAGTGCACGTCATTGCTGGAAGTGTCCATCCAAAGTGAGTCGATTCGACGTTTAGAGTCCAAGGTTGTATTATCCGGTCGAGTCCCATATTCGTCCAGCATCAATCTTTGTCCATGTCCCTCACAACCAAAATATCTTAGCTGATACTCTTACTTTGTTAGCTTCGTCCTTAACTTTTCCTCTTGGAAGGAACTTCCAATCCATCATCATCCATAGGTGTCTCACTCCTACCATTAAGGATGTCGCATTCCTTAGGGTCAAAGAGGAGTTGCTTCAGAAGGTCAAGGAAGGAGAGATTATTAAGAATAAAGAGGTCATGCTACTAGACTTAGAAGAAGAGTTGGTTGATGAGGAAAGGTCATGGTATTATGAAATTATGAAATATTGTAAAGATCGGTCCTACACTGAAGAAGCCATAGTAGAAGAAAGAAAAGCTATAAGGAGAGTTGCCCAAAGATACACTCTGGCTGGATGTGTACTTTATAGGAGAGGTCTTACTGGTGTTCTTCTTAGATGTCTCGATGATGATGAAGCATGGAAGGTCGTGGAAGAGGCACACTCAGGAGTCTATAGTGGTCATGTCAATAGCTTGATGTTAGCAAAGAAAATCCTTAGGCTAGGATTTTATTGGCCCACTCTAGAAGAGGACTGCTCCATCTATGTCTGAAGGTGTGTTAAGTGCCAACTGCACGCCGATAAAATCCATTCTACTACTTCTTCACTCCATCCTATGTCCTCCCCATGGCCTTTCGCCATGTGGGCTTTCGACAATATTGGACATCTTGGCGATTCAAACCTCTTCACCAAGCAAAAGTCTTTCATCCTCACGGTGATAGAGTACTTGACCAAGTGGGCTGAAGTGGAAGCTTACATGAAAATTAAAGTGTCAATGGCCTAAAAATTCATCATGAAGAATATCATCACCAAGTTCGACATTCCAAGTTCCATCGTCACCAACAACGGACCACAATTCATCTCTCAAGAGCTTCAGGACCTCTACAACAGGTATAACATTGCATTGCATAATTCATCTGTTTCTTCACTCCTTACATAGCAGCAGAAGAATCGATCTCGGAGAGAGAGAGAGAGAGAGAAGAGGGAAAAGAGCATCTGGGAGGGCACGGGAGGAGAGGAGAGGAGACATGCATCTGAGCGAGAACGAGGGCATCGAGGGGAAAACCTTCCTGGTGACGGGGGGCTCGGGCTTCGTCGGCGCCTCCCTCTGCCTGGAGCTGGTACGTCGCGGCGCCGCCGAGGTCCGCTCCCTGGACATCCGCGCAGACTCCCCTTGGTCCCCCGCCCTCGTCAATTCCGGCGTCCACTGCATCCAAGGTCGGCAGCACCCACACCTCTCCGCTGTCCTCGTGTTCCCCTCGGAACCCCACCGTCCCCCCCTCTTTTCTCTTGTTTCCTGAACGATTAGGATTCCCGGATGCTTGGTGTAATCATGCATGCCTCTTTATATTTGCCCGATTTCAAATCGCGATCTGTGTCTGGAACTATTGAACTACTGGGGTTCTGATTATGGCGGGAGTACTTGCTGCATCACTTCTGCTGCGATCCGTGTTTCAGGGGACGTGTGCCGGCGGAAGGATGTGGAGCGGGCTCTCCGTGGGGCGAACTGCGTGTTTCATCTCGCATCGTATGGCATGTCTGGGAAGCAGATGCTCCAATCCGGGCGTACAGACGAAGTTAATATCAACGGAACCTGCAACATATTAGATGGTTGCCATGAGTTTGGTGTGAAGAGGCTTGTCTATGTGAGCACGTACAATGTGGTGTTCGGTGGACAGGAGATCCCGAATGGGAACGAGGCTCTTCCCTACTTTCCGATCGATGACCATGTTGATCCGTATGGTCGAAGTAAGTCTCTCGCCGAACAGCTGGTGCTGAAGAGTAATGGGCGCCCATCGAAGTATGGTTTGTCTCTTACTTAAACTTGTTTGTCGTCAAGACAGTGAACAGAACAGTCTTGCTGTTCTAAAAAAGTGTCAATTTTGTCTAGCCCAATAATACAATTTCCTCGGAAAAGAGTATATGTTATGGATCTTCCTAGGCTCTGATACCACAAAAGACTGTCACGCCCCGAGCGCGGAAGATTACTTGGAAGTGGCGTGACGATGTCTATAACAATCATGTCAATCAGAGCGTAGTGCATTCAACACATACAGACAGAGTGCGCCTCAGTTAACAAGAACAGAAATTCTTGATATGATAAATCACCAGACGATTACATCTAGTGAGAAAAACAGATAATAATAAAGAAGGGTTCTCGATCAAAAGAAGGCTCGAACGACATCATAGAAGAAGGAGGAGGTCAAGTGTCAGCTAATAATATTCAGTTAAAGTTCTCCAAAACGAAGCACGTGCATTAAGCCAACAGAAGACCACGACCACCCAAAGCACCTAGAAGAGAGCTATAAAATTCTTCTCCGGCACAGGCACAGCATCTGGACCACATTGTTTCCCATCCTACCACACCCAGAAGCATGCCAAGATTGGAGAATCTCTATTATATAGACTCACATAACATTCAATTAAACTTAAACCCAAAACAAAAACAAACAAATGAAAAGGAAAAGCATGGAGCTTCCAGCCAAAAATGGCAGGCGACGTGATCACACTCCGCACCTCGAAGAGCTGGGTGGACTCCGGATCCTCCCCAGCTGGCGCTTGGCTGTTGGACACTAGTGCCGTGTCCGGAGGCGAGCTCAGAATTCTGAAGTTGGGGATGATCCTTCCACCTGACCTTGTGCCAATCGAGGAGTGCCTCTTGAGAACCAGGTTTCTGTTGGGGAATGGAAGCGGGGCGAGGGGTTTTGAGAAGCCACAGCGCGCCACACTTTGGTTCGGAACGGCGAAGAACATCATCCCTAGATTTGAGGGGAGGAAGGAAGAAAGGAGATGGGTTTGTCTGGGCTGGTCGGTCCCTGCTATGCTGCCCCGCGACTCCGAGGAAAGAGGGGAAGAGCAACAGCTGCTCTATCCTTTCTCAGGGTTTAAGGTATGCATATGCAGATAATATGATTCTGTTAATGGGTTGGCGTGAACGGGCCTAGATGTTTGAAATGAGGGGTCTAGCCTGCCCGACCCGTCCCGGCCCGCCGTTTTATAATCCTCCTCCCCCATCAGGGTGGCCCAAACTCGGCCCGTGTAGCTAGCCCGCGCCTTCACAATACCACTGACGACTGACGACAGATATGTGGATAGCGAGCTGAGCTGATGGGCAGTACGGGGTGTGAGGGTGGCGCCCGCGTACATCCGTTGCAGTTGCTCGTTGGTCGACCGGCTGGCTGCTACCAGCCCTAGAAGTACTCCGCTGCGAGGCGTGAAAATCGTTATTTTTGGGGTTTGTAGGGTTCGCCGAAAAACGGTGACGGTTTGCAGTACAATTACTGTCAAGATGACCGTCGGGATGTCAAGATCTCGTACCCGTCAGTTTCGTGTTGATCGGTTGTCATTCGGGGTCGGTAGGAGTCCGGGAACCTCAGTGACCCGATTTGGGTCAATTCGTCGGAATCGCCTCGATCTCACGATTCGTCCATTGCATGTGCCTTTTTTAGCTTCCAGGCGTCTTCTGTGGTCGTGTGCGATTGTTTTCCCTGCGCTTCGGCGTGAATGGGGCATGGAACGGGCCGATTCGGTCGTTCTACTATTTTGCTCGCTGGTTCGGTGTAACAGTCATTCCAGTGACCGTTACACGTGTAACCATCACGCGATAGATCGTTACGCCCGGTGGTCGTTTCAGGTTCTTCGAGGCTGGGTCGGTGTGACGGACCAGTATAGGACTGTCACATGACTGTAACGCGCCAATGGAGGTGCGTCACAATCTGATCTTTTCCGAGGACTGTGTCTGTCAGTTCCTCAAAGATCGTGTCTTCCTCGAAGACCGTGTCGATCAGTTGGCTCTGACGGATCTCCTCTTGTGCATCAGAGTTCTGTAACGCACCTCCTTGAGTCAGTTACTATGTATTTGACCGATGTTTGACTCGGTATGGCGGTTGCTGTCACGCACCAACCCCCATGTGCCAGGGTTCTGTAACAGACTCCGGCTGGTCCGTTACATGCTGTTCGTCTGTGTTAAGATTTTTGGGTCTATTGGCCCTGACGCCCCTGTCCTGGTGTGTCAGAGCATGTAACGCACCTATAGTAGGCCGTTACATCGTTCGAGTGTACATTTTAGGTCTGTTCGTTCTGACACCCCTGTCCTGGTGCGTCAGAGCGTGTAACGCACCTATAGAGGTGCGTTACAGTCTTGTTGTTGGCCGTGATGGCCGTTGTTCTATTCTGTGTCTGTTCATGTGTTGGTCTGTCTTAGGTCTGTGTTCTAGGACGGTGTCTGTGTGTCGGTGGTTTCTGGATCAGTCGGTTCAGGTGACTGGGTGCGGTCTCTTCCCTGACTGCGACAGTCTCCGAACGACTCAATCTAGAACTGCCAGCGTCCTTGTCTCTGGTTGCATAGCGGCTGTCCCTTGACTGCAGAAATCGGGAGAGAAGTTGCTGTCATTGGGGCTCTTTCCACTGAACTAGCAACCGAGGCTAGCTCTAGTGTGGGTGGTCTGCGGGATATGCTGTCATCATCTACTGAGTTGAGCGATGGTATCTGGGTGACAGTTGATAGCCGGGTAGAATTCCAACTTCCTGATACGCCATCACTGGGTTTGCAGTCGTCAATCAATCTGGTGTGGCAGTACCTGGAGACATTATAGCAGACCGTGGCAACTCACCCAGATCTGACTTATGTAAAGCTGAGGGGGCTAGTAGAGCACCTCTCCCGCTCACTGCTAGCTTTCAACTGCCCCATGGAGGATTGGATGCAGTGAGTAATCCTGCTCTTAAAGCATGTGAACAGGAGGGAGTTCCTCAGCCAAGGTGTAGCTGATCAGCTAACAGCCATCAAGTTTGAGCGGGCGGAATGCTGAACTGCTCTTGCATCCTTGAGAGGAACTGCCCAGCAGATGCGGGACACTATCAATATCTCTTCCCAACACCACACTTCTTTAACAGATAGGATAGCTGAGCTTCGCGCTGAACTCTCCTGGGCTAAAATAGAGCTGGAACTGGCCAAGCAACAGGAGGTCTAGAGCATAGAAGAGGCAGAGTTGGCTGAGGGACAGGTCACCTCCCTCGAGGAGAAGTTGGCGCAATTGGAAGTCACAGAGTCTCGCCTGCAAGAGCTCGTTCGTCATCCCTCCTTAGGGATTTTGGAGTTCGAGGACATCTTTCGACGCTCGCTACAGTAGTTTGTTTATTCTCTTCCCTTTTTGGGTAGACTTCCATGTATCTCAGGGAATGCCCCGAGTATCATGTATCCTGCTCCTTTTATGTAAATGAGATGTCTTTATCACCTATTTAGTATGTTTGCCTCCAAATCACGGCTCCATTCTCTTTCTTCTTTTAGCTAGTTTGGTTAGCCCGGATATACAAGTTGCTAAGGCAGGAGAGCGCTCACACCTTTAGTGAAGGTATGAGGAGTTCACTCCACCGTGGCACAACTATTCCCAGGGCCTAACTTTAGCTAGAATCGGCTAAACGCCTAGGGGTAAAGGTGTGGTGGCCGCCAGGGCCAAAGGGTAAAGTTGGAGAGTCCGTTTGTAGACCTCGTCGCTGGTGACGAAGTTTGTAAATAAATATCTGTTTTCACATTTTTGTGGCAGCAATATATATATATATATATATATATGTGTTTTGCACATGCCCAAACGCGGGCAGCGCTGGCGAGATCCTCCGCGCTGTGACTCAGTGAGCCCAGCCAACCGGAGGCCTCGGCATCGCCATGTCACCGTCATTTGCGCAGTTGCAGTGCGCCAACGCGCAGGTGAGAAACGCGGAGTGTCCTCGGACAGCTTATCCACTTGTTGGATGGGAGGAGGAAGGAGCTGGCAAAGGCAGGAGGAGGTTGTGTGTTTGGTGGAAGTTAGGACTGCCCACAGTGGCCCCGGACCCTCCAATCCCCTTCCTCCTCTGCTTGTTTTATCCGGGTGACCTCACGAGAGAGAGAGAGATGAGGAAGACGGGGAGGATGTGGTGGGTTCCTGGTGAAGATCTCTTGAACTGAACAGGACCCCACCTCCATGTTCATCCTCTCCTCCATTACCCCCACCACCTCCATTCCCCCGTGCCAAGTATCTGCATCCTCTCTGATCTTTTTTGAAAGCCATTTTTAATGGAGGCTGTGTTACTCTGAGGGAGCTGTATGTTGGGTGCACCTACCCAGGCCATTTTCCAACTACCCACATCTGCACACGCAACCCCCCTCCTCCCCCACCCCGGCTCTTATTCCATTTAAGCTTGCAGGTTTCCCCAATATGTGCCGCTCTCTCTGCTCCTCCTCATAGCTTTAGGCTTTGCTGCTGGCCTGCGGCTTGCTTTTCCCAGTGCTCAAATTCTGTGATAGGCAGAGACCCATTACAGATCTGCACCTGCCTTTACCCCCACCTTTCGTCTATGCCTTGTGGTGAGAAGAAAAAGGCTGCAAACCCAGTCCAAGGTGGTGTTCTTCCATCCGGCAGCTGTCTCATCTGTTTGCATACTCCACAAGGAGCAGGCTTTCCTCTGGTTCTTGCAGTTTCTGGTGCCGTTTAACGCCCACATCAAGCAGAAGATTTTGTTCCCGGATCAGTGTGTGGTGTGACAATTCGACCCAGTAAGCGAACATCCAACCTTTCCTCTCATCTGATGCTTTTCGTCCTAATATCCTCCCTCTCTTTCCTCGTCCTCCTCTCCAAGTCCCTCTCTTTGAATCCCCTGCCCTCGTGGGCAAGTGAGATGGTTCTTAAGCCCATTGCATATACTTGTACATCCCCGTTTTACATTTAATACACTAGTGGTACTACCCACTTAAAAAAAATACACTTCTTCTTGCAGTCACCATTTAGGAAGACATTTTTTTACATCCATTTGACATAAGGCCCACGAATGTTGCACGGCAAGAGACAGAATTACTCCGATGGATTTGAGTTTTGTTACAGGCTTGACAGTCGATTCCATCCCTCTGGGTGAATCCCTTCGCCACCAATCTTGCTTTATACCTCTCTATCACGGTCTCTGCATTATTCTTGATAATGTAGACTTATTTGGATCCAACTGGAGTCTTGTCTCTAGGCAAACTGACTAACTCTCATGTCCCATTCATGTTCAGTGCGCGTAGCTCCTCTTCAATTGCTTGCTTAGGATCCTTAACAGCCTCAGAAAATGAGTTAGGTGAAAACAAGGATAAAGCTGACAAGAAGGCATGATAATGAGGAGAGATGCGAATAATTCACTGATATGCAGATGGGATGCTTGGCACAGCCACAAACTCCCTTATGAACAACAATGGGTGGATCTAGGTCAGTCTTTGGAATTGGATGATCGGGATCTGGGGGTGCAGCAACCTCTGAAATTGGTTGATTAGTAGTTCGTCTATGTTTCGAATTTCTCCTTCACTGTGTGATTAAAGGCTTTTCAGATTCTTCAGAACCATGTGCACCATCATCAGTCAAATCATGAGATCAAATACTGTGTGGCAGAAGTAGAGGGCAAGGGCGTAGGAGGCACAACAGGAGTAACAGTGTCAATGTCAGCATCACCTAAAGTCTCTTCCTGAGGATGAGACCAGGGAGAATAGTAGGACTCGGACTCAAAGAAACTGTTGTCTTTCCGAACAACAACTTGACTAGAGGAAAGGCCATAATAGCGGTAACCCTTATGAGTAGTAGAGTAACTAAGGAAGACATCATGAATGGTACGTGGATCAAGTTTGGAACCTGCAGGTTTAAATGAATGAATAAAAAAAAGACAACAAAAAACTCGTGGTAACAGAGAGAACAAATGTTTGTCTGGATAAAGAATGGAGATAGGGCAACGAGTTTGCAGGTTCTGAGATGGCATCTGATTGATGAGATGATTGGTACCCATGATAGCATCAGCCCAAAAAATTTTGGGAATGGGCTCTCAGTGCATAATGGCGGTAATTCGATACCTAGTATCGGGTTATCGGTATTCTGTACTCTGGGACGTTACAAATATAGACATGCTACACGGACCTGGCGATCGAAGGATGAACCGCCACAATAACCGCCCTAGACAATAACCTAAGACGTACAGACCTATAGCGGCCTAATAGAGGCACGCTACACGACTCTGACGCATGAAGGTTGGGCTGCTAGAGCCAACCAACATAAAACATTGACTTGGTCAAACACACTATGGCGGCCTAAGGTAGGCGCGCTACAGAGCTCTGGCGGTTGGGGCTAGAACTGCCAGAATGAACCGACTGACACTAACTTCGAGAAATGACAAGGTTGTGGCGCTCCAGCTGAGGCGCACCAGAGGCAGGTGACGGTCCAAGAGTGGGCCACCAGACTCACCCAGCCTCGAATGAATCGACACGCCCAAAGGCTGTGGCGGTCTATCATGGGGCCATCAGAGACTGTGGCGGTCTCTGGAACGACCGCTAAAGTGGTACGACGGGAAAAATAGGGGAAAGGCCGAATCGGCCCATTCCATGCCCCATTCGCGTCGAAACATAGGGGAATCGGTACAGGATGACAAAATACAACCTTCCACAGGTGGAAGGGTCACATGCATCCATTAAAACGAGAGACCCGTGGTTTGGCATAGAAGGTCTAGAACATACGCGCCCAAGAGGTGTTCGACGGAATGCCAAACACACCCGTGTGAGCCGTATATGTGTGCGGCGGGCCTCCAAAGCCTGTGGATGACTTAGTTAGGTCTCCCTTTGACCATGGAGGGTTGGCAGATGTGTCTCTGGGCAGGCCCTTGGCCCCTTTTCCTAAGTGCCATGTGGCGTGGCTCGCCGTTGGGGTGCCCCCAGGTTGGCCCAGGCGGCGACGTAGGATACGGGCAAGGCCTGTATGTGAGTGGCCGGAGTTGATCCCAGATGATTGCTGGTGTCGCCGCATATCGCGGCAAGCTGGTTAGGGCCCTTGTAGGGACCCGCAGTGCTGTTGGAAGGGTCGGATGGCCCATGCTTGGAAGGTGTTTAGTAAAATACCCGAACCCTTATTTCTTGTGATTTTATCGGGGAATAGCCCGGGTACAACAAATGCCCCCCACGGGTCATGCGTCGGAGCCTTGTCCTGAGTCTGTCGACAGTGGTTGTACTGCCATTTAGTGCTTCGAAGTGCGTGTGACAGTGCTCTCTTACCTGTCTATACTTTTGCACTCGTGTTTTGAGTCTCTGTGTCTTGTGAGCCTCCACTAGTCATAACCTTACGGCACGCTTCGGTGTGACGGCTTTTACAGCGGGGCACTTTTCGGGTTATGGTTTGTACGCTAGTTTCCATCGGCTCTCGTAGTTACCGTAGCATCCTTCAGGGGGAGAAAACTAGCTAGAGGCCCAGCTTAAGCAAGAGCTAGTGTGTGCACATGTGGTCAGGGACTTTGGACTTACATCGTCAGACGTGACCCTGACTAGTCACTCGCAACTGTTGTACTATTCTGGTTCTGACAGTGTCTTGGTCTCGGCCTAGATCTAGCGGTTGGTTACGCGGACAAGACACTAGTAGGCGCAGCATAAGACGTCAGTGGACGCAGCTGGCTATTCTTCTAGTAAGGGGTGCTCTAGTGACATGGCACGTGACTCTTCGCGGTTCTCTTCACGTTTCTTGTGTGTCATGACCTCCCGGGTTAGCCCTCCCATGGCTGTACTTGAGGTCAGTGTCTTGTCGTATGCATGACGTTCTAGTCATGTGTGGGATAGTGTGCATGACATCCTAGTCATGTCATCTGGGTCTGCTTCTATCTAGGTTTTTCCTAGGTTTCTTTGTCTATTTTGTAGGTCCCTTGCAGTGTCAATAGATTGGCAAATCCTGACTTCGTCAGCTCAGAGTCGCCTTCCTGTTGCTGCTTGGAGTAGTTTGGGGTGCCGAGGTTAGTTCGGTAGCCGCTTGTCTGGTATGGGTTCTTCCCCTCTTCCTTAGCTTGCTCCCTACTTCTACTCTCCGCCTCTTCTTTTACAGCTTTCTAGCGTACCTTTACAGCTTTGTAGTGTAGTTTTCCAGCTTTGCTACACCTACTGTTTTACTTGTTTCGTGTTACTGCGTGTTTTCCAATGGGGATCCACGTGACCCCTACTGAGCCAGTGACACTAGGATCACCCCTGCTTTTTAGGTGGGTCGTTGCTCATTCTGCTTCCGCGATTCTTGGTGTGCGAGTTCGTAGCTGTCAGCTAGTACCTTCATTGGGCTTCCCCCGACTCTTTCGGTACGTCTTTTCTGTTCTGTCAACTGTACTGTTAGACTTGTTGTCTTCCTTTGGACTAGACTCTGGTATATAATTGTTCAATTTAAACTGTTAATTAAAAAGTAATTCTATTTCTACTACTTTAGCAAATCGATCTAATGAAATTTAATTACTTACTGTTATATCTCTGTGGCTTCAATGTACTACACGACAATCCTTTTATCCCTTCAGGAGCTTTACCGCTCTTGGGAGGCCTCGCGGGTTCCAAGTGGTATCAAGTGTATTCGATTGTCCTATCGGGTATATCTGGTATCCGGGATCTAGGTCGTCACAGTGGCCCACTCTCTGAGAAAGTTACAAATATAAATGAAGTTGGCCTGGCAGAACAGATCACAGTGCCGAAGGCCATGTCAGCGGGAAACCCGAGTGTGCGAGCTAAAGACACAAACGACTATGGAATTAGCCGTTCAGTGGCCTGAAAGCTTTTCCCGATACTTCTCATGGTGACTATAGAAAGCTACAATGAGATGAAAGATTAAGGCGACTCCCGGAGCCAGTCCAAGACCCACCAGTCGACTCCGGCCCAAACAAGCACAAAGAGGGGTAAATCGGCGTGCCCTTTACCCGGCGCACCCCACTTCCACCGACGCCCCCCAAATTCGGCACGCAAAAGAAGGAAGAGAATGGCCAAAATCCGGCGCGCTCTCCTCACGTCGTCTAAGCTCGCGCCAGTTAAGGGCCATAAGAGAAGGGTCTTCCGATCATGATAAGAAAGGGAAAGAAGAAGAGAAAAAAGAGAGAAGAGAATTGGGCAAGAAGAAACCCTTACTCATAGAGAGAAGTTCCATGAGAGACCATCGTCCGGTCCACGTCTCAGCCGCTCGCACAGTGAAGAGAAATCCCCTTGCCTTCGGTGCTCTGTTTTCCTGTCTGAGGAAGTGTAGGTAGGTTTTGCAGAGTGTATGTATTTCCTACTCCCTTCTCTTCAAATCCTCAACAACTGGCCATGTACAGGGCGATGATATGAGCCCGCCGCTGTTTATGAGCTGCTTGATTTCCTTTTCCTGTATATGTACATTTCTTTCCTCTGTCTTGAAGCAAGAATATATGAATGATGGCCAGTTCTTGAGTGACAACGCTCGGCCGTGTCGATATGAAGGTTGCCTTGAGCATCTATTCTGTAGTATAGCTATGCTTATCTACTTCGATGAGAGTGTGTGTGTGCATCTAGGTTGCTCCTCTTCTACTGTATCCCTCTTCGTCAAGTCAGAGTATCATCATCTGGATCTTTTTTTTTGCAGTAGCTTAAATTACTCCCTGGACTAACCAAGGGCTACATAAACACTACCCCCTCCCCGGGGCCCTTCAAGTGTATAGATTATATTAAGTGTGCCATGCGTTCATCATGGTTTCCTCTACCAGAGACAAACATGTGTGTGTGCACCTCCAATAACCCCCGGAACTGGCTTCCCCATTATTACTCCATTCACAATTATGAATCGGAGAAAATAGGGTCATCCCTACAATCTGAGCATAGGGTTTTTAGCATATTTATCTTCCTATGTGCCACCCATTAATTGTTCAAACGTTTGCCTCTCACAAGCTCCATAGTTCATATGCTCGCGACTAACCTCCTACATGCTAACCAACTAATCTCCATGTACCTAACCTACCATCGATTGATTATTGGTTGAATGACTGATCGCTGCATACAACCCCACCCCAGGAGGGATTGGGTGAGGGTCCGTCCATATGGCCCATCTCCCCCCTTCCTGTTATGTGGGTGATACAAGCATGCCATTGCTAGCATCATGTTTCTTACAATGATAGCAATTCACTAGCCGGGGAGGGGGAACATTCCCTACTAAATGCTTCTGTCGATTGGTCCTTTCCAGAATTGCCAACCACCCATAAGGCCCTATCTTCTCATGACATGGAGCCTAATGGGACACCGGGATGGATATAAACGGATCCTTTGATCCAACATTAAATCAAATCGACATTCCTCTGGGGGACTGTGGTGGCCATGGGTCATGGAACACCTCGTAGGCTGGTCCTTAGTGATGTGAAACGATAATGGCAGCAAAGGGATATGCACCCTAGGACATAATTTGCAAAGACAAACACAAGAGTCGAGATCAACTAGCGAGTCGCCGAA
Organism: Amorphophallus titanum; assembly: GCA_024336825.1. Lineage (NCBI taxonomy): Eukaryota > Viridiplantae > Streptophyta > Magnoliopsida > Alismatales > Araceae > Amorphophallus > Amorphophallus titanum. Next base: position 24,317,394 of record JANBPO010006859.1, read on the forward strand.
ACACCGTGCACACCCGTTTCCCTTGGTGACTCAGTGATGCCGAGTCGGGGTGGTGGAGTAAGCCCCTGGCTGGTTGGGGACCAGCACCGCTTATCTCCCTGAGCTATCTGGATTACCTGAAAGCTCTCGAATAGTTGGGCTATTTCCTTCACCAACTAGAGGTACTTGATCATTTGCGTCTCTTGAGCTTCGTAATCCCCGTTGATCTATGGCGACTAACTAGGAGTCGGTGTAAATTTTGACTCACTCGGCTCCCAGGCGTTGTGACATCCTGGCCCCAGAGATGATAGCCTCCTACTCGAAGACGTTGTTGGACGTCACGAACCTGAATTTCAAGGCGTATTAAAGCTCTGCTCCATCTGGGGATCTGAGGAGGATACCGGCAATGCAACCAACTGAGTTGGAGGATTCGTCAACGAATAGGTCCCAAGCGGGGCTAGATGTTGACTGGGATGTATCCTCGGCCGGGACAATGCTCTCTGTAATGAAGTCTGCGAGGGCCTATCCCTTGATGATCGTGCGAGGGTGGTAAGAGACGTCGTAGGCCCCGAGCAATATGACCCACTTGATGAGGTGACCTGAAGCTCCGAGATGAGCCAAAATCTTCTTTAGGGGCTCGCTAGTCAGCACCATGATGGAGTTGATAGATAATGATAGGCGGATCTAGAGGGGAGGGGTGAATAGATCAGCCCCTTCTTTGAGAACGATCTACAGATAAAATCTATGTAGCAATAACGAAAGGAAAACCAATGTCTATTTAGCCAAATGCAAGAGTGAGGAAAAACCAACACTCCTAAACAAGTATGTAGCGACTAAGCGAATAAGCACACAAGCCACAGAGATCGAAGATTTTAAGGTGGTTTGGTCCCTATCGAGAGACCTACGTCTACCCCTCACTCAAATGAGTGAGGCTTCACTAGTGCCAAGGCACTGTCCACTAATTCACAGCTTCACACAGTGAGAAAGACTCTCCCTAAACCGCTGTCCTACAGCTTGCGGGTGTACAAACCCCAAAAATCACAGACCTGAGCTTCTCTCAGTCTATCTTCCTACATGCAGGTAGGGACCAAAGCTGATGTATGAGTTTGAGTAAGAAAACAAAAGAGAAACAAATCTGACAGACAGGATGAAACAATGAAAGTTGATAGAGGAAAATATCCTATCTGAAAACTGTAAGAAGCTCTGGAGCGGCTTGTAATCTCATAGCGGACTCAAGAGAAACCCAGGAGGATCTTCCTAGATGTTTAGTCGCTTTGGCACACGGTTTCTTCGGTGGAGGTAGGGAGATGGATCACCCCTTCGTCCTCTACATTTTTCCTATCCCTGCACATCGTTTGGTGCTCAAACGAGCAAGATCGGGCTCATTGGAGTTTCGTGGGTTTCGTAGGCTTCGTTGGAAATCGACAACGATTCTGCGATCGGTTGGAGTCAATGGACTCCTGGGAACGTCAGCGTTCCATTGATACCAGTTTCACGTCGATTGGCGGTCCCATTTGACCGTGGGGAGACCGAGAAGTCTGGTTGTCCCATTTGGATGATTTTGTTAGAATTATCCGTTTCTTACGATCCGTGTACCGTTTTGACTCCGGATGGAGTCCATGTGATCTTATGTGTGTCCATGGCTGTATCCCCTTCGTCTCGGAACGAATGGGGAGTGGGAAGGCCAAGATTGGGCCAACCCCATGGTTTGCTCACCGTCACAGTTGGACGGTTGAACCAGGTGCCATTCATTGCATGGGCGGCCATGCCTGGACCATTTATCTCCATCTGGTTTTGGGGCTTGTGCAGACACACGATAGACCGCACATGGTATGGGCGGCCCGGTAGGGTCCGTCTATCCCCACTTGGGCAGCCATCCTATAACCGCTTGTCTTCCTATTGGGATGTGCGGCCAGCCTCTGACCCCCCATCCCAGTTGACCCTTGGTCAACAGTTGAGTGTCGGTCGCGTTAGGCGGTCTGGTCAAGACTGTTTTGACTAACATTGTAGTAAGTCGGTTCCGTTTAGCAGTCCGGTCAAGACCGTTTAGACCAGGAACTAAATTGGGTTGTGGGCTTGAGCGGCCAAGACTTGACCGCTCATCCCCTTGGGCGGTTCTGCCCTAACCGCCTATCCCCCTTTGGATCTTAGGCGTCTAACCCTTGAGCGGCAATCTCTAGACCGTTCATGCCCTTGGGCGGCCCTCTTGTGACCGCCCATCCCCTTGGTGGTCCGTTGGCCATAATGGCTATTCCGTGTCGATCTGTCTTAGGTTTGTGTTATAGGGCGGTGCCTATGTGTCGGTAATCTCTAGATAGGTCGGTTCAGGTGACTGGGTGCGGTCACTTCCCTGACTGCGACAGGTCCCTAAATGACTCAATCTAGAACTGCCAGCGTCCTTGTCTCTGGTCGAGATGAACGGGGGGTCGAAACAGTGCAAAGGAGGGAATATAGACCAAAATCGGTGTGGGGTGGCGTAGGTGAAGGGTTAACCGGCACGGCCAAGGGTAAACCAAACTCTCCAGCGCGATGGGCTTGGGGCGCACTGGGTTAGGGCGCGCAGGGCATAGACCACTTGAAAATGTTTAATTTTGAGTCTAAGGCTAATACGACACGAGGGGGTACCGTGTCGTACTAGAGCGCGCCGGTTTAGATGTGCACCGGCTTAAGGCAATTCTGTGTATTTTTGGGTTCATTTTGGCTTATTAAGATGTTTTTGAGGATTTTGGGTTTAGTCGTGTTAATTATTTATTGAGTTGGAGCCCTGGGCTCTCCAGAAGTGGGGTCATGAGTTCGTGTGAGGTTCGTACTAGAGCACAGAGTTTATTCTTTGAGAAACATATTTTATTAAGTCCAAATCACAAGGATAACTTATTAGTTAAAACCCGGTGAAAATTGGGCAGCATCTCCCCATGCTTGGGGAACTATTGGGGGAAAGCGGGGATATGCTCATGTGGCGGAGTAAGCCCCTTAAAGCCGAGTGGCACAATGACAGTCGACAGACCCAGACGGATAGGAAACCCTAAGGACTAGCCTACTAGGGGTGCCATTGTTCCGTGAGTTGAAATTGATCGGATAAGATGACCCATCGGGAAGGTGAGAACCCCGAGGGCTAGCCTACAAGTGGCACATGACCCATAGTCAACTCATGATCCGAAAAGGGACGACCGATAGGGAAGGAAATCCTGAGGGCTAGCCTACGAGGGGCACACAACCCATGGTCACCACGACATCCCTAAGGACAGTGGATTTGGTGTTGGGCCAAAGCCCTGTCGATGTTCACCTTTTGGCGGCCCATAGGGGTACACGTCACAAGCAGACAGAGCCCTCTGACCCAATGGTGATTCGGAGGCATCAATGGGGTATGTTCCCCTCCCCAGAGCATCAAGACTGCCACCCTCGAAACGAAAATGCAATGAAATAGTTTTTTTTGCAAAGGATAAAAAGGTGGGGGGGAGTAGCATGATGTTGGGCGAGTTAGCATATTAGCATTCATGGGGTTACTCACAGAATTAGTAGATTAACACTCACGGGGTTAGTGGGTTAGCATGCAAATTAGAAGTAATCCTATCGAGTATATCCGGTATCCAGAGTCTGGGTCATCACAACTAGCCTCTATGCATAGTGTGGGTTTCCAGACAGAAGATATCTACCATTCTCCCAGCATACCATTTGATATACCTTTGAGATCAAGTTGGATAATATGCAATGTATGCAGTTATGCTACTGGTAGACTCAATCCAGTGACAGTTTGAAACATGTGCATATAAAGTAATCATGAAGAAGCAATTATTCACAATAGACAAGAATGAGACTTCAATTGTCATGCTAAAATTTACACAAGCCTAATTCCCTTCTCAAGAACTTAAATCTATCATTCCCAAGAGGCTTAGTAAAAATGTCAGCAATTTATTTTCAATTTCAACAAAATAAAGCTCTATCTCATTCTTGCTTACTTCATCTCTCAAGAAGTGATGCTTAATTTCAATATGCTTAGTCCTAGAATGATGAACATGATTTTTAGTTAATGAAATAGCACTGGTGTTGTCACACAAGATGGGAGTGCATCCTAAATTGATGTGATAATCAACTAGTTGGTGTTCAATGTAGAGGACTTGGGCTGCACAATTCTCTGCTGCAACATATTCTGCTTCAACAGTGGAGAGTGCTACAATATGTTACTTTTTAGATGCCCAAGATACTAGACAACCACCTAGATATTAGCAATATCCACTAGTGCTCTTTCTATCTATCCTACACCCTGCATAATCTGCATCAGTGTTAGCTACAACGTCTAGCTCACACCTAGCTGGATACCATAGACCTAAGTCAGGGTTGCCCGATAGATACCTAAAAATCCTCTTCACTGCACTCATGTGAGATTCCCTAAGACTAGTCAGAAATCTAGCACATAAACATACTGAAAATTGAAAGTCAGGCCGAGATGCAGTAAGATATAGAAGAGATCTAATCATACCTCTATACAGCTTGGTCTCAACCAATTTACCTTTTGGGTCACTATCAAGGCTAGTTGATGTGCCCATAGGTGCAGTTATTGCTTTGAGATTTTCCAATTGATACTTCTTCAGCAGGTCCCTTATGTACTTGGACTGTGTGATGAAGCTTCCTTCTAATGTTTGATTAACCTGTAAACCAAGGAAAAACTTCAGTTCCCCCATTGAGCTCATTTCAAATTCATCTGTCATTAATGGCCTTAATGAGCTGCGGTGGCTACTTTATCTTGAGATAATGAAATGTGGGGTCTCCGGTACTTCTTATGAGGTGACCTGAAGCTTTAGCGGTCTGAGCGAACCCATCATTGACTTTCAGTTGGCTCCTTTGGGCACATAATTATCACCCAGTATTTAGATGTCAACAAATGCCCCCACCTGTGGACGTCGCGAGTGAGGGATGAGCAGAGTGGGTTCCATGGATGTACTTACTTTATTGGGGCTTTTACAAGTGGGGCCCACTTGGTTCACCCTCCTTGAGTCAGTGCCACGGGTTAAACCTTATTGAGTCAGTGTCGTGCCATGGGCTGCTTGAGTCGGTGGCCTTCATCGATTGTGTTGAGTCGGTGATGGGCTTTTCCTTTGATTCGGTGGTGACTTCTGCGTTTGATTCAGCGACTGGCGACACTTCCATTTTGGCAATCAACGTCAGTATTGAATTGGAACAGGCGGCCCAGCCGGGACAACATGATGAATTCACCTCTGAGGGGGCAGATTTCAAGGGAGAAATAGTCGGTGAAACAACTACTTTGGTGATCACTACTAGTACTGAGCTGGAAAAGGTGATACAGTCGGAGTAACATATAGAATTCATCTCCGAAGGTGTAGGCCTCGAGGTTCAAGACTTTGGTCCTTCAATAGAGGACGAGCCTGAAGTCCCTACCCCAATCGGTGATGAGTCCATTGAGCATCTTGAAGAGGAGTTGGTGGAACCATCTTCCTCTCTACTGACATTGCCTTCATCTTCTTCAAAGCCTACCGATGATATCTAGGCTGAGGTCAATGACAGGGTGGAATTTTATCTCTCTGACACACCATCACTTGGCTTACAGTCATCTGATGAATTGGTGTGGTAGAATTTGGAGATGCTGAAGCAGACTTTGTTGGCCTGTCGGGACCTATCTTATGCACAGTTGAGGGGGCTGGTAGAGCATATGTCGCGTACCCTCATGGCCTTCGACTGTCTTATGCAACATTGGATGTCTCATGTGATCTTGTTACTCAAGTATGTAAATCGATGGGAATTTATTGATCATGGTCTGAGGGATCAATTGACCGCCCTGAAGCTTCAATGAAAGAGTGCTACACTGTGTTGCAACCCTCCACAGAAACTGCCAATCAATAGAGGATTCCCGATATTCCTTCCGCTGTATCAAAAAGCTCGGGGCGTTATAGTTTCTCTTCCCTACCATAGACCACCTCCTGGACATACCCAATCTTAGTATCATTAGTGGGTTATTGTGGGGATTATCCATCTCTCAAGCCATTTTATCATACCTATATGAGGGCCTTAGCTCGGCTTCCCTAGGAGGGCACATCTTTGGGTCCATAATCCTGCTTGAATGTTGGATGAGAATTAGGTTGAAATTCTTACCAAAGGAGGAAGTCCCTTCTATGAGCCGCATTTTGGGGAGGCACCCGCTCTTCTTCATTGGAGGTGCATCCAAATTCCCTCAACAAGTTGAGCGTCGCACGGAAGATAAGAAGACTAAAGATGAGTGGCGACTTTACCTTAACAACTTACCTATCGAGAGGTTCCTAATGTGACCATTGGCTTTGCAAAACGTGACACTCAAGTTGCCCTAGAGGCTAGGATTAGATATATAGCTCGTGGGGAACACTAGCCTGGCACTGCACAACCCTCACAGGTGCCACATACAGGTTGGCTTATCGTGTACCATGGTCCCGACACTATCTCACCTCCCTCTACTACAAGCAAGGCGCATAGGTACCGAGGAGGATGAGAAGGCTACTCGTAGTGCCTTAGTCATGTCAGAGAAGCAAGGTCCGCACCCTGCCATCAAAGGTAGCAGAGGAATGAGAGAGTTATTAGGCATACTTGAAGGAACTGCACGAGATTCGACCTCACAGATATGCAAAATTAATGAGAGAGTGATGTAAAAGGGAGAGAGATGTGTGATTGACATAAAATAGTGAGATGGGCTACCAACAGTGTACTTGTTATTGAAATGAATAAATAAAAAAGTTTTGAGCATGATTGACCTGGCTTGCACCCCTCCTTCTTTTGTTATATATTTTTTTTCACGGCTCTCGGGTGAGAACGCAGTTCATCAGTAACCACTATTTGGAGATAACGGTCACAGTTTGACCGCGATAGTGTGATCAACAGGAAGAAGAGTGGGGTTCCACGGACCTGAGTTTTGAGCTTTGTGAACCTGGTCCTGCACACGCTAAAATCCTTGATGTTTGGTCAAGGGGTTAAGCCTTATTAACTAGGCAAAAATGACAGAGATTTAAATGCAATGCATGCTCATGAGGTATGGGTCAGTCGACCGAAATTTCCAGCGCTCAAAAAACTACAAGGATTTATAGTTCGATTGACCGACCGCCCCTGTCCGGTCGACTGAAACCCTCGAGGCAGTAAAAATTGACTTTTTGGTTCTTGAACGGGGAAAGCCATTCTCCTTGGTTTGTTTAATCCCAAAGCCACCAGACATGCCATGATTTGTGGATCTGGTTCCTGGCTTGTCCCTTGACCATCCTAGGTCCTATAAAAATAACTCTTAGGGAAAAAAAACCATGATGATCATTAAGGAAAAGAGGATTCAAGGGGAGGCTACCCAAGAGAGAAAGAAGGCTACTGTAGCTCCATGAACAGTAACTCGTGCAAGGATTCTTCATCCATCTCCAAGCTCTTCAAGCTCCATCTGAAGCCAATCAATCTCCATTCAAGTGAAGAAGCAAGTCTTGTTCAAGATCTGCATCATACACTTAGGGGGAGCCTAAATCAGGAGTTTTTATTTTGTGCTTCATCTATTTTTGTGTTTTGAGCTTCAAGTCTATGTTCTTTGTAATCTATAAACATTCGTATGTGTGTGGATCAGTTCAGATCCGTGGTCGTGTGTGTTGTCTTGTTTAGATCCGTGTGTGTGCGTGGATCTTCTTAGATTTACGTGTGTGTGTGGATCTATCTAGATCCAGTTGTACCAGTGTGTAGAGTGTGGCATCTGTCGCCGCATGTGTGTGTGTTGTTGATCCGATTGTCAGATCGTGTTGGAGACCTCGTCTCCGTGTGTGCGTGTTGGGGTGCATCCCCATGTGTATGTGTGCAGGTGTCACCCTACGTGTGTGGTTGGAGAGTGTCTCCGTGTTGGGGATTCATCCCCGTGCTGGTTTCCAGTAGTGAAGTCTCATCGGGTTTTGGTGAGGGGTAGATGTAGGTTGACGTCGTTGCATCCGAACCACCTTAAAAATTATTGTGCCTTGTGGTTTGAATTGTGTGGTTTGGCTCATTTCTTCTACCTCCATTCTTTATGGTTGTTCATGCATATTGTTCTTCCAGTTGATCCTTCAGATTTATCATAATCTATCTTTCTCTAAATAGATCTTTGATATATCAAAAGGTGTTCTTGAATTGACAAGACTAGTCTTGTCAGGACAATAGCACATTGCGTGAGTAGAATCCTCACCGTCGCCTTCGTCATCCCCCTCACTACCACCACCTTCGCCACCTCCTTCACTTCCCCTTTCGCCATCATCGTCTGAGCCTGAGCAGGATGAACCCACATCCTCACCTTTGCTTTTACCTACACCCATCACCATCACCATCCCTCCGCCGATACCTTTCAAGCCTCCTCCTTCTAACTCCTCTCAACCCCTTCTTGCCTCACGGAGAAGGTGCACGTTACCATTGGTGCCCCTCGGATCCCGGGGAGGTGATAAGTCAAGCCGAGCTTTGATCATGCATGGCAAGGTTCAAGAATTCATTTGTCGCATGTCGGTCCGAGCCTGGATCCCTGGATGCCTTAGGAATGAAGAGCATTCATCTCTGAAGACAGTTGTCAAAAGAAGCGCCTCGCTGATAGTGCTAGTTTCTTCACAAGCGAGGCTGGCGGCAATCTCTTTGCTCGCCAGAGAATTCACTATTGATGTTGTTATCACCTCTCGCTTGATTGCTGTTCAGCTCACTGACCCAGGAGAGTTCTCTACTCAGATTGTGCAAACCCATGTGGCCACTAAGAGTTTGTTGAGTTCTTCATTCAAGGGGCAGTTGGCTGTATCTTCAAAATTGACTAGGGGCATTCTGCACTTGTTACGCACTCTCCCTCGGTTTACTGGTGAGTCGGCCACAACAACGCCGCGTGTTGACCTCCCTCGGCCTCATCCGTTTCTTCTATCAAGGGAGCTATGTTTCGTGCCTAATTATCGAAGGGAGATGCTGAATCTCATATTGCTTGTGCCGAGAGACAAAACTCTATAGTTGTCTGATATTCATCCTTCTAAGGAGTCACTTGCTCAAGGATGTCCACATGTTGTTAGCGCCGCATGTCTAGGGGCAATCGCCCTGATAAAGCAGCATGTTCGTAGTCGGGCCAGGCCGTCCGCCCGATGGGCTCGTTACATAAGATGACATTGCAAGGCGAGAAGCCCGAAGGCCCGAGTACGTGCCAGGCAGATTTGTTCCAAGAAGATTTCGGCCAAGAAAAGGCGGCGGCGCAAGTTTAAGGGGTGTCAGTTGTGCACTCAGAGGTCCACCGCCCCCTCTTCTTCTTCTTTCTTTCATTCGTCTTTCCTTCTACTCAGCTCCCACCCTTGGGTGGTGTACCTTCCTTCCGACTAACTAATGCAGTAAATCTTAATAGAAGCATCGACCTCTATTAGTGACACAGGTAGACCTTGAAGAAGGTGCATTGACCTATTTTCATAGTGAATACATAAGGTGCATCGACCTTGATGGTGATGACCACTATTGCATAGACATAATGCTTCAGAGATGAGCAGACTAGCATCGACCTTCCAAATATGTATCGACCTCAGGTGCAGTTGCTAGGTCACTAGCATCGACCTTCTAAACATGCATCGACCTCAGCTGCATTTGCTAGGTCACTGGCATCAACCTTATTCCAACCACCAGGTTGCAAGCATTAGCTTGTGTATAAGGTGCATCGACCTTATAGTGTGTGATATAAAAAGCGCATCGACCTGATAATGCATTCTGATAGAGATGCATCGACCTATAAGATAAATCAATGCAAATGTGCATCAACCTTCTAGTCTAAGCGACATATGTGCATCGACCTTCTTGGTCAGTGCTTCATATTTGCATCGACCTTCAGGAGTCAATGGCATATACATGCATCGACCTGATAACTCAAAGAGGTGGAAGATGCATCGACTTTATATCACAGCAAGAATGCATATGCACTGACCTTCTAAGCTAAGTGTTGTCATGTGTACTGACCTGCCTATCTTAATGTGTGAAGGTGCATCAACCTTTAATGCACCAGAATGAACATGCATCGACCTGAAAGTGACTAGAGACTCAATCTGACTTAAGAGATACTTCAAGATGACAAATGACTATTACTGCATCAAATCACAGATAGTTGGCAACATCAAAACCCATCATCAAATCCAGAGGAGACACAATAGTTGTTCATTCTGAACAAGCTGACCCTTCCACCTCTACTACCATTGTTACAAACTACCTCTACTACCACTGCAATAGTTCTCTATCACACTCCTCCAGCACCTGCACACCCTCAAATCTCTTCTTTATCACCCAAAAAAACATGTCGCATTTCCTCCGTATATAGGGATGCTCCAATCAGTGAAGAACTATCATCTCTTCCTGAATCTTCTGCTCACGCCTCACCATCTAGTATGGTACCTCCTGAATATCCACCTAAACTTCCTCCTCTCACTCTCTACAAGATTGATGTATCTCGCTATAAGCCCTCCAACTTGTTCTCCACATCCATCATTGCATTTCAACTAAGATTTGAAAGCAAGATGTAGTCAAGCCGACTGAAAGCATGATGAGTCTTGGAAGCCCTATGGGCAAATTGCAAATTACCTTCCATTTCCTGGATGGGCATCGGGGAAGGTAGATCTCCCTCCACAGGGGCTATGGGAACTTCCTCTACCCTCTCTCTGGTCACGGCTACCACCTCTAGTCCGACGACTGCAGCAACGGTGCCAGCAACTGTAAAGAAGAATTAGCCAAAGCAGCCAGAATAAGCAAATAAACCACAGAAGAATGGAGAGTTTACCTTCACCTTCAGGCTCCTGCACATGAGAAGCCTCAAATTCTTCAAAGGATACAACCAGAGGAGGGACGATTGCTGGTTCCTATTTCGCAGTCTTCCTCCTGCGTGCCCATGTCGCCTGGGTCACGGCCTATTTGGCCTTGCTAACGGCCTCTCTCATTTGGGACCTGGTCTGCTTCCGCGAGTCACCAGGAGGAAATGGTGTTGTGGCCAGAGCAGGCTCGGGAATCCCGAAGTATGTTGGCTTTTGGGCTTTAATTATCAACTCCCTAAAATGCCGAGTCTCCTCCAAAGAGAGTCAGACTGCACAAGCACAAGGGTGAGAATGATACACGCTAAAATGTGAAGGAAATAGTTCAAAACTAAATTGAAGGAATGAAATATACCTGTCGGCCCTGTGTAAAAGGGAGAAAGAGGCCAATAAAATAGCGAAGGCATCCTGTCTCTAGAAGTCGCCTGACGAACAAGCCAACAGACATCCCCAATCCTCTCGCTCTTCTCAGCCAGTGACGCCAAGTCCTTATGGCCACAAGAAGACAGAAGATAATACAAATTCAGATGGTCTAGCCCCCATCCATCAGCATACTTAAAGGAAATTGGGAGGGGATGGTCCAGAATAGCTCCCTAATAGCCCGTAAGATCGGAGCAATGCAAATAGTAATGGGGGCATCCCTTGCCCCTCCACATTTTTTCAAGGCTTGGATTGCTCGTCGGCTAGTGCCATTGTGTTCGTCACATTTTTTTGAGTCTAGTCATGTAATTTTTATTTTATTTGAGTCATGTATATGTAATCTTTCTTTATTTAAGTCAGTTAAGTGGTAATTGGGCCAGTTTGTAGTCAATTGGGCCCAACTAGTGGGCTAGCTCAATATGCAATCAAGCCTTGAAGAGCTGCAAGGACTAAAGAGCCTAACCTATGGACCAACTTGGTTCAACCTGAGCGGCGGTGAATTCTTCAAACAAAGGTGTTGGAGGAACTCGGGCTAGGGTAGCTAAGGCAGAGGCAGCCTCTGCCCTCTTTCACTTTGCCTGCTGTCGTTCAGCTACCTTAGCAGCGGCCAATGCCTCCTTCACAGGTGACTTCGCTCGGGAACGCTTCTTGGCCTTTGGCAAAGGAGTCATGGTAGGAGACAGTTCGATCACCTAGAAGTGAGGGGGTTTCTGTACCAACCGGAGAAGGTTCCGATAATACGCTAGTTGGGTGCTAGAAGGATGATCTGTTTAAAAAAAAGAGAAGAAAAGAGAGAAAGAGAGAATAAGAATTTGATTAGCCCTCGACACCGTGGGTGGTCACAGCTATGGAAGGAAAAAATAAAAAGGGAGAAAAAGAAGGGAGAAAGCATTATACCATGAGGACCAGTGTACAATCTCAGCGTCAGTGGCCAGCAAGTCAGGGATGATTCTTTGTCTCGGCGCGCTACCTCTCGGACCAGCCAACAAACATCCTTGATCTTCGTGCAATGGTCTGCAAGGATAGCCAGATCCGCGTGATTTTTTGAGGCAAGGTGGCAGTAGAGACTGAAGTCGTCCATGCCCCACCCGTTAGCATAATAATAGGAGATCTGCAGACACTTGCCAAGCACGATAGGTGTTGGGTCTTTCGCCTTCAACCCATGTGTTTGAAGAAGGACATACAGCCATGTGGTGTCCTTATAATTCTCAGGCTTCCGCTCTTCCCCTCTCACAAATGTATGGTAGGGGCATATCGGGTCCGTCTCTGAACGCCAACTTCTAGTAGGGGTGCCCTCTTCCTCTATCGGGAGGGGGTAGTTGATGAGATCGAGCTGGTCTCCCCCGAAGTGGCACAAGTCCTTTAAGGCCTTCATAAAGTCATCCTTCATGACCAGAGGTAGCTTGACTTGGGGTGACGACCTCGCCTCCCGAGCCTCCCGACGTGCGGCCATGTATGCGGCCACCTCCTTGTCCTTGTTGTGTTTCAACCGAAGCAGATGCTCCAGGTCGATGTCTAGCACGGGCACCGATTGCTTGCTCAGAAACTTCCTTTCAGCCCAATCCAAGTAGTCGGTCCTACATGACCAATAAAAGCCCATCCGAGCATTCTACCACTTTATATATTTTGCAGTCACCCGAGGAACTCGACCAGGCACCGGCACCTTGAAGGTAGTGCTGTCAGCCCAATGGAAGAAGTCTCACCAGGTTCGAGCATGTTCGGCGGTCAAGTTACCCTGAAGACTCCGCATGGGGTAGGCCAAACTGTGCACTATAAACTGGGATATGCTAGTCATAACCAAAGTTTCACCCGAAGCAGAAGGGATAGTAGGCCTCCAGCAGTAGGGTGTCCCCTTTTCTGAAAACCAACATGCTCGGGCGAATGGACAACGCCCAGTCACGAAGTTCTGGCTCCAGTAGTGGGCGAGCCACAGTCTGCTGGCTGATCGGGTGAATGTACCTCTCCACCTGGTTGTCTCAGCATTCTTGTTTGTTATTCACTAGGGGACTTGAATGTGTAGCCAGTGTCCAGAAATGAATAGTACCCATTGAGTCATGGGGAACAGTTGTTAGTCGGCCTCGAATATTGTATAGCTGCAGGGACGTTGAGCTCGGTTCTGTAGTCACGAACTCCAGCATGCACGAAAATAGTCCCCAGGCTTGGAGGGTACAAGGAGCATACTCGGGGAATAGGGAGCAGACCCACGTGTTGAAAAAGTGCAACGGACCGATGTATCGGGCTTGGTGCGGGAACTGATGCACGCTAACATCCCCGATCGTCTTGTATATCAAGCATAAGGCAGTCGGACATAGAGACAACTGTTGTGCCCCTTGGGCTTTGATGATGGTGTGTCATTTTGATGATAGCAACCTTCTGAGTCACCACATAAGATTGCATGTGCATTCATAGTTGTTCTGCATATGATTGTTGCATGAATGGCATTGTTGCATTATTGCTGCTGTCTGTTCTGGGTTGATGCATATTATCTTGCTTGCTGCATTAGGACTGTGCATGTCTTCATAAGTGTTCGTGCATATGCGCTATCCAGCAGATAGCTTGGTCAGTGTTGCCTTGGGTAGGAAAAGGGTCGGCCCATTGGGACGACACTTTCCTCCATGGGCCTGAGTGGCTTAGACTCCGTGTTTGCCTATGCATATTAGCTTTTATTTTATAACAACCGTGCAGATTTCAGTTCAGTTCATACACATATACACATTTATCTACACTTCTAAGTCCATACATACTCTCAGGACTTCTTTCAAAAGTCCATGCATATTTGCATTAAGGTTGAGCCAAGTCCGTAGACAGGCTACCTTGTGCATACCTTCATTCTAAGCATATCAAGCCTAAGTCTGTGCATAGTCCGTGCAAGTGTTGCACGCCATACACTCGATGTAAGTCCGAGCATGATGCACACCGTCTAGGCTAAGTCCATACATGATTTGAACATTCACTGTAGCTAAGCCCGTGCATGGTCTGTGCATTTGATGCATGACCTTCACTCCAAGTCCGTGCACGTTACTCTTGATAAGTCTGTGTACAACCTTCATGTAGTCTGTGGAAGCCAAACCCCGTGCATGTTTGGTTTTTAACATGAAGTCAGTGCACGCCTTCACACAATCTGTGGAACCCTAACCCCGTGCATGTTCTACACTTAACACTAAGTCCGTGCACTTTGTGTTGATGTCTGTGCACATCAAACCCTGTGCACATTTTGGACTTATACTATTTACTGAGTGGGTTGCATGATTTATTAAGTCCATGCACTTTTGTGATTGATCCTAACCCCAAGCATCTCATGTCTGTGCACATTAAATCTTGTGCATGTTTCTTACTGTTATTAAAGTCCTTGCACTCCTTCACAGAGTTCGTGCTTGTCAAACCCCGTGCAGACTATTCTATTGAACACAAGTCCGTGCTCATTGCGTCAAGTCCGAGCACACCTGTTTAAGGTCCGAGCATGGTAAAGTCTGTGCATCTTTGTGCACACAACGTCCATGCATAGATAAGTCCGTGCATGTCTTGGCAAGAAGTCTAAGTCCATGCACGATGTTCGATCGAAGTCCGTGCACGTTGTCCACCTGCATTCTTATGTCCGTGCATGTGTCTGTCTATTGAATGTTCAAGTCTGTGCACGTACTGCAGCAAGGTCGACCTGCATTTTTAAGTCCATGCACGTTGTTCATCTAAGTCCATGTAGGTTCTTTTGTTGATCATAAAGTCCGTGCACGTACTGTAGCAAGGTCCATGCATATTCGTGTTTCGTTGTATGTCACAAAATGAGAATATAATGTCCACGTAAGCAGCTTTCTGCTTGTTTTGAAAGTGGAAGTCATGGCCGCCCACGGCTTGTCATCTATTTCTTGCTCTTTTGGCCCTTTGTATCCCAAGCCGCCTCGTGGGATCATCTTAATATTTTTAACGGGCTTTGTCCTGCCCTGCAAGTTGATGCCCAACCCTTTGCCTGACTGGTACCCCATCTTCATTAAAATATTCCATCCAGGCGTGTTTATCAAACTCTTCTTCTTCTTGCCCTTGGATGTTTGTAGTGGTGTTTGAACAGCTGGAGGAGTGGACGGAGCAACCTTTTCTAAATTTTGCCGCAGATCGGCAACATCGAAAACTGACAGTAATGGCCTATTAGCCTGCCATATGGAAGAGACTGAGGTTGCTGAGTGTATGTCCTCAGTTGGCAGGATCGACATGCTGGTTACCTTGATGACGCGCCCCTTGTGTGGGAATTTGATGCACTGATGATTTGTGGAGGGCATGGCATCTAGCTCTTGAATGTAAGGGTGCCCCAGAATACCATTGAATGTTGGGTCCATATCAAGAATGTGAAAATCTGCTGTAATGGTGACAGGACCTAATCCCACTTTCAATGTAATCATGCCCAGAGGCGGCTTCTTGGTATTATCATATGCAGTGACTGTGATAGTGGATGGCCGAATCTGGCTCTCTGGGATGCCACACAATTTTAGGGTGCTTGGAGGCAGAACATTAATTGAAGCGCCGGTGTCCACCAAGCATTGCTTAACTGGCACTTTCTTGATATCCATTGTAATGCACAAAGCATACTTTCTGGCCAGCTGCAGAGCTAGTTCATGTTCATAAAAAGTGATCGTTGGTTGACTGCTGATAGGAGCTAGGACTGTAGTGATTTGCTCCGCTGCTATGTCTTCATTTACCATCACCCTTTCAAGATATTACCTTAAAGCTTTCTGATGTGCAGCGGATCTTTTAATAAGCTCCAAAATTGAGATCCGGGCCGGTGTCCTGTCAAGGTGCTTCAATAAATCATATTCTGTGCCCGGCATAGACTCTTGTTCCTATTCCGGTTGGTCTTGTGCGGGCTTCTACTCTCGCTGGGGAAATATTCTGTGAAACATGCGCCCACTCCGGAGCACCATAGCTTCAGACGCCTAAGACACACAACGGAGGGGTACTGTCCCGGAGTCAGAGAACGTAACGGTTCACCCTGCACAGTGTTCTGAAGGCCCGACCTGAAAAAGCACGCGAAAATCGCTAAACTCAATCCCGGGCCCACGAAAATAACCCAAAAAAATCTGGGGCATTACATACGGGTCAAAGACTCTTACGAGATGAGGAACGGAATCTTGTTCTAAATAATGACAGATGCCCAAAAGAAAGTTCTACTCCGTTGCTTATCTTCAGCAGAAGCTGGGCAAGTGATGCAAGAAGTTCATGCCGGATTAGTTGGAGCACACCAGGTCGGCCCGAAAATGTAGATTGAAATAAAGAAATTGGGCTATTATTGGCCCTCCATGTTCAATGATTGTTACAAGTTCGCCAAGGCTTGTCAAAAATGTCAAGAGCACGCCAACGTGTCAGGAAGACCACCAGTGCCGCTACATCCCACCATACCAAGTTGGCCGTTTACTCAGTGGGGCACAGACGTGGTGGGGCCGCTACCAGCTTCTGCATCAGGGTACAAATATATCTTAGTAGCCACAGATTATCTCTCCAGATGGGCAGAAGTAATAGCACTAAGAGATGTGACGGGAGAGTTGGTCGCAAGATTCTTCCGACAGAATATAATATTCTGATTTACGATTCCCAACCGAATTATATCTGACAATGACAGCCATTTCAGAAACCAGAAGGTTTATCAGCTGGCCGGTAAGTATAAGATTGACTGGAGGACGTCGTCCCCTACAACCCACAAGCCAATGGGCTCGCAGAAGCCTTCAATAAAATGCTATGCACACTGCTGACAAAGACTGTCAAGTCTAATAAAAAGGACTGGGAAGAAAGGATGTATGAAGCGCTTTGGGCCTATCGTATGGTCTATAAAACCCCAACCGATTGCTCATCGTTCTCCCTTGTATACGGGTCGAAAGCTGTAGTGCCGATTGAATTAGAAGTCCATTTGCTGCTGTGGATGCACTTTTCTAGACTCTTCGTTCTTTTCATTTATTTATTCACTCTTTCGTTCGTTTATTCGGTTTATTAGTGCGAGGGCGTGCCAGTCACCGAGGTGACGATTTATGCGGGCTTAAAGAAGCCCATGGTGTGCTCATTCTGACTAATCAGACAATTGTGTGTATCGTGTCATATCTAGGAATTGGCCGATCAAGCAAGTAACAAGTACATCATGTGGTTAATTTCAATCACTTGTAACATAGAGAGAAGAACAAAATGAATCATGTGGATGAAATGTCATAGACATCACACTAG
This sequence comes from Amorphophallus titanum, assembly GCA_024336825.1. Classification (NCBI taxonomy): domain Eukaryota; kingdom Viridiplantae; phylum Streptophyta; class Magnoliopsida; order Alismatales; family Araceae; genus Amorphophallus; species Amorphophallus titanum. The sequence continues at coordinate 24,334,763 of JANBPO010006859.1, forward strand.
TCTTGCACTCGGTGCAATTTCTCACCATGTCATTACAACTCTCTGGGGTACTAGTACTTTTCGGGCACTCCTCTCAGGACTAGATTGGGCCAGTATGATGCGTTGGCATTGCTTTGGTCGATCCAAGATCCCAAGTTATGTCTAGACATCTACTAGATTCAGCCAGGAAAAGGATGAAATTCATCAAGTTATCATCTGAAAATATTCGAGAACAAGCCAGGGTTTAATAGCACAAGCCATTAACAGCTCGGCCCCTGAATCACACAAAAAAGCATGAAAATCAAGCTCTTGGAGTTACACAGTCACACTAGGGCCGCTTGTGACATAAACGGTCTTATACGAGACCGTGGTAGATGAACTGGGCCAAGGGAAAACCCAACTTGGTACCAAGGGTAAACGGTCCTTTATAGGCAGTGTGAATCTTAGAACGGTCTCAGATGGGCCACTAATAAGAGCAAGACGGTCCATATCTAGCCATTCAGAACAACAAGAATTTGAATGCCCATGACGAGCTATACACGGGTTGGACTGGACCACTCTAACACTAAAACGGTCCATCGATAGTTTGTCTAGAGGGTGAAATGGTCCACAGAGAACTGCGTACCAAATGGGCCAAACTAGGCTAGAATAATCAACCTAAATGGGCTCCCAGGCTGCCCGAGGCATGGTGGAATCGAACCAGGGTTCAGCCCACAGCTCTCAGGTCAGTCTAGAGACTTTAGGTCGGCTTAACATGGCTAGGTCGAAGGAAAATCAAGGAGAAATCGATCAGCAATACCTGGCACTTAGCTAGTGATATACGGTCTCAAGAGAACTGCTTAGGGTATTAAATGGTCAGATCCAGGCCGCGTAGGGACTCAAACGGTCCCCTGTGGGCCTCGAATCTGGACAGAGATGAACAAGCGATCTGGTCGAGTGAACAGATGCAGGAATTGGGGTACAACCTGGCTAGTGTCCTAGTGGGAATCCCAAGCTCGCGGGGACTGACAGAGGTCTCGTAATGGAGGTCCTAGTCCAACGAAAGCTGACCCATTTCCCCTTCTTGCAGTTCAACATTGTGGTCATCATCTTCAACTCAGACACAGCGTGAGATAACCCCTCTTCATCTGGCGCCGTCTGTGGGAAATGAACAAATAGTCGACATGGGGTGAAGGAGTTCTAGCAAGAGGGCCGCTGGTGACAGAGGGAAAGCTCCGGTGATGGAGGAGGGTGCACTGTCCCATCCTACGAAGAACATACCCTCTCACGCCAGTGACCCAACCAGTGACCTACCCCCGCCCGCGGTGGAAGGGCAACCCCCTACTGGGAGCGCAGACCCCCTCCAAACCCTCAACGTAAAATTGGATGGCCTCATTGATCTAATGAGTACCCAAGCGGCCAGGGAAGAGCGTTTGGGACTTCCCCGGATGAACCCCCCCGCCCATGGGGATGTTTCCCTGCAAACAGCAGGGGGCCGTTTTATCCTCCAGGGGTAGTGGATAATTCGCACTCAGTCAGGTGGACCGTCACAAGCCCCTCCCCCGGAGCAAGAAGCCTCTTCTACCCCAAGGAGACAGAAGTCCGGAGCGCACCGGTCGCCTCTGGAGACAGAGGCCTTCGAGGGGCGTTGAGGCGGCATCCAGGAGTGCCCTCGCAGCCCCTGACCCAGTGACAACCGGAGTTATCCCTCCGACTGTGAGACTTCGAGAGGTGTTTCGCAGAGAAGGAGCGTGCCCTCCGTGCCCTGTAGAAGACCTCCACCATGGAGGACAAGGAGCAATCCCCATTCTCTGACCATGTCTTGAAGGCAGAGATCTCCCCTAGGATCTCACTTCTAACCTTCAAGTCATACGATGGCCAGGGAGACCCGGCCAACCACTTCGACAGTTTCGATGCCCTGATGACTCTTCACGGGGCTTCCGACGCCATCAAGTGCCGAGTGTTCGTGACCACTGTGGTCCAAGACGCCCAGGCTTGGTTCAGAGCCCTCGCCCCAGGTATCATCCGTGACTTCAAGCAATTTGGGTCAGTCTTCAAGGAGAGCTTCATCGGCAGCGGTCCTCCCAGGTCGGTAGCGGGGCTGTTGGCTCTCAAATAGGAATTAGGGGAGAAGCTTCGGGCCTACATCAACCGATTTAAATCGGAGGCCCTATGGATCCCCTACCTAAATGTGGCCTCGACCATAACCGCGTTGGCTAAGAGCTAATATTGAATGAAAAGCACAGTAATAAGAGCAAGGGAAGAATGCTTACTCGACTGGTTTGAAGAAACTGGTCCCGATCGGAGACGTGGGCGAGTGGGGAAGAGTGGGGCTTAACCCACGCCGCGGCGAGGACGCTTCAACCTGCTCAAATGATTACACCACTATGCCTCACACAGGAGGGGGATCTTGGGGTGGGAGTTAATTGATTACAATCAAAACTACCTCCGCACAAAGAGGGGCCTTCAGCCGGCCAAGCGGGAAGGGGGAAGATGAAGATAGAGAGCATCACACAATGTCGGAGTCGATTCTGTCCCCTCTCAGGAATGAGGATAGACGGTTGATGCAGGAATTGTTGGGGGTGCTCCTGAACTCCTTTGCTAGCGGGACCAGTACCAAAAGTTCGTCGGTTGGCCCAAGAGGGTGCTGGAATTTTTGTAGGAGCTGGAGAAGCCGTCGCTGGTCATGGTGGAGCTGGAAGCAGAGGCTCTATTCTCTAGTTCAGACTGTCTCAACAACACAACATCTGGAAGATGAAGCCACCACGAACAGTCCCGAACTCCGAATTGAGCATGGTCAATGGCGTTGAAACCGTTGACGAGTGGCCTTTGAAGTGAGCCCACGGGGATGCCACCTGATGTTGGAGCAGATCGCAGTAGCCCGAACACTAACAGGGTGTCAGTTCAATCCCAGGGAGGACAGAACTGTGCACTCCGGGGAGAAAAGGGACAAGAAATTGCTCGGGTTGCCGAATGGATCTCTGCTTCTTTGAGTAGGAGGGAGACTCGCAGTAGAAGGTCTCGGTCGAACCCTGACTCCAGATCTTTAGATGAGCAGGCGTGGCAACTACTGCAAGTCGTCTCTGGAAGCTGATCAGGACCCTTCTGCAATGTCGGGGTAGATTGCCTCTCTCGGACAGCCACAAGCTCAGAACGGGACGCGGCGACTGCCGTTGCAAAGACAACTCGAAGACACTTCGAAAGGTATCTCTTGCACCTCCTGGAATGCGTGGATGATGTCGCAATTTTCTCTGCAGTCTTCAGGTTCTCTGGGTAGCAAACTGGACAGTAGGGGCAGCCTTCCAAGCACAAGTGGGGGAAAGGGGGAGGTGGCTAATGGTGATGGGAGGGGGAGGGAATCCCAGATGTTTGCATGTGAGGGGGAGTTTGTGAGCTCATGCATATCTTGGCTTTGCAATTGTTTGACATAGTGTTGTCATCATCAAAAAGGGGGAGATTGTTGAATCTCTACTGTTTTAATGATGTCATACATTATTTGTCAACATCTTGTTTGATCTGTCATTTAATTACCTCCCCAATACTAGAGAAGTCTCAAATAGGGGCAATCTTGACCCGAACAAAGAGAGCTGTTCATGATAAATCTAGTTAGCAAGGGCTAATATCAAAGTCAAATTTCAATAAATGCAAGTTTATGAAGTGAAGGCATGACAAGAGGGGCAAAGTCCCTGCAGGAAAAATCCCGGTCGTATGCATGTCAAGGGTCTAAAAATCAAAGGCATAAAGTCCCGACGCAACATACCACCTCTTTGAGGGGTAGTACCTTGGAAGAAATTTGAGTTCTTATATCTTCCATCCTGCATATAGTTTATCTCCAATCATTCTTCTTTTCTCTCTTTGAGGTCGAATGTTTCTCGGGTATGGTCTTGGTAGCATTAATTTAAAAAAAATATATTCTCTCAGGTTAGTGGTCCCCTGTAGGCCGTTTATATTCCCCTTACGGTCGTCTTCCAACCGTTTTCTGGTTCTAATAAGCCCATTCCAGGATCTAATGGTACACGGCCACCCATTGATCGCTTCGTCTAGTGAACGGGCCTGTGGGAACTGTTTACCACTCGTGTCTTCCTGCTAATAACGACATATCCCTGGCCGTTTGTCAATCTCGTCATCCCCCGCGATTTGTAGGCCGAATGGGATCCGAGAGGGGTGTTTTTGAGCGGGTTAAGGTAAAATCTCCATGTTTGGGGTTGTGAGCCGATCTGTCGTTTTACCGTGTTTTTGGCCGATCCGTGGCCATAGATGCATGCTAGGGGTGGTGTGGGGGCTGCTTCCCCCGTGCTTTCCCCATCTCCCGTGGAGGTATGGGGGCGTGGTAGCAATTTTTGTGTTGAGTTCGCCGTTTCACCGTCGGGACGCTGTGGTGGTCGTTCCAGTGACTGTCACAGTGTGTAACGCGCCTAGGCAGGTGCGTTGGACTCCCTTTGTTTTGAGCTTTGGCGTTTGTGGGCCTAACGGTCTCACGATAGACCACCACGTGATTGTGTCGCCCCTTGGTGTGAGGTAAAAAATGGATCAGTGGTGCCCAGGGATGAATCCCTGGGAAAAACCCTCTGATGCTTAAGTCAGCGAATACGGTAGAGCATAGATGCAGGAGGACATGGCAGGAGGAAAAGAGGGGCGCAAGATCACTCTCCACCAAGAAGTGTGGTGGCTCTTACTCAGGACTCTCCTCTTTTACCGGAGGGTCTTCCAGGGTTTATATAGCTTGTCCATTTAACGTAAGAATTCAGGGAGTCCCAGGAATAGAGGGGATTCAGGAGAAGTTACGTCCTTATTATAGGCTCATTATGGCACAAGGGCATTTGCTCTCCTTCATCCTTTGGAGTTCCCTACTGCGTAACAGAGACGTTAATGATCTTCCAACGGTCGGTCCAAGCCTGGGACGCCGGCTGGGGGCCTTCCCGAGCGGAGGGCGCGTAGCTCGGATAGGGTGTTTTGGGCTCCCGTAGAGGCCTTCCCGATCGACCTGTCGCTCGGACTTCCGGACCCAGGGGTCACCTAGAAAGTGCTGGCCCGAGTGTATTTTGGGCTTGGCGTAAGTGGGCCCAGAATGGGGCTGTCACTTTTGGGGAGCTGGCCTGGTTCGGTCGAATTGGACCTGGTTGGGCCGTGTTCTCAGGCAGTTGATTTTCTCCCTCTCCACTTGCCCCCCCTTACTTCCGAGCCAAAATTGGGCTCGGACGAGTAACATCAGTATGGGTGATGTTGGTGGCTCGAATGGGGTGTGAGTTTCTCTCTGACAGGAGCCATTTAATGCGGCTATCCTGAGAATACGCCCGTGATGATGACTCTCTTGAGTCGATGTGAGGAGTCCCTTCTTGGAGTGTGGAACATCGCGCTGCCTCCCGCCAAACTGTTGGGAGTATAAATGTCGCGCAGGTTTATGTTCCGTGGCTCCTTTGTTTAGGGTTCTATCTCTCCATCGCTTGTGCCTTTTGAAAAAGCTCATGCGCTGCGAGGGGGGTCTGGAGGAGTGGAGACTTGCCAAGGGCTTCGCAGAGGTAGTAGAGATCGCCGCGGCGGTGATTCGTCAACTCCCACCTCCGCCCGAGTCGCCTGAGTCGGCATCTTCCTCCTCTTCCCCTTGTTCCTCTTGCTCGGCTATGGCGGAGCAATACCCCACTGTTGAAGAGTAGGAGGTTGCTTGGGCGGTGTTTGTGAGATTTTACGGCTGGTGTTGTATTTTTTGATCCAGCTTGACCATAAATTATAACAGTACCTTCCACAAGATGAGCTGCCACCACCTCAGAATGAGTCATATGCATAACTCTTCCATGAGATTTCTTCCCACCTGAAGTAGATTGCTGTAATGATGCCTGTGCCTGAGAAAACTACTGTAACTGCTGAGGTGGTGGGGGTCGGAACTATTGTGGAAACTGAACAGGTTGCTTAGGCCTTGTTGGACACTCATGGGCTACATGTCCTACCTGATCACAGTGATAACAGACCACTAGCATCATACACTGTCTACCCGGATGGCTCTTACCACATCTAGGACATGGTTGAGGCTGACTCCCTGCTGATCCCTACCACTGAGAAGGTACAGGTTGCTGTACACTGCTAGAAGAAGGTTGTCGATCTTGCCGTTTCTTTTGCCGCCTCAACATCTGCCTGAATTTGGATCTTAAAGAAGGTGAATCACCGATAGAAGGAGTCGAGGATGGCGCTCCTCGAACACTCAGCTACTGCTGCTACCTAGCTTACTGCACAAACCTTGCTTGGGTCCACCCTTGAGTTCTTTCCATAACTAACTCTAAGGCTGCTGCCGCCTGACAAGCTCTATCGAGATCTGCCACATTAGTCACAATAAGAGGTTGCCTCAACTCTAGTCTCGACCCTCGCAAAAATTGCTGAGTCTTCAGCCCTTCATCTGTCATAATATGAGGAGCATATCAACCCAATTCCACAAATTTAGTGCGGTACTGCAAGACTGTCATATCACCCTGAGCCAACTCCACAAACTGATACATCTTATCCATTCGAAGATAAGTCAGACTGTAAGTATGCTCAAAAGAAGAGACGAACTCCCGCCAGCTAATCAGTCGAAGAGGACGTAATTGATATGTTGTTTCCCATTCAGAAGTCCACCATGCAAGCGCTGCCCCTTGCAACTGAAAAGTAGCCAACATTACCTTTTCATCTTCGGCAGCATCCAGTCATGCCCTTGCTGCATCTGGATCAGGCTGCCCTTCATACTGAGGTTGGTGGAACAAGAGGAATTCCTTTAAAGCTCAGCCACGACCACCTTGAGAAGTCACACCTTTACCAATTTCAGGATTAGCACCGCCTTGACACAGTTGCGATGTACTCTTCGCGAGGATCGTTTCAGTTATTTTTGTGTATTTTTCTGAATTAGTGTATTTTCGGCACGAAAATCAAATTTTCAAAAATTAAGAAATTTTCTAATTTCCTAACCATTTAACCCCCCACCCTCTCTCTCCTCTCACTCACGCCATCTCACTGTCTCTCTCCCGTTCTCTCTCGTTCTCTCACCCTCTCAGCTCCGACTGCAGACAGAGGTGACCGTGGGCGAGGTGACGACGCCGGGGAGCTGCTGAGATGCGTGGTGGAGCAAGGATCGGTGCGATTTTGGCGTGATCCCAAACGGTGGATTCAAAGCCAGCGGTTCAGTTCACGTGATGGTTTTCAACACGGTTTAGTCACCTCGGCGCTCAGTTTCTTCGATGGACGTAGGGAGATGGATCACCACTTGGTTCTGCACGTTTCCCCTGTCTCTGTGCGCGATTTGGTGCCCAATCGAGTGAGATCGGGCCAGTTTAGAAAAAACTACAATTTTTCGGGTTTCTAGGGTTCACCGAAAAATGGCAACCATTCTTAGCCTAATTAGTGTCAAAATGACCATCGGGATGTCAGGATCCTGTACTCGCCAATTTCGTCTCGATCGGTTGTCATTCGGGGCCGGTAGGAGTCCGGCAACCTCGGTGACCCGATTTGGGTCGATTCATCAGAATCACCCCGATCTCACGTTTTGATGCATGCATGTGACGTTTTTAGCTCCCAGACGTCTTTTCTCATCATGTGGCTTTGTTCCCCTGTGCTTCGACGTGAATGGGGCGTGGAATGGGCCGATTCGGCCGTTCCCTTGTTTTGTTCACCAGATTTGTGTAACAGTCATTCCAGTGGCCGTCACACATGTAACGGTCCCACGATAGACCATTACATTCTGTTGGTCATTTTGCACTCTTCAAGGCCAGGTTGGTGTGACGGACCAGCATAGGGCCATCACATGGCTGTAATGCGCCTATGGTGGTGCGTTATGTTCTGGTGGTTTTCGAGGACTGTGGCTGTCAGTCCCCCGAAGATCGTGTCTACCTCAAAGACCGTGTCAGTCGGTTAGCCCTGACGGACCTCTCCTTGTGCGTTAGGTTGTGTAACGCCCTTGGCCTGGTGCATTACATTGTTCGTGTTAGGCTTTAGGCCCGTTGGCCTTGATGCCCCTATCTTGATGCGTTAGGTGGTGTAGCACGCCTGGTTTGGTGCGTTACGTGGTCTGAGTTGTAGTTTTAGGCCTGGTTGCCTTGACGCCCCACCCTGGTGCGTCAGAGTAGGTAACGCGCCTTTAGAGGTGCATTACAGTCCTCTTGTTGGCCGTGATGGCCTACATTGTTCGTTGTTCTATTTTGTGTATGTTCGTGTGTTGGTTTGTCTTAGGTTTGTGTTCTAGGGCAGTGTCTGTGTGTCGGTGGTTTCTGGATCAATTAGTTCAGGTGACTGGGTGTGGTCTTTTCCTTGAATGTAACAGTTCCCTAATGACTTGATCTAGACCTGCCAATGTCCTTGACTCTGGTCTTACAGTGGCTTTCCTTGACTATCGGGTTCGCCTAGCGATTGAGTGATAGTTCGCTCTGCCCAGAGTGTTGCCGTTGTCCACCGCTCCGGTTTCTACTTGTCTTGGCTTGATCTCGTGGTTTGCCCATGACCCGTGGGTGTCTGTTGACATCCTATGAGGGCAGTGACCATGATGGGACGGCCAAGAGTGCTTGTGCATGCTGTGTGTGTCTCTGTGTGTTTGTGTCGTGTCGGGTTCGGTCAACCCGGTGAGACCAAGGGTTGACATGTGACCTTGTGTGTGTCTTGGCGGCTTTGTCCAATTCGAGACCACATTTCTAGATGCCTCGAGGTATCATCCTACCTCAGTTTACGTGTCCAGGTGTGCTGAGGGTTCTTGGCGTTCCCTCAGGTCTCCGTTAGTCATTTCATCGGAGTGTCATTTTCTCTGGCTTCGGAGTAGATCGATTGGCGGCTTATTTCGTTGTCTATGATGATCTTGCCTTCGAGCAGTCTGACTCAAGGATCGTTAATGAGTTGGTCTAGTTGCCTTGTCCTGAGTTGTCGGCAGTGACTGCGTTGCCATTGGTGCGTCAGAGTATGTGCGATAGTGCTCTCTTGCCTGTCTATACTTTCACAGTCATGTTTTGAATCTCTATGTCTTGTGAGCCTCCACTAGTCGTAGCCTTATGGCACGCTTCGACGTGACGGCTCTTGTAGCGGGACACTTTCTCGATTTACAATTATTAGGCTAGTTCTGTTGGCCCCTCGTCAATCGTAGCGTCCTTCAGAGGGAGAATACTCGCTAGAGGCCTGGCTTAGGTGATAGCCAGTGTGTGCACACGTGGTTAGGGGCTTTAGACTTGCGTTGTTAGACGTGACCCTGACTAGTCGCTCGCGTTATGGTACTGTTCTTATTCTAGCACTGTCTTTGTCTCGACCTAGTCCTTGCGGTAGGTGACATGGACAAGACGCTAGTAGGCGCAGCATAAGACGTCAGTGGATGCAGCTGGCTATTCTTCTGGTGGTGAGGCACTCTAGTCACGTGGCACGTGACTCTTCGCAGTTCTGTTCACATTTCTTGTGCGTCATGACCTCTCTGGGTTAGCCTTCTCTTGGCTTTTCCTGAGGTCGGTGTCCTATCACATGCACAATGTTCTAGTCATGCGTGGGGCAGTGTGCACGACGTTCTAGTCATGGCGCGTCTGTGTCTGTCTAGGTCTTTTCTAGACTTTTCGTCTGGTCTCGTAGGCCTTGTCCTTGGCCTAGTGGTTGTCGACAGATCGATGACTCCTAAGCGTCCGAGTTCAGTGTCGACCCTTCTGCCATTATTAGGAGTAGCTTCTGGTGTTGAGGTTAGTTCAACAGCCTTGCTAGTGTGGTACGGGTTCGTCCCCTCTTCCTTACCTACTCCCTATTCCTACTCCCTTTTCTATACAGCTTTGTAGTTTAGTTTCCTGCTTTACTACACCTGTTATTGCCTGTTGCTTACCTGTTGTTGACCTGATATTTTAGCGTGTTACTACGTGTTTTTAAGTGGGGATCCATGTGACCCCTACTGAGCAAGTGGCACGAGGCTCACCCTTGCTTTTCAGGTGGGTTGTTGTTCGTGCTGCTTCTATGGTTCCTAGTGTGCGAGTTCGTAGCTGCCAGCTGGTACCTTCGTCGGGCTTCCCCTGACTTTCTGGTACGTCTTTTCTGTTCTGTCGACTGTACTGTGCTGTTAGACTTGTCATCTTTTCTTTGGACTGGACTCTGGTATATAATTGCTAAATGTAAACTGTTAATTAAAAAGTAATTTTATTTCTGCTACTTTAGCAAATCGATCTAATAAAATTTAATTACTTACTATTATATCTCTGTGGCTGTCACCCCCATACCCATCCACCCCACTTCCCCTCCCATAAACCCCATTTTTCTCCCATCATCTTCAACCTATAGTTTTCAGTTCAGAGGTAGTAGAGAACCTGAAGACTGTAGAGGAAGCTGCGACTCCATCCGGACGTTTCAGGAAATGCAAGAGCTATCTCTAGAAGCTTCTTCGAGTCATCTTTGCAACGGCAGTCGTCTCGTCCCGTTCTGAGCTCGTGGCTGTCTAGGAGAGGCGATCTCCTCCGACTGCGTAGAAGGTTCCTGTCTAGCTTCCAAAGGCGGAGGGCAGCAGTTACCACGTCGGCCTCTTTGAAGATCTGGAGGCAGCATTTGACTGAGACCTTCTTCTACGAGTTCCCCTCCTCCTCCAAGAAGCGGATATTCGTTTGGCCACTGGAGCGATTTCTTCTCCTTTTTATCCCTAGAGTGCGCAGTTCTGTCTACCCTGGGATAGAACTGACACCCTATCAGTGTTCGGATTGCTACAGTCTGCTCTGACATTGGCTTCACCCCCGTGGGTCTCGCCTCGAAGGCAGCTCGTAGACAGTTCCAACGCCACTGACCGTGCACAATTCGGAGTTCGGGACTGTTCGTGGTGGTGTCATCTTCTCGACGCTGCAGTGCTGAGAAGGTCCGAGCCAGAGAACAGAGTCCCTGATTCCAGCTTCACCGCGAGCAGCGATGACTTCCCTAGCTCTTGCCAAAATTCCTGCATCCTCCTGGACCAATCCACGAGATTTTGGCGCTGATCTTGCTGGCAAAGGAGTTCAGGAGCATCCGAAAGAATTCCTACATTGACAGTCTGTACCCTATTCCAGAGGAGGGACAGATTCGACCCTGTCATCACGTGAAGCTCTATTCTTCATCTTTCCCCTCCCCGCTTGGCTGGCTGAAGGCCCCTCCCTGTGCGGAGGTAGTTTTGGCTGTAATTCACTTAACCCCCACCCCAAGATCCCCGCTCCTGTGTGAGGCATAGTGTTGTAATTACTTGAGCAGGCCGAAGCGTCCTCACCGCGGCATGGGTAAACCCCACGGTTCCCCGCGCGCCCACGTCTCCGAGCGGGACTGGTTTCTTCAAACCGGTCGAGTAAGTGCTCTTTCCCTTGCTCTATTACAGTGCTTTTCTTCCAATATTAGCTCGTTGGAAACATCATAGCATGAACCATACCGATCCAAACATATAAGATTGACCATAAAAGGCATGTTCCAAGCATTTCTGCCAACAACATAGATTAAAGGTGAACAAGGTCTGAGTTTAGAAGAAAATTACAAGATGCAATGCATGAGACGCAACTAAAATGGAACATACTTAAATGTAACATTGCTAATGAGCAGAAATGTGATAAAAGCACACATGCATGCAAGCACACAACACACGATATCATATAAGTAGCCGAATATACAAGACCAGAATTTCTCCCCCTTTGGCATCATCAAAAAGGAGGGGGTGAAAAGGGGAGGAGAAATGTGCCAGTCCACAAGAGCAGAACCGTCTAATCATCACTCAGAGGTGTCGGATTGGGTGGACGCCTAGCTCGACTGGGAATGCTACGAGTGTTCCTCCCTGGCTACTTGGGCCCGCATCAGGTCGACGAGGGTATCTAGCTTGGCGTTGAGGGCCTGGAAAGCCGCGAGATCCATTACAGGAAGCGGGGCCCCCATAGATGAAGGAGGTGGAGCGTTGGCTTGATTGGGAGGATGGAGACCAGTCATAGAATTGGATGGCGCACGTCCCTCAGTCGCTACCGCCGGCGCCTTCCCCCTGTCACCGGTTACCCTCCTACTGCTACTCCTTTGCATTGCCCCATACTGACTTTTAACTCATTTCTCACAGATGACGCCAGATGAATAGGCGACAGGTCGTGCTAAGTCGTGTACCTTCAGATCTGAGATGATCATATGAGGGGTTGCCACCTCGAGAGAGAATTATGCAAACAATGGAAAAAGCGATCAGGGGGCCTGGGGTCGAGATCCCGGAAAAAATCCTCCGATACTTAAGTCAACAATGGTAAGAGCCAAAAATGAGAAGGAGGTAAGGGGGTGATGGGCACGAGACTGCTCCTCACCAATGAAGTGGCTAGAGTTGGCTTATCTTTCCAGATAATTTTCATAGATTTATATAGCGACTCGTTCCCTTTTTGGGGTAGCGTAAGCGGGAGAGCCTGGGGGCGTTACCTCTTGGGTGAGGGCTCTTACCATTTTCATATCCCCTGAACTTCCTGCGGCCGGTTACCCTTGGTCGCCCTTTGGGTTTTCTCCACGTGCAGGAGATACTGTTATTCAGACACCTGAGTTGGCTCCGTTCCATGAATCAAGTTCAAAAAAAATAAGGCTTAAAAAAGTGGTGCCTCACCAGACTTGTTCCTGTACTAGGGCAAGGGCAAAAATGGCTATAACCCAGCTGCAGTGAAAATCTGAAAGGGTGCTGCAAGCAAAATTGGGTACCCCGCTACGTGAAAACCTGAAAGGGTACGTGGGCAAAAGCAAGAGGGGGCTGGCTTCGGTGAAAACCCGAAAGGGCGCTTAAGTCAATAATGTCATATAAAAAAATGATGATAATGAAAATGATGGCAAAATAATGAGGTCATATTCTCATTTGTCATTCAGCTCCTACAAGAATTCCCGCGTGTGATCAAAAAGTCATGTTCTATCAGCATGAGCCTTATGCCTATGCTATAACCTTTTTTTTTGCTTCGACATTTATCATTCAGTACTCCTTAACTTGGACCTTTCATCCTCGTTAATGAACAAATCTTTCTCGCTTCGACATTTAACCAATGTCGATGAGCAAACTGTCACTGACCCTTGTCACCATCGGCAAGATCGGTCAGCATTCCATAACGTGGACCTTTTGTCATCGTTAATGAACAAACCCTTCTTGCTTCGACATTTAACCAATGTCGATGAACAAACTATCACTGACCCTTGTCATTATTGGCAAGACCGGTCAGCACTCCATAGCGTGGACCTTTCATCCTCGTTAATGAACAAACCCTTCTTGCTTTGACATTTAACCAATGTCGATGAATAAATTGTCACTGACCCTTGTCACCATCGGCAAGACCGGTCGACACTCCATAACATGGACCTTTCGTCCTCGTTAATGAACAAATCTTTTGCTTCGACATTTAACCAATGTCGATGAACAAACTGTCACCTACCCTTGTCATCATCGATAAAATCGGTCAAATATTCTGTTAATCTGGGCCTTTCACCCCTATTAATGAATGCAACCCCCCTCATTGCCTCGGCATGCGTTTTAATGCCGATGAGTGCAATGGCCCTTCAACACTCGTCTCTAAGTGCCCCTTATTCGAGTTAGCGTAGCCTTAACCTTGGGGAAATTTGTGCCGTGGTGGAGCGAACTCCTCATACCTTCCCTGAAGGGCTGAGCGCTCTCTTGCCCTAACAAATTAACATATCCTAGGCTGGGTGAATTAGCATGTGCTTGCTCTCTTGGTGTTTGTTTCTTTAATTCGCTATTTGTTTAGATGAATGCATAGGTTCACTCATAGCATGCCTGCATCTTAGATCTAGTTTGTGCATTTGCTATCTGTGATTGCATCTATCATCTAGTAGGTATATAAAAAGACGTGGTTGGAAAGATAGGTTACGCCTATCTAGAATTCCACCTCTTGCGTGAGGCTAGCCTCCATCTGGTACCATATCTGGATGTGTGACATCTATTGGTCTGCATTATCATATTTAGCTGTACTTTATTGTGTCTATGATTGATTAATTCAGCTGAATTCTGTCAATTGATAGTCTGCATCGAGTTGTCTATTATATCTTTACAGATCTTCTTAGCATTTTCTCACTGGTAGTTTGATTTGCTTTTGCTATAGCCTGTCTTTTATTCCGCATCCTGTCAGTCTGCTGTAAATTATTTTTGTAGGGGTAGATCTATTCACCCCCCCTCTAGATCTTTAGTTCATCCATTCATTTATCACGTGGTATCAGAGCCTAACTCTCCCTTAGGACCTCACATCCCGAAGAGATTAGTTATGGATGCTAAAGGATTGATCGCTGAGGGTCACTCATCCAGTAAGCCACCATTCTTTAATGGTAGCAATTATGCTTACTAGAAGAATAGGATGCAGATTTTCCTCCGTGCTAAGGACTATGAGATCTGGAAGGTCGTTAGTAAGGGTCCATTTGATTTGCCTCCAAATGAAGAGTTCTGGACTAAGGAGCATACCTGAAGGTCCACCTTGAATTGGGGTGCCATCAATGCTATACAATGTGCACTTCATCCCACCGAATTCTCCAGAGTCTCTTCCTGTTCCACTGCTAAGGAGATGTGGGATAAGTCAGAGATCATCTATGAAGGGACGTCTCAGGTTAGAGAGACTAAGGCAAACATGTTAGTCTCTAAGTATGAAGCTTTTAAAATAAAGCATGAAGAGTCCATATCTAAAATGTATGTGCATTTGAATGTGATCACTAACAGTTTGAGAAGTCTGGGAAAGACCTAAAGTGAGTATGAGTTGGTCAGAAAGATTCTAAGGTCCCTTACACCCATCTGGCATACTAAGGCCACTGTAGTGGAGGAGTCTAGGAACTTAGCTAAGACCACTATAGATGAGCTCATAGTGGAAAACAACAATGACTTATAGTGTTTAGCCATTATCAAAATCATGAGATTCAAATGACCACAGGGGCACAACAGATATGGGTCATGAATGTACCTTTTTAGCATTGAGACGTGGAATATGTCATAAACTCTAGATAATTATGGTGGCAAAGCTATCTGATAAGTGACCTCGCCAACCCTTTCAAGAATTTCAAAAGTGCCAATAAATCTCGCAGTAAGCTTGCCTTTGATGTCGAATCTTTGAATCCCACGTACTAGGAAAATCTTGAGAAACGTATGGTCTCCTACTTGGAATTTCATGTCTCTTCTTCTAGTATCAGCATATGTCTTTTGTCTTGATTGACCATCTAGAGTCTTTCTCTGATAAGTTTCACCTTCTTGGTTGTATCCTTGACAAGTTCAGGGCCTAGAAGTTGTTTCTCCCCGACTTCATTCCAGTAGATAGGTGAGTGGCAACTCCTTCCATATAATGCCTCGAATGGTGCTATTTGAATACTAGCTTGATAGCTATTATTGTAGGCAAACTTGATTAGAGGCAAGTGGTCATGTCAACTTCTTCTAAAATCAATAGCACAAGCTCTGAGCATATCTTCTGCCACTTGATTGGTTCTTTCAGTCTGACCATCAGTTTGTGGATGAAATGTAGTGCTGAAATTTAATTGGGTCCCCAAGGAATGTTGTGGACCCATCCAGAATTGTGATGTTAAGCGAGAATCTCGGTTAGATATAATGGTGACAGGGACTCTGTGTAACTGGACAATCTCCTTTATATAGAATGTCACCAGAACATCCACTAACCATCGACTTTTAATAGGCAGAAAATGTGCAGATTTTATTAGGCGAACAATTATCACGCATATGCCATCATGTCCTCCTCTAGTTTTAGGTAAACCCATGCTAAAATCCATCCCTATGCTCTCCCACTTCCACTCGAGAATTTCTAGGGGATGTAATTTTTCAGCGGGCTTTTGATGTTTCACCTTGACTTGCTGATATGTTAAGCAGCGAGATATAAAGTTTGCCACTTCTCTCTTCATATTAGGCCACCAGAAATTTCTTTTAAGTCTCGATACATTTTGGTAGCACCAGGGTGAATAGCATAAGGTGACCTGTGGGCTTCTTCCATAATTAGCTTCTTTGTTTCTGAGAAAAATTATATTTTTATAAACCCACGCGCGTTTTCTCTCTCTCTCCATCTCGAAACTCTCTCTCTCTCGATTCTCACGCTCTCACTGTCTCTCTCCTACATTCGTTCCTTCGTCCGTTCTGGGGTGTGCCGACCCCAGATCGAGGCGCAGGAGGTACCGTTGGAACCGTCTCATCGCAAGGATCACGCCAGTGCCGTTACTTTCGCAGATCGTGGACCGTAGGATCGGGTCAGGTGGTGAGACATCCTGATGTCCCATCATCCGTTCGCGCACTTTTCGAGAATTTCACTGCGATCGAGGTAGGGGGATAGACTCCTTACTTCATTGGGAGCATTTTGGTAGCACATGCATGTCCATTGGTAGGCGTTTACATCATTTTCTGTGTAAGTCCCATTTTGGGGGTTTTTAGGGTTTAAAGGCTTTAGAAATTGTTTAGGGGTGGTAGATTTGAGTTTTGAAGCACGCTGTAGTTGTAGAAATTCTGTTATTCATCTTCCTCTACCCCTTTCTTTTTTGTTTCATGCCGATCCGGCTTGACTGGAGGGGAGTTCAGTATGAACTCGTCCCTCACGTTTTCCAAATGGCATAACGGACCCAAGAGGGTGCGCTATGCATTGCACGGCGGACTGCGTAAGGACCGCTATGTGATCGAGGTTTCAAATAAGTTGGTAGGATGTGGAGCATGACGGACTGGCCTCAGACCGCCATGCAATGTATGACACCCCAGTCAGGGTGCGTTATATGAAGTGATTTTCTGTGGAGCTTTCTGAGTTTTTAACGTTCGGGTGTCTTTAACGGACCGCTCCTGGTGCGTTATACTCACATGGCGCACCCGCGATAGTGCGCTATGTCCTGTGTGCTTTACGAAGGTTTGCTGGGGAATATAACGCATGGGCCAAGACGCGCCATGCATTGCATAACACCCCTGAGGCAGTGCGTTATACTCTGCTAGTTCATGTTTTTCCTGAGTTCGGGTGAGCATAACGGCCCTAGGGAGGTGCGTTATACTCGTTTAACGCCCCCAGCCTAGTCTGTTATACTCTGCTACTTGGGAAATGTTAGAGTTGCATGTTTATCATTCCGTCTATATTATAAATGTCTTATTTAATGGTTATTGGCTAGCTCCTACAATCCTGATGGAGTGCTTAGTAGAAGGAGAGATAGGCTAGAGTGAAAATGAATAGAGTATATTTTAGAACCCATTTAAAAAAAACAAATCCTCACATTTAATAATCGTTATCTTCTCAGTGCTATGCCACCGAGAAGGCAAAGAGATCTTCCCTTGGATGATGAGAGAGGATCGAGGGTGGAGGACCCCAATACGGTGAATGATGGGGCAGTCAATGCTCCGACAGTCGGGGGCGGCCAACTTCCCAATGCAGGAATTAATCTGGAAGGATTTCTATAAAGTTTCCAAGGACTGATGCAAGCCATGCAGCAACAGATGTTACAACAGTCGGCGCCTGCACCATGTCATGACTTACCCACGCTTGATCGATTTCTGAGGCTGATGCCTCCTTATTTTAAGGGGGAGAGCCGTCTAGAGGTGGCTGAGTCGTGGCTCAGTGAGATGGAAATGAAGTTCAACGCGATGCGATGTCCCGAGGAAGAAAAAGTGAATCTGGTAGCCTGTGTATTGCAAGATCAAGCTAACCTATGGTTGAAGGCCAAGTTGAGGACCACCTTCATAGGGCACAATGGTGACATATTATGGGAAGAATTCCTAGTTGTCTTCTGAGAAAAGTACTTCCCAGAGCATGTGCGAGATGCTAAAGAGCAAGAATTCTTGAGCCTCAAACAAGGAAACATGTCCGTAGCAAACTATGAGGCCAGATTCTCCGCTCTGGGTTAGTATGCTCCGCACATATTCGATGAGCCACGTTGAAAGGTGAAGAAGTTCGTCAACGGTCTGCGTAGCAGTGTCCTATGCTATGTGGCAACCCAAGACCCTGACTCCTACACTATGGCATTAAGGCTTGCTCATGTAGCCGAGTGAGAAAATGCAAGGTAATAATTGAAACCATAAAAGATTTAAGGGAGATATTATGTTAAGTTCTAATGAATGTCCATGTATAGGTTCACTGAGGAGCAGAAGATGTTAGGCAAAAGGCCTATGCAGGCAGGAGGGAGGCAAGACAAGGAAAAAGTGGCACGCAAGGAACCGGTACCAAGGGACAGGTCGGGGGTTCCATTTTGTGTCCATTGTGGGCGCAACCATTTGGGATAGGAGTACTGGAGGACAAAAGGCAAGTGCTATGAATGCGGCGAGGCCAGACATATTGCGAGGAACTACCCTATGTTATTGCTACAGTTATTTTAACTTCTTGTGTACCCTCACACCATCCTTTAACCCTTTCGAGTCTTCGGACTCGTGGATGACAGGCCAAGGTTCGAGTCGCGCCGGTTCCTTTGCAGTACTCGGGTCTTGGGTCGTTACAGGTTACTTGAGGGCCCCTTGCCTTTGCAGTCAGAGTCCGACTGGGGGGAAAACTGCCTAGAGGACCGACCTAGAGCAGATGGTCTGTGTGTGCACACGTGATCGGGGGCAGTGGACGCGTGCTGAGGACCTCGACCCCGGCTAGTCTTGCCTTGTGGTACTGTGTTGGTGTCTCAGTTTCCACCTGGGATGTGTAGGGAGACACGTGAGGCTGCGGTATAAGTCGTCGGAGGACGCATCCGGTCTCGTGGTCAATGGGGTTAGTACTCCTGTCACCTGAGAAATTTCAGTGTAGGTTTTCTCTTCGGCGTGGTTTACTATATTGGCTGCTCAGTTTGTTCAGTTCTGTGTTAGGCGTGGTTCTTCCGCTAGTCTTAGCTCAAAATCGATCGAGAGATTCTCCTGAGGCGTCCTTTCTCTGATCCTAGTTCTGGGTTGAGAGATTCCCCCGAGGGTGTCGATTTTGTGTGTGTGGCCGTGTGGCCTCGTCGGTGGTTCCATCGTCTAGGACGGACTGTCCGACCGTGGGGTCGAGGTTGCGTAGAGGGCCTGTGTGGGTGTGTTTCCCCTGGTTGACGGCCTTCTGTTGCTAGTCACTGTCGTCGTGTTGTGCCGATGTTCATGCTTTGTTGCTCCCGCTGTTGTTGTTCCTACTGCTTTCCTTACTATTGTTATTTCTGTTGATATACTTCCGTTACCGCTTTCGTTGTAGTGGAGTTCCGCGGGACCCCTACTGAGCCTATCAGTTGAGGCTCATCCCTTCTTTTCAGGTGCGGCGCCCTTCTTGGAGTGGAGCATTCCGGTTGGAGGCTCGTTAGTTGTCAGCTCCCCAGGTTGTCGGGGTGTGCCCGGGCAGTGTACGTTCTCTTTCTTTGACTGTACTTGTGGACTGGACTCTATAGTTACTAGTTAATTGTTATATAATGTTAATTTTACTCCTATCAGAACCGTAGTTAATTCTGTAGATTTATTTTACTATTATTATTTAGAATTTCAATGCATGATCACCCCTAATAAGTCTAATATTGTGAATATACTTTCACCATCCATAACCCTAATATGTGTGACCCTCTAGGCCCAGTGTCAGTCTGGTTTTAGGCCCAATAAGCTTAAGAACACCTTCCTAACTTTTTCGGCAATGAAATAATGAAGCGAGCTAGGATGTCCTAATGCCCTCTCACGACGGCAAATTTAACCAAACACGAGACAAGCAAGTAATGAGCGAGCTTTCAACCACTAGCCAAGTCGTTAAAAAGTGAGGCACGTAACCCGAGGTCACGTAGGCTCAACAGAGGTGGAGCAACGTCGTCACAGACAAATGGATGCGGCTGGGTGCATTCTGTGTCGTCGTATCACGGCTCGAGTCGGGGCTGCTCAATCCACGCTGCTATAGGAAGTGCGACTGTAGCTCCCAGACAAGCGGCTGCGGCGCCTAGATGGTGGTTGCTACTGTTGTTCACCAGGCAAAGAAGGCGGGAAGGCAGAAGAGGGAAAAGAACACGATGGTGGACGGCCAGCGAAGACTAGCGATGGCGAAGACTGTACATGAGCACAATAGCGGTTGCAGGCGGGGGAGGGGGTGAAGGCTATTGGCAAGGTAGGGGCAAGAAACGGGGAAGAAGAAGAAAAAGAGTTGGCAGGCTGTTGAGCTAGCAAGCGGTTCTACGAGGTGGGCTGGCGAGGGAGCAGGGCGACAGCAGGGGACCAGCGACAGCTAGGCTGGGTTACCTATGATGCTGCAGGGGCAGACTGACAGGGTTGCAGGGAAGGGCGGCGCTCACAGTGGAAGGGAAAAGGAGGCTAGGGAGGGCGAGGGGAACCAAGGGCGGCGGCATGGGCGGTTGTGCAGGGGCATGTAGCAGCCTGTTGGAGGCTACGACCGTGGGGGAAAAACGAAGAGAACATGAGAAGAAAGGGGGCTCATGGGCTAGGGTTGCAAGGGTTGTGAACGAGGCAGGAGGAAGAAAAGGGAAGAAGGTGACGATGGTGGAAAAGGGTAGAGGGTGGGGTCATGGGGAGGGGCTTTATACCCCGGGCGTCGCGCCCTATTCCCTTCACGGGAGGAGGAAGAAGACAGCTGCAATTCCCATGCTAATCAACATCTTCATTAATTCTAAAAACTTGAGATTACATCATTATTTATAGAAGATGGAACCCCAAATCAGATTGAAGCCAAATTTGGAGAGTGAGTTCCCCACGTGATTTACCCTTTTCAGAAAATTCTTCATGCCCAAAATCGCTCATTTGTCCCCCCGTTCCACCACAATTTTCTCCGATCTACATAATCTGTCCCTGTACAGATCTATGATCCAATAGCCCACCATTTCTTATTTTTTGCCACTTCTTAATCTCAGATCGAGCTGAAATTTAGACTAACATTTATGTCCACCAAACACCATCTCCACAATTTTTTTCACAATTTTAGGAGTTTGTTTACCCCTCTTAAAAATCTCTACTAAAACTGGATTCTGTTCTATTCCCTGCAATCTAGATCTGACCGCCCCTGCCATAAAATCCTTTCCACCACTCAAACCGCCTCCAAAAATTACAAAAAAAATTGTGTGACCCTCACTTCCCCCTCTCTCACCCATAAAATTCCCAAATCCTAGATCCACTGTTTACTCCTCGGCCAAACCTCATTTTTAGGCAGATCCCAGTCTGCCCAATCTGTCCTAAGTCCGTGAGTCAGTCAGTTCTAAATTCAACCACAGAAAATATAGAAATATGAAAAATTCTATAACACTAGGTGTTCGTAGATCTGCGAAAGAGCTTCGCAACGGCACTGATTTCACATCGATCTGACGTTGGATCTGATCCCAGTAATTATTCTCATCCAGTAACACAATTCTGAAACTACAGAATAGGTTCGAGACAGCACTTAGCAACGCCTCACAAATCAGGCCGCCTCACCTTCCACAAGGCGATCCAACACGATCCCCTGCAAGGGATCATCCCTTCAGGAGTCCTCCTTGCAATGGGAACAATCCCAACCTGATCGGCCACCTGATCCTAGCGTGGTCCCCATGAATGTCAGCACATGTCGTCTGGCCAGCACCTAATAGCAACGTGTCGGCACTGCCGGAGCTGCCCAACACGCTGCCCGTCAACCCGAGCTCGATATTCCCGGGTACCACATGTTACCTATTACCTCCCTGCGTGGAGTAGGTATAATTTCTGTTGGGTCCGGGACAACGGCAATCAAGAGGGGGGTGAATTGATTGGCCCTTTTAAAAATTAATTCCAAACAATGTCGATCAACATTGATAAACAATAGATAAATGGACAATTAAATCCTATGCGCCTAGACGTCCCGTGACTCGATCCGGGCACGAGAGAGCCGACCACCCTAGCTCATGCCGGTTTCTCAACCGCGCACATCCGCAGGCTTCCCTCGCTAAGGGACATTTGTGAGCTCGTCTAGAGTCCTAGGTCGAGTCCGTGGGTCCGTCCCGCATCAAAAGGGCAGCTGCCCTAGCAGAACAAGGGAAGTACAAAAAGAAGAAACAAGGGGGTACCCTTTCAAGAGTCCGCCGCAGTAGCAACATCACGTGACCCAGCCTCCTCAGACTCACATGCCGCATCAGACACCTGGGAAGGTGGATCCTTGGCCAGGCACTCCGTGCACACCTCCATCGTTGAAGTGCCAGCAGGTGCTCGCTCGATGGAGCTCGGCCCAGGTGCTTGGTCCCCGGTCTCGACCCCCTTGTCACCAGGATCCTCCTCGCCATCGTTGGCCTCTGGGCCATAAGGTGTTAAGGGGGGAGGTAGGGGAGGCTCTGGGATGCCAAGGTTCCTCGCTGTAGCCGCGATGGCAGCTGCCCAGCCTTCTCGGAAGCCACGATCACGAGCCGGCCCAAAGAACTTCAAGGCCATCTCGGTCAACTCAGCTCAATAAGCTGAAGACAAGTGGAAGCAGTCCACTGCCTCTTCTTCGACAGTGGACACCACCGAGCACAGTTCAGTGAGCTGCACCCCTACCTCTCGAGCTCATCCTTCGGCTGCTTGAACCTGTGCTCTCAGCCTGGCCGCATGAGCTTCAGCCGTGTCAGCCCAAGCCTGAAAGAGGTCACGGCCCCACTCCAGCCTGGTGAATGCCCGCTCCACCTGGCCTAGCCGTTCCTGAAGCCTGACGACCTCAGTCTAGGCTGCCATCTAGCGCTCCTCGAGCACCTCACAGTTGGCTGCTAAATCGGTCTGCACGGCATGGCTGGTGTCCATCTCTCGAGCAAGGATACTGTAATGATGCCTCCATAAACTGAGGGCCCTGGTGACGGTGCACACGCTCTGTACGGCTAGATCCCTCAACTCCTTCTTAGCCCCGGGACCAAACACCCCGATGCTCTCATACCAGTTGACGCTCTAGTTAAAGAGATCCACTACCGCCCTGGACCTCGTGCACCCAACTGTAACCCCCTCAGGCTGTGAATGTTGGACTCGCGGGTGGAACTCGGATGACGGGGGGCAAGTGGCCCCATCAGCAATGGGGGCTTTGCCCTTATCTCTCTTCTCTCCCACAGGGGCAGGCACGGTGGGAGAGGGGACGGACTCATCGACCAACGACAGCGGTGGGACATCAGGAGGAGGAGGCACCTCAGATGACGGTGGTGGAACCTCACTTCTAGCCAAAGCAGAAGCCCTGCTCCTCTTCTTCGAGCGACGCTAGCTATCCAGCGTCACCAACTCATCCACGAATAGTGGAACACTATTGCCACTAGTCATGGTAGGCTCTCCTTCCGCGGCGCTGGCAGCCCCCTCAAAGATGTCCCTTTGAGTACTCGACCTGTCACTGACTGAAGGCACCCCCAATGGGCTCACTAGAGGAACACCTGCGGAGACTAGATATAGGTGGTGCCCCGGTGCAAATGCGAACTTGGCCTGGGGAGCAACGATGGTCACCTGGCCAGCTCCCGACTTGACGTGATCTACGGGGCGAGGAGTGCGCTGCGACAACTCGACGATCTCATACCATAGCTCTGACGTCCCTTGAGCCCCTGCCAAGGCAACATGAGAAGCATTAAGTCAATTCGCCACGAGCGAATCCGACAGAAAATCAATGGGAATACCCTGAGCTAGTGGGGGGCTCATTCCCAACTCCCGCAACACCGCTGGAGTCAGCTCAAAATCGGCATTGTAGAGGGGGAAGAGGAGAAGAGCCTTTATCTTCTTAACCTCCTCCCGCGTCACCGAAGGACGCCTGTCAGCCCACACAAGGCGAAAACCTATGGACCGCCAAGGACTATGAGCACCCACTCTAGTAATGTATACATAACGCTCCGCCTAATGCTTGAGGTTAGGCGCAACCTCGGAGACACTGACAAGGATTCGGCGAGGCCTAGCCTTATAGTAGGCGAAGGAGGTATCAGAACGACAGTTCTGGAGAGAATAGAACTGCTAGAAGAGGTGAACCGTCGGTTCCCCCGAAGCTTTCTGGCACACGGAGACAAAATTGCAAAGAATATGGTAGGAATTAGGGGAGAGATCCCCTGGATGCTGACGGTAGTGGTGAAGGATTGAATCGATGAAAGGATGAATTGGAAGATGGAATCTCGCCTGGAAAGAAGCAATCCCACCCGGAGGTAGACTCAGCATATCATCATCCATGACCGGGAAGACGATGTCAAACTCTGGAGGGATCTGGAAAGCTTCCCACAGCCCATGAACCACCCTATATGTTATCAACGATGGTGAATGGGGACAGCTGGTGTCTGTGATCGACGTGCTCGGGGCACCAACGCGGCCAGGATCTACTTTCTTAACAGAAGATGTGGGATTGACATGGCGAGCTCTCCTACGGGTTGGCATGGTTATAGGAGACAAAGAAGTACAGGCAAAGGAAGGGGATCCTCACTGGGCGAAGGAAGAATTGTCTTTCTGCGAGCAGGACAACCAACGAGATGACGAGGGAATCATCAAGGGGATCCCTCAGTCGCCTTTATAGCCGTCCACGACAGACCGAAGCCTACGAATCTCGAGGCAGGTGAAAAACCGCCCGTCCCTGTCACGGTATAGTTGCCACGACCAATCACCTGTTCGGAGCCTACGCTGCCAGACAAACAGGACCTACGTCATGAGTACAGTGGCGATACCAGTCACCACTAGAGACACCTTGCGCGCCAAGCACACGGATGGGACCACCGGTCCCTGTGAGGCAGGGAGATCACTCTCGAGTCCCCTGCCAAAAATGACCCTCTTGTGATCGACTCTCAGCTCCCTACAAAATTGCTCGGCAACTGAGAGTAGGGGGCTGGTGAGGAGGGTAAATTTGGCCTTGCCCATGACCGGCCTGTTAACAACAAGCCCAATCTGGCTTTAGGTCTGTAGCATGCCCACGAGGAGCCCGACGGCCGCAACCCATTAGGGAGCGGCCCACTACCACTTAGCGTCGACAACATGGTGAAGGGTTATGGCCCAGGCGCGGTGACCACCGAAAAATCCTCCGACGACCGACCGTTACTCTTTCCTTCCCCATGACGTCTGCCTTGACTCCATAAATGGGCGAGCACGACCCACGAGCGCGGTGAGACTCACCCAATGAGCAGCCGACATCGGATACATGTCCCTCTAATGGGAAACTCTTGTCAACTTTGCGGGAGGCGTTACTCCACTATTCACGCCCTTCCCTATTAAGGGATAGGCCTCTTGCTCCAGGACAATCCGCTATAAAAGGCACGTCACCAATACGTACCCCCTGTGGCTCTATCTCTCAGGGGAAAACTAATGAATTGGGACCTCTACTCGAATACGTATATTGAGGGAGAACACCCTAACGACTATTTGGATTCTGTCCCGCCACTGCGTGGATGGTCTCCTATCCTTACTAGGCATGACTTGAAGTCAAGGAAGATATGCCGCCGGATCTAATCTGTGCATTCGAATAAGCCCATCACTTACCTGTTAATTCAGTATATGCACATTAGTACTTTCAGTTGCCTCCTGAGGCCTCCTGTCTTTGGTGTTTAATCAAGGGTTATCCTTCTTAGGAATGGCGTAATTAATGTCACAACCTTTATGGTATGGCAGACTTCTGGTCCCGACCCGAACCTTATAATTGACTGACTAAGTCAGATTGAGCGAACAATAAGTTTGGCACACATGTGACTGGCAGGCCAATAAATAAATAATAAACAAATAAATACTAATATTTTAAAGTAGCCCGTCGACACAAGTGAGAGACCTTTGGACCGGCAAAAGTAGAGCCCATCACGAAGGGCCAATGCCTCAGCTTCAAGACTGGAAGATACCTCCTGGTAGGCAGCAGCAAAAGCAAACCAGAGATCACCACTATTGCTGCGAACAATACCCCCAGCAACACTGCAGCTAGACTTGAAGGCGCCATCCACATTGAGTTTTAGCCAACCTGAAGGGGGGGCAAGCCACCGAATCACCTTAGGTGGGGTGGGGTATGCAGGGGGGATAATTATACCCCAAGAAACCAGCATGTGACGCAGTGATGGGGAGATGTCTCTCCCTTTAAACTTGATGGACTGAACAATCGGGCAAACAACGAGCATGACCTGACAAAGGATACACCGAGGAAGCATGGGCTGGTCACCATAGCGGGCTGAGTTCCTGCTGAACCAAAGCTCCCAATCACAGCCATAAAGATACATTTAGAAATATGACCAACCAAGGAAGAGAGGTGGCTGTCCATAAGGTAATCAAGAACCCCATTAGTTGCAGTCAGGACCGCTCGGTTGTCAAAATTGAGGACTGCATACAAGGTAGCCCAAACCTCATTCACAGCATGCCCATGGAAGAATAGATGCAAATCTGATTCAATGAAAGGCACAGGGCAGCAAGAACACATGGAACATATAGTCACTAATAACTAAGACAATGTTAAATGTGAATAGGTCAAAACTGTACCTTTAACCATTTTACCCTCGCCATCTAAGATGACATTTAGTTAGCCTTGTCGCCTGGATCCATTGTTGTCCCTTAAAGATTGTTCCTTTATGAGAGGACACGTGGGCATGTGATGATCCTGGCTCCCACATCGTAAATAAGCGCTGAGACGCTTCCAACATTCCTCGGCCGTGTGCCCGAACTTCTCGTAAAAAGGACAAGCTGCCATGACTTACTTTTCTTCCTCCTCCTTGACTCTTTTATTCTCGCCATTATCATTACCATTCCTTTTTCCATTACCATTCCCATTGCGGGACCTCTTCTTATTGGTTTGGGGTTCGTCATCTTCCGTGATGCTAAATCTTTCTTCTTTTTCATCTCGCTTATCATGTTTTTGACTTGGCTTTTCATCCTTCCCCCTAACTTTCTCTACCTTCTCCAAGGTCCTTTCGCATAAATGGACTCCATGAATCATTTTCGTATAAGTGTGGATATTTTGAGGTCCAAGTTGATTTATAAAGACGGGCCTTGATCCGTCTATGAATCGGTTAGCCTTTAATAGGTCTGTGCTGACCAGGTGGGGAGCATAGGGTGCCTAAGAAAATAAATAATTAATTATTTCCTACGAAATTGATGAAGATTTAACCTTGGAATAATTTCTAACTAACTATCTCATCCTGGGCTCTACCTAATCTCACATAGGCTCGAAAATTTCTTCCTAGTTCATAGGTATGGGTCCATAAACCTTGGACTTAGTATATGACATGACATTTTCCCTAGGACTTACTTATGCCTAGGCTCTAATACCAACTTAACTGTGATATCCTGAGATATATGTACAGCGAAAGTTATTCGGGAATGTGGACAGTCATCAATACGCCTCAAGCTAGTAATATAATTAGAGCAAAAATCATTCACACAAAAGATGAATGCACAAGATGATGTATACTAAAAAATCAAACTTTATTGCATAATAATAATCAAAGTACACTGACATTCGACTTCCTCAACACAATGACAAACTAGACTCTATAAAAAGAAAATTACATAGTTGACTTATGACACTTAAACTATCTAAGCTTGCTCTCATCTTCAATCGCTCTCAGACCCATCACTCAAGTAAGGAAATAAACATGCATTGGCATAATTTAAACACAATTATAGTAAAGCTGTAAAACTCATCTAAACAGTTTCTAACAACTAAAGGAGCTTAATCTAACAATAGAATAAACCTCAGCTAATGAAGTGATAGGAGAGAGAAAGGGAGAGGGGTGACCATTAGAAAGTGAAACCAGATGCGTTCACTGATAGCTTACACTACGTCTCAAGCAACTCGCAAGTCTCGGAACACGACAAGCGAGAGGCATAACAGTACCAAAATCAAGTACTAGTCAGAGTAACACTCGTCAGTCTCAGTCCAAGTCTCTGACCACATGTGCACACACTGACTCCTGCCTAGAGTCAGGTCTCTAGCTAGTATTCCCCTCCGTAGGATGCTACGGTTGGACCGGGGCCCACGGAACTAGCTTAAAAATCGTGTGACGAGACTACCCCTCCACCTCTCCCAAGTGGGCCAGCACTAAGATCGTTGGGCTACGACTAGTGGTTCCATCACAAGGAAAGAAAAAGTAATTCTATTGGGATGTAGAAATATGTCACAGTTTATAAAATACTTTAAACATGGTAATAATGCAACAATTAATAGCATAATTGAATGAATATGCTACAAATTAAATTCTGCATGAATTAAATGGATGGGACATGGCCGCTTAGTGACTGGGTGGTCGGTCGACTGGCCGCTCAATGGGCCAGAACGGTTTGATTGGGGTCGTTCAACTCTAACGCCATGCATGGTTCTAAGCATTACGCGATCAGGGGTCAGCCGTTCAATGGACGGGACGACCTGGGACTGACCGCTCAGGGCATGAAGGGGTCCTGGGGCGGTCGAACGACACGCTACGCCGTGGGATTGAAACGGTCCAGGATTGGCTGTTCAATCAACACCGCCTTACTGTTCGCAAGGACTGGATGGTTAGGAGTGTACCGCACTAAGGGCTTAAATGATCCATTATGGACCTTCCAATGGTCTTACGCGGTCTAGAGTAGACTGCTCACTACAGAACGGTCGCAGAGTGACCGCGCCATTACCGCAGTGACAGGAACGAGGCAACCTCTGTGGAAACCCCTCACGGTCGGCTCGAAACGACGGGAAATAAATTTCTAACTAACCTGCCCAACTCCCACAACCATTCCACAGCTATGCATGCCATCGGGGGCCTATTTATAGGCTCACCCAATATCTGGGACCAAACTAACCCTGCACAATTGACCTAATGGCCAAACTATCCCAAGGGGGGCGCCCCTAGGCCTAGCCAATTAATTGGGCTGAGTTCTCACATAATTTATGTAAATGACTCTCTAACCTAGGTACTTGACTCAAATAAAAAAAATTACACATTTATGACTCAAATAAAATATAAAAATTACATTCTATGACACATAAAAATGTGACGAATAAGATGAAGCATAGCTAGCGAGCAACGGGAGCATCGAAAAAATATGAAATGGTCGGGGATGTCCCCATCATACTCCCAGGGTGGGGAGAACTCGACCCCATCGAGTATGGGTCCACCGGGGTAGCCGCACACCAAAATAGTAGCTAAACTAGGTGAAGCACGTCCTCCCAACTCAACCTCGTGTCCTTCGTTGGGGGTCAGTTCTTCAACCTCTCAAGATGGCGCTGGCACACCCTCTTTCTGGTGACGGTACCTTGCTTGCCCAGTATTATCTCCATATGCTCACATCGGGCTCTCAGGTTGATTTGTGGAGGCTATCCAATGGTGTCACTCACAAAGGTAGGTGTAGGCTCGAGATGCTCACTGGGTTCCACCGCGGGGCCCTCATAGGGTGCTAGGTCCGCCACATGAAAAGTTGGGTGTATCCCAAAATCCTTTGGTAAGTTCAGCCCATAAACATGTTTACAAATGCCACTCGAAACTCGGGAAGGTCCAAGTCCTCGTCCTCTCGGATTGGAGATAGCCCTAGAGTAGAGCCACTCCAATATCACCATCACCGCTTCATCTACTTGGCACTCTAAGTGACGCTTGTGAGTTTTTACTCGCCTTTTGTGAACCTTGCCACTTGTTGCGATTTGCTTGCTTAAATGTTCATACCATACATTATGATGCGGTGTAGGTGTGAAAACTATAATGTGCAAGGGTGGACCGGGACAGCCATATGTGGACCTATTGATAAGTGTGCATTTTCACATCGTTATTTATGTCACACATGTTATCTTTGGGGCTTTAACATAATTAATTATGTAATTTTTAATGTTAAACTCAGTCTAACACTTAATTTAGATCTATATAGAATTAATCATAATTTGGAAACATAATTTAGTTAGTGAGACTTCAGATATACAGTCACGACCTCACCGTCGTGACCTCAACGCTGCCTAGGGAAAGCCCTCGGTGACACTTACCAGAAATCCCATACCTCGACTACGGGAACGCTCCCGAAAACACACGCGAAGCCCCGTCTCACAGACGGGAAATGGAAACCTGGGACACGACAACTCACGTCACGTGACGGGACTACCGCTCACCAGAAGAACAGACCAGATGCATCCCTTGACGTCTTACACCGCGTCACAAGTGTCTAACTACCACGCTCCAGGCAGAGACAAAGACACACCAAGTAACCAGGAACACAAAACAAGGACTAGCTGAGGTCGCACTCGTCAGTGCTGTCCGACGCCCTCAGCCCCGTGTGCACACTCAGACCCTACGCCCTAGGCCTGTTCTCTAGCTGGTTATTCCCCCTAAGCCCGGACTCGGCTGTATGTGGGAGCCCTACGGTAACCAGCCTAACAATCATCTCTCTCGGGTACATCGTTCCATCACTCTCGGGTGGGTCAGCACGCGCGTGCCGTAAGAAGGTCACGACTAGTGGGGGCTCACAGAACGTGAACACAAAAAACTATGCACGCACCCATCTAGAGTAACGCGAAGGAACAAGTGGCTCGCGGCCACTAGACTCTGGACAGCCCACTAGACCTATTAAAATCAACGGTCCTTGAGTCGCACGACTAGGGTCAAGACCGTCGCACGTGACGGCACGGCACCGTCAATCTAGCCTAGTCCCTAAATCTGAAACCACAGTAACACGGAACCTACGGACACCTCAAAACACGGATACGAAATCTCCGGGGTGTCCAGAACACTCACGAGACCGAAAGTCGACCACTGGGTCACAACCTAGTTGACCGGAGGCCAACACAATGCTCAAACGGTCACGACAAGTACAATGCCAATAGGCGGTCCACCCTGGGCCGTCCAAGAGCTAGGTGGTCTTGCTAGGACTGCGTGGCCAAGCACGACGGTCCGTCCAGGACCGCACAGACCCAAACACCTCCAAAAATCAGACGGTCCATCCCAGACCGCCCCAGAGGTGTGGCGATCCAGTGCCTGACCGCTTAGGCTCACCTAGTAGTCAGTCACGCGGCCGCTACACCTCCCGAGCTCACACGACACAAAATAGGTACACGGTCGGTTGATAGACCGCCTCATTTTCCCCTTCATATAGAGGGGTCGATTATGGCACGGAGGAGAGAGCAGAAAATCTTTCTCCGTGAAGGTGACAGCAGCCGTGAAAGCCTCGTACGTGGCAGCTTTTATTTTTGCCGCTTATGCTTCATAGACTTCTGGCTCTTGGAGTATCTTGATGAGGGTTTCCCTCAAATCTTTGCTCCAAGCGATGGCTTGCCAGATCGTGATGCTGACAGGAAAGCGCTTCATCTGGTGGAGAACCTTTCGGTTAGCTCGAGCTCGAGCGTCCTCCAGTGACGGTAGTATGTCGGGCTAGGTCTGTTGTGAGCTACTGCACGGATCCTTGTCGGGGAGTTGCACCGCCTTGCCTTTGTTACCGGGGTCGGGCTGATTTTGGCCACCCGTAGACTCTTGGAAGAGGGAGGCCAATGACGGCTCTTCGGAAGGAGGCTGAGGGGCTAGCCCGTCCTTGCCGGATGGCCCTGCTTGTTCTACAGGATAGGTCAGAACTGGTGCTAGGACCGGAATGCTGGCGGTGATCTCCTCAGTGCCAGCCGGGTCGAAGATGCTGGGTTGCCCCCGAATCTCCACTGGCGGGATCAGGGCAGATCATTCTGCTCGGAGGAGGATGACTCATTCGGGGTCGAAGGGAGACAGACGAAGTGACGGCTCAGGGACTCTTCCGCGGCCTCTACCACGTCCACGATCGCGACCTCGGCTACGGCCATGGCTGGTGTATTCTGGGACTGGCTGTAGTCCGAGTGGAGTTGTAATCCGTTGCCGGGTTCTGGCTGCTACCGGTTCGCCTCGTCGGGAGGCGTTGATGTTATCTGGAGGTGGGATAGCCACCATGTTGCAAGCGCAGCTGCGAAGCATTTGTTCCAGCTGTTCCTCCGTGATCTCTTTGTCTTTATATAACAAAGAGAGCTCTTCTGGGATGTAAAGAGTTTCATCTTCTTTGACCTTTTGGATCATTTCCTGGACCCTGTCTCAGAGGTGAGCTCGTTTTTGCATTTCTTCCCATGGGATGTAGCTATCGAGTGGGATAGGCTCGGTAAGGCGAAGAGGAATGTATTCCTCCAAATTGTCGATGGGCCGCTGCAACCTCTGGATAGGCGTCAGCTCTGCTGGGGATTACAGGGTGGCCACTTGTTTAGCCTATTTCTTGCCTGACCTACATGGAGGCAGGGGGTCTTCTCGATTGCCTCCCAGGTATCCTAAGCTCACATCTAAGTTGATTTGGGCCTCTAGACTCCTCGAATGATAGTCCTGCCGGTTAAGTCTTATCTTGATGACAATACTGTCATGCCAAGCTTAGGCTCCCAATTACTTTTGACCACAGGGATACACCCAAAAAGCGTTCGAGGTAAATGATTTGCCTGACCTGGGTCTGTTTCCCCACAACTCTAGATGATATATGACGGAACACCTTAGAACCCTAACGGTCAACCGCGCGATGCTGACCCGGAATCAAACGCCGTCACACCCATAGGTGACGCGCTTGCATTGACCTAAGCCTGAGGTAATATAAGAAGGCACCAAGGTAGTAAATAGGGGTCTCGATCGGCCAGAAACACAGAGACCCCTTCACAGCAATGGCTTTTGCTTTTTAAAGTGGACAACCATATATGTGTTTTTGCTAAATGAGGTTCTAGCCTTGACAGGGTTCACCCTTCAAGACCTCCATTGA
The DNA here is from genome assembly GCA_024336825.1 of Amorphophallus titanum. NCBI lineage: Eukaryota > Viridiplantae > Streptophyta > Magnoliopsida > Alismatales > Araceae > Amorphophallus > Amorphophallus titanum. The sequence goes on from JANBPO010006859.1 coordinate 24,367,164, forward strand.
GCTTTCATCTTTGGAGGGAGAAGGAAGAATGTAGGGGATAAACCTCCTGAGAGGACCGGCAAGACCGTTAACCCGGCGAGCTGGTCGGGGACCTACTTGACTTTCTCCTTTCAGGTAATTTCAGACCGACCCTCGAATATTTGATATTTCGATGTCCCTTTTGTAGAATCTTGACTTTTAATTGAGAGTGGGGCTTTGCTTACTGATATCAGGCACGGTTACGACTAGGCTTTTCATGCGGCTTTGCCACACACATATGCATATATCTCATCTTTTCTATTTTTTTTAGGGGGGGGAGAAATATCATCATTTTACTTTAGGATTCCTCTATTCACAGGCCTGCGGGGACACTGCCCTCTTCTCGTGCTCTGACCCAGGCTTGAGGGGATGGATCCTACTTTTTCCTTAAGGGTCTTGTACTTTAGTTCCCACATGCTCAGCATTTTAAGGGCGCCAATTGTCTCATTTGGTCGAAGAGAGAAAGAACAAAGACTACGGCTTTCTTGGAGACCTTCAGGGTGAGGTGTCACGTCCCGACGTGAAAAATCGAGAGCGCGACGAGTCGTAAACGAGCGTGTAGAGCAAGTACAATTTCATTTCTAAAATCAGACATGAATGGGAAAATGAATAGATGCATCAATTATAGGAAAAAATTAATATAAATATATCTCTCAAATGGATACATCCATCGGAACTGAACTAACCCACCAATTTTCTTCATAAGGCAAATAGATGATAAAATGCTCCATCGAATCGAAGAATGCATGAGAAAATATCTTCTCTAATTTGTAAACCGTCGTCACTATATTCTCTTCGATAGTTTGCATATCCTTAAGCTTGAGTTTTGATGCATATAAAATTCTAAAGAATTGACTTAACTTAGTCAATGCCTCCTATAAAGACTTGGGCAACAAATCACGAAATGCAATGAGCACCAATCTCTATATGAACACATCACAATCATGACTTTTCATTCCATATAATTTTTCATCATTAACATTCACACAACATGCAATGTTGGACATATATCCATATGAGAATCTCAATTGTTTTAGCCACTGTCACACTTCCTTGACTAGTTTGTCTCCAAGCACATAAGTTGCTCTAGGTTTAACAACTTTTCCATTTCTGTGCCGTTGTTCCAACTCTAGACATTTACAACGTATTTTCAAGCCAAAGCACACTTTGACATTGTCTTTTGTTTTACCTGTTATGTCCATGATGGTGTTGAACACATTATCAAAGATATTTTTTTCAACATACATGACATCTAAGTTGTGCCGTACAAGAAGGGTTGACCGACAAGATAATTGCCAAAAGATTCTTTTCTTCACCCAGTTGTGATCCTTTACAAATTCAAGGAGTTACCATGTGCTGCCAGATAGCTGTGTTATATATGGCAAGTATTGCACCTATGTCGACTAGACAACTGATCTAAATTTGCTTCATCGAATTCAGTTATCTTTTTGTGGAATGCATTCTTTTGCCTTCTAAAAGGATGGTCACTTGGTAAAAACTATCAGTAGCAATCAAAGTAACATGACTTCTCACCATATTTCAGTATAAATGATTTGGTATCCTCTACACAATACAGACATGCCAACTTCCTATGTGTGCTTGGGTCAGATAACATTCTATATATAGGGAAGTCACTTATTGTCTACATCAGTGCAGTCTTTGTAGTGAAATTTTACTTTCTGGATGCATCATAAGTAATAAGTAACAACACCGTCAGCCCACAATAATTTCAGCTCATCAATCAACGATATGAGATATGCGGAGACCTTCGCCACCCTCAGAAGGTACAACATGAAGCTAAACCCAGCTAAGTGCGCGTTCGGAGTACGGTCAGGGAAGTTCTTGGGCTTCCTCATTACCCACCGGGGAATCAAAGCCAACCCTGACCAGATCAGAGCAGTGCTGGAGATGCTGTGGCCAGACCGAGTAAGGGACGTACAGTGCCTTACTGGTCGCGTTGCCACCTTGGCTTGGTTCCTATCTCGAGCCGTCGAACGGTGCCTCCCCTTCTTCCTGCTAATCAAGCAAGCCAATCAAGCGCCAGAGAAGAAAGGGCACATCGACTGGGACTAGGAGTGCGAGCAGGCATTCGAAGAGTTAAAACACTACCTGGCATCCCCTCCTGTCCTCGCTAAGCCGCAAAAGGGGGAGGAATTACTCCTGTATCTATTGGTGATGCCGAGCACCATGAGTGCCGTCCTCACACGGGAAGAGGCAGGGGTTATGAGGCTAGTTTACTACGTCAGCCGAGCACTGCAGGGCCCAGAGTTTTGGTACTTACGAATTGAAAAGTTTGCCCTTGCACTCATTATGGCTACTCGCAAGCTGCGGCCATATTTTTTGGCCCACCCAATCGTCATCCTCACCGATCAGCTACTATGACAAATCCTACAGAACCCTAATGCCTCGAGAAGGCTGATCGAATGGGCCATCGAGTTGGGGAAATTTGACATCAAGTTCCATTCACGGACTGCGATCAAGGCACAGGCCCTTGCCGACTTTGTAGCTGAATGCACTATACCCGCTGAAGACTCACTCGAGTAATCTTTCGGGACCACATGGGAGTTATATGTCAATGGATCATCCTGTGCCATGGGGAGCGGAGTAGGACTGGTCCTGCTCTCACCGAAAGGGCTCAAGCTTTAGTACGCCTTGTGATTCAACTTTTTGACCACAAACAACGTGGCCAAGTATGAGGCACTACTCCTAGGACTACGCATGGTGAAGTATTTGGGGGCGACCAGCGTGTGCGCATACAGCGACTCCATGCTCATCGCCAACCAGGTGAAGGGAGAGTTCAAGGCATGCGAGCCATCCATGATCAAGTATTTGGGGCAGGCCCGGGCCGCGGCAAATGAATTCTCTCACTTCGAGGTGGTCCACATCCCACGAGAAGAGAATGTGCGAGCAGACGCACTGTCTCATCTGGCGTCAGCCACCGTGGTTTCTAACTCGAGATCGGTCCTAATAGAGGAGTTGTTAGCATCGAGCATCGACGAGCCGGCATCCCAGATAAATGCCATCGACTATGAGCCCTCTTGGATAGATCCTCTCTTGGATTTCCTTCTTTAGCAACAACTCCCGAGCGACCACGCTAAGGCTCGACGTACGCAGGTGAGAGCAGCACACTTTACAGTAGTGGACAGTAGATTGTGTCGCCGCTCCCTCTCAGCCCCATTATTGAAGTGCTTGTTCCCTACAGAAGCCAACGAGGCCATCCAAGAGATCCACGAAGGGTGCTATGGAAGCCATATTGGGGGGCGAGCACTCGCGAGGACGCTAATCTGGCAAGGGTACTAGTGGCCCACTTTGCAGCAAGATTGCATCAATTATATCCGAAGGTGTCCTCAATGCCAGAAGTTTTGTCATCTACACCACTAGCCAGCTACGCAATTACATGCTCTGATGGAGCCTCGCCCATTTGCTCAGCCCAGAGGCGCAAGGGAGGAAGAAATTCCTTATAGTTGCTATCGACTACTTCACCAAATGGATTGAGGCTGAACCATTAGGGAAGATCACGAGTGAGGTGACCTGGAAGTTCGTATTACGGAGCATCATCTGTCGCTTTGGGATCTCGAGGGTCCTTACAACCGATAACGGCCGACAATTCGCGAGCACCTCTTTTCAGGAGAAGTGCTCGGAGCTTGGGATCTAGAACCACTACACTTTGGTGGGACATCCCCAGGTGAATGGGTTGGTAGAAAATGCTAACTGGACATTGCTTCATGGCATCAAGACCCGGCTGGACCGAGCAGGAGACTCGTGGGTAGACTCGATCCCGAGCATCCTGTGGGCCCACCGAACCACCGCTAGAGCCGCCATCGGAGAGACACCCTTTCACCTCGCCTACGGAGCTGAAGCAGTGGTACCAATGGAGATCTCCAACCCCTCACTGAGGGTGGGACACTTCGACGAAGCCAGGAATAACCAAGTAATGCGAGAGAACTTAGACTTGCTTGAGGAAGAGAGAGCCAACGCCCAAGTAAAGCTCATAGCATTTCAACCAAAATTGACTCAATATTACAACGCCTGAGTCAGAGAGCGACACTTCTTCCCCAGAGACTTGGTACTGCGACGAGCAAGTGTGGCTGATCCAAGGAGGGCCGCCGGAAAGCTCGCACCAAACTGGGAAGGCCCGTACAAGGTAGCAGAAGCACTCGGCAAAGGAGCGTACATGCTAGTGACGCTGGGGGGGAAGAGATACCCAAGATGTGGAACTCCGTCAACCTCATGAAAATTTTTCAATAAATCATCACCAGCCGTACTCCACTAAGGTAAGTTATCTACGCATCACTAAGAGGTAACCTATGGATTTCCTAGAGGCGAGCACCGCTCCCCTTGAAAATGAGAAGGTAACCTATGGGTTCCCTAGAGGCGAGTACCACTCCCCTTGAAAATGAGCGAGAGGTAACCTACGAGTTCCCTAGAGATGAACACCGCTCCCTTTGAAAACGAGAAGGTAACCTACGGGTTCCCTAGAGGCGAGCACTGCTCTCCTTGAAAATGAGAAGGTAACCTATGGGTTTCCTAGAGGCGAGCACCGCTCCCCTTGAAAACGAACGAAAAGGTAACCTACGGGTTCCCTAGAGGCGAGCACCGCTCCCCTTGAAAACTATCCTATGAGTTCCCTAGAGGCGAGCACCGCTCCCTTGAAAATGAGAATGTAACCTACGGGTTCCCTAGAGGTGAGCACCGCTCCCCTTGAAAATGAGCAAGAAGGTAACCTACGGGTTCCCTAGAGGCGAGCACCACTCCCCTTGAAAACTATCCTACGGGTTCCCTAGAGGCGAGCACCGCTCCCTTGAAAATGAGAAGGTAACTTACGGGTTCTCTAGAGGCGAGCACCGCTCCCCTTGAAAACAGAGAGGTAACCCAAGGGTTTCCTAGAGGCGAGAATCGCTTCCCTCGAAAATGAAGAGGTAACCCAAGGGTTCCCCAGAGGTGACCACTACTCCCCTCGAAAATCAGAAGGAGACCCAAGGGTCTCTTAGAGGCAGATAGACGTCCCCTCACAAACAAACAACCATGGATTGGTCCACCAAAGATAAGATACAAGTACCGCGAGGACACGCGCACAAAGAGGCAACCGGAAGCATATTATGCGAACATCTTTTCATCAAGTAGGTCCGAGGTTGTGTCACATCACCTTTGCTGTACCTCCGCTCCTTGCCACCCCACCTCCACCAACACCACCCTACATAGCTCAGCTCACAGGTAGCATCAGAGGCCCAAGTTGAAGATCATGTCCCGTAGTCATTTGGAATCATCTGAAGACGTACCATACATCACCGGAAAGCTTGTCGAGGCAGCTCCGCCTTCGTGGTGGTCCCGCTGGCATCCGACATCCCTGTTGTCTGGAGGGCCCGTTCTTCCCCCACTGCACATAGTTGCCATGACTGGAAGATAGAGCTGCAATACATAAGCCTCCATGACTTCATCCTTACGCTCTTGGGTGCGCCGCTTGACCGGGTCGAGGTACCACCAGTCCTCAAAGCAACGCAGCAGGTGGAACCTCGTTCGGAGTCCGGAGCCTCCCGTTCTGATTTTCTTCCCCCAGGTTCGCAGAACAGGCCTCTCAGAACCTAAACTGACACCCCTTCACTCCATGAGCTCCCTCTCTCTGCCCTGACCTCGCCTGGTGTTCTTCCTAGTTGCTTCTAGAAGAGGACTCGACCACGGTCGTACTCATCTTGGTCCCGCCACGTTAGGACTTCGGGAGCTTCTGTGGTGACTTCATCCATCTGCTGCAGTTTCCTGGGTCCAGTTCATGCCAGAGCACTGAGGTTCAGATCTAGAATCTGCCTCGGCCAGTGACGACGTCGGGTCCGCCCACAAAAATTCACAAGCATACCTGGCCCCTTCAGCGACGTTTCAGAACCAGTTTCAGTGACTTCCAAGTTCAGAGGAGTGTGTAGCGGCATCTACAGCGACTCCTTGTCCTAACATTCCAGACCTGGACAGACCCGGAGAAGCGCCCAAGCGGCACTAGTTTTAACTAATCTCCCCACCCCGCCTAGCCGGCTCAATGCCCCTCCCTGTGTGGAGGTAGTTTTGATATAATCCACAAATTCTCCACCAATTGTCCAAGCCTCCTGTGAGAGGTGTAGTGCATGTAAATTATTAAACAGGGAGAAGCTTCACTGACACAGTGTGCGGGGAACCCACACTTCCCTGCTCATCCACGTCTCCAAATGGGGGTCAGTTTCTTCAAACCGGCCAGGTGAGCTCACTGCCCTTGCTCCTAATTGTCCTTGTTTATTCAATATTCTTTAATAGACTAGCCTTTTGGGCCTTATTTAATTGACCCAATAAGGATTACAAACTTAATAAAAGAAAATACATCATACAATGAAGGAATAAATATCTGAACCATGGCTGAATCTGTCTCGAGGGGCTGATGTCGAAGCTGGGGCTTGGAGGGTTGCTGATGTCCCCATCAAAAAGGCTCTGGAGAACTAGGAGAGATGATCGAGAACTTTAAGGAGGCCACGTGATCCGAGGTGAAAAGCAAATTGATGCTCGTGACACCTGGAAAGCCATCAAGCCCTGATGCTGCCACGTGGCTAGTGCAGATCAGATTTGGACAGAATATTGAGCAGGAAATGTGGTTTCCACGCGCTCATCATCTGCTACCTATAAGTAAACGAAGACTCGGAGAGAGTAAGACTGATCATGACAAAGATAGAACAAGAATAAGTTTCAGCCAAAAACATATACGATTTAGCAAAGTTAGCGCCGGCAATATCGGAGAGAGCAGAGAGAGCTTTGAGAGAAGAGCATTTGTGATTTGTTGTTTTCGGTGTCTTGGTTCAGAACCAGAGCCGATCTGCTCTTTGTAAGAGCTACATTTTGTGATCTGATCTTTTGTTTTCTTCCATTTGTTTTGAAACCTCATTTTACAAGTTGTGAGTCAGCGGTGGTTAAGCTGTAATCCTCAGCGGTAGAGGAGGACTCCTCTGGTAGCTTAAGCTATAAAGCTCAGCGTGTATTGGGAAGATTACCCTGAAGCTGTGGATCAGCAGGTTAGAAGTCGTGAATCAGTAGCGAAGCCACACTTGATTTAAGTGTGGGGTGGACGTAGAACTCTGTAGGAGATCAAACCACCTAAAATCCCTGTCTATTGTGCGATTGGTTTATACTTGAGTGCATTTCATACTTCACTCTCTTCAACATAGATGGATGCTTAGGATCGATTGAGAACCGATCAACTTGAGTTGTTCTATTCTGTTTGTCTTTCAGAGTTTCCTGATCGTCTTACTGCAGTTCACTTTAATTCCGCATTATTCAGCTGCTGTAGAATTTTTATTGGGGATTGATCTATTCACCCCCCCTCTAGATCTACATCATTGACAACTTTGTATTTTTCAGTTTCTATCCTAGTTTCCTCCTCAAATTTTTACATTCTAATTTTGAGCTCATAGAAGTTTCCAGATCGACCCTAACTCTTAAGGACTCTTATTCCCACTATTATCCATGAGATTTATCGATCTAGAGCCCTATTTTAGGGTGTACATATCAGATTTTAACCTTCTGGACTTTTACAATTTACAATGAATAGGACTCTGTTTTCTACGCGCATAGGGCACTGGGACATCCTTCCAGGGCTAATATCTTCTAGATTACTCCACTAATTCGTGTTATATCTTCTTTAGGCTCTTACCCTTCATATTATCTCGAGATTGGTCTATCATACTCGAATTTTGGTGGACTCTATCTCCTAAAATCTTGGGAGAACTTTCTGGGTTTCCTGCACCTCTATATAAACTGCCCAGTTCATAGTTGTGAGGGGGGGGCTCTTTCTCGACTCGGGGCGATGCCATGCTGCACCACCGCCTCTTCTCTTCAACCCTGGCCTGAAGAGGGAAGTATAATATGCATTTTATACACTCAAGGGCTGTCTAACTCTCTCTATACTCTTAGTTATTCATCTCCCAAATCTCCAAATTATCATAGATTACACAGTTCTACACTTTCCTTGCACTCTTGCACTTTTCTTCATATTACATGCACTCTCTCCGCAGTTATACTGCGCGTTTTCTCCTCCTATCTATTTTTATCTCATCACAATACACACACCTATTATTTTCACCCTTCCACGAGGGTTAAAAACCTCCCCCCGGTGCGTTCTCTTTCAATTTCTAGCCCTATTTTATCATTGTGGGATTGATACAACACTTCATGGATATAATGGGTTTTTATCTTTGTGTTTGTCCTTGTTTTGCAGGAGAGCATGAATAGAACCTGAGGCCCTCTTCCTCTAGCTGGCTGGAAGGAGAGGATGTTGAATCCCACGTCGTTCCCCGCACCCCGTTCCTTAAAGCGCGATCAAGTCTTCATCTTTTTCCAAGGTACATGGCACCGTTCTATTTATTCCTTCATCCCTTTGGCGTTGTTAATCCTTGATGGCGATCACAGTATGTTTCCTCATCTATTCATTGCCCCTTTGCTCATCATACTTTTATGCTTGATCATGTTCATATGATACATGCATAGTTAGTTTGGGGCCGGGGTAAAGGAGGGAGATAAAAATATCAACACTTACGACCGACCACAAGAGAGAATGGGTAGGAAGGGAAGAAGCTGCAAAAGAGTCTCCAATCGATTCCCAACTAGAAGCTGCGTGGAGATTCAAGCTACAACTTCAACTATGCAAGAATCACTCATCCTCCTTCAAGAACGATCTAAGGGGAGTCAAGAGAGATCCACAGGAGATCAAGAGCGAGCTTTCCAAAGAAAATAAGAGCCAAGCAAGCAAGTATTGAAGCTCTAATCAAGTGAAGATTGAAGCCACATTCAAGTTCAGCAGCCTACATTCAAAGGGAAGCCAAAATTGGAGATTTCTAAACTGAGTTTCATTATCTTGATCTCTAAATCCTGCCTGATCTGGTCCTCAAATCTTTGGAAAAGAGATGGCGTTGAGAGAGAGTGGAGAGAGAAGCTCTGGCCAAGTTTCACCTCTTCGGGGTGCTGACTCTGGGCCCACCTTCGATCGACCTTCACCTCCACGGGGGCCTTAAGGTCCAGTAGCTCCTTCAGCTCCGCTTGGACGTGTTGCTGAGCCTTTTCAAAAACAACCTGAGTGAGGATCTGAGGAGCTTCTTGGAGCTAGGGGAGGTTCTTGTACCAACCCGTGGAGCAATGCTGCAGCAAGCCTAGATAAAGCTCCGGTTCCGCCATTGGACAACCTACGTCAACCTTATGTTGTGGAAGGTGGAAGGCCTCCCTCTGGATGCGTTGCCAGGGACTGTTCGAGAACTCACTCCAAGCCTCCAGTGAGGATATCTTCAAAGCCGCAGGCATGGACTTCACTTTTTAAAGCTCTGGAACAATCCCAGGACCTTAGACTGGAATTCCTGCAACCTTCATCTATGGATTCGAAGACCATTGTTGTCTGCCAAGTAGAGGATGCCAATGAGTTGAAGGTGGTTTGGTCCCAATCCTTGGTTGGATATGTTGTGGGTTTATCAACTTCCTTTTTCCCACTACAGGCATTCATCAGGAGTCGATGGAGCCCGAAGGGGTTCCAGTTATTTATATTAGATAATGGATTTTTCATTTGCAAGTTTGATCTCAAGGAAGATTTGTAGCGAATCCAGGAAGGGTTCTAGACTATTAGAGGGCACCCTATGATTTTACAGCGGTGGTCACCTGAAGTAAGCTTTGAGCTTGATAGCCTGAAGAGCATCCCGTTGTGGGTCACTCTTCATGGAGTGCCTTAAAGATAAAGACCGGATAAAGGCCTAAAAATACCACCCTTAATCGAGTTAAGAAGCACTTTATTTTGAAAACCATGCGTGAAGCAATGAGGTCGTCCTGGTAAGAAAAAACTAGAATACATTGCTCAGACAAATGTACAATTCCACAGATTGATAGCATAACTGTGGATGCACTAAAAATTAAACAATTATTAGTTCGTTTATTTTGTTCCCGGTTGATTCGTTTATTTAGTGCGAGGGCGTGCCAATCACAAGGTGACGATTTATTCAGGCTTCAAAGAAGCCCTTGGTGCACTCGATCTGACTAATCAGACAATTACGTAGTTCGTGTCGGGACCAAAACCCACAGTGCCATAAAGATCATGGTGTTAATTACATCCCCTCGGAGAGGGGAAAACCCTTGATTAATCGCCAGGAATAAGGGCCCTATAGACTAAAGAATTATTTAGATGAAACAAGATAATAGCAATCTTGAGTCACGTAAAAAACTCCGTGTCTAGGGAAACAAGCATTCGAAGTGTGTTGGTCACTCATAGACTATTTCATGTTCGAACAAAGGTCCGTGTTGAAAGCACGACGGAAACAAAAATAAACCCGTACAAATGTCTACCGGGAGACGGCAATTTTGATAAGAAGATGGGATCAGATCCCGGTGGCAAGGGAGCGACCTCGGTGAGATATTTACCCAAAATAAGGTCGAGCAGTAATCTGTGGGTGTAGAAATATGGAACGTGACATCACAAGTCATATGAACAAGCATATGTGTATGAGTGATAACATAACGTGCCAATCAAGTGAACATCATGAACATGTGACTATATAAACATGGTAGCATGATCATATAGTAAGGAAAATGTGATAAAAGATGTAGAAGAATATCGTGATCGCCACCAAGGAAAGACAACGCCAAAGAATGTGAAAGAAGACTATGTGTGCGTTGTGTACCTTGGAAAAAGAAGATGATCGCGCTCAATATAAGCAATGAGGGAACTAATGTGGATTACCTCTTCTCACCTTCCAGCGGGCTAGAAGGTAAGGGCCTCACTTTCCATACTTTCTTGCGAAATAAAGACAACACAAGAGACAACCCATTAGAAAATGCGTGTAGAAATCTGCCCAAGTGCATAAACTAGCATGAATGATTGAGGGCGGCGTGCCAGTCGAGTTTCGACAATTGCCGCGGAATTGAAGTCCAATTGGGATGTGTCTCCAGGGCACGACACATGTGCATGGACATACAGGCGACACATGGGCAGAGTATGTGTGCGCGTGGTAGCTGGCACAGGTTGGATTCTGCAGGTGAAGGTGTATTAGACGATGTGGGGTTCGGGTGCAAGACATTTTCCCATCGATCGAGCTTGTCGACCACAGTTGATGCTAATTTACATCGGACGTAGTCCGAACACCCTTGTTTCTGCTACCGAAGAAAGAGAGTTAGGGAGCTTGGGAGCCGCGACGTCGAGAGGACTTGATCCGTACAACAGTGACGGAGCAACAACAACATAACTGGGATGAGTGGAGGCAGGGAGATTGGTCCCGATGTAGGCACTGAGGAGAATGCTGACCCCGAGTTCGTGGAAGCGAGGCATTGGCTCGGGAAGCGGAGCGACAGACACTGTTGTTGCACCCACTATTTGTCTCGGATAAATTGAAACATTTTCCTCGAGTTGGTCGAGGTTCAACATCAGGCGTATCGTAGCTCCGTGGAATATTTCCACATGATGGGACTTCGCGGCCCGTGTCTTATTTCAATTACAAACCCCTCGCAGCAAACGAGGTGGTTGAGAACCGGACTAAATCCGCAACGAATGTCAGGATCGTATTGTTTCCGGCAAGACCTCGAGAGGCGAGATTTTTCTACCTTGGCTTTTTTGGACGAACAAAGAAAACCCTCGCAGGAAAGAATGAGGGCGCAGGGGATGGCGTACACACCTCCGGTGAAGTCCAATGCATGTGTACCACGCAGCTCGAATGAACACAAACTCCTTCCTCTTGGCGGACGACGCGGGGAAGACGACAAACGAACAAAGAGAACACTTCCTCCTCTCTCCACGCAGCGTGTTGTGAAAAAAAGGCTGAAAAAATCCCAAAAACCAAGGGTTTATACAAAGGAGCATGCGTGGGGGACCCGATCGGGGTCTAGCGGACCCGTCGGGGTCGCCTGACCCCGGGCAGCCCCGAGCGCGACCGGGCGGACCCACCCGGGGTCGCTCACTGTCGGGAGGACCTGCCCGGGGTCGCTCGACCCCGGGGGACCCGATCGGGGTCAAACGACCCCGGTGGGACTCGCCCGGGGTTGACTCATGCTAAGCTTTCATTGGGGGTTGGTTGCAGGGACCTCTTCTCCCCTGGAGGAGGGAGAGCTTCCCTGGGACATGGCCCGGGTAGCCAGGGACGAGCTTGCTGTCGCTGCATCTACTGGGTGCAACGAGGAGTTCATCGATATCGAGGGGGACGCCCCAGCTGGTGAGCTTCTTCCCTAACACCTTTGGCTAGGGAATTATCTTTGTGCAAGATTGGACTCGGTAGTAGCCTGACTCAGCTTACTGGTGTGCAAGTGCCTCTGATTTGCCCATGATTGAGGGTTCACCAGGGGCTTCATCTGGTTCTTCGGGCAGCGGTAGTATGGCCATGGAGATCGATGAGAGCTCGAGCCCGAGCTCTTCATCCTCTAAGGCTTCTTCTGCCGGAGATGCTGAGATGAAGGCATCATTGGAAGGTACATGTAGCTCCTTCGCACCCCTTCATTGGCTTTGACTCAAGGTTTATGGCAGGGCTGACATTTTGTGTTATGTCCAGAGCTGGAGTTCGAGGAGGAGCGCGTGCCGACTCCCATCGAGGTGGATCTCGGGGAGCCTCCCACAACGATTACTTGGGACACCCGGATGTCAGAGGAGCCTCTGCCCTTTCCAACTCCGGTAGGAGACGCTGTTGAGGTGGCTGATGGACTACCATCACCGACCCCGAGCGGGGGTGTTAAAGTCACGGTGGGGGCAGTAACAGGTGAGAGCCAAGACATTTCTCAGGTTTTTCACGTTGTCTCGTCACAGGGAAGCCCTGAACGTTGTTGACCCATTCTGTGTTTGGTGGGGTTGTAAAGGTCCTGGTGTGCTGGCTGAAGTAGGACACTCCTACATGGAGCTGGGGATCGAGTGGCCTTCATCTGTCTTGCCACCGAAGCCGCTACTGGATGCTAGCGTGGGCGCGACTTTGCTCCAACGTGCTCGAGGTTACGCAGGAGGCGACCCCCTGCCTTCTCCGGAGGAGCTCTGACAACGGTTGAGGGAGTGCACCGAGCGCTACTGTCACGCCCGTGTCTTAGTGGATCCTTAGTGGTCTGGATCTAGAATTTATCTCGTGATTTTAGATGATTTTTACGAATTTTTAGGCTATTTTTGGGCATTTAAATGAATTAGTTAAAGTATTGATGTAATTAAAATGGGCATATATTTTATTTGGTTTCGGGCCGAAACTGAAACCGAAAAGATTTCGGTTTCGGACCCAACCAAAATTGACACCGAAACCGAAACTACCTTCTTTGATTATAGGCAAAGCGAATCGAGAAGATCCTCTCCCTACCCCACCTCCAAGACCACTCATCCTCCTTATCATCTCGAGAGTGGAAGTCCAATAGGAAGAGAGGAGGTGCTGGAGCTGAACCATCTCCTCAGATCTGAGGTCTCTCCTGAAAGTGGGCACCCAGGTGCCACCAGAGAGCTAAGAGTCAAATGCCTGAGAGACCAACCCCAACAGATCCACTGATGCTGCTAAAAGGGTGGAAAAAGAGTCCTCCAAAAAGAAGTTGCCACACCATTTGTCCTTACAGAAAAAACACACGTTACCTTTTCCAAGTCGGACCTGGATGTCGGAAATGATAACATCCTTGCAAGTCATGATGTCACACCAGAGTGGAGAAGTCCAGTGCTAAGACATCGGTACCAAATCCCAGACTCTACTCCTACCAAAGTACCACTGCCTGATAACCTGGTCTGCGAAGAGACGGCTGGGCGAACCCGAACAATTGTTGAAGCTGAGGGCCTGACACCCCCAACGGTGATCTTGTTGGTAGGGCTGACCCGGCCAGCTGCTGGGGCCGAGGGCCTAACACCTCCGACAGTTATCTTCTGGACCGGAAGAATCCAGCCGATTGATGTAGCCGAGGGCCTGACACCCCCGACAATTGGCTTGTTGGCCGAGCGAACTTGGCCAATTGCTGGAGCGGAGGGCCTGACGCCCTTGGTGGTTGTTGCCGCAGGCGTGGCTGAGCTGGCCTCAACCATAAGCACAACGCCCAAGAAGAAGGGCGAGCCAACGACTGGCGGAAAGTCGCCGAAGACAAGCGGAGTTGTCAGGTATCCGAACCTGGCATGGTTGGCGATGACCTGGGGGGCGTAGGTGACGGCTGCCATCGTCGTTGCAGTTGCTATTGTTGGTGGTGGTGCATAGCACGAATGAAGAAGCGTGCAGATGCACAAAGAGCTCTCGAACGAACAGAGAGATGTGTGCCCTCCTCTTCCCATCCTGTAAGAGGAAGAGGGGCAAGCAGAACCTTGAAGAAGGTTTGGGGACTTTCTTTGACAGACAGAAGAAAGGCAGGTAATATTACCAAATTAATCAATTTACGTGTAAACTCCAATCTACATGCGAAGTTGAGATTAACGATAGATCATGTATAATTACCAAATTATATGCACATAAAATGGTATACATGTGATGAATTACCATAGAACAATGACACTTATCATGTCGCGTCAGGAACTAGATCAATGGAGAAAACCACCTCTCTCTCAGGGGGAAATTCGGACAACTCCTCAGGAAACACATCAGGAAAGTCTCGGACAATAGGAATGTCCTCCAACTCTAACTACTTATCGGTCAAGGAGACCAAGGCCAAGAATGCCTGACACCCCTTCCTTAATAATTTATCAACCTGAAGTACCGAAATGAGTAGCACGGACTTAGAATGCCTATAGCCAGAAAAGGAAAGCTCGAGGTGCCCGAAAAAAGACACTAAGCCTAATTTGCAATGAACGCTAGCCCCATGTCTAGCTAACTAATCTGCTCCTAGGATTACATCATAATTCTTCATCTTCATACATACTAGATCTGCCGACAAATTCTGACCATTAACTAGAACCTCACTAGAGGGATAGAAATATTTGATAGCTGACCCCGAACCAATAGAGGTTGAAATTACTAAATGAGAATCCATCAATATAGGTTTCACAGATATAGACTTCACAAAATTCTGAGATATAAACGAATGAGTAGCTCCGGTGTCGAAAAGAACAAACACTGGCTTAGAAAGTATAGTAAGAGTACCTTCGACCAATCCACCCTCCTCGGTGGCTTCAGTTTTAGTTACCTGGAGGGCTTGGAGCTTGACTCCCTTACGACTTCTTTGATATAGCTTGATCAAAAATGAGAGGACACTCAGGGATCCGGTGGTACCTACTTTCACAACGCAAATAGGCGCAAAGCTTGCGCCAGCACTTCTCCATCTTGTGACCCAGCCGGTCACAGTACTTGCAAACTGCCTTGGATGGAGTAATCAATCCTGCCTTCTTGTCGCCCTCTCTAGGTTTCTTATCCCTTGAAAAACTCGGCCCGTCATTCGGCCTCTTCTTGCCATTGGTGGGTTTGAAATTCTCGGTGTAAGTGTGATTATGAAAATAACATGATAACATGAACAAGAAAAGGACGATAAAAAATTGAGAACCGTGATCGTCACCCAAGGATTAGCAGTGACATGTGAACTCAAAAGTTATATATATATATAAATGGCTTAAAATAGAGGTGCCCCGCCAGACTTGTTCAGACATCCTGGACAAGGGCAAAAAGGGCTACAACCTAGCTGTGGTGAAAACCCGAAGGGGTGCCACAGGCAAAATCGGGTACCCCGCCACGTGAAAATCTAAAAGGACGCGTACGTAAAAGTAAGAGGGGGCTGGCTCTGGTGAAAACCCGAAAGGGTGCTTGAGTCAATAATGTGGTAATAAAAAATATGTTATGCAACTCTTTCAACGACATTTCCACCTCACATACCAGCCGATGATGAAACTTTCATTGATCATATGGCACATCGCCTCGATCAGTGCTAAAATCTATCTGGGATTGACCTTCCATCTATTCTGATGACACATATCCATTTCTTTGCGTCAGCATAGACCCAATGTTGATGATGAAACTTCCATTGATCATATGGCACATCGCCTCGATCAGTGCTAAAACCTATCCAAGATAGACCTTCCGTCTATTCTGATTTAACATATCCATTTCTTTGCATCGGCATAAACCCAATGTCGATGATGAAACTTCTATTGATCATATGGCACATCGTCTCGATCAGTGCTAAAACCTATTCGGGATAGACCTTCTGTCTATTCTGATGAAACATATCCATTTCTTTGTGTCAACATAAACCCAATGCCGATGATGAAACTTCCATTGATCATATGGCACATCACCTCGATCGATGCTAAAATCTATCCGGGATAGACCTTCCATCTATTCTGATGAAACATATCCATTTTCTTGCATCTGCATAAACCCAATGCTGATGATGAAACTTCCATTGTTCATATGGCACATCACCTCGATCGATGCTAAAACTTATCTGGGATGGACCTCCCGTCTATTATGATGAAACGTATCCATTTCCTTACATCGGCATAAACCCAATGCCGATGATGAAACTTCCATTAATCATACGGCACCATCGCCTTGATCGATGCTAAAACCTATCCAAGATAGACCTTCCGTCTATTTCGACGAGGCCTATGAACCCTTCATCCACACATCAGTAAACATTCCTACATTTGGCACCTTTGGCCGATGAAACATATACTTATGCTAACATTCCAGTTTGGGGACTCTCGAAATCCCGTCACGCGGTTTTAGCCATGGCTATGTTGTGTTTTCTCCATTTTTGCAACCCCGGGTGAGAAGGCCAACCTCGCCCTACTCTACCATGGACGTCGTCCGTGGAAGGTCCAGTGCATCATCTTCGAGAAGAGGACAGGTGTGAAGCCCCATCAAAGCTCTACGATCTTCCTCCTTCGCCGTCCAACTCCGCCGTCACTCTCTGACCTCCACCGCTGCCATGATCGCCACCAAGACCCAAGAGAAGCCTAGTTGCACTATCCCTGAGATGGGGATGGGTGTGAGGCCCCAGCCAAGCTCCGCCTCTTCCTTGGATTGCTCTATCACCTCCGATTATCGCCGCCGCCATCCACCATCACCCCTATCGTTTCCATGTTATCTAGATATATTAGGTTAGTTATTTGATGTTTAGGCCCCCCCTCCCACTCCCCCATCTTCCCCTGTGTTCTCCCGTACCTTCCCACCCCCCAAACACCCTCACAAGCCCCACAAGCATCACCTGAGGAAGTCCCTAGCCGAGCTTCCCAATTCTAGTTGCCCAAAAGAGTTGCAAGTGTCGTGTCATTAACGTGTAGGGATGATAGGGCGCATTTATGTTGACGCGTCCAAAGGATACACCGCACTCATAGCATTGACCGAGGGCCTAGAAGTAGTAGATCTCAAAGATCGTGGAGCCCAGTCAGAACGCACCCATCCTTTGGTGCGCATTCAAAACAAGCCCTCCACGGGCACCGCGTTCATGCCAAGCCCCGCCCAGTGCTGCCACCCCCCTCTGGCTGAAGATTTGAAGATCTCGCACCCTCGTCTCACATCAAATGGTATCAGAGCTTAGGGAACTGGGCTATTCCATCAGACCGGGATCCTGAGCTACGAGGTTCGAGGTCAAACCTCTCCCAAGCAAAGGGTTTTGATGGGATCAAAGAAGCCAGCAGACCAAAGCAGAACACGCCACTCCTGGGCAGTAGGTTCTGACCAAAATGTGCCCTCCACGGGCAGTGCGATCTAGGATGAACACGCCCTTCCTAGTGGGCGCGATCTCAGAGCAGAGACGCATGTGGCTGACCCTCCAACTTCCGACCCTTGGGACTACGAGGGCTTCAATGTGTGTTGCTTTCCAATGTTGTAATCAATGTTTTAGGTTATTTTAGCTTCCCCCTTCCCCCCCCAATAAATATGATAAATACGAAGACTCAAGGGGGAGTCTCCAGACTATCTCCGAGCCAAAGGGACGCTGTCGTGACTCGCGTGGTGCTCCGTGTGTGGTACCGGTGGCTCCCTGAACCGGGCCGCTCATGTGCTCGAGTGTCCGCACCAAAGGGAGACCTAATTAAGTCAACCATAGGCTTTGAAGGCCTGCAACACGCATATACGGCTCACACACGTGTGTTCGGCATTTTCCCGAACACCTTGTGGGCATGTATATTCTAGCCTTTTGCACAGCAAACCATGGGCCGACCCGCGGTCCCAACATATTAATTGGGTTTTACAACGACCCTCCAGCAAGCCAGGGCCACCCCCGACCCTCAGACACGTGGCCACGAGCCACTTATATTTTACTCTTGGGTCAACCCGAGGCTACCCTGCCAACCCACCGTGCAACGCGGTGCGTAGTGCGAGGCCCGGCCCACGTGCCCAAAGTGTCTCTCCGTAGCTCCCGCGAGCTCTCATCCTTAGCCCAAGTCCCATCTCGAGGCCCCTCAACCAGTTAGCCGAGCCGTTCGACAACCCGGGGTGTGACGGGCATTTACCTGAACACCTTCCGAGCAGCCCTTATGACTCGACAAATAACGGCCCCCACTGGCCAATCCCAGCGCCCCAAAGTCCCGTGTCCCTCAAAGCACACCCTCAAATGACAAAAGAAGACCTCGGGGGCCATCCCTCGAGGTTGAGATCAGCCCGGGGCCAATTCGCCCAGGGGGGCGGCCGTGCCCCCAAGGGAGGGTGAACTCCCCAGGGGCCGCGCTCGCTTCCCAGTCTGGAGGCCCGACGGTCCTCCCCAGTTCCAGTTCGTACAAATTCCCAGTCCAGCAATGCAAGATTAGTGTAAGGGTCCATTCGTCGTACCCGTACGTGGAAGGAGTCGCGAAGAGCGCCTACGACAAGGTCCTCAATCAACACGCACACAAGCTCCGCATTGGCTCCATGTATCCTGCCCAGCCATGTCCTTTTCTTCTTAGTCAAATTAGGAAGAAAACCAAAAATGGGAAATTTTATAGGGTGGGGACCACCCCACTCTCCCTCTACCTCCAGCCTGCCTAAACCCCCCGGGGGTGGGCTTTAGGCTGACCAGCCAGGGCCCCAGGGCTGGTCTAAATGTGGGAGAATAACGAGAAAAAGGATTTAATAAGAAGGCTGAGGAAGCAAGCATCCTCTAATGTGACTATCATACTAGGGTGTCTCACTCTATCGGGGAATGACAAGAAATCCAAGACTGCATTGAAACCCTTATTCAAAAGGAAGAGATCGATGCCTCCTACAAAAAAAGAGGGATGCGTGCAATACAGAAGCCGCAGACAGGCAGCTGAAAAGTTATTAAGCTAAAGCCACCTTGTAGAAATTCTGCGCGAGGATCTTGTCTTCTGCGAGCTAAAGTAAATGCTCCGACTTCAATCCCTGACCGACCCAAAGCAGCAAGTCGACAAATATATCGAGCGAAGCATTAAGTAATGCTCGATTCAAATGCCGAGCAAAGCCAAAAAAGTAAGTCTCAGTAGGAAAATCTGAAGTCAAATACCGAGCAAAGTCAGAAAGGCAAGTCAAGAACTCCAAACCAAGCTCCAAGCAAAACCAGAAAGGCAAGTCCAAGGAAGAGAGTGACAAAAGACTTTGGTATTCAAAAACCCGCTACTGTACTGGGGAAATCCATGCAACAGATGCAATGAAAAAAGGGGGATGAAGAAGAAAAGAATTTCAGTTCCCAAAACACAAAAAAAACTTTTGTTGTATCCCTCAATATTATCTACTGGTGCATTTTGTGATGAAACTCCGTCTTAGGGTCTACTTGGTGGAGCGGGTCTATGCCACTTCCCTGGAGTGGTGTGCACTCTCCTTAGTTCTCTCCTACGGGCTAAAGCTTAGAAATATTTGGTTCAACCAAATAGGCATTAGAAGCCAGATGGCTCGGCGCAAAATGCCTGATAAAACTGGGCGTCATCTTAGATTGCAAGGACAAACACTGCCTGGAATTGGTGATAACATCATGCAATAATGGAGTTCTAGAGAAATGTATAATGTCTTTGAGTTCCACTCTTGGACTGTCGTCACCTTCAACCGAATTCTCCACCATGTCATGAAGATTGGGGAGAGCAACGTAAGTGCCAAAATGCACCGGTCGCCTGCCGTCATCTTTCGCTTCGACAGATGTCCCGTAGGGGGCATTTGTTGAACCCTGAAATTTGTTGAAAAAAAAAAGAGGAGAAGAAGAAAGGGGGTTGCAAGAGCACCCCCTCCGCCCTTTCTCCTTTCACAGACAGAAGATGTTGGTTGTTGGGGCCTGAGAATGGCGTGAGCCGTATGCCAGCGAGGCTTTGGGTGACCGATCGTGAGGTGTGCTTTTCCCGGGCTTGGATCTGGAATTTGCTTGAAGTTTGTCTTCTGGGAAGAGTTGGTTCTGTGCTGTTGTAATCGTTCAGCTTGCCAGGTGTGAGCTGGTGGAAGCTCAGTGGTGGTTGCCCCTAGTGCAGGGCGTGAGGTCAGTCAGTGGGTTGTGAAGTTGGCGTTTGGTTGGTCCACCGAGCGTGGGCGTTGACCGGTGTTGGTTTCCGTGATGAGGTATGCATTTTCTCAGTAAGCGAGATCATGGCAGTGATGTCATGGTTGGTTTTCGTGTTAGCTGAGGTGACGCCAGACAGTACTTCTTGCATGTGACTGCTCCGATGATCGATGTGTCTTCGATTGTGAGCGAGGCATTATCTGTGATCATTGTCTGGCCGTGTCCCTCAGGATCGTGATTTTACGAATATCGAGGTTTGGCTGGGAATCTGACGGCGTTGTTAGTTGGTTCTTGGCATTCTCCCCTTGTGGCTTGGTGCTTGTCCTAAATTTCGAGGATGAAATTCTTATAAGGGGGGAGGGTTGTAATGCCCCGAGTTTCTCGAATATCTTTTGGATCAGGATCCGTGGATTTCAAACTCAAGCGAGCTTGGCGTCTTCGTCCAACCTCCGGCCGGCTATGGCCGACGTGGAGGGGGTACCGCCTCCTAATACTCCTTCGCCTCCCCCTCCTGGCCCTCGTCGGTCTTTCGCTCAGGTCCTCATTGATTCGAACAGGAAGGCAAAGGTTGCTATCTCTGTAAAGGCACCGGGCTTCACCGACCTTGGAGAGCCGGCTGTCTTCTTCTCGAAGGAGGATGTGCAAGCCTCTCTGCTACCCCTCTCATTCGCCATTATGGCGAAATGTGCCTATGGGAGGCCTGCGATACTGGAGATCAAGAGCTGCTTGAAGCAGAGGCTTTTGATTGGTTCAGATTTTGTGGTTAGCAGACTCAATCAGTGGCACCTCCTGCTACGGTTTGATTGTGAGGTAGATTTCCTGAAGCATTTGATGCAGAAGAACCTGTATATCAAAGGTTTTTTGTTCCGATTCTTTCGTTGGACCCAAGACTTTGACCTCGGGAAAATCCATAAAAGTTATCTTGCCATTTTGACAATCTATAGTGGCTTGGTATGTGGATAACCAGTCGGCACCTTGTATGACATCATACCCCATCATATATAGGCATATTAGGTCGGCAGGTAGATTGTTTCCTTTAACCATAACCTCACAACTAGGGTAGTGATGCATGATATCAGACTTGTTCTCGAGAGGTGTAGATATGACTAAATCTAACCATTCGGGCTCCTTAGAAAATGCAGCCGTAAATTTCTTGGAAATAAATGAATGAGCTACTCCAGTATCAAATAAAACTTTAGTAGTCTTAGAGCAGACAATTAGTGTACCTTTCATAATTCCACCTTCAGTTGGTTCCCTCTCTTGGAGAGCTTGTAGACGGCCTTGTTTCTTTGTCGGATGCTTCTCATCCTTACTGTCTAGCTCATTCATCAGCAGGCAATCTGAGATTCAATGTGCTCGTCTTTCACATCGGAGACAAGCTCCTAGCTTTCTCCAGCATTCATCGGCCTTGTGGCTGGCCTTCTCATAGTATTTACACACTTCCTTAGAAGGCATAGTGACGGTGGAGAATGGCTTGTTGTTCTTCTAAAATCACTTTTCTTTGGAGAACTCCCTTCCGTTGTAGGATCGCTTCTTATTAAATGCCGATTTGAAATTTCCCAGGCTTGTGACGGGTTCCTTCTTGTCCTTGCCTTGAATCTTTTCAGAGAATTCAGTGGCGTCTTCTAGCAATTGGGCATGTCAAACCACTTCCGAATAGACTTAAATGTCCATCGGTGTAAGTTGGGAGATGTATTGGGGCCGAAGCCCGTTAAGGAACCTTCTTGCCTTCATCTTCTCGATACACACCAAGTGGGGTGCATACTGAGATAGCCTCGAGAATTGGGCCTCATACTCGGCCACTTTCAATGCCCGTTATTTTAATGCGGTAAATTTTACGGCCTTCTTTTCTTGAATGTGGTTGGAAAAATATTTATCATTGAAATGTTCAACGAATTCCACCCATGTGATGTGGTCATCAGGTAATGTCGCTTCTACAGACTCTCAACAACATCGAGCGTCCCGCTCTAATTGGAATGTGGCCAGTAGAACCCTTTCTTCATCTGTGCATTGCATCACATGAAAAATTCTTCCAATTTCTTTTAGAATGTTGCAGGCGCGCAGCGTACTAAGCGGACACACATTGATAGAAGCTCCCGTGTCCACTAGTGCTGACTCCACTGTGACTTTGTTCAAGGAAATAGTAATGCAGAGCGGCATCTGACGTGCCTCTTGGGGTGCTAACTCGGATTCAGAAAATGAAATGGCAGGACCCCTTGTGACCACGATCATCACAAAGGACGACGTGCCAAGAGGAGAGGAACGCTACGCCCCCACGTCGGCCTCGTTCTTGTTCGCAAGAGAGAGAGAGACCAACCCGCACGAACATGACGAAGAGAACACCGTGACGAACAAGGGTCTTGGCTGTTTGTGGGAAGGCAAATATTTGGGTATTATTTGGATGTAGGAAGTGGGTCTTAGATCACACCTGGTCTCCCACGCACATTTGTATCCATTCACACACAAGTCCCACTTAACATGGACTCTCCCAACCTGAGCCAAGCAAGTTTTACTTAGTTTTCTCCAACTTTTTGACTCGGTCAACACAAATGCTCCAAAAAAAATCTTCTACAATAAAAAATGAAAAAACTCTCTCACAAAAACACCTCCCCTCCCTAGGTACTTCACACGTTAGTTAGTACGAATATTAGAAAGTGAGAAGACACTCGCCTAGGAAGTAGAGCTGGCAGTTGTACATGGTCCAGGAAGAACCGCTCTATGTATTGCACGGCTGCTCAATAGGCCGCTCACAGCACTGGAAAGAGACAAACTTCCACCTAATGAAGATGCGTGGACAGAGGATCAAATCAAGCTTTCAGCCCTCAACTGGACAGCCCTGAATATCATCCAGTGTGCAATTCACCCGGATGAGTATGCTCAGATTTCAACATGCAGGACAGCCAAAAAGCTCGAACCGTGGAAAGAAAGGCACTGGCGCGATCCTCACGACGAGACGGTTCTAACGGTACCTCATGCGTCTCGATCTGGGGTCGACTCGGCCCAGAACGGACGAGAATGGGTTTGAACAAAACTAAAACATGCAAGGACTTGGAGATGTGTGCGGACTTGTGATTTGCACAGATTTAAAACGCAAAGAGCGAAACATGCACGGACTTCACTTGCAGCGTGCAACTAGCATGGACTTTAAGTGAGTAGAGCGAAATGTGCACGGACTTGTTATTTCAGCATCTCCTTGGCAAAGAAGATTGAGTCTACTCAGAACAGATTCTTTTGGCATGGCAGTGGAGAGATATGTAGGGGTTGCCATGATATTGCATGGGGGAGAGTGGCAGCTAGTAGGGAAGAGGGTGGCTTGGGGATCAAGAACATTAAGGATTTTAATTTGACTCTCTTGTCTAAGTGGCCGTGGAGGCTAGGGGCGAGAGAGAATGGTCTCTGAGAGCAGGTTATCAGGTAGAGATACTTTGGTAGGAGTAGAGTCTAAGATTTGGTACTGACGTCTCAGCACAAGACTTCTCCCCTCTGGCGTGACATCATGATTTGCAGGGATGTTATCATTTCCGGCGTCCAGGTCCAACTTGGAAAAGGCGATAGGCGTCTTTTCTAGAAGGACAGATGGTGTGGCAACTTCTCCTTAGAGGACTCTTTTCCTAGTCTCTTTGTAGTGTCAACAGATCCATTAGGGTTGGTCTCTCAGGCGTTTGACTCTTAGCTCTCCGACGACACATGGGCGCCCACTTTCAGGAGGGGCCTCAAATCTGAGGAGATGGTTCAGCTCCAGCACCTCCTCTCCTTCCTAGTGGACTTCCACCCTCGGGCTAACAGGGAGAATGAGTAGTGTTGGAGGTGAGATAGGGAGGAGACCTTCTCGATTCGCTCTGCCTATGACACTATTTCGAATGGAGGTGTTCGTCATAGCCTCACCCCTCAGGTCTGGAAGCCGAAAGAATCCGTTGAAGATGAAGCTCCTAGTTTGGAGGATTTCCCATGAAGGCTTCCTATGCGGGACAGACTGCTTCGGTTCCTCTCGGGTGTCACGTTAGCTTGCTACTTCTGTGGAGAGGAGGACGAGACCCTAGACCACATGTTTGTAGGTTGTTCCTACTCACAGGGGGTGTGGGGGGAGCTTGCTAGGAGGACCCACTATGTTTTCAGCCAGCAGAGAGAGGTGCACCATCTGATTCAGAGGTAGGGCAGAGATTGGCTTCTTAGAGGAGACAAAATCATATGGTGGTTGATTCTCCATGCTACACTATGGATGCTATGGGAGGAGCGGAACAATAGGATTTTCAAGAGGCAGGCTAGAGCGGAGGAAGCTATTGTGTCCGTTATTTGTATTAGAGTGAGAGAATGGGCTGAGCTTCTTCGCAATGTGAATTCGGTCCCGAGGGGACGGAGAGAAGGGTTTATTCTTCAAATGATCTGGACGAGAGGTCCAAATCAAAGGGGTGTATTCATCGCCCGAAGGGACGGGGAGAAGAGTTTATTCTTCAAATGATCTAGACGAGAGGTCCAAATCAAAGGGGTGTTCGTCACCCGAAGGGACGGAGAGAAGAGTTTATTGATTCAAATGACCTAGACGAGGGGTCCAAGTCAAAAGGGATATCCGTCACCCGAAGGGGACGGAGAGAAGAGTTTGTTGTTCAAATGACCTAGACGAGGGGTCCAAGTCAAAAGGAGTATTCATCACCCGAAGGGACGGTGAGAAATTCATTCGTTAACGCCGATGGGGCATCGGGGCTAACGCAGTTTTATGTGTCTCTTAGGATATTCGTCGGCACTGGGTTGGTGCCTACGCAAGGGGGGAGTTTGATTCCTTAGCTCGAACGTAAGGTTCAGATAAGGTGTTCATCCGTCGGTGCCACCGGGGTGGCAGAACCGACATGGCTTATTTATCTCTTAAAATGTTCGTCGACACTGGGTCAGTGCCCACGCGAGAATGGGCTTAATTTCTTAATCCAAACGTAAGGTTCGAATAAGGCGTTCATTCGTTGGTACCATCGGGGTGGCAGAGCCGACATGATTCATTTGTCTTTTTAAGTGTTCGTCGGCACTGGGTCAGTGCCAACGCAAGAAAGGGGTTTTATGCCTTGATCCAAACGTAGGGTCCGGATAAGATGTTCGTTCGCCGGTGCCACCAAAGTGGCAGGAGCCGACATGGTTTATTTATCTCTTGAAATGTTCGTCGGCACTGGGTCAGTGCCAACACAAGAAAGGGCTTAATTCCTTGATCCAAACGTAAGGTTCAGCTAAGGCATTCATTCATCGGTACCACCGAGGTGGCGGAGCCGATGGGTTTTGTTTGTCTTTTTAAGTGTTCGTCGGCACTGGGCCAATGCCAACGCAAGAAAGAGGTTCTATGCCTTGATCCAAACGTAGGGTCCGAATAAGGTGTTCATTCGCCGGTGCCACCAAAGTGGCAGGAGGCTGACACGGTTCATTTATCTTTTGGTATCTTCATCGACGGGTGGGGCAATGATTCGAAATGGGGGACCATCTCCCCCTTCCCTCTTTCTTCTCTCTTCTTTTCTCGACACTCTAGACTCAAGACCCTAGACTTAACTTAGACCGTGCAAAGACTTATGCAACGACTACCCTAGACTCTAACCTGCTCTGATACCATTTTGATGCGGGACGAGACGCGACTCGACGCCAATTTGAATGCGGACCTTGGACTCTAAGTAGGCTCACAGTTCGTCCCTAACGAGGGAAGCGACGGACCTGCACGGTTGAGAAACCGGCAGCGAGTCAAGGGTGGTCAGCTCACTCTCGTGCCCGGATCGGGTCACGGGACGAGTCTCGCTCTCTCTCTCACAGCAGTGATTTTAATGATACGAGCTAGGAAAATAACCTACTCACATGCAGTGACATCTAGAACACATACTAGCTAAGCAAATACGACAAAAAAAGGGGGGGTGGCGAGTGTACCTCCACGCTCGGGACGTGGGAAAGACTTCCCGGCCAAGAACAGTAACTCCCGGTTAAAACAAATAACAATAATTACAGAAATGACTTTTACTGTCCACTCCACATAGGGAGGTAAAGGACTACAAGTGGGGCTTGGGAGGACCATTCTTGAGTTGACGGGCGACAGTTTGGACCGCTCTGATGGTAGCGTGCACCGGCAACCGTGGGGTCCACATTCTGGTCGGTGGGGCCGAGTAGGCCCAGAGTGGAACCATTGTGATGGGGACGCCTGGAGGGACGATCCCTGGGAAGAGGTCACGCTGGTTCACCTTGTGGAAGGCGAGTCAGCCGGCCGGGCGGTCGATGCGGCTTGCTGTCCACGGACTGGTTCTTTTGTTTTTGCAGCGTGCGACCTAGCGAGAACACCTGCTGTGATCAACCCTGATGTCGGATCGACGTGAGACCAACGCTATTGGAAAGCTCTTTCAGAGAGCTATGACCCCTAGTGATGGAGGGAATTTTAATCTCTCAATGAAAACTATGACTGAATTTCTAACAGACTGGTTCACAGATCCAGGGCTGACAGGGTAGAGAGTAACGTTTCCTGAGAACTCGATTTGACCGAGGAGAAGATGAGGGATCTGGGTGATGGAATTTTTATGGGAGATAGAGGGGAAAGTAAGGAAGACGTGGATATTTTTTTTGTATTTTCTAGTGGTGGTTTGGCAGGGGAAATGGATTTTACGGTAGTTGGGGGTCGGATCTGGAAAGTAGGGTGGAGCCTCGGGACCGGGCGCTCTCTCCCTTAACTGACGGCGCAATTGAGGAATATTAAATGAACAAGCACAAATGGGAGAAAGGGCCGAGAGCTTACCTAGCCGGTTTGAAGAAACCGACTCCAGTCGGAGACGTGGGTGAGCGAGGAGGCGAGGGTACGCACCCGCTCGCCGCGTCGGTGAAGCTTTAACCTGAAAATTTAACTTACAATCACTACACCCCATGCAAGGGGGTTGGACAAGTGGTGGAGAATGCTTTACAACCATAATATACCTCCACACAGGGAGGGGCAGTCAGCCGGCCAGGCGGGGTGGGGATCGGTGGTGGTTGGGAGCCGACCGACTCCTAACGTCACCTTCAAGTTGCTGTTTCTGTCTTCTATAACCAGTGGCCTCTCTGGGAACATAACTCCGTCTTGGGACGTCCAAAGGTGGCGGGACTAGATGCGTTGGACATCTGGACGCCCTGGCTCACTCCAGGAGGAAGAATCGTCTCGTTCCGAGCTCTAATGCGCTGGGAGTGCTGGATTCCATGAGGCTGCGTTGAGCGTCACTGCTGCAGACTAGAAAGCCGTTGTTCAGGGCCGTACTCCCAGCTAGAGTGACGGATCAAGGCAGACCAAATCTGGTTGAAAGATAGTCCACTCTAGTATATCCCAGCCAAATATCTCCTCCCAATTGGCCCAGACAACTTGATGGCAGCCTCTAGACTCTAGCAGGTCATGCTGGTCCGGGGACAGAAATCTGGGCTTGATTTGATGGAGGGTGCAGCTATCCAATTTGTGTCTGGAACGAGGCTGGGCTAGAGTCATCATGAAGAGAGACGTCTTAGGGATTCTTCAGAGCTGGAATGACCTCGTTCTGAGGTGGGATACGCTGACACCATTGATTCCTGTGAAGTCGCGCTGCCTAGGATGCCAGCCGGATAGGGGAGGCTTGTCGGGGGTGTAACTCTAAGTGGGAAGATCAGAATGAGGTGAGACCAAGCTTGATTGAAAGCTAACTGACATCAGATTAACTTTGCCAAATTTATATGGCAGAAGATGACGTCAGAGATTGAGGTGCTCCCTATGGTGGACTGCTTGTTCTGGCTGCTGGTGACTTGGACTGCAGGACAGGCTTGGGTTGTTGACACCGGTGCTCTCGACTTGGGGAGAAGTGGTTGGGGGTGAATGGGTGGGACTGGTTGGAGGGGACCGGGTGGGGAAGGTAGATCTTTCGAAGTTCATCCTTCAACTCCCTCCATGACTCGATAGGCAATTGCCTCCTAATCTCCCTCATGCGCTCGATGCTCTCCCATTTCCAGACGGCTTTATGAATAAGTCTCTATTGGGCAAAGCTGACTTGCATGGCATTGGACATAGTGTAACACTCAAAATAAGTGTCCCTGGTGGCCTCCCACTTGAGGTATTCGCCCGGGTCATTAGAGCCATAAAAATCCAAGGCTTCGGGCCTACAGAAGGGGAGAGAATGGTTGCCCAACCCACAGGTATCATACAGCCAGTTGTATGAGCCCATTTGACACTTGGGAACTACACTTTAGACATACCAATCCAGACAGACAAGACACATACGTAGGAATGTAGACTCGGCCACAAACCTAGTCTTGACCCATATACGGTGCGCGGCGGAGAAACCAATCCGAAGACCTTCTCACGCAAGAAGGCTACCTTCCAAATAGGCTTAACCTAGATGTCCAGTAACACCTTTTGATATATCGTGTATTGGGGATGCAATGCAATTTTAAAACACCATTTTTTTCTTTTGAAAATAAGGATGATCTTAGACTCGACTTAGACTATGCAAAGATTTATGCAATGACTACCCTAGACTCGACTGATGCTTTGATACCAATTTGATGCGGGACGGACATGCGTGGACTCGACTCCAAGTTGTATACTGACCTTGGACTCTAGACAAGCTCACTGTCATCCCTAACGAGGGAAGCGTATGATCGTGCGCGGTTGAGACACCGGCAAGAGCTAGGGCGGTCAACTCACTATCGTGCCCTGATTGGGTCACGGGACGATTTCGCTGTCTCTCTCTCACAGTGGTGATAAATATTTTAGCGAGCTAATTTCCTATCACATGTAGCGACATATAAAAAAATATATGAGCAAAGCAAAGCCAACGAGGAGGGTGGCGAGTTTACCTCCACGATCCTAGCGTGGGGACGACGACCCCGGCCAAGTACGGTAACTCCCGGTAAATAATTAATTACAATAATTACAGAAGTGATATTATTGCCCACTCTACGCAGGGAGGTAAAGGGATACAAGTGGGCCCGGGAGGACCGGGTCGTTATGCTTCTCACATCACGGCGGATGAGGAGGTGAAGACTGAGCAGTTTGTTGGAGGTTTGAGGCCAGAGTTGAGGCATCCCCTTCTTGCATCGGGTCTAGCCAACCTGGATGCAACTTGTAAGGTAGCAGCGGCGCGGGAGAGAGATTTGCAGAAGGTTCGAGGGCAGGGCAACGCAGGTCAGGTGCAGGCAGGTTTTGGTCAGTCGATGGAGGTACCGCAGCATCAAAGTACTATCCAGCTCTTAGCAGGTGGTTCAAGGGTAGCTCAGTCTGTGGCTTTAGCATCAGGGTCATCGTCCTTTGGTTCGAAGCTTAGAAAGCTGCTCAAGGAAGCTGATTTTGGAGGGAGACGTCGGGGTCATAAGGAGTCGACGTAGTAGTCAGTGGCCAGTGTTTAGCAGCCTGTGTCATTGCAGCGCCAGGGATCGATGAGTGGCTCTCGGGGCGGGTGTCCCAAGTGCGGTGGTTCTCATCCAGGCAGACCGTGCTCGGCGCCCGTGATTTACTTCAGGTGTAACCAGCCAGGGCACATGGCACGTGACTGTCCGCAGAGACCACGTCAACAGCTCGAGTTTCAGTATCAGCAGTAGTTTCAGCCCCAGCAGATGTCGTCACAGCCGCAGCAGTACCAGCAGTAGGAGCAGTTTCCTCAGTTGACTCAGTCAACTACTGTGGGGAGGCAGAGATCCCGCGGCCGAGTGACCCACATGGCCTAAGCAGAGGCTGAGGCATCACAGTTGGTAGAAGGTACTCTTTCGATTTTGGGTTGCATCGCTCGTGTTTTGTTCAATTCGGGAGCTTTACATTCATTTATTTCAGAAGATTTTGCTCAGAGTGTGGAGGACCCGGTGGTCGAGATGTCCTGTGATATGGCGGTGGAGTTACCTACCGACGATTTCGTGCACACCCCGTATTGCTTTGAGAAGGTGCCTATGTGGGTAGAAGGGCGGAATTTACTGGCTAGGCTCTATGCGTTACCGCTTCAGAACTTTGATGTGATTTTGGGCATGGATTGGCTCGAGGCTCATCATGCCTTTGTGTATTGCGGCTCGAAGAAGGTCTACTTCCGATAATTTTGTGGATCCACCTTCTATTACCAAGGTATTCGATCTTCCTCTTCCCGCTTGCTTATTTCGACTATTTATCTCCAGATCACTCCACAGTGAGGGCGACCACTACTCCCTCAAAGGTCGGACAAGGCCTAGCTCCAGCCCTAGTCCTCCAACCCCAGCCTCGTGGCCTCAATGCCTTCACAAGCCAGTCACCCAGCTCCAGTTCCAGTCCTCTGCCCTAGCCTCGTGGCCTCAGCGCCTTCACAGACAGGTCACCCAACTCCAGTTCTAGTCCTTAGTCCCAGCCTCTTGGCCTCAATGCCTTCACAGGCCGGTCACCCAGCTCCAGCCCTAGTCCTCTAGTCCTAGCCTCGTGGCCTCAATGCCTTCACAGGCCGGTCACCCAGCTCCAGTCCTAGCCTCGTGGCCTCAACGCCTTCACAGGCCGGTCACCCAACTCCAGCCCCAATCCTCAGTCCTAGTCTCATGGCCTCAATGCCTTCACATGCTGGCCACCCAGCTCTAGTTTCATTGCTCAGTTACAGCCCAGTGGCTTCAACGCCTTCCCAGGCCAGCCACCCAGCTCCAGTACTAATTGCCAGTTCCAGCAACGTGGCTTCAACACCTTCACAGGCCAGCCACCCTGTTCCAGTACCAGCCTCCAGTCCCAGCACCGTGGCTTCAACGCCACTATAGGCCAGCCCCCCAGTTCCAGTCCTTGCTCCCAATTCTAGTATCATTGCTATAACACCTCTATAGGCCAGCCACTCAGCACCAGTCCCTGTGGCAATTCAGCAATCCAGTCATTACACTTCTGTGAGCCAGTTACCCAGACCCAGCGCCAACATCCAACTCCCGCATTTTAGCTACCATCCCCTCACGGAGTAGTTGGCCAGTCCCAGCCCCCAATTCTGGCCTCTGGCCGTCATGCCTCTTAGGGACATTCAACCATCGCAACCTTAGCTTCTCAGCCTAATGTAAACCACATTTTCGACAAACAACATCAAGACCACCAACACCTCACGCGTCGGCCAATGACCGATGAGTCCCAGAACCAGCCCTCAGTCTTAACCTCATAGGTCGCCATATCCTGACAAGTCTATGCTAACCCTATACAACAAGGGCTTTCCTCTTCAGAGGACTAGCCCCCAGCATTTGGCCTATGTGATGGAGGCATCACCGCTACTTCTCTTTGGCTCGGGTCGTCCACACACCCGAGATTGGATTGAGTTCGAGCATTAGTCTGTCAAAAATCGATCGTCGGGGCGGCGCTTCCTCCCGCAAAGGGGACTGGCGCAGCTCCTCCGACTGACTCCTCAACTCTACGCTGGGCACGGGCGGGTTTCTTCTTCTTCATGGAAGGTAGAGGCCACTGCCCCCAGCAATCTCTGGCGACCCAAGGGAGTGCTGCCTGGGCCCCGGAGGTAATTTCTCAAGGCCTGCTCGATCCCTTCCCATTGCTTGCCCGGGAGAGTAGCCGGTAGTTGCGTGTTGATGGGGGCAACAGGAGGAGTGTAAGCCACGGGCATCGGGTGGGCAGCCTGGTGTCGACGCCTGTGGCGCTGGCGGCAGGCATTGTCGGGTAGGGCCGGGGGGCAACTGTCGGTTGGTAGGCCGGGGTCATCACCTCGACCCTCTCGTCTCTTCGGGCCCTTCTCGGGTGGGTGTAACCGGGCCCCACCTGGGTGGGTGCAGTAGTCTATACCTCCTTGGGAATCCAAACCTGCTTGAGCTTAGCCGACTTGTGAGCCGGCGTGTCCTTCAGTATCGCAGCCGGAATGTCGGGCGTCACCTTCTCCTTCACCTTCTCCAGCCCTTGAAAGGAATTGCAGACTGGAACGGTTGGTATTATTTGGTCCAGGATAGCCTCGGACCTTTGTCCATTAAGACGGATTCTAATGCGTCCAACAACAATAGACTTGCCAGAGCTGGAGAGTCGGCTTCTTGGTGTGGCGGCCGCATGGCTTCTTTGGAATCTCCTCTGATGGGATGCCGATCCCCACTGAGGCAAGTCGGCAGTCGGGTGCACATGGTGCACATTACAGCTGAGTGTCTCAGTCGGGCTGCGGTTGTCATTCCTGGCTGAGGTTCGGCCAGTAGCAGCTTCAATGGCCCCCTGGATGGGGGTGTTGATCTCGGGCCTGTCAGATGCTTCCACGTCCAGTATGTCGACAAAAGCTACCCCAAGGAAGTTGGGGAAGCCAACCATGGGAGGGAAACTCCCAAAGTAAAGGGGGACGACGAGGTAGCCATCCCTGATGTGGCCTTCAACGACTTGGGGACCGAAAGTGACCGCCATCTGTGGTGCTGAAGTGCGACTTTCCTACATTTACAAAGATGAAGCAATTAATATTACAAGAAGGGGGCCGCCAGGCCCCTAATTTTGGCTGGTTGCAGCACGTCCATGTTGACTGGTAACCGGTATTTTTGCTAAATGTATGCTAGAAATATAGGAGTCACTCTGAAATTGAGCGGGAAAAAAAAACTGATTCTTAATGATCCAGGCAACGTGAAGGCAACCATGTTTGACTAGTAGAACAAAGAATACCTTCACTCTTAGTATCGGTGATGTGCCCATTGCCGAAGCAATCAACTTTTGTCTGGCATTCGTGATTATCTTGAATCGGCTGTCTTCCCATCCCACTCAAGAAAAGGTGATGGGATACATTCTGCACTGTCCCAGTGCTAGTCCCAGCCTGCCCCACTCTCTGCCACCCTGGTGGTTGTGATATTGTGTTATGTTTCCATATTTTGTACCATGACTCATGTCAACTATTGATCTCTATCATTATATTTTTGCTTAAAGCCCTTATAATAGAATGCGTTAAATGTTATGTTATTTTTTGTGTGACATGTTTATAAAATGTTATCTTATTTTTTATATATACATGTTCTATAATGTTTGCAGTATTTATCTGAAGAAAAAAACATAGGACGGAATGTAGGAAAATAAATGTGACAGGATTGAGAGGGAATTGATAACTGTGCCCAAAAAACTGACCTCATATATGCTGATGCCATCATCTTGTATGGTTCTTGCCATGAATTTGTATGTCATTGCATTCTCTTGCTGCAGAATACATTAGCTAAGGAGTCCGAGCTTCATCTGGCTCAGAGAGAATTAAACAAGTTAAAGGAAGCGTTGGAGAATGCTGAAGCCACAAGGGTCCAAGCACTTGTTGAGTTAGGAAAGAGTAAGAGAACAGCCGAGGATCTGACTAGCAAGCTCAAAGTCATCAATGAATCCAAGGAGTTGGCGATAAAGGCAGCAGAAACTGCGGAAGTACAGATTAACCAATGTGAAGAGGTGAAATCTATAGGCATTTCTGAAAATGGTCTTAGCTGGAATCTGGAGTTAGATGACGCAAGGGAACAATATGCCATTATCATTGCTGAACTTGACGCCACGAAACAGGAGCTCAGACAGATCAAGAAAGATTTTGAAACATCCACAGACTCCAAGGTTTCTGCTTTCCAGCAAGAAGCGGAAGCCAAACAATTGGCAGACGCCAACAAGGAGAAGGCAGCTCAGCTGTCAACCCTTTCACCCCCTCTCCCCTCACTTCTCATTTCTCTCTCTCTCCTCTCTCTCCTCTCGATTCTCTCTTTCTCTCCCTCTCTTCTCCGGGCGGCCGACAGAGCTAGAGACGGGCAAGGCGGCGAGGCTCGTGGGGTGAGGAGTGGTGAGGATGGGAGGAGGAATGAGGCGGTGGCACGGCGTTCTCCATTTACGAGTTTGCGAACCCAGTGGGGTTTCAAGTGGTGTTTTTGCGAGGAATCGACGTCCTCGACTCGGGTAATCTTCGGTGGAGGTAGGGGGATGGATCCCTAGCCTGTGTATTCTATTTTCCCACGTTTTGTAGGCCGAGATGAGGCCGAGGGTGGTTATTTCATACTGGGGTTAATTTTGTACAATTTTGGGGTGAGCGTCAGATCCATCATTTTAATTGTGTTTCTGGGATTTAAATGGTGCCTCTTGATGGTCTAGAGGTTGAGGAATTGGTTCCCCTTGTTTTCCCTATCACCCGGGATGATTGGGACATAGATTAGGGCCCTTCGGATGGGGTTCTACAGGTCTGTCGCCCGAATCGGTCGACCGATCGGCTGTTCGCCGTAGAAGGGCCCCTGTGCAGTCGTGGTCGGGCGACCGACTGCGTTCATGAGAGGACCCCAACTACGTTCTTATCAGTCGACTGAGCCCTTGGCCGGTCAACCGACCCAAGCTATATTCAGCTTGGCTGTGCGTAGGTCGACCGACCCATGCAGGTGGTCAACTAAAATGCACCCCTTTGGCCTGTTTTGGACCCCGGTCGACCTGGTTGTGACCCTTTGATCGACCTTTGGCCCCGTGGATATCTCAGACACCCTATGGGGACCGTGACCATATTTTTGGGTGTCTGGAGGTATCATGTTATCTAGATTAGTGTGTCCTTGTGATTTTGAGGGTCTGAATGACCCCGTGTGTTCCAGACTTTCATGTTACGCTTGATCGAGTCACCGTGTGCCAGTGTAGGTGCGGAGGGCTATTCCCGCATGATGTTAGCTTCTTTGAAAAGTATTTTCCGTGTGGGCCATGCATATGGCCAATGACTGAGTGTTTCGTGGCCCAGCTTGGGGCTGGGAGGTTTCTTGGTCTCCCTTGGAAAGGGAATTAACTCAACAGTTGTGGGCCGCCTAAAAGATTATTCACCTCGGCGCTCGGTTTCTTCGGTGGAGGTAGGAAAATAGATCGCTACTTCGTTCTGCACGTTTTCCCTACTCTTGTGTGCGGTTTGGTGCTCGATCGGGGGAGATCGGGCCGGTTTAGTGAAAACCATAGTTTTTTGGGTTTGTAGGGTTCGCCGAAAAATGACAACCATTCTTAGCTTAATTAGTGTCAAAATGATCGCTGGGATGTCAGGATCCCATTCCCGTAAGTTTTGTGTCGATCGATTGTCATTTGGGGCCGGTAGGAGTCCGGGAACCCCGGTGACTCATTTAGGGTCGATTCATCGGAATCGCCCCGATCTTGTGTTTTAATACGTGCATGCGGTGTTTTTAGCTCCCAGGAGTGTTGTATCATCGTATGACTTTGTTTCCCCTACGCTTCGGCGTGAATGGGGCGTGGAACGGGCCGATTCGATCGTTCTCCTATTTTTCTTACCGGATTTGTGTAACAGTTGTGCCAGAGACCATCACCTGTATGACGGCCCCACTATAGACCACCATAATAGTTGGTCATTTCACGTTCTTCGAGACTGAGTTGGTGTGACGGACCAGTATAGGACCGTCACATGGCTGTAACGTGCCTATGGTGGTGCGTTACGCCCTTGATGTGACAGACCCGCATAGGACCGTCACATGCCAGTAACGCGCTTGGCTTGGTGCGTTACGTGCTGTGGTTTCTGAGGACTGTGGCTGTCAGTCCCTCGACGACCGTGTCTACCTCAAAGATCGGGTCAATCGGTTAGCCCTGACGGACCTCCCCTTGTGCGTCACATTGTGTAACACCCCTAGCCTGGTGCGTTACATGGTCTATGTTAGTGGTTTTGGGTCTGTTGGCCCTGGCACACCTGTCCTGGTGCATTAGGCTAGTGTAATGCACCTATATAGGTCTGTTACATGCCCTTTCATCCAAGTTGTGGTCTGGTTGCCTTGACGCCCCTACCCTGGTGCGTCAGAGCAAGTAACACCCCTATAGAGGTGCGTTACAGTCCTGTTGTGGCCGTGATGGCCATTGTTCGGTTCTATGTCTATTCTGTGTGTCTGTCTATCTTAGGTTTGTGTTTTAGGGTGGTGTCTGTGTGCCGATGGTTTCTGGATCGTTCGGTTCAGGTGACTGGGTGTGGTCTTTTCCTTGACTGTGGTAGTACCCTAACGACTTGATCTAGACTTGCCAGTGTCTTTGTCTCTGGTCTTGCAGTGACTTTCCATGACTACCGGGTTCGCCTAGTAGTTGAATGATAGTTCACTCTGCCTAGAGTGTAGTTGTTGCCCACTACTTCAGTTTTTGCTTGTCTTGGCTCCATCTCGTGGTTTGCCCGTGACCTGTGGGTGTCTGTTGACATCCTATGATGGCAGTGACCATGATGGGACGGCCAAGAGTGCTTGTGAATGCTGTGTGTGTCTGTGTGTGTGTGTGTCATGTCTGGTTTTGGTCAACCTAGTGAGACCAGGGGTTGACAGGTGACCTTGTGTGTGTCTCGATGGCTTTGTCCAATTCGAGACCATATTTCTGGATGCCTCGAGGTATCGTTCTACCTCGATTTACGTGTCCACATGTGTTGAGGGCCCTCGACGTTCCCTCGGGTCTCCGTGAGTCGTTTCCTGTGGAGCGTCATTTCCTCTGGCTTAGGAATAGACCGATTGGCGGCTTATTCCGCTGTCTGTGATGATCTTGCCTCTGAGTTGTCTGAATCAAGGATCGTTACGTGAGTAGGTCTAGTTGCCTTGTCCTGAGTTATCGGCAGTGGCTGTGCTGCCATTGGTGCTTTGGAGTACGTGCGATAGTGCTCTCTTGCCTATCTATACTTCTGCACTCGTGTTTTGAGTCTCCGTGTCTTGTGAGCCTCCACTAGTCATAGCCTTACGCCATGCTTCGGCGTGACGGCTCTTGTAGCGGGGCACTTTCCTGGTTTACGATTCTTAGGCTAGTTCCGTGGGCCCCTCGTCAACTGTAGCGTCCTTTAGAGGGGGAACACAGGCTAGAGGCCTAGCTTAGATTATAGCCAGTGTGTGCACACGTGGTCAAGGGCTTTGGTCTTGCGGCGTTAGACGTGACCCTGACTAGTCACTCACATTATGGTACTATTATGGTTTAGACAGTGTCTAGATCTCGGCCTAATCCTTGCGGTAGGTGACGTGGACAAGACGCTAGTAGGCGCAGCATAAGACGTCAGTGGATGCAGCTGGCTATTCTTCTGGTGGTGAGGCACTCCAGTCACGTGGCACGTGACTCTCTGCAGTTCTCTTCGTGTTTTCTATCTATCGTGACCTTCCGGGTCAGCCCTCTAGCAGCTACACTCGAGGTCTGCGCCCTGTCGTATGCATGGCATTCTAGTCATGTATGGGGCAGTGTGTACAACGTTCTAGTCGTGTTGCTTGTCATCCGTCTAGGTTTTTCCTAGGCTTTGTTGTTGTCCTCGTAGGTCTTCGTTTGGAGCCTGGCATCTTGTCGACTGTTCGGTAAGCTTCTGACTTTTCCCAGTTCAGAGTTCACCCTTCTGTCCTTGTTTGGTGTAGTGTCTACTTGGACTAGTTCTGGGAGCCTTGGTTAGTTCAACAGTCGTACTCATCTAGTATGGCTTCTTCCCTTTTCTTTTAGCTCCCCTAGCTCTTAGCTTGTTCCCTGCTCCTGCCACCCTTTCTTTACAGCTTTTATAGTTTAGCTTTCTTGCTTTACTGCTACCTACTGTTGACTTGTTGTTTACTTGCTATTTTAGCGTGTTACTGCATGTTTTCTAGTGGGGATCCGCGTGACCCCTACTGAGCTAGTGACACGTAGCTCACCCCTGCTTTTCAGGTGGTCACCATCGTCATTGTTCATTCGGCTTCTGCGGATCCTGAGGTAACGTAGCGTTTTGTCGTGGCCAGTGGGTACCTTCGTCACTCTCCCCCCCCGACTTTCTGGTACATCTTTACTTTTATGTCGACTGTACTTGGCACTTGTTGTCTTTCCTTTGGACTTGACTCGGGTGGTATAATTGTTGAATTTAAACTGTTAATTAAAAAGTAATTTTATTTCTGCTACTTTAGCAATCGGTCTAATAAACTTTAATTGCTTACTGCTATATCTATCAGTTCAATGTGCTACATGACAAACCTTTTTCCCTTTAGGAGCTTGACCGCTCTTGGGAGGCCTCGTGGGTTCCAAGTGGTATGAGGTGTATTCGATATTGCTATCGGGTATATCTGGTATCCGGGATCCGGGTCGTCACACCTAGCCCTCATGAAATGTCGTTTCTGGCTTTTATGGGAAATTGTCACTTTCTGGTCATCTGCGGCCCGGGCCGCAGACGCCAGTTACAAATAGCGCCCGGCTTGGAGGACACTATTTACTTTATGCCTATTAATATCCTTGAAAAATGTATAATTTAAAAAATTTTCTGATTCGTTATATTCTGGATCACCGAGTCCAACGACCGAACCTTCCGCAAGGACTCCATGAAATAGACTAAATTGAGGGAGGAGCCAGTTTGGACTTCGAGGCGGCGGCGTGGCCACGGAGGGAAATTGACCGGTCCTAAGGAAACAAATGGCAGGGGGGGTGGCTGGTGGGACAACGTCTGTAGCTCTATTTTGTACGACGTGTGTAATTCCATGACTGTGTAGTATTTACGTGGGTTGATTACTCAACCCAAGAAATTAAAGTGGAGATCGAGAAGTGATGGAAGAAGCGTGGGTTGATTATTCAACCCAAGAGAAGACGCCCTTGAGACAGCTTGCAATGACGTTTCGTTTGACGGGTCCTAAGGAAATAAATGGCAGGGGGGGCTGGCGGGACAACGTCTGTAGTTATATTTTGTCTCGACCCCACCGTCTCTGTCAAGTCGGCTATGACTGTGTAGTATTTACTTCTTCGATAGGTTTTCGCTTCTTAGCAATTGGCATGAAGGGGTAACGCAAATTCCACAACTTTTAAGACGATAAACAATTTGGTGTTATTGATCCTTTTTCTCAAAACGCTGTTATTATATGTATATGCTTTACTTATCTAGCCTGAGTGATTTAATACTTCACAAGTGGAGATCAAGAATTAACGGAAGAAGCGTGGGTTAATTTATGTAGTACATACATACACCATAACTCGATCTTCGTGTTCCATCTTCTCTCATGCATGCTTATTATACATTAATATTAAAGGGGAGAAAAAGCGGACTCATGACGACGGAAGTGGGTCATGAAAGCACACTTTCGTTGAACAACGGGTAGTACGTGCGGGTTTTGGCGCAGTATAAATACATATAGGACCAACCCATGTCGATCGCCACCATTCCTCCCGAGCATACCCATATATTGGCTTCCTCGATCATCCTTGAAGTCATCTGCAACGTCGTCTTTGAACGGCATCGTCCCCCCAATACTACTGTAATTAATTATCTGCCTCGTCGATCTTCATGGCCTTGTTCGGCATGTCGGAGGAGCTCCTGCCGGTGTTGGTCCCCATTATCTTGTACTGGGTCGGTGCCGCGATCTACCTTTTTACTCTGACCAACAAGGTCTCCCATCTCACTCTCTCACTCTCCCTCTCTCTCTCACGTCGCCACTCTCTCTCTCTCCCTGGGTTCCGGGCGAGATAGGGACGGATCACAATGCAGAGGGTACCGTTGGACTCCTGGCGATGCGAGGACTGTGTTGACGCCCACCTCGATGCGGTTCACGACACGTGGAGGCGAGACGGGGCGAGGAGGGTGTGGTGGTTTACGTCACTTGCATGCGGCTTAAACGGCTGATTCCGCTCAAACGAGGTAGGGGGATGGAATCCTGAGCTCGCTAGGAGCCTTCCCTGAAGCATGCCCATCGTCGTTATGTCTTTATAGCATGCCCATTGTCTATTTTTTATTTTTCGCGCCATGAACATCGTTCTTTATGTTTTAATCCACCATGAACATCGTCGCTAAGTTTTATAGCGTTAGGATGTTGTTATGCATGCGTGGTTTGGCAGGGAAACAGGTTTAGAAGCATCCCGTCGATTTTGGTCGACCGGGAGGTGTTTCGGTTTCAAACCGAACCCATTCGCAACCCAGACGGTGTGACGGTCATTCTAGTTACCATCACACTTGTAACGCCCCTAATAGGGTGCTTTACATTACTGTGGCGCACCAATGAAGGTGCGTCATAGCTTGTGTAACGACCGAGCATTCGACCGTTATAGCCCTTTGACTTGGTTTGACTTAGATAGGTGGTTGGCGTGACGGTCAGTCGTAAGACCGTCACAGCCTTGTAGCGTGCCACTATAGGTGGGTTACATTTCTATAAAAACTATAGATTTTCACTAGTTCGGGTAAGCTTAACGGACCTAAGGAGGCGCATCATAGTCTTGTAGCGCACCTACCTTAGACCGTCATAGCTTGTGACGGGGCATTAGTAGACTGTTACATTCTCTGGCATTCTAAAAGTTGTAAATTCATTTCCTAATGCATTCTATGTTGCACATACGCCATGTTTAAGTTATTTTATAATGTAATGACTTACTTTTAGATCCCAGTAGAGTGCTTTCTCTTTCCTTGTGATAAAATCACTAGTCGTAGTCCAGTGACCCCTAGTGTCGGCCCGCCTGGAAGAGGTGGAGGGGCATTTCTCAATATACGATTTTTAAGCTGGTTCTGTGGGCCCTCGGCCAATAGTAGCGTCTTACTAAGAGGGAAAAACCCGTAAGGGCGCATCAAAAAAAGTAAAAGGGGGCCAGCTCTGGCGAAAACTCACAAGGGCGGTAGAGCTGGTAAAGAGAAATAAAAAAAATTCTCTCCCTCACTACTCCTCACTGATGAAAGTCGTCGATCGCAACATCCCGCCAATGGCAAGCTCAACATCACTCTACAACAATGGTGGCCAATACCCCCGATGGTCGGCCATCGCCAACCCTAGTCCAATATTTGGCTACACACCTCAACGGTCAACCGACCAGCTCCAACCTTCCTGCTACTACACATCAGTAGTTAGCCAACCAACTCCAGCTCCAGCCTCTAGCTCTAGTATTCGGCTACACACCTCAACGGTCAGCCAACCAGCTCTAGCCTTCCGGCTACTACACATCAGTAGTTAGCCGGCCAGCTCCAGTTCCAGTCTCCAACTCCAGCATTCGGCTTTACACCTTAGTAGTCGGCTGACCAGTCCCAGTCTCCGTCTACAACACCTTAGCGATCAGCCTGCCAGCTCCAGCTCCAGTTCTAATTCCAGTCTCAGTCTCCGGCTACAACACCTTAGCGGTCAGCCGACTAGTTTCAATCCCAGCCCTAGTCTAGTCTCTGGCTACACCACCTTAACGGTCAGTCGGTCAGCTCCAGTTCCAGTCTCAGTCTCCTGCTACAACGCCTTAGCGGTCAGCCGGCCAGTTCCAGTCCCAGCCCCAGTCCAATCTCCGACTACAACACCTTAGCGGTCAGCGGGCCAGCTCTAGCTCCAGTTCTAGTTCCAGTCCCAGCCTCTGGCTACAACACCTTAAATGGTCAGCCGACCAATTCTAGTCCCAGTTTCAGCACCAGTTCCAGTCCTAGTCCCAGTCTCCGGCTACATCACCATGGCGGCCAGGCGGCCAGGCGGCCAGTTTCAGCCCCAGTTTTCCATACCAATGTGAACTATATTTCCACCTAACAACATGTAAACAGTCAGTTCACTAGTAATTGGTCTGCGGTCGACATACTTCAGAACCAACCAATCACCCCAGCAATACGGGCCAATACACCCTTACAGGCTGGCCTCCAGCCTCTAGCAACTCCAGCAACACAGGCCAACACACCCTTATGGGTTGGCCCCCAGCTCCCAGTCCCCAGCCACATAGGCCAACACACCCTTATGAGAATATGTTTGTAAAATAAGTGACATACTCAAATAATACAATAATTTCATAAGATGCTTGAAGATTTTAATATCACCTCTTTCTTCTCTCTATCTCTATACTCAAACCCCTCGTGCCAAGTCCAGCCATCTCGACCTTCCGTAAAAGGCGAGTGCACAGTACTGCCGCGAGAAACTTATGGCTACCAAGGAAAATACCACCGCCATAACATAAAATCTTACTTTTTTTCCTTTGTCATTTTATTACCCCCTTCTCACCACGGTTGCCAACAACACGCGTTCCGACGCGGGCGCTTAAAACATGCGTGCTGGTCGTAGTCATGTTGACCTGCCCCTGAGAAGTATTGGTTCGAGTTGGTGTTGACCTGCCTCTGAGACGTTTTGGTCAAAATTGTTGTAGACCGACCCTTAAGGGTGTGTTGGTCAAAGTTAATGTAGACTAACCCTTGGGGTTGTGCTGGTCAAAAAATGGTGTTGGCCGACCCTTGGGGGTGTGTTAGTCCGAAGTTGGTGCCGGCCGACCCATGCGGGTGTATTGGCCAAGGTTGATGTAGACCGACCCTTGGGGTGTGTTGGTCAGATGCAGACTTGCTTAAGTGAGGCGCGCTGGCCTAAGGTTGATGTAGACTAACCCTTGGGGTTGTGTTAGTCAAAAATTGGTGTTGGGCGACCCTTGGGGGTGTGTTGGTCTGAAGTTGGTGCTGGCCGACCCTTGGGAGTGTACTGGCCAAGGTTGATGTAGACCGGCCCTTGGGGTATGTTGGTCAGATGCAGGCTTGCTTCATGTGTGTGTTTATAGAGGCCGAGAAAGGGAAAGGGAGGGGGGGGGAGAAAGAGAGAGTCCCTGAGTGCTTAAGTGCTTAGGCAGCACATGTGTGTGTGTGTGTGTGTTTATAGAAACCGAGAGAGAGGGAGGGAGGGAGAGAGAGAGAGGCACCTGCGGCAAGACAACGGTGGCATGACGATGGCAGGGAGGAGTGAGCAGAGGGACGGTGGCGGTGAAACCCTAGTCACTCCCTCTCTATCATGGGGGTGGGGATAGGGGGAGGAACAAAGAGAAAGATGCACCTGTGAGGGTGAGGCGAATGGCGGCGAGACAATGGTGGCAAGCTGATGGCGGGGAGGAGTGGGTAGTGGGACGATGGCGGGGAGGCCCATGTTAGAAATTAGACCCCTTACATGAAGTTTAGCCCATATTATACTCTTGGCCCAGCATAAAGTAAAAAAACATGAATACACACCAATACACTCAAAATAAACATAAAGAAGTATCAACACTCAAGTAGAGATTCCATACTGTCACCCAGCCACAAGGATGCCGACGTCACTCGAGCCGTGTTACGTGTTTGGTACTGGCGGCTAGCTCTGGTGTCCTCACCAATTCTCCCCGGGTGGGAGAAGCTCGACCCTTTTGAGTAAGGATTCGGGTCACTCTGGTATCGATCCAACAAATCTGGATCTATCCTCAATAACTCGGCCCAGGTGATCCAAGTATCATCAGACGTGGGCCATCCCCTCCATCATGCCAAATAGTGCTGGTACTGCCCACCTCGAGTAGTCGTTACCTACTCATCCAGTATATGCTCTATCTACTCACGCTGCTGAGGTAACAAGGCTGGAGGTGGACGTTCTGGGGTGGAGTCACTCACAAGGGGTGGAGATCGCTCAAATGACTCATTGGGTATCATCACTGGGTCCCTATAAGTGACGAGATCTGAGATGTTGAAAGTGGAGCTGATCTCGTAATCCTTTGGCAAGTCCACAACATATGCATTTGATCCGACTCACCTCACTACCCGAAAGGGACCAGCACCACAAGCGTGCAACTTCTTCACGGCTCTCGAGAAAAATCGTTCAGGTCTGACCCTGATCATGACATAATCACCCTCCTGAAACTCACGATGGTGCCTATGGGCATCAGCCAATGCCTTGTATGGTGCATTGTTGGTCTCAATGTGATGACGTACATGCTCATGCAATAGTCTAATAT
This sequence comes from Amorphophallus titanum, assembly GCA_024336825.1. Lineage (NCBI taxonomy): Eukaryota > Viridiplantae > Streptophyta > Magnoliopsida > Alismatales > Araceae > Amorphophallus > Amorphophallus titanum. The sequence continues at coordinate 24,410,977 of JANBPO010006859.1, forward strand.
GATCGGCAAAGGACTCAGCTGAGTCAGACACACGGGACTAGATGGGAGGTGGGACCAAGTCTATGGGTTTCCTAGGTCTACGGCCGATGACAATCTCAAAGGGGCTCATGCCGGTAGACCTATTGACCGAATCATTGTAGGCAAACTCTGCTAAAGGTAAGACCAAATCTCAATCCCAGACACGATCTTGGACCAAACACCTAAGAAGATCCCCCAAACTCCTATTGACAACCTTAGTCTGACCATCGATCTGGGGGTGATATGCAGTGGAGAACTTCAATTGGGTGCCCATCATGTGCCATAGGATTATGAATCTTTGTGTTTCTATAATCCTCCCCCTGCCTCCATCTTGAGGTGTAATGATGGTAGTTAGCATGTGGTGAACGAGTCTCTTAAAAGGTGAAAACTTGTTGGCATTGAGATTAATCAATTTCGTCTGCTTATGATCAGAAAAAATCACAAGGCTTGTCTGTCAAAATAGAATACGCCTCAAATTCATCATAATCAAAATCCTCCTCATAGGCACCTTCTTCGGGAATTCTAAACACTTTATGGAGGATGTGTACAGTCAGCTCAATGTTAATTCCCCTGACTCTTGAATGAATTTCAGCTCTATCAGGGTAGAATTTCAAGTTTTTATAGAACTCAGTCACTAGTGTTGGAAAAAAGATCCTATGTCTCCCCATGAATTTCTTCCATTTCTAGAATTCTACTAGACTCAATAACTTGGGGAATTCCTCTATCATATCATTGTCATGAAAATCAACAAATCGAGGAAATATAATCTTAGCACTGTCACTTACAGATGCTTCTTCAGTCCTACCAGCTTCCATTTCTTCAGCAAAATTAGGGGATACATCCTTAGCAGCTCGTTGCTATTTAGCTGAGGGTTCGGAAACCCTTTCTTTTCTCCTTCTGAGCCTTACTTCTTGCATGCTGAAACTTTTACTACTTTGAGCCTTATGCTTTATCCCCTACCCTTTTCCTGAGCGCATTGTCTCTTTCTGAGCAACTTCAGCCTCTGACCCTTGATCCTCTATCATTGCGCATTTACCCAGATCTTCGATGGCCGGAGATGACATGGTAAGAACGACAAAGAGAGAGAAGAAGAGTACTGGACAACAAGGTGAGAGCGGTAGGAACACAGTGCGAGCCTCTGAAATAGGATTTTTGGTGTAGGAAGATGAAGATACCCAATGAGGTGAAAGTGTCGAAGCGGGAGAAATGAAGGCGGCGACAAATATGAAGGAATAGCACGAAGATGAGGTTTTAAAATGAAGGGAGAATAAAAGGCATTTTAACTTTACCAAATATTAGAAAAAATTACTTTTCTGCCCTTTCCTTTCAAACAACCCCTTTTATGTATGTATGAAAACTGTGATTTTAAAGCCATTAAATCTTGGTTATTGAGAGCCTTTAAATTTAACCTATGATGCAGAGACAATGAAATTAAACCAAAATGTCGAGTGTACACTCGACCCGGCGAGCTAACAACTAAGAAACTCTGCGCAGCACCCTCGAATCTCGAGGAAGAACCGCAACACCTAAAAAGTAAGGGTGAGCCTCGTCTCACTGGCTCAATAGGGGTCCCGCAGCACCCCAACTGTAAACAACGATGATACGAAAACCAGCAACAGCAAGAACAATAGCAACAGCAGGAGTAGCTACACCAACAACGGTGGGAAACGCGACCGTACACGAATTCCCCAAACATGGCAGTCGATGAAATCACGGCTCTACAACTATTTCTACCGGGATGAAAACCAACACTCCGATCTCACAGTCAGGGGACCAAAAACCCCAAACCACCCTGGATATGTTGCCAAGGGAAACATCACGACACCGCTGTCGTGGAGGCCTGTCCTCTAAGACAAAGGCCCACGCCGAGACCACCCGGTCAGGAAATATTGTCACAACCTCACCTTCGTGAACTGTACATCATCTAGGGGAAACCCTCGGTAACGCTCACCGAAAACCCTAGACCTCTATCTCGAGAAAACACCCAAAAATTACACAAAAAATCACGTCTCGTAGATGAGAAATGAAACCTTGAGTCACGAGAAGCAGACGTCACGTGACGGGAGTACCTGCCCACAAGAAGCAAGGGCGGATGCGTCCTCTGACTACTTAGTTCGCGCCTCAGGTGTCTCCCTACTCGCCCCAGGAGAAAACTGAGACACCGAACAGTAACCAGGAATACAGAATATGGACTAGCTGGGGTCGCGCTTATCAGCGTGGGTCCGACGCCCCCAACCACGTATGCACACACAGACCATGCACCCTAGGTCAGATCATCTAGTTGGTTCTTCCCCAAAATCCAGACTCAGGCTGCGCGGAGGGACCCTACGGTAACCAGCCTAAAAATCGTCTCTCTCGGGTAACACTCTCCACCACTACCCAGTGGGTCCGCACACGAGTGCGCAGGAAAGTTACGACTAGTGGACAGTCACTAACGTGAACACTAAAAATCACACATGCACCCATCGCGAGTAACGCGAAGTAACAGGTGACTCAAGACCACCAAACTTGGGACGGTCATCTAGACCTACCAAACCCAATGGTCTTTGAGTCACGAGACTCGGGTCAAGACCACTGCACGTGACGACAATGTCTTCACTAATTTTGATCTGATTATATTATTTTTAAAGAAAAATAGCAAGTGGTACTTCACAGAGCAATGGCTCCTGTCCACTGAGAAACTGCAACCCTTTACCAATGAAGTGATAGATGGCCAGACATGAAGTGACAAGCTATCTCTGATCAAAATGAGGCATGATAGGTAACTGCACTTAGTAACTGGGGCATTTGCATCTAACAAATGTGAATCCTGAATCCTCACCTAAAAAAGTGTTCATTGACCTTGATTGTTAATACGGCCATTGTGAAAATCAGAGGGGCATGATCAGGTACGTTCTCACAATTCCAGCTTATTTGGCCTCAATACTCATGGTAGTTAATCCTGAAAGGTCACTGGATCTCAGTGAGCTAGGCTGAATGGGGATTATCCAGGACTTCGGTTCACTTTTGTGCATCAGCTTTAGTAATCTTCAGTGAGCACTCCTTTGTTAGTTACTTGAATTCTACAATTCTAAAAGTTCTTGACTTCAATTCATCAATTCATGCTCTACTACCATGAAATGCTTGTGTGCTGGGAGATATCTAATTTTGGAGCTGATTTAGTCATTTTCTCAAATGTGCCTGAGACTTGAATCTTTCTTCTGAAGTTCTCTCCACATCTCATTTTCACTACTCATTCTGACCGCACCCAGCATTTTTTGTTGATGTCAAATGGGGAGAGAGTGGTTGATGAGTCATCATCTATATGTCAAAGGGGGAGTCAACTTTCATTACTTGTTGTCTGCATGTGTTCATTGCATATCATGTTGAGTCCTTTATGTTGTTGACATAGTCCTTCATGTATTAGTGATGTGCTTCATGATAGTTATGTTCAAATTTGTATGATTGTGCGTTGCATGCCAAAATATACTGTCAAAACTGTGAGCACAATGACTCATAGTTATCATCATCAAAAAGAGGGAGAATGTTATATAAATTATATTTTGATGGTGTCTTACTATAAGTCATTGGCCAATTAATTTAAAAAATCATGAAACATCCTTTGATTGGCTAGGTATGAAGGAGTTTAACCAAGCCTCAAGACTGCGTTGACCCCACCAAAGGATGCATCAACGCATTTGATCACAAGAGGACGAACAAGTCCGAACGGGTTTTCAACTGCGTCGACCTCATGCCCTCACTGCGTTGACCTCATGAACGCCTTTTCAGCATGGGAATTGCAAGTGTCGACGCAGGGTGTCAACCCCTTTCTACTTCTGTTCTGTTGAGCCACGCTGCGTCGACCTCATGCTTTATCACAGATGGAAGAAAAGCCCAAGCAGGTCTCTAATGCCTCGACCTCACCATTTTGGTGTGTCGACCTCATCAACTCCGCAGCATTCTGACAGATGATCAATGTTAGCTACATCGACCTCACCTTCACAGGAGGTCGACCTTAGGCAGCCTTCCAGAAGTCGTTTAAAGGAGCATCATCAACAAATGGGTCGACGCATGGGTGATGCTGCGTCGAAGCACTCAAGGAACCTCTGAAAAATTCTTTCATATCTATACTTTTCAAAAACCATCTAGGAACCAAAAATAGTAACCATAAACCTCCAAAAACATGATTTTCGAGGTGTGGAAAAGGTTCCTAGGATAGATAACTATCCTTGTCATCACTTGGTTGTCAAAATAACTTTTTGGACAGAAGATCTGTCAGTTTACATATTTGGGAAAGGTCACCTTTCAAGGTAACCTTCTTTTTGCTTCCAACCCATCAGAGATGGGTCTGGAAAATCTTCCAAGATAGAAGGATGCTCTCTCTGCATGCCATACAATGAAATTTGAGATGTTGCAGGCTCTCTTCGTCAAACTTCACTTATTTATTCTAGCCAATCAAATTGCAAATCATTGGAGAGAAATTTCTCTGCCTCTTGTGCCTATAAATTGGATGCCCCCTCTTGCATGAAAAGCTACTGGTGGAGCTATTGTTGTTCGATGCTTATGCTGCCATTGCTGCTAGCCTGCCAAAAAGAAGAGTAGAACGTGAGAAAGAAATAAAAGGAAAGAGAAATGAGTGCCTGCTCAGATTTCCATCCGAGAGAAAGGAGGAGGAGAGGAGGATCTGCAGCCAAACTAGCTAGCCCTGGTTCCTCTGCTTTCTTGTTTTTGCATCACCGTTCGTAGTGATTCTCCATTTGGAATTGCTACACTTGCAGCATCTTATTTGGTCTTTTATTGTCCTTGTTCTCCTACAACAAATCAGTATGTGTGTGGGGAGTTGTCACCGTGTAAGCTGTAGTTGCAGCGTGTGTTTGTCCTTTTTGTTTTGTCTTTATTTCTTCTTCTTTGGGGTTCGTCCCCGCGTGTGTTGAGGACTTCGTCCTCGTGACGAGTCTCTCCTCGTGTGTGTGGGCGGGGGGGCTTGTCCCCGTGTTTTGCTGGTTTTTCAGCTTGTGTGTGTGTCTCTTTTGGCCAAAGAGTGGAAGCCTCACCAAGTTGGTGAGTGATGGATGTAGGCGGGCCTAGTGGCAGTCAAACCGCCTTAAAAATCTTGTGTTGTGGTCTGCTCGTGTCATCCATATCTTTTGTCCCTCTTCATAGGTGCTTCAATTAGCTTTAGTGCATTTTATATCACTCCGCTACCAACATTTTCGGCACTAATCCAGCGTTGCACTCGATTAGCATCACTGCATTGTTGTTTTTGATAGCCTTCTTTAAAGATGTCATAGATTGAGTGTAGGATCTATTCACCCCCCTCTAGATCCTCTCATACCATCCAACAGATTGTCCTACCTGCAATGAGATGAGATATTCTTTGAGAGTTAAGAATAGTATGAAGTATTGTTACTTGGGTCATCGGTGTTTTTTGCCAATAAGATATAGGTGGAGAAGGCATAACTGCATAATTACAGGCACGAGTTTGATGGAAAAAAATGTGCAGGTTTAAAGCCAAGAATTTTGATAGGTTATGAGTTGCAGAGGCAATAATAGGATATGAATGAAGTGCCATTCGATAAACATTTCAAGAAAAGATTGGAGGATTTACGAAAGGATCTGAACAGAAATAAGAATTGGAAAAAAAGAGTATTTTTTTAAGATTATTACCTTATTAGAGTTCTCTTATCATCAGACATAATTTGGATGTCATGCATATTGAAAAGAATGTTTGTGACAATATCCTTGATATACTTAATATTTTTGCGAACCTAAGGATAATTTAAACTCAAGAAATGATTTAGAAGATATGGAAATACGTCTAGAGTTGCATCCTCAGAATAATTCAATTAAATTGCTAAGTGCTATTTACACATTGAGCAAGGATCAACAACGAAGTATATGTGAATTCATAAAATCTGTCAGGTTTCTAGATGGCTATTCATCTAACATATTTGGATGTGTCAATATAGAAGGAAAGATTACACATACATGACTCAAATAAAATAAAAATTATATCACTAGACTCAAAAAAAAGTGACGAACACAATGGCACTTGCCGACGAGCAATCCAAGCCTTGTAAAAATGTGGAGGGGCAAGGGATGCCCCCATTACTACATGGCCGAGGAAAGGAAGGTGCACATCGCCAAGGAGACCCTCGGTCCCCTCGGCCAGACATGATGGAGAAAGCTTGAGATTCAAAGGGAGATTATGAGGCAAGAGCCCATTCACTCGTGGGAAGATATGAAGGTAGAACTTAGGAAGATCCTCATTCCAAAACCTTCCCACTCTTCTAACTCAAGCAACCCTAGCCCGAGGAGGACTACCACTACTCTATCCCCACCCGGCAAACTTAAGACCACCCATAGGTCTCCACCCCCACCACTTCCAACAGATTCCCTCTCCACTGACATGGTTGCACTTCGCCACCAACTCCTCTCCATTAGAACTCAAATGTTCCAAGAATCCACCCGTCCACATCTGGCCGATCCCAAGGGGAAGAGACCCCAAGCCAACCTAGTCCATGTGGACCTCGTATCCACCTCTCCACCTAGGCCCATGACGGCCACCACTCCCCAACCAAAAGTCACTCACCTAACCCTCACCCTTTAAACCCAAGTGCACCCCGTGTCCACCCCTCCACCTAGGCCCACGATGGCAACCACCCCTCAACCCACAATTCCCTACCAAACCTATACCCCACAAACGCCCTTGGCCATCACCACTACCCCTCTATCCTCCCCTAAATGGGACACACCTCCTAAAACCAAACATCCCAAACCTCCTCACCCAGCCCACCTTCCACTTCCAGCTCCAATGCTACCCTAACCTAGACCCCCACTACTTCCACTTCCAACCCCAACCCAATTCCAACCTTACTCACCACCCCGGGTGTACCATGCACTGACCATTATCACTCCACCCACTGTAGACTTTCCTACCCCATTATCTTTGGAAGTTGTGACCCACACACATACACAAGTGCAGATGGATGCCAATCCGGATCCAACTCCCACCATAGAGAACATCGTAGGCCCTCCACTTCCACCCACCTCTCCTAGACCAGATCCTCAAGAGTCATGCACCCTCATAATGAATGAGTCCATACTCTAATGGCTCACACCTCCCTTTCTCTCTCTCTCTCTCTCTCTCTCTCTCTCTATCTCTTAAAGGGCTTAATGGGCATGCCCACAGGTTGGCGATTCTGGCGTCAGGAGATCGATGCCATGGCAGTGGAGAGAAGATGTCATATGTTATGGTGAATCTCTAGAGGGATCAAGGATTGGTGTGAAATCAAAGGGGGTCTTTTCATTCATTGGTTCGGATAGTAATTCTGGGCCAATGATAAGAGGTTTGCCGGCTTAGATCGAAGGTCATGACGCCGAATGACTTGACTTAGACGTAAGATCGTGACGCCAAGGGATGATATCTAATGGCTTAGACATAAAGTCATGATGCCAAGGTAGAATATTTACCGGCTTAAGTGAAAAGTCATGACGCCGGACAAGAATATTTATCGGCTTAGGTAAAAAGTCATGACGTCGGACAAGAATATTTACTGGCTTACACATGCAATCATGACGCCATATAAATTGACTTAGGCGAGAGGTCATGATGCCAAAGTAGAACATTTACCGACTTAGGCGGAAAGCCATGATGTCGGGCAAGAATATTTAACGGCTTAGACATGAAGTCATGACGCTATACAAATTGGCTTAGGTCGGAGGCCATGACGCCAAGGCAGAATATTTATCAGCTTAGGCGAAAGGCCATGATGCCGGATAAGAATATTTAACGGCTTAGACGTAAAGTCATGATGCTGTGTAACTTGGCTTAGGCGGAAGGTCATGACACCAAGGTAGCATATTTACTGACTTAGGCAGAGAGTCATGACGCCGGACAAGAATATTTAATAGCTTAGATAAAAAGTCATGACACAGTACAACTTGGCTTAGGGGGAAGGCCATGACGCCAAGGCAAAATATTTATCGGCTTAGGTGAAAAGTTATGACGCCTGACAAGAATATTTAACGGCTTAGACATGAAGTCATGATGTTGGCCCGAGTTAGGATGTAATCGAGAGGGGGGTGAATTGATTGCCCACCCTTATCGACAAATTTAGACCGAATAAAACAAAAGCACAGGATGGTGAATTAATCACTAAATCCTGCTAGATTAAAATGCACAATTAAACGCATACAAGCACTCGCAACTCTCAACGTATGATGATATCACTCAGATAATGATGATTGAACGGATAATTAATGTAACAAAATTCAAAATTTAAACAATTCTGCGAGGATGAACAATTCGTACAGAACCTTTCAAGGGGTATATATGGTTGTCTGTAGGTCGTTCACCCTGGATGAGCGGTCCATAGGTGGCCGCACATAACGATGACTGGTTCTGACCAAGCCGCTCATCCCACGAAAGCATAGCAAAGGAAAATAACACATACGGTCAGGGGCTAGCCACACATATAGACATGCGGTCTATAATGTGGCCGCACAACTAATGAAACCATGATAATGCAAGGGACATATACGATCTTGCACTGGCAGCTCATAAGACATGCGGTCGATTGTGTGGCCGCACATCTGATGAAACCATAATATATAGGTGGTCAGGGATCGGCCGTTCATAGGGATGTGTAGTCTATCGTATGGTCGCCTATCCCAGAACATCTTTGCTACCTTCGCCTTGCCCGCCTCCGGTGAGTTTGGCTAGAGTTAGGTTAAACAACTAAATACACACTACAGGAAGCATGAAATTTGGGGCTTTTGCTATCATTGTAAAGAGCACGAAAAGTTCTACAACTAGCATGATCAATTAAACATTTAGTGCCTGAAATCCCTACTTAAAAGGAAGTAAAACATAGTCAACCCTAATTGTGACATGCTTCTACTAAAATCAAAAATTCACGCAAGATACAACATGAAATTTAGGGCTTTTTAGATCAAAAGAAAGAGGGCTTGAAGACGCACCAGATGATGTATGCAATTAATCTTGAGCTTGAGTGAAACCTACCTCAATTGGAGAAGAAAGGGGGACGACGTGAAAACCCTAATCTGTGCACATGACATCATTCCTCGCCGAAATTTATCCTCGATCCACCGCCTTAGGTCATGCCACCAGTTGGGGAAGCAAATAGGGTTCTAGGGTTTTGAAAGCCCTTTATTTATAGTGTCTGTGGAGGTTCCTGTGGATGGGATTAAACTCTAGAGTACAAGGGATAAAACTCAGCGAAGATCTCAGGAAGATCACCTAATCTGTGCCGCCACTGCCAAGAGAAGTCTCTAGAGGTTAGGGTTTTAGGGGCAAATCGATATACTAGGGTTAAGCTTTCCAATGGGCCTGGTTTGGGCTCAAACGGTCGAGAAACGGGCTCGAATTTTATCTTTTAAGATGGGTCTAAATTGGGACATTTATTTTGTTCCTCTGTAGGTACTCAGGAGACGCTCTCATCGGCACTACGTCCATACATTCCCCCAACCCCCTGTCAGATCCGGGCGCCTACATTCTCCTCATCCCAATTTCGGGACATATACTAATTCTCCTTCCCTGGGACTTCCAAGTGTTATCCCTGATTCTTCTCTGACCCCGTCGGATGTCCACAATTCTCCTTCCCTGACCCTGTCAGGTGATTCTCATTTCTCTTCTCCAACCACATCGGATGATTCTTCTTCTCCTCTTTCTACTCACTCCTCTTCACGCTTTCAGGGTTCTTGTCTTTTTTCATGTTGTTTCAGAGGCTTTAGCCCCCCTTGATCTCAGTTAATCCATATTTATCTTGTATTTGATTCTTTGTTATCATGATCTCTATACCTTAACGAGAGAGTTCTAGCCCTCGTCTCTCTTCCTTTTATCCTTCTTCATCCAGTTTGGTGTCAGCCGCTCCTCTGTGTCAAGGAATCATTAATCCTTTGCTATCCTTTCCTTCTCGCTCCTGTCAAGCAAGGAATATAAAGCTACTAGCGTTCTCCAAAGCTCGATGACCAAGCTCTCACTTCAGGGTGTTACTTTCACGCTATGGATATGTAAGGTATCTTTATTTTATGCAAAGAATATGCTACTATCGTTATTGCTTATGTTTCTTCATGCACATGCTTATAATGTTGGTTCCTTAACATGGTTGAGTGGTTTAGGTCTAGCCTAGCTTAGTTTGTTTAGTCAAAATGAAGTCACTTCTGTACACTCTTAGGCTAGTGATAGCTCTGCGCTGGGAGTCTAAGTTCTTTCCCTGATTATTAAGGGTGACCTTTAGCATGGGTTTTTCACACACTTCACAGTGAGCAATAGTCAATCCTTCTGAGGCACATCATTGCTACTTTGGCCATACTCTGGGTATGCACAAAAGTCTTTTCTCTTCTTTGCTCGGTCGAGTGCAGGGGTAAGAGATGGACGGATGAGATGACCAACCTAGATGCTCTCCAATACGGGAGAGGTCTCAAATAGGGGCAGTCTTGACCCTAAAAAAAATGAACTCTCATGCTAATATCTAGCCAATAAGGGCTATCAAAATCAAAATCGATAAATCAATCACAAGGAAAATTATGAAAAATCAAAAGGCCTCATTCACCATTCAGGCCCCACGAGAATTCTTGCGTGCAACTAGCAAGTCACGTCCCACCGGCATAAGCCTTATGCCAATGCTATAACAAATTTGTTTGCTTCGACATTTAACCCATGCCGATGAATGAATCCTACCATTGATTTTTGCCATCATCGACAAAATCGATCAACATAAGCCATCGGCTTGGACCTTCCGTCCCCGTCGACAAACAAACCTCTTGCTTCGGCATTTAACCTATGCCGATGAATAAATCCTACCATTGATTTTCGCCAACATCGGTGAAATCGATCAACATAAACCATCGGCTCAGACCTTCCATCCCCGTCGATAAATAGACCTTTTACTTTGACATTTAACCTATGTCGATGCACAAATCCTACCATTGATTCTCATCATCATCGATGAAATCGATTAACAAAACTATCGACTCGGACCTTCCATCCCCGTTGATAACCAAACCTCTTGCTTCGACATTTAACCCATATCAATGAACAAACCTACCCTCAGCTTTCTTCGTTATTCGCAGAAATCAATGAACCTACCCCTAACTCGGGCCCTTCGCCCCTGTCAAGGAATGAGCATACTCCTTGTCTTCGGCCTTCAAGCTCACCGACAAGAATGTTACCTATAAACTTCATCACCATCGACGTGGTCTACAAACAGACTCTCTGACTTTACCCTTTGGCCTTAGCAGTCGCTACACCTTTACCCTCAGGCATCCAGCCAATTCTAGCTAAAGTCAGGCCTTGGGAACGGTTGCATTGTGGTGGAGAAAACTCCTTATACCTTTGCTGAAGGCGTAAGTGCTCTCCTACCTTAGCGACTCGTATATCTGGGCTAAACAGATTAGCTAGAAGGAAAAGGAGAATGGAGCTGTAATTCAGCGGTAAATATGCTGAACAGATAATAAAGACATTTCATTTGCATAAAAGGGGCAAAATACATGGTACTCGGGGCATCCCCCGGGATACATGGAAGTCCACCAAAAAAAGAGAGGGGAAGAGAAGAAAATAAAGCTACTACAATGAGCGTCGGAAGATGTCCTTGAACTCCAAGATCCCCAAGGACGGGTGACGAACGAGCTCCTGCAGGCGAGACTCTGCGGCTTGTAACTACATTAACTTCTCTTTGAGAGAGGCGGCCTATTTTCTTTGTTGTTATAGCAAGTTGTGTTGCTCAGCAGCGAGGATTGGGTCCTCGGACAGCAAGATATGAGGCTCAACGATTTGGGATTAGTTCCCCAAAGTTGTGGATCAACGGTCTTTAGGGATTCATTCCCCGAAGCTATGGATCAGCGGTTAAGCTGTGTATCAGCAGAAATCCTCACTCGGGTTTAAGTGAGGTGGGGACGTAGATCTGCAGAGGCAGATCGAACCACCTAAAAATCCAATCTGTCATGGTTTGATTTTGTGTGATTGGTCCATATCTTCTACCTCCTTCACAGGATCGATTGCCTACTTCGTTGAGCACAACATGTTTGATATTAGTTTTGCTTGATTAGTCGATTCTGAGAAAAGAACTCTGTTCTTCATTGAAATAACCTATACAGGCATAGTGATTGTCCGTGTGCTAAGTAGAATCAAAGGTGGTGTGTGCGCCTTAATGTTTTAGTTCCTTACCGTGAAATCCATTCTCCACTTGTCTGGTATCTGAGTGCCCATCGTTACGTCTATTTTAGGGAGTTAATTGGTAAGTGTGTTCAACACTTCTACCCTACAGTTCAGTTGCTCATTGAATTCTGTATAGTTTACATTTTGTGGGCAAGAGTTTTTATTGATCATAGTTTTTATAAGAGATCTATTCACCCCCCCTCTAGATCCTAGCCGTGTACCCTAACATCAATAGGAAGACCTTCGATGAGCAAAGAGATTGCCACCAGTGTCGCTTGAGATGAAACTAGCACTGACGCCAGAGAACTCTTCTTGACAACTGTCATGGGAAATGTACGCTCATCAGCCCCAAAATAGCCAGGGACCAGGACACTGATCGGCAAGCGACAAATAAAATCTTGAATCTTGAATTGAAAGGCCGGCATAGCCTTGTCCTGTCTTAGCTCATCGTCTCCCTGGGGACCAGACCCAAGGGGCACCAAAGGGAGCACACACCCACTCCATGGGGTGGAAGTAGATGGAGAAGAAATGGAGGTAATAGATTTGATAGGTAGTGGGGGAGGCGTAGGTAAAAGTGACAAAGGTAAGGTGGCAATGATAGGCTCGGATGTAGGTGGAGGTAAAGGTAACAGTGAAGGTGTGGCTTGCTCAGGCTCGGGCGACGAGGAAAATGGAGGAGAGGGTGCCCCGACGATTTCGTGTCCGTGTTTTGAGGTGTCCATGGGTTCCGTGTTATCGTAGTTTCAGACCTAGAGACTAGACTAGATTGACGGTGTTGTGCCATCGCGTTCAATGGTCTTGATCCCGAGTCGTGTGACTCAAGGACTGTTGGGTTAATAGGTCTAGTGGACCATCCAGAGTTCGGTGGCCTAGAGTCACCTATTACTCTGTGTTACTCGCAATGGGTGCGTGAGTGATTTTTCGTGTCCACGTTTTGTGACACGTCCACTAGTCGTAGCCTTCTTACAGCACGCATGTGCTGACCCACCCAGGAGTGGTGGAGTGACATACCCGAGTTAGATGGTGAGTAGACTGGTTACCGTAGGGCCCCCACGTACTGCCGAGTCCTAGAGGATAGGCGTAAGGCGTATGGTCTGAGTGTGTACACGAGACTGAGGGTTCGGACCCGTGCTGACGAGCGCGACCTCAACTAGTCCTTATTTTGTGGTACTTCTGGTTACCGTGTGTGTCCTTGTCTCCACCTGGGACATGGTAGCTGGACACTTGTGACGAGGTGTAAGACGTCAGGGGACGCATCCGGTTGTTCTTCTAGTGGACGGTGCTCCCGTCACGTGACGTGAGTTGTCGTGTCCCGGATTGCCATTTCTCATCTGCGAGACGGGATTGCGGGTGTCGGTTTGGGAGCGTTCTCGTAGACGTGGTCTGGGATTTCGGTGAGCGTCACCAAGAGCTTTCCCTAGACAGTATGGAGCTCACGACAATGAGGTCGTGACTGTGTTTTCGGACCGCGTGGTTTCAGCTTGGGCCCTACTGTGAGGGCCAATTTTTGCAACTGAGGCGTCGTGACGTTTTCCTGGTAGCGTGGCTAGGACGGTTCGTGTCTGGTGATCTCTCGATCGTGGAATCAAGATGTCAAGTGCGTGACTTGATTGTCCCCCGACGGGAGACCGAGTCATGTTTTCTATTGCCGGTAGACCTGTAGTGCCGAGTTTTGACTGGCTACCGATTTGCTATTCCTACCGTTACTGTTGTTCCTTCTGCAGCCAGCGTAGCTTCCCTTTCCGCCGTTATTTTTTCGATTAGCGTTTCATGGTATCCCTACTGACCCGGTGATAGGAGGTTTATCCCTGGTTTTCAAGTGTGGTGGTTCTTCTAGTGAGTCCTTTTTCCTTCAATATGTAAGTGGAGTCCAGTCTTGTAATTCGAATTATCAATAAAGATTGTGTTTTACCATATTAATGGGCCCTAAAATCTTGTGTCTTATGTTTGCTTTGATCATTCACGACTGTAACACTGCCACGTTCTGAATTACACGTTCCGCTGCTATCGGTTCGGGACGTGAAAGTACTAGACGTCTTTTCCCACCGACGGCAAGCAGTGGGTGTTTATTTACAACGGATTGAATCCGAACATCTTCATTCTATGCTGAAGAGAAATTTGTATGTATCTGAAGCCATGGGTGGAGGGCCGGGAGCATTCTGTAGCTAGGGGCTCGCGTTCGATCGGGGGGTGTTCATTGGGACCAAAGGTGCTAGGCACACACACCGAGTGATGCGAGGAAAGACTGGGACCTGAACGTGGATGCAGGGACACTCATTCAGGTGGTCATAGAATTTAAGAGAGCCACAGGGGCTTTATAGGAGGGCCATAGTGGCCGAGGTACAATTGGTGCAAGCCACGGGACAATTCTGACAAGAGGTTGGTCCCCGGGACAATGCGTGATAAGGCGGACACCTGCATGTTTTATAGAGGCTCTCCTCAAGGTAGGCGCCATGCTCGATTTGCCAAGGGTGGACTAGACTGGTGACCGGAGCCGGTACTGGCCGGTGACTGGGTGAGGGTTGGGCGCGGCTCAGATTGAGCAGTCGGGCATGACCTCGTGATGGCGGGAGGTGCGACATCATGGCGTATACATGATCATCGTAGACTGGCACACGCTGGCGTACCCAAGGTGAGGGTGTGTTTGCCGTCATCATAACACCTTATGTGTAGCAGGAATGGTCTTGTGTGACATGGCTAAATGCCATATGAGGGGAGTACAAGTGACATACCCTCGGCGTGTATAAGCTGATTCGCAAGGCAACCGCACATACAAATCTCCTTGCTTGCTCTGCCTATTGCTGACTACGTTGATTACCCTTGCTTGTATGCATTGCCCCACCCCTTGAACTTCTAAGGGGCTTTTATAGGGGAAGATGAAGGGTCCTGGAAGGGTTTAGGCACACCAAGTTGAGGGGTGAACTTGGTCGGGGTAATCCCTTGATTGTCTTGGTAAACCCTTGAAATATATATATATTTTTATAGCCGCGATGCTGGAGCTGGCAACTGGTACTAGAATTGAACGGCTGGCCTATAGAGGCGTTGTAGCCGCGATGCTGGAGTTGGGGACTGGCCACTAAGGCATGTGGTCGACTGCTGATGCTAGGGTTGGTGTTGTTCGGCCCTAAAGGGTGCAATGGTCACCATCGTTGTGAAGTGATGCTGAGGTCGCCGTTGACAGAATGTCGCGGTCGATGATCCTCGTTGGTGAGGAGCAGAGAAGGAGAGGATTTTTTTTATTTTTCTCTTTACCAGCTCCACTGCCCTTGTGAGTTTTCGCCAGAGCTGGCCCCCTTTAGCTTTTTCCGGTACGCCCTTGCAGGTTTTCGCACTGAGGGGTCACTCGATTATGCCTGAGGCACCCTTTTGTGTTTTTACCTCAGCTGGGTTGATGGTAATTTTTGCCCCCAGTCGCCTCCTCGTGGAGGGGGGAAACAACTGGGTCTATCGGGGTATCTCTATTTTTAACCTCATTTTGATTATTTTTTTTATTCTTAGGATCATTGTTCGTAGCATGGTGCTGTTAGGGGACGTGTCTGAGAATCGAGAAAGGTAAGCAATGAGGCATGGGTGTTGCCCCAACCCGGGGCTTTTGCGGGTTGTGGGACTGTGAGACCGAGGGGTATATCGCCCTGGCCAGATGTGACTGAGGGTACTGGGCTATACATGGAATATAGTAGTGTGTAATAATGGAGGTTCAGGATGTACTGGGACTGGTTTTACTGGAACAGCGGCTGGAATACCGCATGAAGGTTGACATCGGCAGGGAGCTGGAGAAGGTGATATGAGGGAGGACTGGGAAGTGTTGGGCTATTGTCTTGGAGACGTGGATTGATCGCAGATGATGTACGAGCCTCGCTAATTTGCCTGAAGCTTGCCACTGGAGCACCCTGCCATGACTTCCCTTTCCTTGATCATGACGAGGTCGCCTTGCTTGAAGGCTCGTTGCTTAACGAGCTTGTCGTAGGCTCACGCCATGAGGGCCTGATACATCTGTAGGTGTTTGTAGGCTTCGAGCCGCTTGCCTTCCAGATCAGCAAGCTCTTCCAGCCTTCTCTGGTATTCACTTTCATCAGGGCCGGCCAAGCCGATGTGTACCGCCACGCGGTAGGATGCTAACTGGATTTCGATGGGGATGACGACTTTCACTCTGTAGACGAGGGAGAATAGCGAACATCCTGTGGGGGTTTTGTAGACCATCCGGTAGGCCCATAATGCCTCAGAGACCTTTTCACCCTAGTCACGTTTCCGATGGCTTAGCCAGGAGCTTACAGAGAGTCTTGTTGAAGACCTTGGCCAAACCGTTGGCCTGTGGGTTGTAGACTGAAGAAGTTCTCCAATCGATGTGGAACTTGGATGTCAACTGGTATATGGCTTTATTCTTGAATGGCGTCCCGTTGTCGGAGACTATGCGACTGGGAGTGCCGAATCGGTAGATGATGTTATGCCGGACAAACCTGGCAACCACCTTGCCAGTGACTTCCTGTAGAGGAAGGGCTTCCGCCCAATGAGAGAAGTAGTCAGTGGCGGCCAAAATGTACTTGTGGCCATTGGAAGATGACGGGAAAGGCACCGCGATGTCCATACCCCACTCGGTAAATGGCCAGGTAGGGGCTGTGGGACGCAGTGGGTTAGGAGGCCTTTAGGGTACTGGGCCAAAGATTTGGCATTGATGGCATGTACGAGCATAGTGGATGCAGTCTGCGTACATGGTAGGCCAATAGAAGCCTTTAAGTTTGATGTTGTGCTTCATCTTATCTCCGGCTTGATGTGCATCGCATAGCCCAGAATGAACCTTGCGCATAATGGCTCGAGCCTCTGCTGGGGAGACACATCTCAAGAGAATGGACTTATCCTTCTCATGGACAAGTCGGTACAGGGAGTCGCCAATCAACTCATAGGACGTTGCCTGGTGGAATAGTCAGACCCTTTGAGCCCAGTCAGGGGGGAGCCATCCCCTCTTGAATTTGATGATGGGCTCACGCCAATCTTCTTCTTCTGGGGGAGCGTCCTGGTCAAAGGCTTGGACCTCGTAAATTGTGAGATCGGAGTTACTGTCGAGTGAGCTAGGCATCAGCCTTCTGTGTTTGACTGTGATGTCTACTTCACCCTCAGGCGGTAGCTTGATGGCTGCAGCCAACTTTGCCAGGGCGTCCGCTTGGGCGTTGCCACTTCTGGGAATGTGGTCTATTTCGAAGAGATAGAACTTTTGGGTTAGCCGAGTGACAACGACGTGGTACGGGACCAGCTCTGATTTCCGTACGTCGTAGATGCCAAGGACCTGTCGGACTATCAGTTGAGAATCCCCATAGGCTCTAACGAATTTGACGCCCATGTCGAGAGCCATTTGGAGTCGAATGATCAGGGCTTCATATTTGGCTTCATTATTGGTCAGAGCCTTTATGACGGCACAGGAGTTGTACAAAACTCTATCCTGATGAGTTAGGAAGATAATTTTGGCACCTGCTGTAATGCCTGGGCTGAGGTTGCTTCGGGTAGTACCTCGAGAAGTGCCATCGAAGTACAACTCCCAGCAAGGTAAGCTGGTTGTGAGGGCGTCTTGTTGCCAGTAATACAAGACATCTCCACTCTGTTTAGCCAGTTGTGGTTGTTGGAGTGCAAGAGACTCCTCATCTGGAAACTCCGCGTTGAAGGGAGAATCC
This sequence comes from Amorphophallus titanum, assembly GCA_024336825.1. Classification (NCBI taxonomy): domain Eukaryota; kingdom Viridiplantae; phylum Streptophyta; class Magnoliopsida; order Alismatales; family Araceae; genus Amorphophallus; species Amorphophallus titanum. Next base: position 24,428,818 of record JANBPO010006859.1, read on the forward strand.
TCTAGTACTAGATGGGCTGCCAAGAATTCAGCCATGCCCTGCCCCTTGATTTCTTTTCTAGGGACGTAGGTGATGTCATACTCCATGAGCAAGAGAGCCCATTTCCCTAGTCATCCTGAGAGAATGGGTTGTCTGAGAAGGAACTTCAGGGGGTCGTGCTTAGATATAAGCTCAACCCGATGAGATAAGAGGTAGTGCTGCAATTTCTTGACGACAAACACCAATGGCAAGCATACTTTCTCCATGGGGAAGTAGCGATACTCGGCACTGATCAATTTCTGGCTGAGGTAATAGAGTGGCTGCTCTTTACCTTCTTCATTGACTTGCACCAACAGAGCTCCTAGCGAGGCATCCATGGCGGCTATGTAGAGAATGAGGGGTCTACCCTTGACAGGCGCCCCTAGGACTGGAGGAGTGAGGAGGTACTCCTTGTTTTGCTCAAAAGCTGCCTAACATTCTAAGTCCCATATGAAGGGGGCGTCTTTCTTTATCAGTTTGCTGAAAGGCGCACATCGACCGGAGAGGTTGGAGATGAACCTCCGAATGTAGGTCAATCTACCCTGGAGTGACCTGAGTTCGGTGAGGTTGTGGGTGGTGGAAGCTCCCAGATCGCTTTGATCTTGCTGGGGTCCACCTCGATTCCTCGGTATCGAACGATAAAGCTGAGAAACTTGCCACTAGATATGCCGGGGCGAGCACATGGGGGGCGACCAGGAGCGGGGACACCACGTTGTGCGGCGCGGCCTTATGGGCCCGGACCTGGCGGCAGAGCGGAAGTAACCCACTGATGCTGCAGTGGCCGACGCCCCGCGCATCCTCGCGCACATGCATGCGGCGGGTTGTAAGAGAGAGGCCACCCCTCTCCCCTCCGTGCGAGTTTTGCACCAAATTAAGAAGCTGGACCAAAAGAACAAGAGAAAGGGAGGGCAGGGGGCTAAGCCGTGTGAATACCAGAGGTAGGGTTCGGGAAAGGCCGTATGAATAGGAATTATGGATAGTTTGATGAAGGAATGGCTCGATGGGATTTGCCATGTTGGGCTCGTTAATGGACCTTGTGTGGGATCCCATCGTGGGCACTACACGACGGGGTTTCGTTCGCCCCTTGCAACTACCACCACCACCACCACCCTCCTTCCCCCTCCTCAATTATTTTGTTGCGACGCGGTTTCGCCCGAGTACGCTGGCTTACCCGAAGTAGCGAAGCCTTGAGTAAAAATAGCACTTGGTGTGGTTATTGCGCTTAAATCAAAGGGGGGAACGGATAACGAGTGCAGGCGCTTAGTTTAATGCGATGGATAATCTAGCTCTAGCTCCTCGCTGTGGAGTGTGGATCTGCTAAACGAGAAGCCTAGGTTGGTAGCTGTAGGGTTGCTTACTCTGATTGCACCGCGGGCTTTGTGGACATGCTTGCCAGAATTATGATGTGTCATCATCATCTGAGAAGATATTAGATGAACCCGGATCCATCCCATCCCACTGGGTGGCTGCAGGCAGGCATGGGATCGAGCAGAGTGTGCAGAGTGATCATGTTTCGATGATGTCTGGGATCGGGTAATTAAGAAGACATGCTCGATGGGCCTCCTCTCCTTTTTGACCGGTCTTCTTCCCACGGTGCGGACTCCAAACCGGTGCCCTGCTGTGCCGTCGGGTAATCCCCCATTATAAGTGGAAATCGCACGAGAGAAATGATATTGTTGCTGATCCCTCCGCATGTGAGCCGGCCGTGTGGGGACGAAGGCCCTGGCCGGGGTAGGGGTTGGGGGGGGGGGGGGGGGGGTTGGTCTTTTTCCGCGGCCCCGCCGGAGGCGCAGAGAGTTGGGTGGAGGGTGGGTTGGATGCAGATGAAGATCCCAAATGTCCTAATGATGCTAAGGCCAAGGATGAACCAACTGAAGGGATCCCCAGCAAGGGTGAAGAGGATGAAGATCCTCCAATTGAAATGCTTCAAGAGCAACAAGTGCGGCATCTTGACTTGCCCCAGCTCTTCCACACTCCTGAAAGATCACCCCACTAAAAGTATCATAGGTAATCCTGAAGATGGGGTAAGAACTAGATCTTCATTAAGACAAGTAGAAGAAAAAAATTTGATGGCCTTAATCTCACAAGAATAGCCTAAGGATATTCATGAAGCTCTGCAAAATGAATCCTGGATCCAGGCTTTGCATGAAGAGCTGCACCAGTTCGAAAGAAACGAGGTGTAGACTCTTATATCGCATCCTAAAAATTAGCCCCTGATTGGAACCCACTAGATTTTCAGAAATAAACTAAATGATACGGGATTGGTTGTTAGGAATAAGGCCCGGCTCATAGCCAAGGGGTATAGCCAAGAGATGGAGATTGATTTTGATGAGTCTTTTGCCCTGGTTGCTAGGCTAGAAGCAGTCTGGATCTTACTATCTTATGCTTGCTCATTGAACTTCGAATTATTTCAAATGGATGTTAAATCTGCCTTTCTTAACGGGTACATCAAACAGGATATCTTTGTAGAGCAACCTCCAGGTTTTGAAGACTCCAAACATCCATGACATGTGTACAAGCTCCAGAAGACCTTGTACGGGCTGAAGCAAGCACCAAGGGCATGGTATGAAAGACTCACATCATTTTTAATTGATAATAGTTTCAAAAGAGGTAAGGTTGATCAAACACTTTTCACAAGAAAATTAAGTAAAGACATATTAGTGGTTCAAGTTTATGTTGATGATATAATCTTTGGAGCTACTAATAATGCCCTATGTGATGAATTTACAGAAATCATGCAAGGAGAATTTGAGATGATCATAATGGGTGAACTGAATTTTTTTCTTGGATTGCAGGTGAAGCAAACACCCAAAGGTATCTTCCTAAATCAAGCTAACTACACACTGGAGCTGATAAAGAAGTATGGGATGACTGAAGTAAAACCTCTGTCAACTCCGATGGCCACAACCACGAAGTTAGATAAAGATAAAAATGGTAAAATAGTAGATCCCTGTTTTGAGGTAATAGCATCATACCCTTCCATATCTAGGCATACAAGATTGGCGGGGAGATTATGCCCTTCCATAGTGACTGCACTATTTGGAAGATAAGTTTTCAAATCCTCTCCCGAACCTAATGGTGTAACTATTGTTAATTCTGATGGTAAGGGAACAAGTGAAATAGTCTATGTTTTTGTGAAAGAACTAACAATAAAGGAGTGAGTGGCACTAGTATTAAATAGTACGAAAGCAAGATGTGAATGGATATGAATGGTACCTTCAATAAGTTTTCCTTCTCTATTTATTTCTTCATCCAGAACAACATTTAATATAGCTGAACTCCTTCGCCCACCATTATTCTAGCTGGACTTTTGTTGATCATTCATGAGGGGACAATCGGGCATTCGATGCTCCCAACTTCCACATCATAAGAAAGCGCCGATACGCTTTCAGCACTCTTCAGCCGAGTGACCGAACTTTTCACAAAATGTGCAGGCCATTGTAAGGGCCTCTTCTTCCTTTACCTTCTTGGTCTTGCCGTTGCCACTCCCGTTGGCATTACATGATCTCTTTTTATTATCATGGGACTTATATGGCCCCGTAATGTTAAACTTTTCTAGCTTCTTTCCTTTCTTATCTTGCCTACAGCTTGAGCTTCCCTCGCAGCTTGTAAATTTCTCGACCATCTCCAAGGTCCTTTCATATAAGTGAGCATGTTGGACCATCTCTTCATAGGTCTGAATATTTTGCGAGCCTAATTGCTTGATAAAAGCAAGACGCAACCCGTCCATAAATCGGTCAGCCTTCAAGAGATAGGTACTAACTAGATGAGTAGCATATGGTGCCAGCCTAGAAAACTGTAGCTCATATTATACTACTGACATCATGCCTTGTCGTAGAGCAGCAAACTCAACAGTCTTCTACTCTTTGACATGCTCAGAGAAGTATTTTACCTGAAAAAGTGTAAGAAACCCGTGCCAAGTGTGTGGTGCATTTGCAGGCGGTGCCAGAATAGATTTCCACCAAGTACGAGCATCTTGGCTTAGCTAAAATGCAGTGAGATAGACTTTCTCCTGATTAGTGCATTGTATTACGTCAAATATCCTGGTCATCTCATCAATCTAATTCTCCGCTTCATCTGGGTTGGAAGATCTAGAGAACTGTTAGGGATTCCATAAAGCCCAAAGGGTGGCATGAAGGATAAGCCACCAGATGACTCTATTGCCCCCTTAAGCATCCATCTTCTGTGCCAGTCTCCGAGCAACTGCCTCAACACTCTGATGCGGGTTGAGAGCACAATGGATCCTTCTTGTAAGTTGTGACCACATCTCCTGAGAGAAGGAGCACCCTGTGAATAGGCGATCGAGAGTCTCTTCCTCTACTTCACACAAACAGCAAAGGGGGTTGATACTCATGAGAAATGGAGCGAGCCTGTCACAAGTTGACAGCCTCCCGTGTGAGATCTTCCATATAAGAAGCCTCACGTTAAGGGGACTCTTAGTGGTCCAGACGAATCAAAGAGGTGACGCACTCCTCCATAAGGGATGACACTATATGCTGACTTGACCGAAAAACAGCCATCTTTCTCCCATCTCCACCACCACCAGTCTGTTTTGCTGGCTCTGGGGTACACTCTAGAAAAGAAAGTAGTCCCTCCAGCTGGTCCATCTCTCCTACTCTGAGATTCCTCCTAAGCTAAAGAAAGCTTGGCTGGCATGGATTTCAAAACTGGACAGAGAGCTTAAAACAAACATTGTCGGTTCCAACTTCAAACTGGAATCGGCCAGTGTCAGCCAGTAATGGATGATTCCAGTCAGTTGTTCATGCAAGAGGAAAAGAGGAGGCAGAGGAGGACAAGATGAAAAGAAGGGAAAGGAGAAGAAAAGAAAAAGAGAGCAGACAAGGAGCATGTATCAGAGCCACTTCGGACCTAGATCAGTTCTGGGTCTCTTCACCTAACAACTTGAGTTTTCGTTTGGCAGTTCGGTTCAATAACATGGTAACAGAGCCACATTCGTCTTTGCGTTCCCCCCTTCTGTTTGGCAATTGTGGTTTCAGAGAGTGCTGCTACCACTTGTTGTACAACTTCAGCGGATCTGTTATAAGGGGGAGTGTAGGTAAAAGCAGTTTATTCCCACACTGGGTATTTATGAGCCACCTCATGCCTATATCAGTTCTCAGCCTCTCCACCTAACAACTGGAGTTTTGGGTTGGCGATTTGGCTCAGTAACAGAAACATTAAAAGATCTGGTATAGAGATGGAGTAATTAAGAGATCATAAGGCAGAGCGATTGGGCTTTCTTCTTCTTCTTTTTTTTTTAAATTACCAAATCACACTTATTCACATTTTTGGTGGGGCTGATAGTTTTTTCCTCACGAGTCACGTGATTTCTATGTAGGGGATCAAGAGCCCTAAAATGTGTTGAGTGGAATATGTGAAATCCTTATTAGTTAGACTCATTAACTCAACAGTGCAAGTGGTGTGAGAGATTGCATAGAATGTAAGAAATGAATTAGCCTATTCATTGTGATGTCTCCCCCTAAGTGTATGCACAGTTATAGCAAAAACCTCCCCCTTAATATGTGCCATGTAACAACATGTCTAAGTCAAAGTAATTTTCTTTAGCAGGGGAATAAGGTCATAGGAGATATCAAAACTGAAAGGTGTGTAATCTATATACACTCAGACATGTGTCAAAATGGAATATTCAAGCAAGTTGATTACCGGTACGTGACAGAGGTAAAGGTCCAAAGACCCTACTCACGCATAAGGAAAGTTTCCAGGTGGACGTAGTCCATCTTTCCACTAACGTCATTTGAGATACCGGTTAATCATGGCATCCATGCACACAAGTATGAAGTTTATGCAGTTATGTACACGCGGATGCAACAAGATGAATGGATGTATGAAAGGCAAATTGTTATTCACTGTGATATGCACAAGAGGCACAGTTGAGAAGTAAACGCATGGAAAATCTCCTTATGTGCAAAAGATAAAGCAGTATGAATAGTTTCATTATGAAAAGGTGTAAAGTGTGTATATACAAGACAACTGAAAAGGATTTAGCTATCTAACCTGCACACTCCTAATTCTTTTCTAAGAAAATAAAACTGATCAGAGTTTAAAGGTTTTGTAAAAATATCTGCAAGTTGGTATTTTGTGTCAACAAAAACTAGCTCAAAAGCACCTTTAGTAATATGATCTCTTATAAAATGATGTCTAACCTCAATGTGTTTAGTATGAGAATGTTGGACAGGATTTTTGGACATATTTATTGCAAACGTGTTGTCACACATGATGGGAGTGTTTTTCAAACAAAAACTGAAATCAAGCAATTGATGTTGGATCCATAGAACTTGAGCCGCACAACTGCCTGCAGCCACATACTCGGCCTCGGCAGTTGATAAAGCCACACAATGTTGTTTCTTTGAGGCCCATGAAACCATGCAGCCCCCTAGAAACTGACAGTGGTGATTATGCCGTTTGGGTTAACCAATGCCCCTGTTACTTTCATGCAACACATGAATAATGTCATCAGGTCTTATCTCGACCGAATTGTGGTCGTCTTTATTGATGATATTCTCATATATTCCAAGACCAAGAGGAACATGAAGAGCATTTAAAAATAGCTTTGTAAACACTAAGAGAACATCAACTATATGCAAAACTTAACAAATGTGAGTTTTGGCTAAAGGAGGTCTCATTCCTTGGCCACATCATATCAAAGGAAGGTATCACTGTGGATCCTTCCAAGGTCTAAGCTGTCAAGAATTGGAGCCGACCGACAACTGTATTTGAAGTTAGGAGCTTTCTTAGTCTGGATAGCTATTACCGGTGATTCATCAAGGATTTCTCTAAGATCTCCGTTCCTCTAACAGACTTCCAAGAAAGAAAAACCCTTTCATATGGTTGAAGGATGATGAAGATAGTTTGTTATCTCTTAAAGAACATTTCACTACTACGCTTGTATTAGCAATGCCCGTGGAAGGTGGTGGTTTTAAAGTTTACACTGATGCATCAGGCATTATCCTTGGATATGTCCTTATGCAGTATGGCAAGGTGATATGTTATGCCTCTAGGCAATTGAAGTGTCATGAGGAAAATTATCCTGTTCATGATTTGGAGTTAGCTGCTGTAATCTTCGCCTTGAAGATATGGCGACATTATCTCTATGGGGAGAAATTCACTATATTTTTGGACCATAAAAGTCTGAAGTACCTTTTCACCCAAAAGGAGTTAAACTTGAGGCAAGGAAGATGGCAGGAGTACCTTAAGGAGTTTGACTTCTCTATATAATATCACCTGGACTAGGCAAATGCAGTAGTGGATGCCTTCTGCAAGAAACCTCTGGCAACTTTATCAAGTCTCCGGAAAGGTATGACTAACCTTATAGAAGATTTTGCCCAATTGAATTTAGATATTGATATGGAGAATGAAAGGGGTATTATTGCTAGTATCTGGTCACAGGGATCTATAGAGATAGATCAAATAGGATGCTAGGCTTGTCCCAATCTATGTACATAGATTCCATTATCAAAATGATTGACATGGAAAACTCCAAGAGAGGTCTCATACCAATGAGACATGGAGTTTACCTCTCTAAGGAAATCTCCCCTAAGTTCGACCCGTGCTTGCCATAGTACTACTTTCTCTTTTGATCATTTTGTGCGAGTTCAGTTTTAAGATTGTTAGCGCGCATGTTTTAAACGACGAACTTTCGCGTTATCAGCGAGCGGCTGTAACGAGCGCGAGGGCGAACTTCTAGATCCGCGAGTATCGAAACTTTGGGTCTTGTAATGCTCGGCTGACGTAGTAGATGGGCTTCATTATTCCTACTCCTTCTCAGGCGAGCACGACACTCATTGTGCTTAGCGTCACCGATAGGTACAGGAATAACTCCTCTCCCTTCTGGGGCTTGGCGAGGATCGGGGGTGATGCCAAGTAGCGCTTCAACTCTTCGAATGCTTGCTCACACTCCTGGTCCCAGTTGATTTGTCCCCTCTTCTCTGGTGCTTGATTAGCCTTCTTGATTAACCAGAAGAAGGGAAGGCACTGTTCGACAGCTCGGGACAGAAATTGAGTCAGTGACGCGATGCGTCCGGTGAGACATTGTACGTCTCTGACTCGCCCCGGTCGCTGCATCTTGAGCACTGCTCAGATTTGGTCAGGGTTGGCTTCAATCCCTTGATGGGTGACGAGGAAGCCGAGGAATTTTTCAAATCGTACCCCGAACGCGCATTTGGCTGGGTTGAGCTTTATGTGATATCTTCTGAGTGTGGCGAAGGTTTCTGCCAAGTCATGCAGGTGCTCAGTCGCTCGGAGGCTCTGGACGAGCATGTCATTGATATATACCTCCAGGTTGTGGCCGATCTACGAGTCGAACATATGATTGACAAGTCGCTGGTATGTTACTCCCGCGTTCTTTAGTTCAAACAGCATCCGCGTGTAGCAGTATGGTCCGTGGTCGGTGACGAATGCGGTCTTATCTTGGTCGGGCCCGTACATGCTGATCTAGTGATACCCAGAGTAGGCGTCCAGGAAGCCCAGCATCTCGTGCCCGACTGTTGCGTCCACTAGCTGGTCGATTCGTGGCATGGGGAAGTTGTCCTTGGGCGTAGCCTTGTTGAGATCGGTGTAGTCGACACACATTCTCCACTTTCTGTTGCTCTTGGGAACCAGCACGACGTTGGTCACCCAGTCTGGGTACTGGGTAGGCCTGAGTAGCCCTGAGCGTAACTTCTCGCTCACTTGCTCCTTGATGATTGCTTCCCAATAGAACGTTCGAACGTAGGGGTTGGCCATGCATGGAGATTTTGGTCAAATAGGGAAAGCAGTTGGGATTTTAGCAGGACAGAACTTATCCTAAGAAACTCAAGTCCCATTAGGATTCTATGCACCTAATAGGACTTGCAAGGCCTCAAATGCTCTATATATAGAACCCCTAGACTCAATGCAGAAGCATCCAAATTGCTACTGCGTCGACGATGTCCTCCTGGTGCCGTTCAAGACCTCCTGTTCCCATGGGCACCTACTGCTGCAATTGCTGCAAGGAGACATATCCTTCCTCTTTGACCATGGGTTGCTCTTCTTCCTACGTCGACTTCACCGTGCTGCTGAAGGTGCCGCTGCTATGAACAAGAAGCGCGTGCTTCTTCCTCTACATCCCTTCATCCTCTGATCCTTCATCTTCCTCTCCATTTTAAGCCCAAGAAAGGTAGGTTTTCTCCTAACCCAGACTAAACTCTTTAAAACACATGCAAGCAACTTCTCATGATCACGCATCTTGCTTACATATCTCTCCTGCTTGTTTTCAATTGATCTCCTACACGTAGTTTCGAGTTTTCTACATGTGAAAGAATTGGCGTCTGTCTCAGTGGACACAGTTTTCAAGAATTGGCAACTTACTATAAGGACGCCAATTAATTAACGTCAAAGATCATGATGCCAATACCCTTAGATAATTAATAAATATAGCATATTTAAAATTTAATAACCATGGAACCATGTATCTAAAAATTACATTATGCATATTTCAGGATTCCTTATATTTTTCTCTTTAATTCCAAGTCTTCAGTTTCCTAAAAGCCTGCCTCGTTAGAATGTGACACTATTCATCCCCTAATGAACAATAACCCTCGAAAAGAAACAGTAAGTTATCTCTAGAAACGCACCTGCCCGATGTAGAATGTGTTGCACCTTGAAAAGAATGAACGACTGCCCATGCAGATGTGGATTCTCGAATGAGCGCCCCTTTACAGAGATGCCGATTCCTGCTGGAATTTAATTTTATTTGAAATAATCTGTAAATCATGAATTAGCGTCAGTTTAACTGGACATGTATAAAAGATATGGCGCCCTTTAGAAAGGATGCCAATTATAATAAACTCTATTTAAATGCAATAAAAATCTTTAATTGATTAGGAGCCTTAGTGCCGCGGCTCTTTCTGGGGGTGACCTTAGTCTAGTTGTCCTTCTCCGGCTGCACCTGAAAGGTGGCATTGATTGCCTGAATAATTATTTCAGGAGGCAACTCCTAGAACTCTGCCAATCCACAGTGGGGCCCTTTCACTTCCACTGATTTTGCTTTGACATGCACCTTTACTTGTTCAGGCTGTTGAGGTCTTTCCACAATTGGCGGCCTCGCCGGCTTGACGGGAACTTTGGCCTGAGGCTCCCTCACCTTAGCCTTGTCTTCATTATCTAGCAGAGGGCCTCCCCTTATGACGATGTCGAGTTGACTTGGCCCAGAGAGGGCTTTGGAGCCTTCTCCCCTGACTTGGCTTTTTGGGCTCTGGGTCTTAGACCCCTTGCATCTGGCCTTGCCTGGTCTAGTTGAGGTTTGTTGCTGCCCATAAACTCACTCGGTCGGGCTAACTGAGAGAAAGTCTTAACCTCTTGTCAAGCTTGTTGGAGACTCTTCTTGACGGCCTCTTTAAGACACTGTATTGTCATAGAGCTTCCATGTGCATCGATCTCCCCTCTCTGAATGAGGACTTCAATGTAGTCTTGGACTTCTGGGCATTATCAGGTGGGGTGAGACACCCTAGCATGATACTTGCAATAGCGGGGGTGACTCTTGGCCGTCTCGTTGTAGCAAGACGGCGGCTCATGTGTCAATACCCGACCGTCTTCCAGGAGCTTGTCAAAAATCTTCTTAGTGTCCTCCTTGGGGAAAGAACACTGATGGAAGGGTCGCCACCCCGATTACCATAGTGTGGATTTAGGTGGTTGGGAACTAACTCCCTAGGAGCTGACTCCCTCCTCCTGCAGCTCCGAGAGTTGGAAAGCTGCTGCAGCAAGTATGACATTAACGGAGAAGTGAAGACTCTCATGTGCATGCAGTTGCGATGGATTGACTAGGAATTCACCCATATTAACCTTCCCTCGCCTGATTAAGTCCTCAGCGAGGTCCTTGAATGGCTGGGAGTTATGGATGATACAGCCTATCACCTCATGGTATGGACAATAGCCCTGATGAAAGGCAGCCCCTGGTGCCTACTCAATGGGTGATGGGCTAATCAGTCCCGCTCGTCGGCACACGAAGAAGATGTCCAGGGTCTTCTCGACCTTTCATAAATAAGCCCACCTATTTACTAAATGGTTAAGCCCATTTAAAGAAGACCTTAAAACCTAATATTGAGCCTTTTGGCCCAAGCCCAAACTTTAGAGACGTAATAGGAGTTAATTCCCTAATTAAAGTGGATAAATAAGAAAATTAGAGTTTGAATTCGGATAAAATTGAATTTTCATAAAAGGCAGACGTCGCAGTCTATCGCGCGACCGCGTCCTGAAGAAGGCGGTCCTAGCCTGACCGCGATCTGCTTCCGAAACCGAAACGTAGGAAAATACAGAAGTCTTGGATTTTTATCCATGAGTTGGCCATGGATCAATGCTATCTAGAGAGGAAAGCCTATCTAGGACTCTTAGGGATCGACTCTACCACCAATAAGGATTCTATCTCGAACTAAATCCTTAGCACTAGGCCGTTCTCTATAAATAGGACCCAGTTTCAACCTGCGCGAACCCTAGTTTTGGATCGCGCGTAGCAGAGGTAAGATGTCATCGTTTTAAATTATTCCTTTAGAGTTATTTGTTCCCCTTAGTATCTTCTAACGTCCCTCCAAATTTCGTGTTAAGAGATCAAGCGGTCCAAGAGTTAGAGAGCGCGAAAGTTGCTGGTTCCACGCAGGACGCACAGGAACGAGAGCCTTCTTCCGGTGAGAAATTCGAAGTTTAGAAGTTATCCCAGAGGTAGGTTGTCTCGTGAATGGCATAAACATCATGTTAGGAACAAAAGTCCTCTCCTATCTCTTGATTTCATGCTTTGTGCACGTAGTATTTCAAGTTTTTCTTTGATTGCGCAACTAAGTCTTTAGTTCATGCAGTCCATGAAACCTTAATGAAAAAGATAATAACTTGAGATGCTTTTATGCCTCCTCATGCATTGCATACGTGCTAGCATGTCTTATCTTCCAGTTTCATGTTCCTTTGCCATTAAATAAGGCTCTGTAAGGCCGGATTTGTCTCTGTCTACGGACAGAGAGATAGCGATCCTACCGCGACCTTCAAGTAGCGGTCGCCCGACTAACCACGACCTCCAGAAGGTGATCGTGAGAGAACCGCGATCTGACCTCTGTTTACCCCAACTAGAGATCAAATCAAAAACTTCACGTTTTACTATTATATATGATAGTATCTACATCGTATTTCGTGTTGCCAACCTGCCGCCTTCCATAGTCAATCCTCTCCACCCTTGGTCAAGGGGATTCCACACCCTGAGCAGGTAGGTGCCATCCACTACATTCCCACTCCATGCACGCTCACTAGCCCTGCGCCCATACCTACGCAATTGCCTACACAATCCCCACTACCATCCCCATTACCTCCCTATACACCTCGGCATCCACCTGGCCCAAAGTAGGCTCCTCACCCTCCATTGCCGGAATCCTTTACAGATATCTTCGGGGCTTTGATGGCCACTCGCACATTCCAACTCCCTTTGGTTATGCTTTGCCAATCTATGGTTAGAAATTTGCTCCATTTTTGTGAGTTTCATCGTCAACAGGGGTAATTTGGTCAAGGATTGCCCCGAGTTCTAGGAATTTGTTTATGGTTTGGAAAATGGTAAGATGATTGATTGGGCTATTATGCATAAAGTTATTTCGGATCTCCACAACCAGCAGCAGCAGCTGCAGTAGCAAGTGCCGCCCAGGTAGCCATCCCCATCTCAACACCAGGGGCACCCTTGTGATCCCTCGGTTAATGGAACACCCGCTCCGTTACCTATCTCTTCCTCTATCCCATCTCCTCCACTTGACCAAGCCCCTGCTCAGGCAAATACCCCCCCTTCGTCCTCCATCTCCACTACCACTCCTGGTCCCAAGACCGCTCGACGTGTCGTAATGATACGTCGAAGAGTGCCGCAACTTACCACTTCCTCCACTTCACCATCGCTTTCACCTTCACCTCCACCTTCATCCCCTCCGTCAACCACATCACCCGCTTTTCCACTTCCGTTACCCTCACCACCATCATTGTCTCCATTACCTTTGCCACCCCTTTCGCCGTCCTCATCCAAGCCTGAGCAGGCTAAACCCACACCTACACACCCACCATGTCCCAGACGTACCATCACCCCTATCCCCTCGACACTAGCATCACCTTCACCAACACCCTACCCACTTCCTCCTTCTACCCCTTCTCCATCACTTCCCACCCCACGGAGTGGGTGTATGTTGTCTTTGGTGCCCCTTGGGTCTAGTCCCTAGGAAGATGATAAGCCAAGCCAGGCTTCGACCGTGTATAATAGGATTCAAGGTTTCGTTTGTCGCATACCGGTCCAAGTCCTAGTCCCTGGCTATTTTAGGGACAAGGGGCCCTCACATTTGAAGACAGTTGCTGAGAAGAGTTCCTTTGCACTAGTGTCAATTTCTTCCCGAGCAAGGCTGGTGGCAATATCATTACTCGCCGGAGGTTCGGTTATCAACGTTGTTATTTCTCCTTGCTTAATCGTAGTTCAGTTCACTAGCAAAGAAGGATCCTCTGCTCAAATGGTGCTAACCCATGCGGCTGCCAAGAGCTTGTTAAGTTCCGTGATCAAGGGGCAATTGACCGTATTTAAAAGATTGTCTAGGGGCATTCTGCACCTACTGTCTCATCTCCCTCAGTTTATCGGCATGCTGGCCACGTCAACGCCGCACATTACGTTCCCTCAGTTTCATCCTGCACTCTTCATAAGGGAACTATGTTTCATGCCTAACAGTCAAGTGGAGAGGCCGGATCTCATGCTTCTTGCACCAAGCAACAAAACTCCCTGGTTTTCTGATAAACATCACAAGGAGTTGATTGTTCGGGAATGTCTGCTCGGGGTTAGCGCCGCGTGTCTAGGGGAGACCACCTCGATAAAGCGGCATGTTCATAGTCGGGCCAGGCCATCCGCCAGGTGGGCCCATTACTTGAGAAGACATGGCAAATCAAGAAGCTCAAAGGCCCGAGTCCACGCCAGGCAGGATTATTCCAAGAAGATTTCGGCTAAGAAGAAGTGGCGGTGAAAGTTCAGAGGCCACCAGCTCTGCATTTAGGGGCTCACTCTATCTTCCTCTTCTGTCCACTCCTCATTCCTTTTGCTCAGCTCGCATCCTTGGGTGGTGTGTCTTCCATCACCCAGTCCTATTTCTATCATCCTCCCTTCCCCTCCTAGGTCCTGTAACACTTGTCCTACTTCCTGTTACATGGTGACCCCGGAGTTTCCGTGTCCTCGTCATTTTAAACCTCAGCCTATGTCATCCTTCCATCTGAATCCCAAGACATCACTTGCTTCTTCCTCGGGACTTCCGGGTGTTTTCTCCGATTCTTCCCTGGGATTTTCAGGTGTTTCCTCTGATTCTTCCCCAACCTTGTCAGGGGTTTATGCATCTTCTTCCCCGCCTTTGGCGGGTGATCATTGTTCCTCTTTTTTGACTCCGTCGATTGATTCTCATTCTCCTTTCTCTACTTGCTCTTCCTCACCCTTTTTGGGTTCTTACCCTTTTTCTTACTGTTCTCGAGGCTTTAGCCCGCCTTGATCACAGCTGATCTCTGGTTATTCTATATCTGGTTCCTTGTAATCAGGGCCTCGGCGCCTTAACGAGGGAGTTCTAGCCCTCGTCTCTCTTTCTTTTTATCCCTCCTTTGTCCAGTGTGAAGTCTATCATTCCTCCATGTTGAAGGACCTGATCCTTTACTCTTCTTTCATCAGCAAGAAAACAAAAGATTTTAAGCTTCCAAAATGTCGATTTTTATGCAATATGGAGATGTCTTTATTTTGTGCAAAATTGTGCCATCATTTATCATTCATGCACATAAATGTTCCTTAAAAAATGGTTGAATGGCTTAGATAGCTTAGATTCAGTTAAACTGAGTTGGCTTCTGTAGCATCCTAGGCCGGCAAATGAGCTCCGCGCTAGGAATCTAGTTCCTCCCCGATTGTTAAGGGTGACCTTTAGGTATGGGTTTTTGCACACATTACACAACAAACCATAACCGATCCCCTTTTGAGCAACATCGTTGCTGTTGGATTTTCCAGCGTCTCCCTTAGGGATTTGTTGTTCCACGTGGATTATGGGGTCCACGTGGGGCATCAATGCGTTGGCAGCCCATCCCGCCGCATGTATTATGGGGTCCATGTGCGAAGCCCCTCATGTCCGCCCACAACATGATAGTGTGGGGTTCTGTAATGCCATAAAGAAATACGGTCCACCTTCGCTACCAGCTCGAGCTTTTAGCGCAACGGTTGGGACATGATCCTGTAAACTGGTATCAGAGCAAGGTCGCGGGTTCAAATCCCCCAGGTGCCGCTGGGGGGAGATTGTTAGATTTTCTAACGTCTCCCTTAGGGATTTGCTGTTCCACATGGATTATGGGGTCCACGTGCGAAGCCCCACATGTCCACCCACAGCACGATAGTGTGGGGTTCTGCAATGCCATAATAAAATACGGTCCCCCTTCGCTACCATTAATGCTATACAGTGTGCACACCATCCCACTGAATTCTCTAGAGTGTCTTCCTGTACCACCGCGAAGGAGATGTAGGACAAGTTGTTTTGCAGGAGAGCATGATTGAACATGAGGCCCTCTTCCTCTAGTCGGCTGGAAGGAGAGGAGGTTGAATCCACAAAGTTTCCCGCACCCCATTCTTAAGCGCGATCAAGTCTTCATCTTTTTCCAAGGTACACGGCGCCCTTTCTCTCAAGTCTTCATCCTTTGGAGTTGTTGCAACCTTGGTGGTGATCACGGTCAGTTCTTCTATTCTCATCGCCCCTTTCCTTTATGCTTTCATGCCGGTTCATGCTTGTTCATGCTATCATGATGCATCCATAGTTAGTTAGTTCGGGGTGGGGTAGTATAAACTATCAACAACCTACAGGCGGCCAGACCACTGTCTGCCCTCCCTAGGCCTAGGCGGCCACTCCTCTGGCTGCCCAGGAGCTTGGGTGGCCAACCCCTTGGCTGCCCAGACTAGGGCTTCAGGGGAAATGGGCAGAGGGCTGGATGGCCAAAGTGCTGGCCATCTAGGCCCCTGGGTGGCCAACCCCCTAGCCGCCCAGCAGACCTCGGTGGCCAGACCATTGGCCACCCAGTCTTGGATGCGCTCCATGGAAAACTGACACCCGATCTCCCCCGGTGCCCGATCCGAAGCCCCATTCGTCACCGGACGAAGGGGAGAACATGGGGAATTATCCCCAGACCATTCTACACCCGAAAAACCACATTCAATCGATCAAACAAGGCCTCAACTGGCCACATCTGACGCTCAACCCCTCTCGGCATGTATTAACCCCAAACGCCAATATAAACCCCACCCGGCCTCTCCAAGCATGGAATCGGTGGGAAAACATGCGAGAGGAAGTAGGGAACCATCCCCCTACTTGAAATCGGCTTTAAGCTCACCCAAAACCTCGAACGACAATCATCCCCACGATTGGCTCTCATGAACGTCATCGCCTCGGCCTCTAGCTCCGCACGCCACGCTTTTCGGGTTCGTCCTCGCCGCATGCCACCGCCATCAAACCACTGCGCGTCGCCTCGCCATCCCCGTCGGCCGCTGGAGTGCGAAGGGAGAGTGAGAGGGAGACAGGAGTGGGTGAGGAAGAAGTGAGACACGAGAGGGGAAATGAGGGAATGGAGTGGAAGAGAGGGGTTTAGGATTATAATATTAGATATTTTATTATTATATTATATTTATTTTAGGTCGTCGACTGGTGGTCCGTGAATTACGGAGCGTGAGTGACCCTGAGTCTCCCTGCGTAGAGAAATTCTGAATTAATTTATTCCCCTGCGTGGAAAATTTGATCAAGTGGTTTTGTAATAATTGCACCCTCCCTGCGTGTAGTGAATTTGTTGTAACCGTTCATCGACGCAGTGCGGACACGCACGTCCCCGCTCACCTTCATCTCCGGTCGGAGCTAAACTTTTCAATCTAGCTAGGTGCGTGCTCCACCCACTTGCTTATTTAGTATCTTTATCAATTGCCGCGCGACGAAGTAAGAAAGAGCCATGTCCATGCAACCTGTCTCCTGAGTGCATCGCTGTGGACAGAGAGGGAGAGCTTGTATGCGCTTATCCTTAAGCCCTAGAATTGTTACATTAGGGCACCGTAATTGTCAGGAGGTAGTTTCACAACAACTTCACTTACGGGCAAGCAACTCTACCTAGCTGGTCCCTTCGTAAAATCGAATTGATCATTTGAGTATTAGCCAACAAATAGGTCTGCTGAACCTTGCTAATCTTCGGTCCCAGGATTGTATCATTTAGGTTCGAGCTCGTGCATGCAATATTGGTCTAGGAATTTTCCAGGCCATCTAGAGCGTATTTCAACACTACAGCCACCCATGGATCAAGAGAGCGTGAGTGCCATGTTAGCCCAGCTCGAGCAGACTCTTATGGCCCAATTTGAAGCATTTGTAGGCCAATTGCGAGCGGAGCTAGGTGATAGGATCCGAGCCTTAGAGGATCATGTGAGGAGAGAGGAAGGAAGGTTGAATGGTCGCGGAGGGCCCGTCGCCAACCATAGAGAAGAGAGAGACTAAGTCCGTTAGAATCAGGCTCCTCGAGGTAGAGAGCACGATGATCGTGTGCCTCTAGGAAGAGAACATGAAGATGAGGAGATCATCCTAAGGAACGTCAAGATAGACGCTCCCAGTTTTGATGGGTCCCTAAATCCCGTCACATACCTTGATTGGGAAATCGGGATGGACTAATATTTTGATTGGCATCACTGCATGACCCCTGCTACAAGGGTGAGGTTTGTTGTCACGCCCCGAGCTTTTATTTACAGCGGAAGACTCACTCGGGGAGTACGTGAACAACCGGCATGGTAAGTCTCTTGCAAGCAAGTATTTATTCTATTATGCCTTATCTCCTTGTTTACCATGATTTCCATGCATTAATTACCCTAGATTAGGCATGGCATGCATGATTTATACCCTTCTGTCTGAGCGACAGAAGGCAATCTCACCGAGACCGCAACTTCTAAGAGGCCGTCTCCGAGTGACCCAGTTTCTAGAAGGCGATTTATCCATGACCATTTTCAGCTTTCTGATTTCTGCTTCCTGTTAACTCTAAACAAAACGTAGATCGGCCCTTATAAACATATGTTAAGCCTAGGTTATTAGGTCTTATTCTCGATTATGATCTTAACTTCATATTATTGGTTATATTGTGCATCCATCATGCTAGATTTCATGGCTTTCATGTTTTAGAAACTTAATTTAATCTTATGATAATTTCATACCAACACCATATACTCTTGTATTAAAGTTATATTTCACATGTGCAATGGACTTGTTTTATTGATGGATTGATCACTGTTTTTACACGATTCACTCTCATCTCAATCTTTCTTAAAGTATATAGCATGTATCCCGGTACGATGCTAATAGTTACACATACATGTGATAGGTACACTCTCTTGGACTTGTGATCTTCTCCGTTGGATATTCCTTCCATCGGATTAGGTGATCTTGTTTCAAGGCCTCCGTAAGTCTCTGCGAGCCGGAGATTCCCACTAAGATGCCGAGCTGGTCGTACCCTTAAAGCCCAACTTGTCTAGAAAGCACTACCGTTGAATTTCGGAGCTCTGCTTCATGAACGGTCTAGAATACGACCACTAAGGCCCACTAACGGTCGGACCTAAGACCGCTCATACATCTCTGAGTCCAGCCCGATTACTCTGGATTCGGTCCATTCTAAACGGTCCAGAACTAGACCGCTTTCTTCATGAAACGGCCCAGTAAACGACCACACGGTCCCTATTCTGTCTAACCCGAGGTTTAACCCTTGAGGTTGGTTTCCTTGATATTCTGGATGATCTTAGGATTATCTACATAATCTGAACTGGTGATTAACAGGTTAATAAAGTTATGGAATTAAACTAGTATACTGTTATGCTGCCGGAATGATACCGTAGCATAATATCCTTTCTAAGTCATTTCTTGAAATCCCATATTCAAGTTTTAAGCATTCTATACCTTGGATACTTTATCACACCTCCACACAGGGTGGGGCCTTCAGCCGGCCAAGCGAGGGGAGGGGAAAAGTCGATGAGACCGAATGGGTGGACGACATCAATTCTGCTAGCTCTCTGAACAGCAAATAGACGGTCAGAGTTATCACTGGTGAGGCCGATCCTAAATTTTACCAGTGATGATACCAGTTGAAAAGGCTTCATAGTTGACTCAGGATGATGTCTGAATTTTTTTGAATTCTCTGGCCGTCGGTGCTAGCCAAGGGCTCGCTGTGAATGGGGCACCTGATTTCTGGTTTTGACCGCAAAGATACCTCAACAGTAAGAAGAAGAGGCCACCACAAGTGCTCCTAAACTCTGATTTGAGCGTGACTAGAGTCATTGGAACCATCGTTGAGTCCTCTTCGAAATGATGCCTGTGGGAATGCTGACGGAGGTCGGAGCAGGCCAGAGCAGCCTGAACAGTGAACATGTGTCTGTTCAGTTTAGGAGCTGTCAGAACAAAGCACTTGGGGAAGAAAATTTGGAAAATGCTCTTCCGGATGCCGAATGGGACGCCACTTTTTGGTGGTGGAATATGATTTACGGTAGAAGCTGTTGGCCAAGTGGGGCCTCCAGAAGCCAAGCGACGTGGCTATGGGAGCTCCTGGAAGTTGCTTTAAATTGTTGGCCGGACCAATCCTGCGCAGTCAGTGAAGAATGGCTCTCCCAGGCAGCTCGGAGATCAGACGGATGTGAGACCTCCTCGCCTGGGAAGAAGACTTGATGAGCTTTCCAGCAATATAGGGCTTGCCACCAGAAACTTTGATTTGCTGTCGTGGTCAAACTTGAAAACTTTTGGCACTACTGTTGCCTGCGAATTGGACAGTGCAGGGTGGTGATAAATGAAGATAGGGGTGAGAAGGGGTGAAGAGATAGCAAGGGGAAAGGATCTTATGGCTGTGGATGGTGGTAGGGGGGTTTTGGGAGGTTGATGGAGGTGTCTGGAAGGTGGGGAGGGCGGAGCTAGGGGTGCTAGAGCAGGTGAAAATTGTATTGGTGCTGGCAGGGTGGGTAGCCAGGATGGAGGATGAGGGATGGGGAAGTTCAACCACGCAAAGGGGAAGGGAAGGGTGTACTGCGACCAAGGTGGGGGGGAGGGGAAGGGGAGAGGGTGGGGTAGGTCCCCAAGCATGTGATTCAAGATATTATTCTAAATTCCTCATGGTTCAAGTCTAGTACAAGATTATGTGCTTATATAAGCTGTGATACCTTGCGGGAAGTTGATACATCAAAAATATTGTCAGAAATTCTAAAGTCATCAGCCACTGGTATGTTTTTCCTTAGAACCTTTTTTTTCTGATGATGTGATCATAATTGGGTTTGGTTTTGTTATTTAGTAATGTAATTGATGCCATGGTTCTGGTTATTTGTTATCAAATATCATCCAGGAGGCTGACATTTTATCCAAGCCTACTTGACAATGAATGAAATGCATTCTTAAGCTTAATCAAAGTTCTCGCAGGGATTGATGGCTTTAGTATACTGGCTGATAGCTTGGAATCTCACGCCAGAGATTGCAGGAAAGCATGGATCTTAGATTGACAGCATTGGCCAGATGCTTAGACAGGAAAGCATTTTGTAAACTTGTGGAACATTGAATTGACAAACCCGATTCACATTTGTTCCCTCCCCGATTCCCATTCTCCAACCCGAGCCCTTACCTCTCCCCATTCCGGTGACCACAGTGAGGCTCAACAATGATGCTGACCTCAATCAATGAAGCTTGATGACATCATCGACCTCAGTGGAGAGGTATATGTTGTGGAATGGCAAAGTGTGTTCAGGGAGCTTGTATGACAGAGTTTCAATATGTCTTATGTCTGTTAGTTTACCTGTGGACGTGTAAGAACTCCATGGATATTACTGCCATGTGTGGGCCTGTTGCACCCCTAATTTGCTCGAATAGTTCGAGACACTGTCTCTCATGTTAATTGACGGTCAAAGTGCAGCCTGAAGCCAGCACCGTCATTTTGTGGAGTTTCTCCACACGGTCAGGTCCCAGAACCCGATCATGTCACTCAACAAGCTGTGTCGCTGCAAAGGACAGAGAAAATTCTTATGTGCACTCGTGGAAAAGACCAAACGTCATGTATCACGTGGTCTCGACAGATGCACGCTCCTTCGTCGCTGACGGCACAAAACAAACACAAAACAAATGCCGTAGCAGCCTCATTCTCCTCTCCTCGCATCCCGCTGCGAGCAAAAGAGACAAAAAAAGGATGAAGCAGGGCTTACAGGGGGTGCCTCTCTTTTCGAAACCCATAGGAGGCCCACTGGGCTGTCTCGTCATGTCTCTGCCTGGAGGAATAGAGCTCGGCCATTGTGACCTCCCTCTCAGCAACGTGGAACTGTTCTCAAAATTTTCATTGCGCAGCCGCCCAGTTGTTTATAGAGCCGTCTGGCAGGCATGAATACCATTCAAAAGCCAGGCCCGTTAATGAGGACCCGAAGAATTTTAATAAGTAGGCTTCATCCACTGCCAGATCGTCAATCACTATCATATAGTGAGCAATATGTTCCTTGGGAGAGCCGTGCCCGTTGAACTTTTTGAACTTGGGTGGTTTGTTGATGCCAGGCGGGAGCATCTTTGCAGCATATTGCGGTGGATATGGCACCTTGTAGGCATCAAAAGTGCCGATATCACCTTCTGCCCTCTCGGTCAGCTTCATTTCAATTATTTGTTCCACCATTAACTTATTCAAGATGGTTCGGTCTGCCGATTCTGGATGGAAATGTGCAGACTACGCTGCAGGAGGAGTAGCAAGAGCCGCGGCTTGAAGTGCCGGCGGTACCATTGGTGGCAGTTGTTGCATTTGGGGAAGTGCCGATTGCACCAGTGGTGACTGCGGGAAGCGCAGCTGTAGAGAGGCCTTGCCTTGACTTGTTGCTTGAGAAGTAGTTGGAGGTGCAGCATCATCTAAGTCAAAAGCTCCCCGCGGTGACTCAGCATGCATACCCTGCTGCCAGGGAATAGGCGTTAGATCAACTCTTTCATTCTGCTGCTTTCTCAGAGCTTCAATCTTTTGCCAATATCTCTGCAGCATCATTAAGACAGCTGGGTTTAGGGCTGCCGCAGTAGGAGGCCTCTCGAGCGCCTTGTCTAGAAAGCCCTCGGACAAGGCTGGCAAAGTAATGCCTTCTTCTTCAGAAGTCACTACGCTGGTCGTTGAAGTGGTGATAGCTTGCTTTTCTTTGGCTACTTTGAGCATTTCTCCTGCAGCTTTGCATCTTCTTGTTACTAGCCCGGACCTTTCGGCTAGCTTGTCCAATTCTTTCGGGTCTTCGGGTAGCGTCTCATATCTGCTGGTAACCCTGGCCATGTTGCAAGTAAAGACTTGCATTCTTTTTCTTTGCCCCCTGACTACCCTCTTGGCTTGACTAGGGAAGGTCAATATTTCGGGAAGGTGTTGCAGGCTATCCAGGCCATGGCCATGACAATGGCAAATGTGGCGGGATCCATCATGCATTGAGGGCGTATTCACAAATGGCCTAGGACCCGACTTGGCTAGAACAAGTTAGTGAACTCGCTCTGATACCAAATCTGATGTGGGACGAGTGCGAGCATAGGAATGGTGACGGCGGCCTCCGGTGCGAACCTGTGAGTACAGTCTTATGGCACTAAGCTCTATGCAGGGAGGGGATCACGGGGACGGGATTGATCAATACAAAACTACCCTCACACAGGAGGGGGGAGCAAGGGGAAGGAAGATGGGCCTACTGCCCGATGTCTGCCCGACTAGGCAAAACTGACTTGGCTCAAGCAGTACGCAGCACACTGGGGTCAGAACGGGATGCCGTTGGCACCCAGATGAAGCTGGTGAAGTGTAGAAGAGCTCCTGAAAGTTCGGCATCGTTCTGAGGTCACGAGAGGGTGGGGCTGGTCACCGATGATGAGCTGCACGATTCTGTCCTGCTGGTCCGGTCTGCACAGTCGGCGTGCAGAGGGCGGTACGTTCTCCACCAAACTCCAAATGAGGCGGGACCTGTGTGGTTTGATAGATAATAGAAATTCCTATGTGCCAGTAAAATTTGTCAGGCGTCGGAGCTCAGGGCTGGGTGCAGTTGCCTCTGGACTGAGGCTTTGGTTTTTGGTTGAACAACCAGGCACCACCGGATTGATCACCTTGGTACGGGCAGCACCAGACACAGATCATGATGAAGCCACCTGGAGTGGTTTCAGGACGTCGAGATCTCCGACTTTGGTGAAGATGACTTGGGTCGAAAATCAGCAGAGGAAGGCGTGCCGGGGCCGATGAGTCTGCTGCACGTTCTGGGTGGACTGGGTTGCACCAGTCTGGCGTGGTCGCAGGAGAACAGACGCCAAGGACAGTGACATTGTCAAAATGTGGTGGGACCACCACTGGAACGACAGGGACTTGGAGACGAACAACTCCTCTGAAGACAATTTTGGCAAATTCGCAACTTAGAAATCGGTGTGGCCTCTACAAGTTGGACTTCTATTTTTGGTGTGAATCCCGTGCAGTCGTACAAGTTTGGATGCCGCGATCGGCGCTGAGGTTGAATCGAGACGGGACCACTTCTGAAGCGACGATGACTCGAAGCAGAACAACTCCTCGGCCTACAAATCCCTCCAATGAGTCCCCTGACTCATTATCTCACCCTTATACACACATGCAGGGGATTAAAAATTAAAAAATTGGGGTTTTGGGAAATTTGGCCTACCTCGGGGTCTTGGCCGTGTTTTCTCTTCTCGGGTGTAATGGCCACTTCCTCACCACCGGGGGCTTCTTCAGCATGCTCTCCAGCTTCCTCTTCGGCCGTGGGTACCCCTATTTCCACCATTTGGGTCACCGCCGCCGCCATTTCCTCTTCCTCCGGTGAGCTCGCCGTCGGGGAGCAATCTCTTCCATCTCCACATGAGCTCTCATCCTCTTGATCGCCTTCTTATTCCCTCTCTCCCGCGTCATGGTAGCCGGAGGAGCTCGTCGATGGTGGTGGATGGTGGTGGCTGGGAAGGGTTTAGGACAGAGGGGTTTTGGTTTGTTTAGAGCGTGATTAAGAATGAATGAAATAGGGCTTGGTTTTATTTTTTTAACAACCCAAAAACTATGACGGTCTGTCGTGGATCCGTTATTGTTTTATAACGCACTATCACAAGTCCGTTATAAAACTATGGTATTAATTGTTGAAGAATGTGAATCGATGGATGTTAGCGGATCCTATAAGGTCCGTTATATTATTGTGGCGCCCTTGGTTGGTCCGTTAAATGCTTGAATATCTTTCTTGTCTTGTGTTACCCATACTTTGGATGATTATGTCCTGTGTATCCCTGTTTATTATCATTGATGGCTAAGCTTTTCAGTTGAGCAAGATCATGAAATCATCTGCTCGCCAAACAGTTAAGTCAGGTATTGTATCTCGATCCCTTATCCCTTAATGCATTACTATATGTTATCTATGTTATATCGTCTTGAGAATCGGCTAGTCATTCATGTGTTCTGGGATCTGATGTTCCCCTAAAATAAAAACGATGATGATCTAGGAGCACATGTTTAATCGTTGGATAGGCCGTTAGGTTGGAAAAGCTTGAGGACGATGGTTCTATCTTGCACGCCATGGTTGTAGATGGTGTCCTAACCCTAGTTTCTCTGGTCTGGCAATACTATTCTCGAGTATCTTGTTATTTCATCCTTTCTTTGCATTCGTTTTGATGATTTCTTTTTCCTTTAGCCCAGCATGCATCATATGCATTTTTGAGCATTCTGCTCCCCTATCAAGCTCATTTCGAATTCTCCCTACATTAACCTTTAAAAATCTTTGTACCTCTTCTCGTTAGTTGCTCCAAATATGATATCATCAACATATATTAGAACAATTAACATGCTTCAATTATTCTTTAAGATGAAGAGAGTAGTGTCTGCTTTATCACATTTGAAATCATGACTTACCAAGAATGAGCTGAGCCTTTCATACCATGCTCTAGGTGCCTACCTACTTCAGTCCATATAGAGCCTTGTGTAATCTAAAAACATAATCTATTTTATCCATCTCCTCAAATCCAGGTGGTTGTTCTACGTATACTTTGATGTGTTGGCATGGTTGATATAGAGGGGAGGGGTGAATAGATCAGGCCCTCTTTTTCGGATGAAAGGATCAAAGCATAGCGCAATAAAAACTAAGTGACAACTAAGACAAGGTAGAGAGAGAGATTGTGCGCAAGATGAAATGATGCAAATAAAGAGTGAGCCTAAGCAGACATCTAGCGTAATGTGAACATACAAATAGCCATGGAGACAAAGGTTTTTAAGGTGGTTCGGACTCTTACCAGAGTCCTACGTCCACCCCTCACTCAAATGAGTGAGGCTACCCTAGTGCAACTACACTAAATTGCTGATACATAGCTTCAGGTACACAAGGCCAAAACACAGATCAGAGAACAACCTCTATCTGTCTTCCTACTATAACTGGTAGGGACAGTTCACCATAGACCATAGCACACCTCTGTCTGTCTTCCTACTACAACCAATAGGGACGGTTCAAGTTTCAACAAAGAAGTGTTCAATGTAAAAATGGGTAACAAAACATAAGAGCTGAGAGAGTATGTGGGAAACTCAAACACAATGAAGAATGTCCCTATCTTAAATCTGGAGGCCACTCTTGGGTTCTCCTAGATTGGTTGCTTCCTCAGAGAGTGGCTTCTCCTTTGCCACACTAGAGGATGTAGCCATTGTTTCTCGCAGGATGAAGAAGTCTAGATGAAGCTTTTGACTTCAGGCTTCCTAGTTTGCAGCAACTAGCTTGCAGCTCTCCTTCTTCTTCTATGTTCTTCTCTTCTTCAATTCTCTTCACGTTGCTCCACACCTTCTCACAGAACCTTCTATGCTATCTGTTAGTCCAGAGGATGCTCCCTCACGTGTTATCACACAATATTGGGACACACCCAAGATCAACAATGTAATCTTGGAGTTGGTGTTTAATCCAAAGCACTTGAGTGCCACAACTCCCTACAGCGACATATTCTGCCTCTACAGTAGAGAGAGCAACCGAGGGTTGTTTCTTGGATGCCCAAGACACCAAACACCCTCCCAAAAATTGACAATAGTCACTAGTACTCTTCCTATCCAATTTACAACCAGCATAGTCAGCATCTGAATATGAAACAAGTTTAAAAACACAAGATGCTGGATACCAAATCCCTAAATCTTGAGTTCCAAGCAAGGTATCGAAAGATACACTTGACGACACTGAAGTGAGATTCTCTAGGATCAACTTGAAATCGTGCACACAGGCATACACTAAACTGGATATCTGGTCCAGATACAGTAAGATAAAGAAGTGAACCGATCATACCTCGATAGGTTTTTGCACCCACAGAATTACCTTTCTGAAAAGCATCCAGAGTTGCATTTGTGCTCATTGAAGTGGCTATTGACTTATATTTTTCCATCTTGTACTTTTTCAACAGTTCTGAAAGACATTTGGCATGGTTGCTGAAGCAGCCCTCCTTGCTCTGGTTGATTTGAAGACCTAAGAAGAATTGTAGTTCACCCATTAAACTCATCTCAAATTTATTTACCATTAAATTTACAAATTCCTCACACATAGCAGATTTGGTAGACCCGAACACTATGTCATCAACGTAAATTTGAACTACAATGATATCATCGTTGTGTACCTTGGTGAAGAGTGTTTGATCCACCTTACCTCTTGAGTAGCCTTTATCTACGAGGAATAAGCTCAACCTTTTATACCAAGCTCGAGGTGCCTGCTTCAATCCTTACAGTGCTTTGTCTAGTCTAAACACATGGTTAGGAAATTCTTCACACTCAAAACTGGGTGGTTGTTCAACATACACCTCCTCTTTTATTACCCCATTCAGGAAAGCGCTTTTTACATCCATTTGTTGTAATTTTATACCATGACTACGAGCAAATGCAAGCAATAACCGAATTGCATTTAACCTAACTACTAGAGCAAAAGAGTCTTTGAAATCAATGCCAAACTCTTGATTATATCCTTGTGCTACCAGTCTAGCCTTATTTCTGATTATTTTACCTTCTTCCCCCCCCCCCCACTCCATCCTACTCTTCGAACCAGCCCCCTCTCTCAGCGATGGGTATTTCCTGGAGCTCCCGACAAAGTACGATTCTGATCTAAGTTGCAAGTTGTGAATTTTCATCCTCGATTCTAATAGGGTTCGGAGATAGTGAGCTTCCTCCCCACGCATCCTACGCGATGCTGGTCACTTGAGCATCCTTCTCACACCGCCATCAGATAGTGCGATTTGACAGCCTCGTACTCCTCGAGGAAGGAACCTGTCTCCTTCAACAACGGACGCCTCTTCCTCAATGCTTCCAGACAGTTCTACCTTCGATGGGAGTCTGTGTTATCTACTGTTCCTACTTTCATTCTTATCTTTTCATCGGGATGACGACGGGTATGGCTAAGGCATGACTGCCCTTGTATGGTACTATGTCAAAGTCGTGTTTGTACTGTGATTATCGTATGCTACGAATGAATATCTTCTGTTTGTGTTCAAAAAAAAAATATGACACCATCTGCAAGCTTAGGTTTGCAGTAAATATTTCTCAACTAACTTAGTCTTTCAAGTTCAGTGCAATACAAGGATCGACTCAGTATCCCTTTCTGAATCCCGCCGAAGGGTGAAATGGGATTGCAGTTGCTGTAGAACAATGCATGCTCCTCAGACTTCGTACATTCACATAGACAACCCTAACCATTACATCACCATACATGCTCAAATCTTCTGTTGCCTCTGTTTGGTTTGAGAGAGAGAGAGAGAGATGGCACATTAAGGAAGGGACAAGGGAAAATCTAGCAGTAAACAAAAGCATCTAACTTTGTGGTGCGCTCCGCCTCCAAGTGTGCGGAAGAATCAAACGCCCCACATCCCCAACCAATGGGAAGAAAGGCGTAGATATCAATGGATAAGCACACCCCCACCTCCCTCACCCCACACTCCATGCTATTTAAGCGAACACCTTCCTCCCGACCACCACCATCACCACAATGGCCGCCACCATGGCCCTCTCCTCCCCATCCCTGGCCGGGAAGGCGGTGAAGCTCGCCCCCGCCGCCTCCGAGGTCCTCGGCGAGGGGAGGGTCACCATGAGGAAGACAGCCGGCAAGCCCAGCCCCGTCTCCTCCGGCAGCCCCTGGTACGGCCGCGACCGCGTCAAGTCCCTCGGCCTGGACGTGAATTCTAGAATTAGCGGTGACCTGAGTGGACGCCAATTCGCTCTGTTTCTCGCATTTCATCCTTTCAATTGATTGTTCCCTGGGCTTTGGCCTATTCCTTGAACTCTACCCTTCCCTTGATTCTTCTTAAGATGAATCAAGTGTTTCGGATTTTCGACAAAGTCATGTAGCTAGCAAGATTATCAAGAAAGACCAATGTCTAAGGAAAGAGGTCCACGGGTAAACGCTTTAAGTGGATAAGTGATTTCTTAATTAGGATCTCGCGAATGCGAGGGGAGTCTCCCACTGTCCCACCTCTTACTTGGCCATGAATTCTTGGTATTCTCACTAAACATCGACCGAGAAAAACTCGATCTAAAACATCGACAAAGTCGTGTAACTAGCAAAGTTATCAAGAAAGTCCAGTGTCTAAGGAAAGAGGTCTACGAGCAAACACTTTAAGCGGATAAGTGGTTTCTTAATTATGACCTCGTTAATGCGAGGGGATCCTCCCGCTGTCCCACCTTTTACTTGGCTGTGAAGTCTTGGTGTTCTCACTAAACATCGACTGAGGAGAACTCATTCTAAAAATACCTTACACGAATTTTCGAAAGAGTTGATCGTGCCTTGATCGACAACTCTTTTCCTCATTGTCTTAATGTCATTAAACATGATGCCTTCAATCATCCTTCAAGTTCTCGAAAATGAAAATCTGTACTTCAGTCATAAACTACCATTTGGGAGTGTAGGAGCTAAGTGCCGTGCAGGATAAAGTGCTACGTTATGGGAGCCACCTCTAGAGGTCGGAATGGCGCAAAGTGCTACATGATGGGCACCATCTCTTAAGCCTATAGGGGCCACCTCTAGAGTCCTCCACAACTAAATGACTAGTTGTACGTTATACTACGCTTCTTAAGCTTTTCTTGAAAATTCTTTGACCATGTATATTATGTGGATGTCTAAATAAATACTTGGGATTAATGATACATAATAACCAATGCTTGACATTAATGGGGCTCGGTCTGGTCCTGGGGGAGCGTCTGAAAGTACTTGTGTTGATGAGGACACCAGAGGCCTAGACCGATATGAGGCCTCACAGACGAGCCACCGACGACGGACTCGCAGAGCCACATTGGCTTCGTTATGGCTCGGAGACAGTTAGATGATACTCGGTAAATTGTAAACCAAATTCAGAAAGTAGAATCAGCGCCTTCTTGAAGGGACGCTGATTATATTTAACATACAATTGTGTTAATGAATGAGCGACTGTCTTGACAGATGCTATTTTAAATAGCGCCTGCCTAGCAGTATGCTATTTTATTTCTGGTCATGCTTTCTTGAGTTTTCCAACCCCTACCGTGGGGTATCGCTGGCACTCCCATCCCATTCCGTGGATGGGGTCCCTATTTCATTTTACACTGTGTACCCTCAACTCTCCGGGATGATTGAGCCCTCCGTTGGACATTTTGTTCCTTTGGACTGGTGATTTCATCTTAGAGACCTCCGAAAGTCTCCTCTCGCCTTGGATTCCCTCAAGGCAGTCGAGTAAGTTGTACCCTAAAAACTCATTACACTGTGTCACTGTCATGTCCCTCTTAAGAAACATGACGATCTAGCCCTCAAATAATACAGTTTCTGGCATTTTGAGAAACTGTCACCTTCTGGTAATCTGCGCCCATTGAAGTAGACGCCATTTGTTAATAGCGCCTCTTTTGGTGGACGCTATTTACTCGTGCATTATTATCTTTTCCAGAATGAGCGCCCATTACTATGGACGCCAATTCTTATTAGCGGCCTCTGTAATGGACGCCATTTACCCAGTTTTATGAGTATGTCTCAGATTTATAGATAAGTCTTCTCTACTTGATTCTGCCCTTGAATTCCAAATTCTGTAAAATCTACCTTATCATCCTACAATGGTCTATTTCTTTGGAATTCTATTGGCTACTAAAACTATAGTGAATATCAATCACACAATCAATGCCTGTGCATATAGGGCCCGATCTGGTCCTGGGAGGAGCACCCGAAAGTACTTGTACCCATGGGAGTTAAATGATCGTAGTGTGGCATTGCACCGGAGTGCATGACTATCTTGATTATGACGTTCCATAATCCCTCTCTCGTGCTTGACTTAACTTGCTTGACTTGCATTGCCCGGAATGGGCAAGTACTCGAATAAATAAGTAGCCACTATCTCGTGACATGACTTGATACTACTTGCATGGTCCCCTTGTTAATTTTACTTGATATACTTGAAATCTTGCTAGCTCGTTCTTGATATTTATCGTTCCATTCTTGTCATTACCTGCATCCGGTGCACCCCAAGGGGATGTACTAGGTCGAATGAAGCCCTTGTCTAATAATTCTTGAAGTTGCTTCTCCAATTCTTTGAGTTCCACGGGGGACATCCTGTAAGGAGCTATTAAAATGGGTGCTGCTCCAGGAATGAGTTCAATGGAGAAGTTTACTTCCCTTTCAGGCGGTAAACTAGATAATTCAAAAGGCAAGACATCAAAAAATTCTTAGACAATAAGGATTTCTTCCAGAATGATTTCCTTGGATTCAGTGACTATTACGGAAGCAAGAAAAGTTTCACAACCTTGCGAGATAAGTGTGCAGACGTGAAGAGAAGAGATAAGAGCAGAATACTTCCTATACTTGATGCCAAGGAAAGAAAATCATGGAAGATCCAAGTTGTGGAAAGAAATTCTCCTATTATGATAATTAATATCGACATAGTGATCAACAAGCCAATCTACACTTAGGATGGCATCGTAGCCTTCCGTATCAAGGCATATGAGGTTCGCGGGAAGATTATGGTCTTCTATTGTTACTTCACTATTTGGGTAGTGAGTTATAAGTTTGGTTCCAGGACCTAAGGGGGTTGTAATCGCTAAGTCCAAAAGTAGAGGAACAGGTGAAACATGTAAAATTTTTGCGAAAGTAGTAGATATAAAGGAATGAGAAGCACTAGTATCAAATCACACAAAAGTAGGATGTGAATAAATTTGAATGGTACCTTCCATTAACCCATCATCCTTGGGTGTTTCATCTTCTAGAATGGCATTAAGACGAGCCTGCCGTCGGCGCTCGTCATCATTTTTAGAGAATTGTTCTTTCATAAGGGGGCAATCCGGCATGCGGTGTTCCCAACTTTCACAACGTAAACAAGCACCAAGACGCTTTCAGCATTCCTTGGTTGAGTGCCCAAATTTCTCACAAAATGAGCAAGCCATCGCGACTTGGTTCTCTTCCTCCTTTACTTTCATGTTCTTGTGGTTATTGCTATTGTGCCGTTCCCATTACGGGACCTCTTCTTATTATCACGGGACTTGTAGGGTTCCGTGATGCTAAATCTTTATTCTTTCTTTCCTCGCTGATCAAATTTTCTGCTAGACTCTTCTCTCTTGCCTTTAAATTTCTCTACCTTCTCAAGAGTCCTTTCACATAGGTGGGCTCTTCTAAAATATACTTATCTGGGCCCTGATCAAACTTTACCTATCATAATTGCCTCTAACCTCACCTCTGCTCAGGAATCTCATCTCTTAGATGTCCTTAAGGAGCATAGAGGGGCGATAGGCTGGTTTGTGGCAGACCTAAAAGAGATTAGTCTAGATGTTTGCATGCACTACCTCTATTTAGAGGACAATGCCAAGCCAAGTCGAGAAATGCAATGTCGGCTAAATCCGATCATGAAAGAGGTGGTTAAGAAGGCGGTAGTGAAGTGGTTGGATGCTGGGATCATATATCCCATTCTGATAGCAAGTGGGTCAACCCTACAACAAGTTGTTCCAAAGAAATTCAGGCTGACCGTAGTTACAAATGAAAAAGGAGAAGAAGTGCCCATGCGATTACAAATGGGGTGGAGAGTTTGCATAGACTATAGAAAAATGAATTCAATGACAAAGAAAGATCATTTCCCTCTCCCGTTTGTGGATCAGATTCTGGAAAAACTAGCTGGACAAGAACACTTCTACTTGTTGGATGGCTACTCTAGGTATAATCAAGTTACAATCTACCTAGACGATCAAGAGAAAACTACATTCATGTGTCCTTATGGCACGTTTGCTTTCACGAGGATGCCGTTTGGGCTTTGCAATGCTCCTGCCACCTTTCAGCGGTGTATGATGGCATATTTTTTGAAATGGTGAGAGAATTTTTGAAAGTTTTTATGGATGACTTCTCTGTGTTTGGTGCCTCATTTGAAGATTGCTTGGAGAACTTGACTAAGGTGCTAAAAAGGAGCATAGAATCTAATCTTGTGTTAAGTTGGGAGAAAAGTCACTTCATGGTAAGAGAAGGCATTGTGTTAGGTCATGTTGTTTCTGAAAGGGGAATAGAGGTAGACAAGGCTAAGGTTGATCTGATTTCCAATCTTCCTCCCCCTTCGTCTGTCAAGCAAATTCGCTCTTTTCTTGGCCATGCGGATTTTTATAGAAGATTCATTCAGAACTTCTCTACCATTACTCGCCCACTCACTAGGCTCCTAGCTAAGGACACTCCATTCCAGCTAGATGAGTCTTGTCTTGAGACTTTCCATTCCCTGAAGGCAGCCCTGACCCAAGCTCCGATTCTTCAATCACCGGATTGGTCGCTGCCATTCGAAATCATATCAAATATATCTTTTTATTTATTATTTTTACAAAAATTTATTTTTGGCATAGTGCTGCATGCATCTTATCACGAAGTGGCGGCGTTGGGTTCAAATCTGAATAGTTTTAATTGACAATCTGTAAACCAAAGTAAATAGTATGACTTTGAACTGGCTGTGTCTGTGTCTAAACTGGGCAAAGCCAGCCGACTTTTTGTCTGGTTTACTTGATTTTTGGTGCTGCCAGTCCTCCGGTGAACTGACTAGAAAGGCTAGTGGGTCAAATTTCATCTAGTCCGATAGGAAGTTCAATTCAGTTTCTAAACTACTGGTATTTCTTCTCATGGATGTCACGCATGATTACCGTAATAAGAGCCATCATGTGAATGGATGTCTATTGGGTGGCATAAAATGCATAAGGCATGGGCAGAAAATAGTTTATGAAACATACATTGTGGTTTCAATGGAGGTAGTTACATATTGAGTACCTTACAAGTGGCATCTCAATGATTAGGTTGAACCCTCAGTAGTAGCTTATTGATAATGTGATGTGGGACGAAAATGTGGAACTGTCACGGGCCAGACTGGGTCTCTCTTTTGGATGCTATTGGGCCCACAGTTGGGCTGGGGCGAGGTTCACCGATGGCAGTGAGCCCGTTCGGGTGGCTGCAGACGGGAGTATGGTGGCCGGAGGTGTCAGTTAGTGCTCGACGACAATTTGTCTGGAATCACAAGTGGGGGTTGCTGTTGGAGGCGGGGTGAGGATGCCGGCGTTGGTCATCGGCGTGCTGGTGGCACTTGGTGGAGTTGGTGTGACCGGAGAGTTGAGGAAGGAGGTGGAAAGGGGGTGGGGCAGTGGCAGCAGGGCTGCCGCCGCTACCGCCGGTGGTGGGTGGAAGAGGGCGTGGCTGGATGTGTGGGGGTGCTTCTTGGACGGTGGTGGCTGTTGGTGGGGCGGACACTAGTGCATTCACAGGACAGGGTCTCGGTTGAGGTGGGCGGGAGTGGTGCTTGGCAAGGGAGGCAAGCGGGGGCGGCTGTGAGGTGGGCCCTGATGGCCGTGGTGTTCAGCCCTGGGCGACGGTCACGGTGAGAGTCTATGTTGTTGACCTTGCTAGCAATCGGGAATGGTGTCGTGTTACGGATGGCCCTAGCAAGGGTGGACTGCCATCCAAGTGACTGTAGCTTTGCTGC
Organism: Amorphophallus titanum; assembly: GCA_024336825.1. Taxonomy (NCBI): domain Eukaryota; kingdom Viridiplantae; phylum Streptophyta; class Magnoliopsida; order Alismatales; family Araceae; genus Amorphophallus; species Amorphophallus titanum. The sequence continues at coordinate 24,462,765 of JANBPO010006859.1, forward strand.
GGGCTCCCATCCTCTTGGGGCTGATAAGCTGTCCAAACCGACTGCTAAAGAATCCAGGGCGATCAAAGCCCTCCTTCGCTTCCCACTCCTTGACGCTGACATCAAGTTGACCCCCACGGTGCTTTGGGAGCTGGGGTTGAGCCCCCCATTGTCCTAGGGTACTAACTTCGTCACTCGTCGTGTTCTGTTAGCTGCTCATTGAACTAACCTTCTCTGTGCTGTCTTGCAGGAGTGCCTGAATTGTCGGAGCTGCGGTACGAGACGATCGAGTTACCGCAGTTTGCCCCTCGCCCCATTGATCACATCGAATCGGGCACCGACCAGGTGACCGTTGTCGCTCCTCGAGAGGCCGTAGTCTTAATGCCGGGACGTTTGCTGTATCTGCTCCTTGCGGCGCTTCTGGCTGAGGGCTCGTCTACAGTGCCTGCGGTTAGCGTCGGTTCGAGCATTCGACGAGACGCTTCCGAAGGCGCAGCGAGTGTGCCTGAAGTGGACTCCGTTATGTCGGGCGGTCTGTGCATCCAGGTGAACTTGGATGAGGTGGCGGTGTTGGATAGCCACCGTCGCCAAAGAAAGAGGAAGACCTTGGCCGCCGGGGCGAGCCGCAAAGTGCCTTCTCCCTCTCGATCCGTGACTTCGCCGGTGCCGACGCTGGCTGGGGAGCCAGCTCCTGCTACACCTGCCCCGGTCTCACCCAAGAGGCGAGCACCCAGGCTCCCTCAGAAATCATGGCGACTTCTAAGTCTTCAATAGGCAGACACTCGTGTTCTCTCAGAAACCATGGTAGCTTCCAAGCTTCTAAGAAGCGAGCATTCATGCTCCTTAGAAAACGATGATAGCGTTCGAGCTTCCAAGGGGCGAGCACTCTTACTCCCCTAGAAACGACGAGCAACAGTTTTCCCCCACTGAGGGGAGATATACGCTCTCTCCTGAAACTAACCGCGAGTAGCACATAAGCCTTTAAAGGCCAGAAGAGTCCCAATGCATCGTGAACCTAAGGCGAATAAGAGCCCTGATCTTCCCAGAAAATGGGCATGTGCGCGCAACGAGGGTAAATTTGAACGGTGAATCTATCTACCCTCACAAGCTCGCCACACACGGAGATTCCTCACCAAAAACGCGAAGCCCCCCGACCCTGCATGTAGATTTTACGCACAAAATGTGAAAATAGAGGTAATATTTAACTATGCAAATGTGACCCAAAAAATGAAAATAAGATATGGATGGAAAAATAACATAAAGGGGAACAATATGGAAGCAAGAAGCAAGTGATCAGACCTCAGGAAGGTAATCAAATCATCGTTCAAAGACGTACCTGTGAACCTGTCTCGGAACCTGCCTGTAGACTTTATGTAGAAAAGTCAAAAATGAAGATAAGATTAAACTATGCAAACATGACCCAAATAATGCAAATAATATATGGATGGAAAGACAATACGAAGGGATACAGAATGGGCACAAGAACAGGGCAATCCGACCCCGGGAGGTCAACTAAATCACCCAAGAAAGATGCCCCCATGAGCTTGCGCATAGACCTCCCAGAATCAGAAAGTGATATACCAAATGACTATTTTTTACCCCATTGCGGTTTACCAAAAGACCGCAAGGCTAGCAGAAAAGCCCTAGCAGCCCTGTGATGACCGCTAGGCACGCCTGGCGGCCCTAGAGACGACTGCAACACCCTGACAGACCTAAAAAGACCTAGAACAGTAGGAAAATGGAGAAAAAACTATCTAAACATGCACATACACACACCCAACTCACAAGAGAACAATGACGTGATGGGCACTAGTTGTCCCACCGTGATCACCAAAAAATAGAGTTGTTGGTGTTTATGTTCACCCCCTGCCCCTCAACTAACTATGCATGTATCACGTGAACATGAACATGCATGAAAGTATGAACAAAGGGCAATAAATAGATGAGGAAACGTACTGTGATCGCCACCAAGGTTGCAGCAACAGCAAGGGATGAAGAGATGAAGGAAAGGGCATCGTGTACCTTGGAAAAAAAAAAGATGAAGGCTTGATCGTGCCTAAGGAATGGGGTGCAGGGAACGGTGTGGGATCAACCTCTCCTCCTTCCAACCGACTGGAGGAAGAGGGCCTCATGTTATATTCATGCTCTCCTATAAAACAAAACCAAGACATAAGAAAAATCCATTAGAACTATGCAGCCGTAGCATCCATCCTGCAGTGATAAAATAGGGGTAAAAATTGAGGGAGAATGCACCGGGGGGAGGTTTTTAACCCCTGTGGAAGGCTGCAAAAGGATGGCGGCAAGGTCATTTTTTTTAATTAAGGATAATTTTCTTTTGTCATATGAATGCAGATATAGGTGGTTTTGTCTCAAATTTTGGGGTGTATATTATCTAATTTGATCCTTTCAAGGGCATGAAGTTAAATATGGAAGAATTGAAAGATATACTTGGAGAGGGGTAAAATCAGCGGCCCAAAAACCATGCGGCCTGAAGCGGCCCAACTAGGACCACCCCGACCCAACCAGGCTAGCTCCCCAAGTGATGGCCCGATTTAATGGGTCCAATTAGTCTAAATCCCAAATCGCTCAGACCAATCCTTCCTAGGCAGCCTCCAGGCCCGGATGTCTGAGTAATAGTCACTCGGGGGGACCCCAAAAGGCATCCAAGCGTAATCGACCGATGACACCCCCGACGCCCCGAAAAAGGCCGAACGCTCCCTAAACGGGTGCCCCACAATCGGACTACCAACCGGACGCTTATCCAGGTGGATGTTTCTCTACTGCCCAGGAGTAGGAAGCTCAAGGGGATAAGGGAGGGCAAGAGTCCTCAAATGGTGAGGAGCCCTAAAGAAGGACATAACGCCCCCTAATCCCTCAAGTTTTCTTGACTCTAATTTGGGGGGCGAGCGACTATATAAACTCAAGGAAACCCTCCAGAAAGGTAAGGAAGTCTGAGCACTCAAAGCCACGCTTGTTAGTGGAGAGCAATCTCGTGCCCATCTTTTCTCCTCTTCCTGCATCTCTTCCGCCTACGCTCTATCAGTTTGTTGACTTAGGCATCAGAGATTTTCTCCGGAGTCGCAACCTTGGGCTCCTCTGATCCACATTTCCTACCAAGCAGAATCCCCATTGGTGGCAACGATCAGCATCTATTGAGGATCACACGGCTTAGACTTCAACACGAGATCTTGCTTCTTCATCTGGCGCCGTCTATGGGAAACATACAAAGAGCCAATATGGTGTGGAGGAGCTCTAGTAGGAGAAATGCTAGTGACAAGGGTAAGTCACCAACAGCTATTGAGATGGAACCTGTGCCTTCGCACTCTTTAATAGGCCCCCTCTCCAACGCCAACGACCAAGTTAATGCTTTACCTCCACCTGTCTCGGGGGGACACCCCGTCCCCGGAAACCCAGACGCCCTCCAAACCCTCAACGCTAAATTGGATATCCTCATTGATCTAATGAGGACCCAAGTAGCCAGGGAGGAGAGGTGGCATTTTCCCCGGACGAGTCCCCCCCATGTAGAAGAATCCCGGCAGAAGGCCATTTTACTCTCCAACGCGAACGTCTAATTCAGAACGGGCCCGACGGACCCTTATAGCTCCCGCTCTCGGAACAAGAGGCTTCCTCCAACTCGCGAGGGAGAAAATATGGGCCACCTCAACGGCACATAGAAGTAGATGTCCCCACTGTAGAGCAACAGGGCAATAGCTGGGGAAACACCCTTAGCCCCCCAGCATCATCCCGGCGTCAACCGGAACTGTCCCTCCATTTGCGGGACATTGAGTGGCGTTTCGCCGAGCAGGAGCGCGCCCTTCATGCCCTACAGTAGAGCTCCATAAAGGACGATGAGGAGCAATCCCCATTCTCCGATGACATCTTGACGGCAGAGATCTCACCAAGAGTTTCTCTGTCGAACTTCAAAGCTTATGACGGATAGGGTGACCCAGCCGACCATTTTGACAGCTTCGATGCCCTAATGACCCTTCAGGAAGCGTCCAACGCCATCAAATGTCGAGCGTTTGTAACAACTCTGATCCAGGGCGCTCAAGCATGGTTCCAAGCACTCACCCGCGGGAGAATCAATAGCTTTCGATAGTTCGAGCGTATATTCAAAGAAAGCTTCCCCAGTAGCGGCCCCCCAATGTTGGTAGCATGACTACTGGTGCTCAAACAGGCGCAAGGGAAAAGCTACGGGCCTATATCAACCGCTTTAAGGCAGAGGCCCTATCCATCCCCCGCTTGGATGTAGCCTCTATCATCACCGCACTGACAGGGGGAACTTGTGACGAAGGCCTCCAGAGAGAACTGGTGCTCCACCCCCCTTCCTCTCTCTCTGACCTAGTGACTAGCTCTGCACCATGCGGAGTGTAAGGAAGTCCTCAACGCTTGTCGAGACTCGACAAGCTCGAGACGGGAGGGGGAGTGGAAGCGACCGTCCGAGCAAACCTCTGGACAGGGGAAGAGGAGGAATCAAGATGATGATCATAAGGAGCTTCCGCGTAAGTTCGAGCGCTATACTCCTCTATCCCTATCTTCAAACTATATCAAGAAATCAAGGACTCGGGCCTCCTTCACTGACCTGAGCCAATGAAAGCCAACCCCAGATGTCGTAGTCGCCGAAAGCACTACCAGTTCCACGATGACCACGGCCATCACACTAGGGATTGCCTACAACTCAAGGATAAGATTGAGAGGCTCATCCACCAAGGGCACCTATCCCAGTATGTGGCTGAGCGACAAGAGGATCGCGGAGTCCCCCCCGAAAGAAATCGACAATCGTCCCCGTGGAATCCACGTCAACGTCATTTCAAGGGGATCAGCCTCAAGAGGAGACAATAGTTGAGGAAGGAAGCATCATGCCGAGTGAGCCAACCGAGCTTTCGACCCCCCCCAAAGCCCCACCGGCAAGCGACCAATAGGCCCTGGTGTTCTTCGACCAAGACCTAGAAGGGGTAGCCACCCCGCACAATGACGCCCTTGTAATCTCGACTACTATAAGCCATTATAACGTTGATAGGATATTAGTGGACAATGGCAGTGCCCCCGATGTTTTGGCGTACAAATATTTCTTAAAGATGGGTGAAGACCCATCCAAACTCCGCCGGATATGAACCCCCCTCTGTGGGTTTAATGGCCAGGCAACTTATCCCAAGAGAACCCTAAGCCTACCTGTTACTCTCGGTACCCCTCCAAAAACCATTACGTTTATGGCGAACTTCATTGTGATAAAAGGGATGTTGGCCTATAACGCCATCTTCAGCTGAGGTATTCTCGGCCAGATAAAGACAGTGCCCTCCACTTATCACCAGAAAATGAAGTTTCCCACCAAATATGGTACTAGGAAAGTCTGAGGTAACCAGGCAATAGCTAGAAGGTGTTATGTGATCTCGGTCGAAGCCGTAATGCCATAGGAAAAAAAATAAAGAGTTCAGGGGAGTTGAGGACAAACTGACAGCAGGCAAGCCTGGCGAGGAGCTACTGTCAGTCTTCCTCAAAGACGACCTGGCTCTCAAAGTGAAAATTAGAGCAGATTTATCGCCTGATGTACAAAAGCAATACAAAGATTTCCTTTCAGAGTATATTCAAGTCTTTGCATGGTCTGATAAGAATCTTCCCAGACTTCCCAAGGAGGTGGTGATACATAAACTCAACCACCTTGATAATAAAATTAACATGTTTAATCATTCATATAACCATGAGGATAATCAACCAAGCATATCTTATATTCCTCCATTCCATAATTCTCACCACAACTCATCTAAGGGACCATGTCCTTATTCTCAGGGTCTTGCCCGACCTATGCGCAATTCTCAATCCCATGGTCCCTCCTATCCATTGTGAGCCACTACTCCCTCGGGACCATCTCCTCCACATGATGAGAAGGTCTCCCAAGTTTTGCATGCATTAGATCATCTCACCCCTCAACAAACACAAGGCCTTAAGGCTATTGTTCAGGGTGCATCGTCTCCTTCTCATTCTCCTATTCCCTCACAGGTGGCCCATCACCCACCTCCTTCATCCATTCCCCTTCCTTCCACTACTTCGCGGGTGGCCCATCACCCACCTCCCTCTTCTCACCATGATAAAATCACTTCGATGGAGGAACAATTAAAGAGGGACACGAGCCCCCGGCCTCCTCCTAAACCTCAAGTCAACCCTCTTCCTGCATTCATGAATGAAATCACCAAGATGGAGAAAGATTGGAAGGAGAGGAGAGAGAATAATGATATCATAAACATAAGTGAGCAAGAAGATTTCACAAGCTTCAATGATCAAGTGGATGCCATCCGTCCTCCTCCCACTCACATTCATTCATGTGGCCCTCCGCCTCCGCATTCACCTCCACAAAATCTTCCACAACATTATGGCCTTCCGCCTCTACGTTCATATTCTCCAAACCAGCCAAAACATTATACACTTCCAACACCCATCATTACGCCTCCACTACGGCGTCCACTTGTATCCAACGATGAAGAATTGAAAGCAACATATGATGAAATTTGTTTCCAAGAATTGGGGCCAGCACCAGAGGAACCTCTCAAAGAGGCACCGACTCTGAGTTTCCTTCATTTTCCTCTCCCTTCATTGCCACCCGATGAAATCCCTGCTCAAGATGATGCCACCATCCCTAATCCCATTTATGAAACCAATTGGCGTTATGATGATGGGTCGATACTTCAATCGCCTGCACTGGTGCACCATGATCCTTCTCCTACCCATCAAACCTCTCGCACCACCAAAATCTGACGTTTTCTCCGAACCAAACCCCCTCCTTTTATGCCTCCAAATACCATACCATTGCACACCTTTATCTTCCCATCTTTTGAGGCCACCATCCTTCTAGAGGAGGTAGAGACCTACTTGTCTTTCCCTAGGTCTAAGGTGGGTGAGGAGGACTTAGTCTGCCATACCGTTGCCCCTGTGGATCCTGACCTCATCTTAGGGGAGTTCATACCTAGTAGCAAGGACATCCGCACCGTAGTGGGGCCACACCAGATCCATTTACTACCCCTTAGCTAGTGGGTGATAGCTCATTGTAAGAATAAATGTGGATGGGATGAGGCCATAGCTAAGGCCGCCTCTATTTGCTTGTGTGGGGCCATTCTCTTTCCCTCTGTCAACCATGTCTTAGATACCCCTATCCTTAGCACCATCAGTGGTCTGTTGTAGGGTCTATCTATTTCCCAGGCCATCCTTGCTTACCTATATCAGGGTCTCAGCTCTGCAGCTCTCGAGGGTCCATTGTTTGGCTCTATGATTCTCTTAGAGTGCTGGATGGGTGTTAGGATGAAGTTCTCGCCTAGGGAGCATGTCCCTTTAGTCAGCCGGATCTTTAGGAGCCTCCCACTCTTCTTCATAGGTGGTGCCTTCAGGTTCACTCTACAGGTAGAGTGTAGGACAGCCGACAAGAAGACGAGGGATGAGTGGCGTCTCTACATCAACACCTTGCCCCTGGACCGGTTCATGATGCGCCCTACTTTCATCCACGGCACTACCCTTAGGCTGCCTAGGAGGCCTGGATTGGACTTGAGGCTCGTGGGAGACACTACTTTGGGGATGTATAGCCCGCACTGGTGCTTCCTACTGGTCGGACTACCCCAGACTATACTCCCAATGCTGCCCCACCTTGTCGCACTACAGGCGAGGAGGACGAGTAGGCAGTTAGGAGTGCCCTGATCATGTGGGAGGTCAGTAGGGTACGCACCTTACCAGCTGAGGTGGCAGAGACCCCAAAGGACTGCCAGGCATATGTGAGAGAGCTGAGAGAGTTTAGACCTCACGACGATGCCCGGTTAAGGATCCTTTTTCTTTTGATTGATTAATTATGATATATGGACACCCAATGTTTGAAATGTTTGATTTGAATGAATGAAATGGAATGGCTCAAATTGTCCTCTTATCCTTGTGTAATTTGTATGGAATGAGGAGAATCTCGGGATGAATGTGGCCAATTCTTAAATATTTATATTTTTCTATATATAACCCCCCCACCCCCTCTGTTTTCTCATTCTCTCATTCTCACACTCTCTCTTCTGTTTCTCTCCCCCTCTCCTCCGGGTGACTGACGAGGGCGATGGCAGGCGAGGCAGGGATGGCGTGAGGGTGAGGAGCACGAGGATGGAGCGAGGATCGAGGCGATGGAGGGGCGGTGAAGCTTGGCCGCGAGTTCAGGGCACCGTGAGGGTTTGGTGGCATTTTCTTTGTGGATCGGCGTCCACGGCGCATCGCTTCTTCGGTGGAGGTAGGGGGACAGAACCTTGACTCATGTACTTTCATTTCCCGCGAGTTTCGTAGGTCGTGGTGAGCCAAGCGGGCTTATTTGGGGATTTTTAAAAAAAATCATATTTTAGGCTGTGCCGATCTACCGTTTCGTCGCGTTTTGGACCGATTCGAGGCGTAGATGCATGCTAGGGGTGTTGGGGGAGGTTCCCCCTTGTTTTCCCCATCATCCATGGATGATCGAGGTGTGGAATGAGTTTTTGGGTTTCTTCCTGCCGACCTGTTCTCGGATTGGTGTGGCGGTCCTTCCAGTGACCGCCAGAGGCTCTGGCGGCCCAAGGGTGGAGCGTCAGGCACCCTGGCGGCCCAAGGTGGGTGCGCCACGGGTCACTATTTTGTTGGCTGGTCCCGACGCCGTCTTGGGCCTGCACGATAAATCGCCAGACAGGGCGGCGACTGAAGGTTCGATCGTTATCTCATTTTAACCGTTGTACCTCGGGACGCGTGTTTTTTGACCGTTGCGAGTCTCGTGTCCTCTAGCGGCTGTAGACACGGGCGCCAGAGGGATTGTAGCGGACCATGATTGGACCACTAGAGCTCTGTGGCGGCCTGAGGTAGGATCGCTAGGCCCATTGTGATCTGTCATCTGGCGGCCCAATGTTGGACCGCTAGAGTCCTGTGGTAGACCAGAGCTGGACCGCCAGAGCCATGCGGCGGTCCAAGGTTGGACCGCCAGGCGATTCTCCGCGTTACTGTGTTCTTTGTGCGTTGTGTTCATCCTCGGTCGACGCAGTTGTGACCCAGTGATTGACCTTTGGCCTCGAGAGTGTCTCGGACACCGTGAGACCTATGTTTGTGTTTTGGGGGTGTCTGGAGGTGTCAGTCACTACTACGGAGGCAAGGAAAGCTTCACAACCTTGCGAGATAAGTTTGCAGGCATGAAGAGAAGAGATGAGAGCAGGGTTCTTCCTATAGTTGATGTCGAGGAAAGAAAATTTTAGAAAATTAGGCTTTTGGAAGGAAATGATCCTACTGCGATAATTAATGTCGACGTAGTGGTCAACAAGCCAATCAACTCCTAATATGGCATCGTAGCCTTCCATGTCAAGGCATACGAGATTAGCGGGAAGATTATGACCTTCTATAGTGACTTCACTATCGGGGAAATAGGTTTTTAATTCTGTTCCTGACCCTAAAGGGATAACTATGGTTAAATTTGATGGTAAGGGAGCAGGTGTAATCGGTAATATTTTTATGAAGGAACTAGTAATAAAGGAGTGAGCAGCACCTGTATCAAATAACACAAAAGTAGGATGGGAATGAATATGAATTGAACCTTCAATGAGCCCCCCTTCTTTGGTTGGTTTATCCTCCAATACGGCACTCAATCTAGCCTATTGTATTCATCCACCATTGTTCATTGTAGATGGTTGCCCTTTCATAAGAGGACAGTCAGGCATGCGATGCTCCCGACCTCCACATCTTAAGCATGCGCCCAAACGCTTCCAACATTCTTCGGCCACATGATCGAATTTGTCACAAAATGAGCAAGCTGCCATAACTTGTTTATCTTCTTCTTCTTTAACCTTCTTGCTCCGGTGATCATCCTTGTCGTTTCCATTCCGGGATCTCTTCTTGTTATCCCATGAGTTGTAAGTGATGGTGAATTTTTCCTATTTTCTATCTCATCGATCAGACTTTCAGCTCGGCTCCTCTCCTATGCCCTTGAGTTTGTCGACCTTCTCCAAGGTCCGTTCACACAAGTGTGCCCGTTGGACCATCTCTACGTAGGCACGAATATTTTGTGGGCCAAGTTGTTGGATAAAAATGGGCCGCAGCCCATCCATGAAGCGGTTTGCCTTCAGAAGATCCGTGCTCACTAAATGCTGAGCATAGGGTGCTAGGCGAGAAAATTGTAACTAATATTCTGCCACCGTCATCATGCCTTGACGTAGTGACGCGAATTTGGCTGCCTTCCTCTCCTTGACATGTTCGGAGAAGTACTTTGCTCAAAAAAGAGTCCTCCATTTAGTTTGTTTTAATGTTATTCGGTGATAAATAGTAACCACGACCTGTGCCCTCGACGCCTCCTTTTATACGCGTCCATCATTGTGGACGCCTTCTTTTGAACATTTTCAAAAAAATAAATATATATTTATGATCGTGGGCCTCAACAGACCGTTTCTTACGGATAGTAGCCTCCTGCTGACCGCATTCTATCCTCGCTCCAGCAAAAACTCGATTGTTTTCCGACATGTTATGCACTATTGTTCCTTGTTATACAACATGTTATTAGGGTTAATTACCTTATATAATTCATCGTTAATTAGGGTTCATGAAATAATTGATCTAAGTCTAATTTTTTCTCGTATTTATTCCTCATGATTATCATCTTCTTGTCCTCCTATGATTGGAGAAAAAGGAGTAGAATAACATGTAAATTAATTGTTTAATTCGTAAATTTATTTCTGCTATTCACTGATTATTGTTCAATACTTGTTAGCTTAGTAAGCTTGTTTGAAGGTCGTGCCACTCTGGGGCGTCGATTGACCGATTACTTCTGTTTTTCGCATGTTTTTTGTCTTAAATTCTTGGACATCTCCGTCGGATATTCCTTCCGCCAGACTAGTGTTCATGTTTCAAAGTCTCCGTAAGTCTCTGTGAGCCTGGGATTCCCACTAGGACGTCGAGCAGGCTGTACCACCAGATCTTGAGCCCACTGGAATTCCACTTAGGCGGAACGAGGTTCTGTCCGAATTCTGCCGAGTTTCTATCCAGATTACAGATCGTGGCCTTGGCTTGACCGCTTTATCTTGGTAGCGGTTGAGGCTGGACCGTGTTCTTTTGAATTGGGACGTTGACTTTAGAGGCGTTAAGTGTCCCAGACGCCTTCTTTTAAACACCTCAGCTAAGGCGGGCGCGTTATTTCATCAGCCCTGCTCGTTGTTTGGTCTGACTCGTCCGATAGCGATTCTCTCAAGACCGCATTCTTCTAGTAGCGGGCTAGTGTTGACCGCATCTTCATCTAGTACTCCGAAAATTTCCAGGTTTTCGTGATTTTGTGTGTCGAAGCAATATGCCCTCTCCAGACTATAATATCTCGAGATTATGACCTTTATTTGGTCTATTTTGCAAACATTTTCGTAGAAATCCTTCACATCTTAAGTCATTTTCGTTATGCCCGGAAGGATTTTCCATGATTTAGGGAGAGTTCACCCAATCCACCGTTTTGAGTCGCGATTCTGCGTTTCAAGAGTGTAGAAGCATGCTAGGGGGCTTGGGGGTTCTTTTCTCACCGTTTTCCTCTCCGTGGGGCTTGTATGGGGCCGAAATGGGTGAAATCTGACGAGTTCGCCATTTTCGCGCCGGTGAGGGTTGTGCAGTCGAACCAGGGCCCGCACATCCCCATGTGTGGCCCAGAAGGGACCGCACGTCCCCTATGTGCGGCCCCATGTCAACCACCCATCCCTTGAGTTTTTGACCGTTGCTTGTAACCGTTGCACAGTGCACTGGGGTGTGCGGCCAGGGTCGGGCCACATGACCCTTCGTGCGGCCAGGGGCTGGCCGTATGTCACCTGGTGCCGTTGGCTGGTGGTGCGAACAGGGTTGGTCCGTACACGCCTTGTGCGGTGAGGTCCTAGCAGCCCTTCCCCTATGCGGCTAGGGTCCAGCCGCACATGTGTTTTGCCGTTGGAGGAGGTACGGCCGAGTTGAACTGTCCATCCCCCTGGTGCGGCTGAGAGTCAACCGTTCTTCTGTTGTGCGGCACTGGACTGGCCGCTGGTGTTCCGTTTGGACCAGGAGAAGAACGGTCCGGTGATGGCCGTACATCCCCTGGTGCGGCTCTCCTCCAGCCGTGTGTCCCTGAGCGGCCCAGAGTGGACCGTTCAAGGGGCTGGTCTAACCGGCATTTTGATCTTGACTGGTTTGAGTCTCGGGAGCATGAACCTCGATCCGCGTGCGTGCTGACCCATGGTCTGACAGATGCTGGGCATCGTGTCAAGTCCAAGTGTCGTGGTACTGTGTAGTCCCGGGAGGTGTTGTTCTCGGCTCGTGCCACCGTGAGTCGGTGCCGGTACGAGGGGCGGCCCTTGTACTCTGTCTAGTTCAGACGTTATTTTTCATGGCTTGAGAGTCAGTCCTTACTTCCAGTGACCTGTCCACTAGTAGTAGCTTCCTACGCACGCGTGTGTGGACCCACCCGGGAGTGGTGGAGAGCGAGATCTGGTGAGTGACAGTTTTTAGGCTAGTTTCCGTAGGGCCCCTTGCCTTTGCCACCAGAGTCCGGTGGGGGGGAAAACCAGCTAGAGGACCCGACCTAGAGCACCACACAGAGAAACTGACCTCTAATAAATTCATTGGCGACAAAACGATTACACCACACTAGTGTAGGATCCACCCACGAATCCCGCTAGCGCCCACCTCATCCATCATTCCATCACGTTCTAACCCATTCCATCGCGTCTCAACCTCAGTCAACTCGGCACGGTCGCGCGCCCCGCAATGAGAAGAATAGAGGGAAAGGATAAACGAGGGAGAAAGTAGAATGGGAGAAAGGAAAAAGAGGAGAAAAGAAAGGCTAAAACCAAAATCACAAATGAGAGAATTCCCCTCTCACAACTTAAACATATCGGGATGCACAAATGATGAACTGACCAAACCACAAAGGTAATGCACAAACAGTAATTCAACTAAACTAACCAACACGATGATCACAGGACGAGAAATGCCACCTCCCTCCTGGAATACGCATACTCTTTATAATGCGGCATCTTGGATCTAGAAGCCACATAGGAATGGAAACCTATCAACAATTACAGAAAACATCCTAAGCTAGCAATAGATGACTCAAGTGGACTTGTTCTAGATAATTACAAGCAATTTCAATTCCTTATACAAATCCCCAACACAGCTCTGATACCAATTGTAATGACCCAGAGTTTCGAGTACCGATAACCCGATAATTTTGGGTTGTCGCTGCTAAGAACTGGGGACGCCACCTAAGAGGCTGATGAGGCCTCTGAAGGGTTAGTGGGGTTGTCGAGGAGTTGCATAACGAATTAGAATTACGGCCAAGCAATATTAATTAATGTAGTAAAATTAATATATAAGCGGAGGTAATTTAAAATATCAGAGTGTTAAAATATGTACAATAGTCCTGATTATGTAATTATACAAGTCCCACAACTGAAAAGAAGTCCAAATGTACAACTACACAGGGCATACCTCGGTCAAAAGTACAAGAAGACAGACCGACTACTGCTGGCACTCTATTGACGACCGTCAAAACCTCGTGAAGCTCCAGAAGACAGTGGCGCTACTCACCTGAAAGTAGGAAGGGTGAGTTATAGCCAGACTCAGTAGGGGTCACGTGGATCCTTACCTCGCACTAAACAGACATGCATGCAAATATAAAAATAATTAGAGCATGCATTTATTGCAGTAAACAGGCAATGGCACAATCACAGTTATAGCTTTTTGACATAAGGCTATGTGCAGCATCCAAGGACGGGTACTAGCTAGGGGTCGTCATTCCACCCCCTCTCATTAAAGACTTCCCTTGAGCAGGGCATGCATTTGAGGGAGGCCTGCCACAATCAACTGCCTCTGAAGAATGGTGCTCATACTAAGGCCATACTCAGGATACAACCTAGTCTAAGAGGGAGAAATGGAAGAAAATTAGAGATAAGCTTTATGCAGGATGGGTGACATTAGGATTTGACTTTCTTCTAGGGCACTACCCCTCAAAGAGATAGTCTATTGCGCCAGAGCTTTGTGTCTTTTATTTTTGGGACTCTTAGACACTCGTACAATCGGGCTCATGACGTCTCACAGGACTTTACCACTCTTACCATGCCTTTAATTTTTCATAATTTTCCTATTGATTTTCATATTGATTCTCATTCATTTGAACAACCCTTAATGGCTAGATTTTGCATGAACGCTCAATTTTGAGGGTCAAGACTGTCCCTATTTGAGACCTCTCCCTTATTGGAGAGCACCTAGGTTGTGTCATCTCATCCATCAATCTCTTGCCCTTGCACTCGGACGAGCAAAGAAGAAAAAAGGCCTCTGTGCATACCCAGAGTATGGCCAAAGCAGCAATGGTATTTCTCCAAAGGAGATCGGCTATGGCTTGCTGTGAAGTGTGCGAAAAACTCTTGCTAAAAAGTCACCCTCAACAATTGGGAAAAGAAACTCGGACTCCCTGCGCGGAGCTGTCACTCGCCTAAGGGCGCTGCAAAAGCAGACTCATTTTAATTAAACTAAACTGACTAAGGCCTAAAGCCACTCAACCATGTTTTAAGGAACCAACATTATAACCACGTGCAGAAGAATAATGATAATGGAAATGAGAGCATATTCTTGCACAAAATAAAAGATACCTCATACATCTATGACATGAAAGTAGCATCCTAAAGAGACCTTGATCATCGAGCTGCATATTCCTTGCTTGATAGGACGAAGAGGACAGGATAGCAAAGGATCAAAGATTCCTCTACATGGAGGAGCGGCAAACACCAAACTGGATGAAGAAGGATAAAAAGGAAGTCAAATGAGGGCTAAAACTCCCCCATTAAGACACAAAGGCCCTGATAACAAGTAACCAAATAAAGAATAGATTTTCATTTGGTGTTAAAAAAAAGAGAAGAAGATGATGATGAAAAAGAAGAAAAAAATAGCAGGGCAATAAGCACACAAGATTTTGTGTTTATTTGAAACAAAAGGGATTACATTAAGGTGTGGGCATTTTGGGCCTCAATTTTTCCAATTCGGTTACATAAGTTCCCCACAGCTCTCGGTTCTCCTCTATATACACCACCGCCTTTCGTGGAACGCTTGTCTTCCACGATGCTTTGATCGCCTTCATGTTCTTCACATCATCTTCTGTGCCCAGCTCCCTTTCCTTAATCAAAGGAAAGTCAGAGAGCGTACGAAAAGAATGGCGAGGGAGGCTGATTTGAGAATGGCAACAGTGTGCACTATAAAGAACAAATTCAGTTGCACCGATGAGTTGGAGTTCTGCATCAGGAGCAGATCACGTGAGAAGCTCATGTGGGAATAAGCATGCCAGTGCATAAGTGAACAGATTTTACGTCATGGTATCGAAGTAAGTCTGCCAGTCTCCACGTGTCTTCAGTCGAGGCACGCGATTAGTCACATTCCCACCAAAGCCCAACACATCAGCCATGTAAAAAAGGGCGCTTCATTGGAAGATTCTAGAAGTAGTCTGCACCCCCTTGTAGCGGTCAAAGTTGAAGTGAAGATCAATCCAGTAATTCAGGAGGAGTACGCACCCGTGAGGAGGCTGGCCCATGCTGAAAGTCGTGAGACCGCTGTAAAGGTAAGCAAGGACTGTGGGCCCCACTCTTTTGCCTTCCCAAAATTCACAAATTGCATTCAATTGATCTTCCTCTATGATGTTATCGGTGCAAGGAAAGAGGAGAGCTCTGGCCAAGCAAATTATAAACCCCTTCATAATTCCTTCCAAATGATCGTCGCCTGCCAACCCTCTTAGGGTGCTCATGGTCCAGGCCACGAGCTTTTGTAGAATAATTCCCTTTTGAGTTTGGACACCATTGATGGCTCCGAAGGGCATGAAGCTCCCAAGGACTGTTGATTGTTATTTGTGTGATTGATGAGATGATGATTCCTTTTCTTGCAAGATGATATGATCAACTATACAGATCTATGCGAATGAATGTAATCACTCAACCAATAAGCATGTGCAACATACACCTATGCAACCATCATGAAATCTCAGCATGGGCACGGAGGTGGGTAGGGCGAAAGGGGCAACCCTATGTTTTGACTTGTGCGGCCTCACGATAGACCGCCCAACCCAGATAGGCGGCCGTATATTGGCCGTTCAAGTGTTTATCATTGTTATGTATTATAGTATGTTTTGTGGGATGTGTGGCCGACACTCAACCGTTCTTCTGACAGGCGGCCATCCATAGACTGTTCTTCTCCCCCAGCGGCACTTTACAGACCGCCCATCCCCAGTAGACCTTCAAACCTGAGGGGGCATGAACGACCTATCGTGCGACCGCCGAGGAAGATGAAAGGTCCCGAGTGGACCGTCCATCCTTACAGTACTACGTTATGATTAGTATTTTAGCATGATTCATGTTAGTAGATTAGTTAGCAACACATATAATAAACTGGCATGTATGAAAGTAAACATTTCTAATTCTTGTTTATTCACTTGATCTTGAATCATCTTTGTCAATGAATGTTAAACTTAAATATGGTTCATTAATAATTGAAATTTATTATTAGGGTTGTTTAACGGTCATTTTACTCCGGTAGAATGGACTGACCGCAATACTGATTTTCACTGAGTTTTAGCCTCATTTCCTTGTAATGGTTGGGACTCTCCGTCGGATATTCCTTCCATCGAACTAGGACCACCATTACGAGACCTTCGTAAGTCCCCGCGAGCATGGGATTTCCACTAGGACGCCGGGCAGGTTGTACCACCAAGACCTGAACCTATTCATGTGATCGAACCGCTTGATTGTCGTGTTATGAGCCACGGACCACTTGGATCGACCGAGTCTTGAGTGGCCAGAAACGGACCGTTCATCTCAGTGGGTGGTCCATTGTGAACCGTGTATCCCTGGCCCAAGTGCCACTTACTTTGGTCGATTAATCTTGTTCTATCTTCGACCAAACCATGTCTTGATCGGCCCATTAAGCCCTAGGCTGACCAGTGGAGAGTGGGCTGGACCCTGGTTCAGTTCTGCCCCACTTATGGCAGCCCGGAGCCCATTTGGGTGGAATTCGAGTTAATTGGAGTTAAGCCCAGTTGAACGGACCGTCTTGGGCCGTCCATGTTGTCGTGCGGAAACTATTGAACCGTTCATCCCCTGCGCGGCCCAATAAGGACCGTTTATCTTGTTCGTGGGCTTCATGCCCTTCTGGCCCTGTGCGGCCCATACTTGACCGTTCTTATTAGTTGGAAGGCCCATTTCTGACCGTTCTTCGCTGAGCGGCCCAGAATGGTCTGTCCATCCCATGACCTCGTGGAGGTTGATTCTCAGCGCAGTTCCTGTTAGTGCGGCCCAGAGGAGACCGTACATAGTCTTGAGCGACCCAGCTTAGACCGCATATACTCCAGAATCAGTTTTTCCATGTTTTATGATATTGAATCCGAAAACCTGTTGGTTCTTCATAATTTGAACTTTCTGGGTAAAGGATTTCTTTAACTTATCCTTGTGATTTTTCTGAGGTAAGCGATATCTTAAGTTAATTGGCCATTTGACTTGATTAATGTCTAGACATACTTGGGATCTTGGATCCATTAAATCAACGTCAACGCATCATAAGGGCCCAGTCTGGTCCTGGGAGGAGTGCCTGAAAAGTACTTATGCCCTGGGGAGGTTGAATGACATGGTGAGGCATTGCATCGAGTGCATGACTAGCATGATGTCTATGACAATAATCTATTACTTGAGTCCATCTTGACTTGTTATTTCTTGCTTATTGGCCAATTTTTCAGTTATATCATGTTCGTGATCTCGCTTTCCTTTAATCATGTTACTTTGTCATATCACAATTTCATTTCGTTCTTCTTCGCTTACATAAATGTAATTAATTGGTTAATTACTTATACCTGCTTGTTATTACCTACTGAGCGTTCGCTCACCCAGTTGTTCCCCCCTTTTTCAGGTAGCTCAGGTGAGGATTCACAATTTGATGGGGATGGGCAAGAACGATGGCCATGGAGCGAGCCAGTTTAAAGCCCTGTGGAGCCAGCCGTAGTAGTTGTGTCTAGTTATGTCTTGGAGTATGTAGTTTGAAAGAGTTGTAATTTCGAAGTCAGCAATGTAATGTTGTCAAGTGGATGTTATGATGGAATTTTGTTAAGTTGGTTTATGTAATTGGAGTATGGATCATTCAATTGTTATTTAGTTAATGGAATTATTTTATGATCGTGGTGTTGTGTTAATTCTTTAGCCTTGGCATAGCATGTCTGGAAGTAAGCATAATATTGTTAATTATTTCTACTGCCAATCCCGATATTCTACGTCGGGGCGTGACATGAGCGGTCTGGATATGGGCCGTTTTCATCACAAGATCCTATCTCAAACTCACTCAAGCACACAGAAGAAAAGGCCAAACTCAAATCAATCCAATCATCCAATTTTATTCCTTCAAATGCAAACATTTCCAGCATAGGGTTTTCTGTACATGAACTTTATGAAAATCACTCTATCCTCAGCCGGGCATCCCCGCGAGGCCTAATCTCTCTCAACTCTCTCACATACGCCTGGTACTGCTCTAGCATCTTTACCACCTCCGCCAGTAGGGTATGCACGCTGCTGACCTCCCATATGATTAGGGCACTCCTGACTGCCTGCTCATCCTCCTCTGTCCCAAACCTCCTCTCCTGTAGTGTGGGAAGATGGGATAGTACGGGAACCGTAGTCCGAGGTAGTCTGACCTGTAGGAAGCACCGGTGCGGGTTATACATCACTAAAGTGGTGTCGCCCATGAGCCTCAAGCCTAAACAAGGCCTCCTAGGAAGCCTAAGGGTAGTGCCATGGAGGAAAGAAGGGCACATCACGAACTGATCCAGGGGCAAGGTGTTGATGTAGAGATGCCACTCATCCCTCGTCGTCTTGTCTGCTATCCTGCACTCGACCTACGGAGGGAACCTGAAGGCGTCACCTATGAAGAAGAGGGGATGGCTCCCAAAGATTCGACTGACTGAAGGGATGTCCTCCCTATGGAAAAACTTCATCCTAACACCCATCCAGCACTCTAAGAGGATCATAGAGCCAAACAGTGGACCCCCTAGAGCTGCATAGCTGAGACCCTCATATAAATAAGCAAGGATGGCCTGGGAAATGGATAGACCCTACCACAGACCACTGATGGTGCTAAGGATAGGGGTATCTAAGACATGGTCAACAGAGGGAAAGAGAATGGCCCCACACAAGTAATTAGAAGTGGCCTTAGTTATGGCCTCATCCCACCCACATTTGTTCTTGCAATGTGCTATCACCCACTAACTAAGGGGTAGTAAATGGATCGGGTGTGGGCCCACTATTATGCAGATGTCCTTGCTACTAGGAATAAACTCCCCTAAGATGAGGGCAGGATCCACAGGGACAACGGTATGGCAGACTAAGTCCTCCTCACCCACCTTGGACCTAGGGAAAGACAAGTAAGTCTCTACCTCCTCTAGAAGGATGGTGGCCTTAAAAGATGGGAAGATAAATGTGTGGGTCTGAGGGTGCCATATCTCTACCAAGGCTGAAATGCTATGCCAATCCAGGGACAGCTTGGGATAGTTCTTGGCCAATACTGGGAGAGGATGTAGGTGCCAAGACCTAAGGAGAGATGTCACCGCTATAGGTAGCTCATGGATCATGGGAGCCATCCACTTCAGAGTGGAGTAGCGCCTAGGGCTGGGGAGAAGCTGAGGTGAAGAAAAGGAAAAAAGAAGAGGAAGAGAGGGAGAACATATGAGCATTTGAATGAATTAGTTGAATTAAATGAATTTGTACAAGTTTACCTCTCTCAACGGGCTAGAGCTTAAATGCCTCGGGATTGTGGTCAGCCGTTGTAGCACTCCATGCTCCTTTCTAGCCGGTTTTGGCCCTTCATAGACTGCCCCCTCCATTGAGCTCCCTTCGAAAGCCCTTTTCATGATGTTTGGAGAAAGATTAGCAAGAGTTTGAAGGTTTAAAAGAGGGTTGATATGTGAAGAATGAATTTGGGATCCCCTCTTATTTATAGAACTTGATTAGAGACCTAAACCCACTAGAATTGGGGTAGGATAGTTCTAAATCGGGTTAGGGTGGAGTTTGGGTGAGTTTGGAACTCCCACTCTCGGGTTAGGACTCTCCAAGAGAGTCCCGATCAGACTCTCAGGGTGTCTGCATACGCGGTCTATCAATAGACAGCGCTGTTAAAAGAATAGTCTTCTGGGGACCATTTTAATACCTTCTACACACTTTGGTCACTAGCATTTGAGCGGCCCTGGAGAGATAGTTCCATAACCCCCACGGTCAACACTGGACCAGTCCTGTCCTTTGAAAGGGCCATATTGGACCGTTTAGTTGCTTCTTTGTGTTCTGGCCGAGTTGCTTTCAGCAGTTCATTGGCAGGCCGTGTGGGTCTTAGAGCCGCCACTCTGACGACTGTTCAACTCCTTGTCGCACTTATTTTTGTTCTTTTTGCATTCTTTTCACTTTAAGACTTTCCGTCTCTCTCTCCCTCACTCTCTCGTGTCCCTCTAGGATCTGCTGTTAGTCAGTTAGCATTCATTCATACATCCATTCACACACATTCATTTGCACAAAGAAAATCAACAAAAGACATATCATATCATAATCACAGCATCATGTACAAAACTCATGTCATAGCTACATCAGGCCTGTCCCTCCGGCCTATCACTGTTCCCTATCCCCTCATGCCTCTTTGATGGCAGAGCCATCGCAGAGCTGGTGTCCTCCTAGCGGCGCCGCCAGCGCCTCTCCTCCTCCTCGTTCCTCGGACGACCGGAGGTGCTGGTGAAGTAGCCGCAGTACGAGCTGTGGGTACTGTGTGTACGGCCGCTCGAAAGCTCACTGCACTCGGGTCTCTGGCTCAGGCCCTCCACGATCCCCTCCAGCCTCATCATCTGAAGTCGGGCTCGCTCCGCCTCGGTCCGGTAGTGCTCTGCCTCAGCCTGGATCTACTTCATCTCCGTCGCCCCAGCTCAAAGTCGCTCGAGCTCAGCCTGAAGAAGCGCTGTCTCGAACGCGTCTGTCGGTCGGCTCCATGCCATCTCCTCTCAAAGGTGGGCTACCTCGTCCCGTGCTGTCACGCGGCTCTGCTCAAGCTCCACCCTCAGTCGGGTCAGCTCGGTCGTCTGCATATACATGCATCATGGTCAGTAAATTACATTTCATAAACATAATCAACATAGAAAGCGTAGTGGTTGCTTACCCCCTCGGAGAGCCCCGTCTCAGCTGCCTCAGCCCGTGCCACCATCCTCGCGAACTCTGCCTCTCGCTCGACACGGTCCGCAGGAGTCTGGGAAGAAGAGGAGGGTGCGTCGGCCCCCTGACGTTGGGCTCCCTCGGCTCGCTACATTTTAGAAAGTCCAAGGTTAGTCATTTCATAATCATAATCATAAATAGATGCATAATTAAGTTTAAGAGTTTGCGAAACTCACCAGAAGGGTCAGGCCCTGTCGGAGCTCATCTCACTCTTGGATAGTGGAGTGGAGGAGTCCCTACAACTCCGCAATCCTCCCTTGGGTGTCAATCTGCATGTAGGAAGTCCAATGGTAAGTGCATAATCATATAGAAAGCATAATAAGAAGGTGTTAGAGTTAGAAGTCATATCGGTTGGCGGGCACCACCGAACACCTGGTCCCTGTAGTGCTGAGCGTAGGTGGTGTAGTAAGCCTCCTCGCTCTCCGCCCGAGTGGACACCACCCGTCCGAGTGCTGTCCAGTCGGCGATCTGCTCCGTAGCTGACGTCGTCTAGTCCACCACCGTGGCCAACCCTCGGGGGTGTCATCCAACGCGCTCCTCCAACTTCTCTGGTGCCGAAAACTCAACAGCTGGCTGATGGACATCGATGATCCTCATCACCAGGCGGAAGAAGAGGGGCTCCACTACGTTCATGCAGTGCAGCCAGATATCGCGCCCAGAGTAGGCAAGGGCCGCCACCACCCATGGCTGACCCTCGTTCCCCTCACTCTCGTATGGTGTCCACCGGACCTGTCAAATAGGAAAACTACATTAGCGTCATAAGCATATAAGTTGCATTTAAATGAAAGGGTTTCGAGTCTAGATTCTTACCGAGGTGAAGGGCAGTGTGTCCAGGTCATCCTAGATCCCTCGGACCTGTCTCCGTATGGACCCAGTCTCCCATGGAGCTGTCCACTGCCTGGCGATGGGCAGTCGCTCCGGGTAGGTCTCCTCCCCTCTCCCTATCCCACGTAGTCGCACGCAGGCCCACACCTGCATTACATTTTATCAAATATCAGCATATAACACATATAGAAATTATATAGCAAATTGCATAAACAGTTTAAGGGTCAAGTCATACCTGGAGTAGGGGTGAGAATCCGCCGAGCATCGTACCCTGACTGGTGGAGTTGAGGGTGTCAAACAGAAATGCGAGGACCACCACTCCCCAAGCATAGTCTCCCACGTGCTCCACATCCTTGAGTCGGGGGAGGAACCGACAGTTGATGACGTCGGCCCTAGTCGTGAACAGCAGGCGCCCAAAGAAGAGTGTCAGGAACCTCTGCAGCACCACATCCGCCTCAGGCCCTGCTGTAGCTACAACTCTCAAACGGGCTCGATCCACGAGCCTCTACTGGTGCTGCTAGGGCAGCTCCCCATTCACTATCCCTATGCCCCTCAGTCTGAGACTCTCCTGTAGCCTCGCCCATGTCACGGTCGTGGACTGCTGCTCCGGTCGCAGCAGCTCTAGTCCTAGCCACTCCTGGGCTAGCTCCCGGTAGTCGGGGTATGCCCTCCAGCTAACCGGTGACCCATGCATGTGCAGTGCGGTGATGCGTGCAACGTCCTCTAATGTGGGGACCATCTGCCCCCACGGGAAGAGGAACGTCCCGCTCACCGGATCCCAGCAATCATGCAGAGCATAGAGGAGAGGCGTGTCTAGCCGAGTCACCTCTACGCTCAGGAACTTGGCAAAGCCCATCGTTGTGAGCCTCTCACACTAAAAGTCTAATCGTGCGAGCTCCATTACTATGACCTGTAGCCAAGAGATCCGAGTCCTACGCTTTCCCCACATACATTTAGGACAATTGCATTTCACAATAGAATCATTGTAACGTCCCAGAGTCCATAATGCCAATAATTCGTCACTTAGTGTCGAATTACCACCACTATGAACTGAGAGTCCATGATACCGATAACCCGATACTAGGTATCGAACTACCGCTACCATGAACCGGGGTCGCCACCCAGGAGGCTGATGGCCCACCCTGGGTAGACTCAGGTGTACTTAGACCCGGTAGACCCCGGTCTACCTAGCCCAGGTAGACCCTCCCCACACAAAAAAATGAACAACAAAAAAGTAAAAAACAGAGAGAGGGGGGCGGTCAACCCTGCCCGGGTAGACCCTCCAAGGGTCTACTTTGCTGGGGTAAACCCCACATCACACACGCCTATAAAATCCCCCCGAAGGGCACAAACACAAGAGAGAATAAAAAAAAAGGCTCAACGCACAAGGTTTCCGACACACGGACAACCTACAACGGCTCAAGGCGGTTCGACAAACACTCGGCGAGGAAGGCGATCTGGCTTGCTTTGACTTTGGCCTTTGACGTACGAGTGAAGGTATGTGGTCAAAATACCCTCCTCTAACGGTGCTTAGTCAAGTCACGAGTCCTATGACAGATGACATTATGTAAAGACAGCAGAGATGCCCGCATGATTATGCAAAGACCCAGGAATTGGCAGACTCTCGACATGTCCCACGGCTTTCGCAAGACTCGTAATCGGACCTTCCACATCCCACATAAAACCTTTTCACGGCAATTAACGAAATAAAGTCCTTTAGGAAAGCTTCTCAAGTTAGTCTCAACGGTGCCCATCTCATGCTTGGTCTGCACCCGATTAACGGAATGGAGCGCCGCACCTCGAGCCGGCGCCCGACAGCTCCGCCCTATTGCTCTGCCTAAGCCGGTGCCCGACCGCTCCTCCCTTGCCGGCGCCTGACTGCTCCACCCTAGCCGATGCCTGACTGCTCCTCACGAGCCGCGCATGACTTCTCTACACGAGCCACGCTCAACTGCTCCGCACGAGCCAGTGCCCGACTGCTCCATTCGAGCCGCACCTGATTGATCCTCGTGAGCCAGTACCCAACTGTTCCGCATGAGTGGTGCTCGATAGAGTCGCACAAGCTGCGCTCGACTGCTCCGTACGAGCTGTGCCCGATTGCTACGCAAGAGTGGGTGCCCGGCTCCTCTGCACGAGTCGGTGCCCGACGGCTCCGCACCAGTCACGCCGTATTGCTCTTCCCGAGCCAGTGCCTTGTGACTCTGCATGAGCCGGTGCATGACTACTTCGCACGAGTAGGTGTTCGACTGCTCCGCACGAGCCGAGGCCTGACTGCTCCATCCCAACAACGCCCGATTGCTCCGCCCGAGCCGCTCCTGATTGCTCTACAAGAGTTGCACCCGACTGCTTCGTACTAGCCGTGCCCGACTACTCCGCCCAAGCCTTGCTCGACTACTTCCCACGAGTCGTGCTCGACTGCTCCGCTTGAGCCTCGTCGGACTGCTCCTCCCGAGTCGGTGCCCTACTACTCCACTAGAGTCATGCCCGACCACTCCACCCGAGTGGCGCTCGATTGCTCTACCCGAGCCACACCCGACTGCTCTGCCTGAGTCAATGCCTGACCGCTTGTCCCGAGCCGGCTTCCGATTGTTCCACCCGAGTCATTACCCAACCGCTTCACCCAAGCCGCGCCCGACTGCTCCGCCTGAGCCGCGCCCAATTGCCTCGCTCGAGCCTCTCCAAACTGCTCCTCCAAAGCCGGTGCCTGACCTCTCCTCCTGAGTCGGTGCCCAACTACTCCACCTGAGCTTGTGCCTGACTACTTTGCTCGAGCCGCACCTGACTGCTCCCCCGAGCCGGTGCCATTTCAAGTATCCAAGTTTTGTTCTCCAAAAGACCATTTCAAGTATCCAAGTTCAGAAATTGAAGGAAAGAGAGAAAAACAGGGACGGGAACCATAAGTATACAACTATTTTGCGAACATGGAGAAACAACGTCTAGAGTACTTTGTTACCTTTCATGTTGCTTGAAAAGTATGTTCTGAAGCTCTATGATTTTTGTATTCCTGTTAGGTTGGAATGGAACTTCTATGAGTTGGTAATGAGAGTGACTGTGTCATATGGTGAGAGTTGGGTTATAAGAAATCTGAGCTAACAAAATGAGAGTAGCTTAAACGAGAACTTTTAAGTAGATGCATAATAAGACGGCAAAAAGATTCATAAATCAAATGATTATTCAAGAGTGATGGCAGGGGCAGCAGCAATAGGGGATAAAGTTTGTGAAAGTCATCTCGGATACTTTCATGGTGGTGCATCTGGCATTTAGACGTAGGTAGAAAATGTGACGGTTCCTGTTTCTTCTCAAAAGCATGTACCACATATGACACTGGCAGAAAACTGGAGAAACCAAACAAACTAAAGAAAATTCAAATTGTGGCCCCTAGTCATTTTGTGCCCATCGTGCTACTTAAAGAAGTTTTCATTGTCAAGTCTAACCTTTTTGAGGTATTAAATTGCGGGACTTTTACATTATGTATGTCAAGATCATATTTAAAGATCGCGAAGTTGAGTAATGCTGTTGTTGTGTGTTTTCCATGTTCTCTCATTAGTTTTTTTTGTATGTCGAACTCTCTCATGCAATTTTTTGTTATGGTACGACTCTCTGACCCATTGAATATGACTATGTTCTGGCCACTTCAACCCCTAATAATTTTTTAATAAACTAAGGAACATACATACATAGCAATCAGCATAAGCTCCATGGTGTCTAGTTCTTATATCTAGGAAAAGC
The DNA here is from genome assembly GCA_024336825.1 of Amorphophallus titanum. Classification (NCBI taxonomy): domain Eukaryota; kingdom Viridiplantae; phylum Streptophyta; class Magnoliopsida; order Alismatales; family Araceae; genus Amorphophallus; species Amorphophallus titanum. Next base: position 24,488,519 of record JANBPO010006859.1, read on the forward strand.
ATGATATAGAGAGGGACCAATGCGTGAAATTCACCATGTACATAATAATAATAATCCAACCGATTACTTTTAAAGTGGAATATTAAAAAGGAAGAGGAGAAAGGTTGATGAGAAAAATTAGATAAAATATCAGTTAGGAGTGATGCTCTCACTGGGGAAGAGGCCAGGAGAATAAATGCATAATATGTCATTTGGTAATCAAGTAGAAATAAAGGATAAGATTGGCCCACATGCATAGGGCTTGGGATTTATTTATCGTGATCTCATGTTCCTGCTAGCTATCAAGTTTGTATTATGCCTCTGAAAGTAACTGATGGGCCATTTTGGCACATCTCCATGGTGACAATTGCATATCCATGTTAATTGAGGTTCATAAACACCAAGAAAAGGGGTTGGCATTAACTTCTAAGTTGATATATTTCGTTGTTATTGCTCTTGAAGTGCCATGGCCTTCCCAAGATAGCAAGGAAAGTGAAGGGAGAAGTAAAGAAAGGTAAAAAGAGGAAAGGAGAGAAAACAACATAAAATTTAGTGAATGCTAGTGGCGTACGATCTGAAATTTTTAATAGGGACAAGCCAAAGGGGATCAAAGACAAGGAGAAAAGTCAAAAGAAGAATGGTGGGAAGGAGGAGAGAATGTGGGAGAAAAGGGTAAGTGCTGCTAGCTAGAAGAAAGAGCATTGCAAGAGGAAGTGATGAGACACAACCACACATGTATAAGAGTATGATTGGGCATACACATAATATAGCCCTTTTTCTTTATTTTGTTGTGTCCTACCAGACTTGTCCCTACGCTAGGGCAAGGGTAAAAATGGCAATAACCCAACTACGACGAGAACCTAAAAGAGCGTCACAGGCAAAATCGAGTGCCTCGCCACGTGAAAATCCAAAAGGGCATGTAGGCAAAAGCAAGTGGGGGCTGGCTTTGGTGAAAACCCTAAAGGGCACTTAAGTCATTAAGGTGACAATTAAAAGTTCCTCCCCACTTTCACCGATACGAAACTCTGAATGGGATATTCCCACAAGCCCCACCAGAGATGAATGAACTATGTTCGACCCTTGTCATCATCGGCAAGATCGGTCGGCATTACCTTAACCTGGACCTTTCGTCCTTGTTAATGAATGAACATACCTTTGCTTCGACATTTAACCAATGTCGACGAACAAACCATATTTGACCCTTGTCATCATCGGCAAGATCAGTCGGCATTACCTTAATCTGGACCTTTCATCCTTGTTAATGAACGAACATACCTTTGCTTTGACATTTAACTAATGTCGATGAACAAATCATGCTCGACCCTTGTCATCATCGACAAGATCGGTCGGCATTACCTTAACCTGGACCTTTCATCCTTGTTAATGAATGAACATACCTTTGCTTCGACATTTAACCAATGTCAACGAACAAATCATTTTCGACCCTTGTCATCATCGACAAGATCAGTTGGCATTACCTTAACCTGGACCTTTCATCCTTGTTAATGAACGAACATACCTTTGTTTCGACATTTAACCAATGTCGACAAAGAAACCATGTTTGACCCTTGTCATCATCGGCAAGATGGGTCAGCATCCCTTTAACTTGGACCTTTCGTCCTTGTTAATGAACGAACATACCTTTGCTTTGACATTTAACCAATGTCGACGAACAAATCATGTTCGACCCTTATTATCATCGGCAAGACCGGTCGGCATCCCTTTAACTTGGACCTTTCGTCCTTGCTAATGAACAAACATACCTTTGCTTCGGCATTTAACCAATGTCGACGAACAAATCATATTCGACCCTTGTCATCATCAGCAAGACTGGTCAGCATCCCTTTAACTTGGACCTTTCGTCCTTGATAATGAACGAACATACCTTTGCTTTGACATTTATCCAATGTCGACAAACAAACCATGTTCGACCCTTGTCGAAGGCATCAAGCAAAAAAAAAAGGGGGGGGGGCTACTGACCTAAAGATACGGAAAGTCTGTCTGAGTAAAGGAAATGCCAAGAAAGGTGAACAACAAATTAATGCAGCAGCACAAACTATGCAAGTGGTCCACAACCTCAGTGTTTATGCAGTTGAATACCAGAAATTGCCTCCGGAAATATTTGAGCAGGCAACCAATGCCACCTCCAATACTCAACAACAGGAGGGCAATTAGGTTTAAATAACCCCATAAGGCATCATCAGTCCAAGCCTTCTAAGGCAAGGACTCGAAGCAAAACTTCAATTTTGGGGGCATGTTCTAATGAGTCTTGAACAAGATGCTTCTTTCTCTCAAGGCATGACACAAAGCGAGAAGAGGAGGCAAAAAAAAGGGATAAGAATGCTAAAGGAGCAGGTTGCTAGAACTCCAGGTGAAGCCAAGAAGGCAAGCCTACAGAAAAGGGCTCTAGACAAAACTCCATGCAAAGTCAAAAAGACAAGTCAAAGGGAGAAAACTCCAGGCAAAGTAGGAGAGGCAAGCTTAGAGGAGAAGGTTTCAGGCAAAACTCCAGGCGAAACCGACAAGGTAAGCCCAAGGGAGAAGACTTCATACAAAACTCTAGGCAAAGCCAAGAAGACTTCAAACCAAACTCAAGGCAAAACCTAACAAGGCAAGCCCATAGAAGAAGGTTTCAAGAAAAATCTCAGACAAGGACAAGAAGGCAAATCTAAGGAAGATCTCTACCCTTCCTTTTCCAATTTTAGCACTTCCTCAGTGGAGTTCATCCCAAACCCTTGGTTTCAAACCATTCATGACTCCAAACATGCCTTTACGGCGTCAACTCATCCATGCATAGGTTACAACCCATTATTTGGTTCCAAACTTTTTTAAGCACAAACTTAACCCTTAGCAACTAATTCTGGGCTTCAACCGCCATGTGGGCTCCAACCCATTCCTTGACAAAGGCATACTCGGGCTTCAACCCATCCCTTCATATTTGAATTATGTTTGGGCACTAATCCATCCTCAAACTCACTTTGGGCTCTAAGCCATCTATTTATAGCCTTTAACTCATACTGCGGCATCGAGCCAATTTTGGGCATCAAGTCATCTATAAATGGGCTATAACCCATCTTCAAACCCACTTGAGTAGGGAGACACTGCAACGCGGTGTAAGTCGTCAGGGGATGCATCCGACTGTGTTTCTAGTGGGAGGTACTCCTGTCTGTGTCAGGTGGTGACTCTTAGTTTTCATCGTGACGTTTGTCTCAGTTTTCTCACCGTGAGACTGGTGTCAGATGTAGTAGGGCTTTTCCATTTATTTATTCCTGTTGTACTCGCCTTTATCTGCTTTGCGTTGCAGTCTCTCGTTTGTGAGGTAGGGATCCTAGTGATCCCTACTGAGCCTTTTGTTATGACGCTCATTCCCTGCGTTTTTCCGCGTTTCAGGTGAGGCGAGGCTTCAGAAGAGGGTGTCTGAGGCTCCACGTGGTTTTAGTGTCTAGGGTTAGTTCCCAGTTGCCAGAGCTGGGGTATGCTCTGTGTAGTTGTACTTTCCTTTCCTTATTGTACTAGTTGTAGACTACTGTTGTATTATTACACTGTCGTTAAATTATGGAGCATGTAGTTTGCTTAATGTTAATTCTATTTCCTGCTTATTCATATAAATTATGTATTTCTATAATTATTTTAGATTCTCATGTACTTTCACACCATCCCTTTAACCCTTCCGAGTCTTCGGACTCATGGGTGGCAGTTTGAGATTCGAATTATCGGGTTGTGGGCCCCATCACCTACTACTGTTCTTGTTGCACAAGGTAACCCCCGTCGGAATGTCAGGCGACGTAACTATCATCATGACACAGCCATTTTTCACCTGGAAAGGAGAGTGTGAGTGGCCGCTTGGGTTTCTCGCTGCCAACCTTGGTGGTGATAGTCGTCTCCCATCTTCGTAACCCCTTGAGGTGACCACTTCACCGTCAGGGTCTATAAATTAGGGCGGATGAGCTTCTGAAGAGGCTTCACCTGTTTCATTCATCTTCGGCACAAGAGTCTGCTGCCTCCTTTGCGTCCATCCTTTGTCCCAGTGATGACCCTTCTTGTAATGCCCCGAATCTTTTAGATATTTGTCAGATCAGGATCTGTGAGTTTCGGATCGCTTTTACGGGTCCCGGATCGAGTTTAGCGATTTCTGTGTGTTTTACCGGTCGAACCTTCGGAACCCCGTGTAGGGTGAACTGTCACGTTCTCCGACTCCGGGACGTTACCACTATGTTGTGCACTTCGCGAGGATCGCACCATAGAATATCTATTATCCAAGTACATTACCTGCATCGAGTCTGTCATGGTTGGCAATGACATTAGGTGTCGCAAATGAACCAATTGCCTCTTTAAATATTTTCATCTGTATTTATGGGAAAAAATAGTTACATATTTATTTTCATGTCTAATATGGTGAAGTATCCAAATATACCTCATTCAACGTATCAACAACATCTGTTGGGCTGCGAGACAGTCGGTCTACCACAATGTTAACGGATTCTATCAAAGTATCGTCATAAGTGAGATCACGAGCGTATTGAAAGCCCGGGTGTAAGTAGTACGCTGCAATCACAGCATATTAAAAAAATATTTATCATGTAACTACGGATACCGACATTAGGGTCAAGTATGTTTACGTGTCATGTGAAGATCGCGGCTCATTTGACTGTCCCATCTGTCTTGCACAATTTCTAAGATCGTGAGTCCATATTTCTTGGACGTTGCAAGAATCTTCCGCTTTGCAACTTCAATTTACTCTATCCCTGTCTACACATTTCAATATCTCATATAGTGACTCTATCAATGAAACTAATATCTTGACTTTGTCTCAAAAGTTGTCGGTGTTGACAATCCCTTCGACTTCCCCTCCTTCACGTGAAGCGGCAAAATAGGAACTCAGCCAAGGATCACCCCTAAACATTTGCTTCAACCCATCCTTGTACTTCAGAAGACTCTGCAACGGGATGTAGTTAGTGGCAAATCATATGATTCTAGGCCTCAATAGTTCACCACCACGATGCTCTCTCATCCATGCCAATGCAAGTGTGTAGTTGTAGATGTATTTCATAACATTCTGTGCCACCTCGACCACAGACTTGATTACATGAAGCTGACTAATCTCTTTCAGCATCAGGTTCACACAGTGCGATGCATAGGGGGTCCAGAAAAGGTGTCGTCTAGTCCTCATCAGCTCCTCCCCAGCCTTATAGTTCGAGTCATTATCTGTCACCACTTGAACAATGTACTCCTCTCCGATCTCATTCACCACTTATTCCATCAATGATAAAATATAATGATAACTGTGGACAAGGCCTAACGCATCCACCGACCTATGAAAGAATATCTATCTGTCACAATAAACAAGGAAGTTGATCAAGCTACTTTTAGTGGTACCTGACCATCCGATGTTGGTTCCATCTGGACGGTCAGCTAATGTTGCTCATATTAAAAAAAAGAAAAATAAATAAATAAATAAATAAAATATAAAATGAGCTTTTAGGGCTAGGTCGACCACTTCGGTCGACCGCCAGCCTCGATCTGGTCAACCGAACCTGGCAAATCGGTCTGGCCGAACCAGCAACCCACCTTATAAAGGGTCTTAACAACCCATTCTCTCCTTCTATCATCCCCACCCCTCCTCTAACACATTTCCCAAACCCTAGAACCACATATCTCCACCTCTCTAACCCAACAACTTCATCTTTCCTTCACCTGCATGAGATTCGGTTGATTCGTCACGATTTCGGGACGAAATCTTCGTGACCGTTCATGCGTTCATGAAGCTACCTCCAAGCTTCCAGATTATAGAGAAGATCATTCCAAGCCCTAGGAGTGTCTTTTGGTTCATCTTCATCCCCAGGGTTGAGCTTGATCTTCAAGGGTCTCTACATAGGGTTTTCTAGCTTAGGTGCTGCCTAGACGGAGTTCTCGATGCTCTGCCCAAGGGGAAGCCAGTTGTCAGAGATGAGAGGCCCCGACTCCTCCTCCACAATGGGCACCTGCACCTCATCGAGCACCTCGTTTGCCTCCACGGCCTATCATCGACCCTCGCCTGGTTGATTTTAATGAGGTGAATGACATCCTGTCAGATCTTTGTGCCGTCTTTGAGATTTAGCCAGGTTGGAGTGACTTTGTCACTAGATACACTAGGTACTACCCCAACCTAGTCCAGCAATTTTATGGGAATTTGGTTGACAGAAATGGGGAGTTATCTACAGTAGTTCAAGGCACAGATTCACATCACTCCGGATCTCTTTGAGCGTGCTTTAGGAGTTTCAGCCTGGGGTGCTGACATGACCTTTAGTCATGGTGAAGTCGAGGCTACATTTATTGCTATGACAGGCCGTGATTATGTCTGCGGTGTTAGTGATTTAATTCAATTAAATGCCAATTATTTTCCCCTACTGTAGCGTATTCTACACCACATGTTTACTTCACTTATTTATCCCAAAAGTGAGAGTAGAAATGAAGTGATGGAGGTTCATAGATACTTATTTTACAATGTTATGAATGGGAATCTAGTGAATATGGCTCAGCTCATGACAGACTTGATAAGCTCGCTTGGCAGACATGGAGTGGCAGTTGGGTGACACCTGGGTAGCTTTGAATTCCTCTGTGAGTATGGGAGGCATGCTCCTCATTATGACCCTAGATTGCTGGTGTTAAGCCATTAATGTCACCTCATGTGTGTTACAACATGCCCATCTCGACGCAACCTCATCAGCAGTGGGGGCAGATGGTGCCTCCTCCAGTTTGTGGATCCCCTCCTTAGAATTCAATTTACTCCATGAACAACTTGCTCGGGCCGTACAGTGTGCCACAAAGGTAGAGGGAATACTTTTTGCACTGGTGAGGGTTTCATCATTAGATATTTTATTCACACCTTGCACCTCCCTGAAATGATGGGCATGGCAGACAGAAGAGATGCAAGAGGCGCTTGCTCGTGCCGCACAAGGGGAAGCTAGGATAATATAGCTAGAGGAGGAATTATAGCGTCATTCAGACAATAAGAGAGGGATAAAGAGAGAGAGAGGGCCAAGAGATTGGCTGAGAGAGAAGAGAAGAGGGCCTTAGAGGCTCAATTATTTGAGCTCCGAACTAGCCTTGGTCTTGTCAAATAGTGGCTGAGGGATGATGAGCACTACTGAAGAGCATGCGAGCGTGACTTTTGTGCGAGCTATTTCTTTGATGCCCCCGCAGAGCAACAATGGATAGTGGAGATAGAAAGAGGAATGGAAGGCATTAGAAGTGCCGCCTCGCATGGTTTGATGACACCTTCCAAGGTTCCTTGCTCGAAAAAGTGGCGAGAGGAGTAATGCTGAGGGAGAGGGTGAGACTTGATTTACACACCTTTCAATTTAGAAAGTTTTTGTGAGGGCCAAGAGGAATGTTTAGTTCCTTGTTCTTTGCTTCTTCCTTGCTTTTCAATCCTGTGCACATTGCTTAGAGAAATAAGTTAGTCTTTTTGTTCTGGCTTAGCCCCTTGCTCGATAGGTGAATGATTGCTTTGGAAGTAGCCTTGACGATAGGTCAAGGGGCCAAGCCTTTATGAATTAAGGCAAGGATGAAAACGGAACGGAATGTGGCACACAAGCACACAAATGTGAATGGAAATGAAATGCAGCACACAGATGTGATTACACAGATGCATATTTTTTTCTCTTTTTGTTCTTTTTGTTGTTTTCTTTCTTTTCTTTTCTTTACTTGCTTAATCTGCTCACCCCTCTTTTTTTATTCACCTCTTATTATTCATTCTTCTTGTATTCGTTCATTTGTTTTATCTATTTCGTTCGTTCTCGTTCTACCCAAGCACACAGACATGCAGGCATTCATCATAGCAGGCACAATGTAAGTACATATAAGATAACTCCCCTCTATCGAGGATAGGATAGGGACAAGGTCCATAATTCACATACCAGGTGTGGTTCATGGAGCGTAGCTAAAGGGGGTGTGCACACGCAGTAGGGACGCCACATGTATGTTCGTAGTCAGAACTACAATTCACCCGAGACAATCTCTCTGTGGCGTGGGGGTGCAGGCGTGTAAGCGATGAGCCCTAGCCATAGGGATATGCGGGCTTTCTAAGTAATACTCGAGGACCACTCTATTGCCCGCACGTTCATCTCTGGTTTTCGACTTTCGGTAGCTTCGCACAGCCCCCTTATTATTTGTTTCATTTTTTTTTGGTTACAGATTTCACCGTTCGACGCGAGTCTCCTCATTTGTTTCAGTGAGGATTCCCGGCTACTGGGATTCATCTTTATTAAAATTACTTCACCATTTTGCGTGAGTTTCCTTATTTGTTTCAGTGGGGATTCCCAGCTACTTGGATCCACGTTATCAGGATTTGCTTCACCATCTCGCGCGAGTCTCCTCATTTGTTTCAGTGGGGATTCCCGACTACTTGGATCCACATTCGACTTATGCGTCATCTTTTTTTTTGAAAGGGGACAGATAGCTTTTTCCTCACGATTGACTTCCATGTGAGTGTAGGGATTGGAGCATCCGTAGAGTGTTTGGAAGAAAACCTGCAATCCTTATGGTCAAAGCTTGTTGATTCACATTATGCGCGGAGTGTAGGAGTTTATCTTGGGTGAATGGGTGAGTTCTACTAATGGCATAGCCACGACTCTTCCCCTTAACCTACACATTCACCAGAATTGATTTCTTCCCCCCTCAGGACGCGACATGTCATACACCTATCCAGAGTTAAGGCAATGTCATTTATTCAAAGAACCACGGTCTTAAAGTATTCACCAGAAAGCGCATTAAATCATCATATAGGCAAGCAAGCAAGAGCAAGCATTCAAAATCAAGACCATGCAAGAGGTTAATTTTTTTGTGTTATTTTGGGGGTAAGCCTTACGTAGGAGCAGAAGCTTTTAGGGCTCGAATCCCTCTCATGACAACCCTTCGGAGATTTAATCTGTTGCACCGGGGCTTTGTGTCCATCATCGAACCCTCATCCTTCCTAGGCACGCATACGACCGGGCTCATAACGTCCCACGGGAAAACTATACTGCCACTCTTGTCATGCCTAGTTTGTTTTGATTTTCACAGAGCATTTGACTTTGGAGTTTGTGCTTTTGAGAGAGGGAGTGGTGGCTTTTGCCTTGATTTGCTCTTGACTTGACCTTGTATTTCTTTTTTATGGAATCAGGTCATAACAGACTGCCCCTATTTGAGACCTCCTCTCGTCAGGGTACCTAGATCAGTCATCTCCCGCTTATTCACTCCTTGCACCTATGCTTGGCCGAAGAGAGAAGAGCATGGACCTTTACTTCCCCTAGGCATGGCCAAAGGAGAGACGGTATCACTTATTAGAGGGAAAACCAGACTAGAGCTGTCGTGTAGTGTGTGCTTGCCGTGCTCGGGGTCCTCTTTCGTGGTGAAAGAAAAAGATGCCTCACTGCGGGGTTGGCACTGGCTTGACTCTAAGGGAAAAAGCACTTAAGATACAACCTATTCCAAGCGTGAGATAACTCCTCACCTTTTGCGTTCACTAGACGGTATGCGTTCCCTAGATAAACCTCTCTAACAACAAATGGTCCTTCCCAGTTAGGTTGTAATTTAGACTTAAGACCTGCTGACCTAATGAATTTACGTTTCAAAACCATATCACCTACTTGGAATTTATGTTCGATTACCTTCTTTTGAAAATAACGTAAAACTCTCTTTTGATAAGTAGACACGTGATCGGCCGCATTAAGCCTCTTCTCATCTAAGAGTTCCAACTAGATGAGCAATGCCTCTCGACGTTCATTGAGATTGAGTTCCTTATCGAGCTGTACCCTTAGGGAAGGGATTCGAATCTCATATGGGAGCACCGCCTCCATCCCGTAGGTGAGAGCGTAGGGGGTTTTCCCCGTGGGAGTACGGACGGAGGTGCAGTAAGTCCATAGAGCTTCCACTAATCTTTCAGGCCAATCAGAGAATTTGTGAGATTCACATGTTTTCTTTATGATTCTAAGAAGGGTTTTATTAGTGGCTTCGGCTTGGCAGACTGTACTTGTCATTAGTTGGGCTGGACTCTGCTAGCATTTGTTTAATTGAAAATGTAATTTTATTTTTACTATTTTAGCAATCCTAATCAAACATAGTAATTGTTTGCTACCTTATCTGGAAGTTCAATGTACTCCTATGCACCTTCACACACTCTTTTTATCCCTTTGGAGTTTTACCACTCTTGGGAGGCCTCTTAGGATCCAAGTGGTTTCGGGTTTACTGGAGCCTAGATTCCTGGGTCGTCACAGGTGGTATCAGAGCTATGTTGCGAGGGATGTGTAGAAGTACATGGGAATTTGAGATATTATAGAGTTCAGAGTCCGTAAGGTCTAGTACAGTCGACATCTGGCATAGGTTTTATATTTCATTACTACTTTGCTTTTTCCGTGAGTGCTTGCTTGTGCTATGTTGGCACTGTGCGAGGTGGTTTTTGCTCTCATCAGGATGTGATGGAGAGTGTTCTTTTGTCATGATATTGGTCTCAATTGTGCAGTGTTGGGAGAAATTTGCCAGTAGATGTGAATCTGTGGTGCAACGTTTACTTTTTTCATGGTGTGTTCAGGTGGCTGATGGGCTCTGTGATGGCTGTGCATGTTCTCCTGAGGAGATTATGTTGTTTTGGGTATTCCAGCTTGAGGTTTGGTCTGCCTTTGAGGAGTTAAGGCTGTGCTTTGAGGTGGTTGTTTGGATGCCATCATTGAGAGAGTGCTCGGGCGAACCTAGAATTTCCTTCCTGGTGAGCTGCTATCTGATGAGCTTGATCTTTCTCATTCTGTTTGTGCCATCTTTTCGAGGTAAGCTCTAGAAGTGCTATCTTGGTTCGCCCTGTGTCTACTTATGTGTAGACTGTGTTAGTTCTGAACCTGATCTGCTCTTGTTTCGATAGTGGCCTGGCTTTTGACCCAGTTTGTGTATTGGGGGCCATTGTGCACCGTATTTGGCGTGCCATGTTTGGCGGCTGTTGTGCTGTGAAGGTTCAGTAATCATTTCAGGATGTGAGGATAAGCTGAGATTGGTGTTCTTTGTGGCTTGTGCTGTGACTCTTAGCATGATGATTTACACTATGGCGACTTGTGATCGATTGTTAGTAGGATCGATACTCAAGGCAGGGTACATTGTAATTTCGTGAGTTGCGATGACGCCGAGAGGTGTGCTAAGATGCGGATGCCGAGTTGTCTCTTTTGCCTTTGTGCATTGTGTAGAGTGCACAGTGGAAGCGTGTGGGCTTATAACCCATTGGTCGAGGATCGTTGGTTGGAAGATTTTGGCTAGCCGAGAGGATTATTTCCTCGGTGTGTCTTCAGCTTGGCTATATGTGCCTCAATGTTATTGGTTATCATGTCATTACTTAATGCATTGTGGTTGTTGGCACTGACAGATTCGAGGATTGGGGAAATCTGTTGGTAGATATGTTAATTGAGTACCCTTTCTTTGTCTGCGTTTCTTTGAAGTTGTGCTCCCGTTCGGCTACCGTGGTTTGTTCTGTACGGCTTTCCTCTTTACTTCTGTTGTTGTTGTTACTCCTTTTCCTGCTGTTTCTCTTGCTATTCTTACTACTGTTACCGCTTTGGTTTCTTGGTGAGGATCTGCGGGACTCCTACTGAGCTAGTGACACGAGACTCACCCCTAACTTTTCTGGTGTGGCTACTCTTCTTCCTCGTGGTCTGGAGGTGCGGTGCGTGGTGCTTAGTTGCCAACTTTGCCAGTGGTGGGCCTCCCCCGACTTGAGGGTATGCTCCCTTTTCTGTTGGACTGTACTTATCTTTAGTTGGAGTGGACTCTACTAGCTATTGTAGCTGCAGTTTAATTTATTTAATTGAAAATGTAATTTTATTTTTACTATTTTAACAATCGTGATCAAACATAGTAATTATTTACTACCTTATCTGGAAGTTCAATATACTCCTACGCACCTTCACACACTCGTTTTATCCCTTCAGAGCCTTACTGCTCTTGAAAGGCCTCTCAAGATCCAAGTGGTTTTGAGTTTACCCGAGCTTGGATTCCTGGGTCGTCACAGGTGGTATCAGAGTTGTGTTGCGAGGGATGTGTAGAAGTACAGGGGAATTCGAGATATTGCAGTGTTCAGAGTCCGTAAGGTCCAGTACAGTCAGTAGCTGGCATAGGTTTTATATTTCCTTACCGCTTTACTTTTTGCGTGAGTGCTTGCCTGTGCTATGTTGGCACTGTGCGATGTGGTTTTTACTCTCGTCAGGATGGGACGGAGAGTGTTCTCTTGTCATGATGTTGGTCTCGGTTGTGCTGCACTGGGCAAAATTTACCAGCAGATGTGAATCTGTGGTACAACGTTTACGTTTTTCGTTGTGTGTTCAGGTGGCTGATGGGCTCTGTGATGGTTGTGCATGTTCTTTTGAGGAGATTATGTTGTTTTGGCCGTTCCAACTTGAGGTTTGGTCTGCCCGTGAGGAGTTGTGGCTGTGCTTTGAGGTGGTTGTTTGGATGCCATCGTTGAGAGAGTGCTCGGGCAAACCTAGGATTTCCTTCCTGGTGAGCTGCTGTCTGACGAGCTTGATCTTTCTCATTCTATTTGTAAAATCTTTTCGAGGTAAGCTCTGGAAGTGCTGTCTTGGTAAGGCCTTCGCCCTGTGTCTACTTAAGTGTGGACTATGTTAGTTCTGAACCTGATCTTCTCTTGTTTTGATGTGGCCTGGCTTTGGACCTAGTTTGTGCATTGGGGGCCATTGTGCACCGTATTTGGCATGCCATGTTTGGCAGCTATTGTGCTGCGAAGGTTCATTAATCGTTTCAGGATGGGAGGATAAGCTGAGATTGGTGTTCTTTGTGGCTTGTGCTGTGACTCTTAGCACGATGATTTACACTATGGCGACTTGTGATCGGCTGTTAGCAGGATCGATACTCGAGGCGTGGTACATTGTAATTTTGTGAGTTACGATGGCACCGAGAGGTGTGCTGAGATGCAAATGCCGAGTTGTCTCATTTGCCTTTGTGCGTTGTGTAGAGTGAACAGCGAAAACGTGTGGGCTTATAACCCACTAGTTGAGGATCGTTGGTTGGAAGATTTTGGCCAGCCGAGAGGATTGTTTCCTCGGTGTGTCTTTGTCTTGGCTGTATGTTCCTCAATGTTGTTGGCTGTCATGCCATTGCTTGTAGCATTGTGGTTGTTGGCACTGGCAGTTTCTAGAATTAGAAAAATATATTGGCAAATATGCTGATTGAGTACCCTTTCTTTGTCTACGTTTCTTGGAAGTTGTGCTCTCGGGATGTGATCGTGGTCCTAGAGATGCATTTCTGAGAAGTTGTTGTGGGTCCTTGTTAGTAAGATGTGCGTGGCTAGTACTTTTTTAGCCGTGTGGTCAGTTGTAATTGTGTCTTGATGTAACGATCTAGCTCTAGGCTGTCACAGCAGTCTGACGGCCCAACACAGGGGCGTCAGGCAATCAGTACAAAGCTGGCTGTGACGCGCCACTCTTGGGGCGTCACACTCTCTGATGCACCTAGCCCAGTGCGTCAGGAGACGAGAAGAAATCGGCTATGACGCACATCGCTCGGGACGTCACAGTCTCTAATGGACCACCGCTGGTGCGTTAGAAGGTGAGGTGAAGCCAGCTGTGATGCACACCCCTCGGGACGTCATAGCCTCTAACGGTCCTACTCAGGCATGTTAGAAGAAAGGGTTACGTCAGCTCTGACACACCCACCCAGGGCTGTCACAGCGCTCTGACGCCCCACCCTGGGTGCGTCAGAGTCCTTGACCCCCAACGGTCAAAAACCCAACGGTCGGAATCTAACAGTCGGATGCTAACGGTGGGATCACCACTCTGACGGTCCAACCTAGGCACGTCACATGCCTTGGCGGTCTATCGTGGGACTGTCAGGCCCACGGACCACCCAGTTGGCAAAATTGCGCCATGTGACGCACCCACCGTGCGGCGTCACAGGCTGCGATGCACCCACCTTGGGGCGTCACAAGCTGTGACGGTCACTGGAAGGACTGTCACACCGTCTCGACGGTGAACCGACGGGAAACAACCCAAAACACCAACCACGTCCCCATACATCCATGGGAGAGGGGGAAAACAAGGGGGAAGCTCCCCCGGGACCCCTAGCATGCTTCTAAGCCATCAAAACGCTGAATCGCGGCCTAAAACCATAGATCGGGTGAACTCTTCCCAAATCATGAAAAACTCTTCCTTGCATGGAAACAACCCCTCTCGGCCTCACATCGAGCTAGAAATCGCGGGAAAGAAACGCGGGGAGTTAGGGAATGTCACCCTACCTCAATCTCGCCTCGAGGCACGCCAGATCGTCCACAAACCGTGAAGAATGCTTGAAACCCTCGTTCCTCCACGCTGCCCATGAACACCGCACGCCCACGAGATCATCTTGCCGCCACCTACGTCACCGTGCCGTCACCCCGCCTCCGTCTGCAACTGGAGAGAGGGTCACCACGGTCGCCGTCGGTCGAAGAGAGAGAAGGAGGGGGGCGCGGTCACGGCGTGGGGAGGAAGAAGAAGAAGAAAGAAGAGGGGGAGAACGGTGCCGTGGTGGGGGCGCGGGCGGAGGTTGGAGCCGCAGGCAGCAGGTACCTGGGCCCACGTTGGTAGCAGTTCGCTGTTGCTGGATGGAAGACTCGCGCGGGAGAGGTGAAGGCCGACAAACGAAGATGGGGAGGCCGCGGCAACACGCTGGAGCAGGCCGGCGACGAGGACGGGAAGTAGGCCGGTGGCAGATCTGAGCTCTAATACCAATGTAAGAGTTACCCATACGAGGTGAGTATTGACGGGATCTGGTTTGGGATTCCGGAGTGTGGGATTGCTTCTATTGCATATTCATTTCGATGGGTACAACCCATCTATTTATAGGCGTGCATCCACCCCACAATCCTCCGTCCCTCCCCCAGTTGCACCCCTCCCTTTCATCTCCCGTGATCATCGGTGGTAATGTCAAAAGGTTAGGCATCGAATGGACTGAAAGTCCATTCTGTGCCATTATTGTTGGCCATTTACCAACACTTTTGAGAGTGGAGTTACAATACCCTTTTATAGACATCACATGACAGACAGCTTTTTAATACTTCAACACCTAACACTTAATCATCAACACCTAACACTACATCTAGGATTAATAATATCAAAATCTCACCTAACATTTATGACTAAACGTGGGAAGATTAAAAAGGACTATTATATGATGTTGACACATCTTATTTTCTATAAAATGGAAAAGTACACATATAATCCTACTAATGTGGTCTATTAAAATAAAACACTCAAAATAAATATAAATAGATAAATGCCCTTGCTGCTTGACGATCCTCGTCAAATCCCTCTGCTTCGAGGAGGTTCGACCTCGAACCTCGAATTGCAGGACCCTCGTGGTAGCGGCATCAGTGGAGGCGAAGACGGATGGTAGAGGAGGATGGACCTGGAGCTTCAAGTGGGGTCTCACACCCATTCTCATCTCAAGGACGATGCACCCAAAGCGTCAAATTCTCCTTTCTCGATGGAGCAGACTTAGCCAATGACCGAACTTGTGAGAACAAGCGGGTAACTTACTCTGATACCAAACTGATGCGGGACAAAATCCCGGGTTCTTATAATTTTATTCCTTTCTCACCTCATTACCTATTTTTTTTATTTTTTTTATTTTATTCTTTTGTCACAAAATTCCTTTTGTCCGTCTAGAAAAATGTGGACACCACTAATCAAAACAGACTTCCCAGACACCGACAGTCATCCGGTGGTAGGGACAACAGCTCTTCTGTGGGAATTCCCTTGACGGTGACCCCTGAGCTTGATGTAGTAAGTGGGTCGAACTCCCTGAGCTACATGGTGCACCATGCAGCTAGTCAACTAATTCTGACCTATTGTCAAGTCCTTGCAGCATCGGGCTTTGTGGGCCCTAGGCTTCTTGTTGATCCTCCCTTTGGCTAGCTTCGGGGCCTTTACTTCCAACATATCAGTAAAGGCCACTCCCAAAAAGTTGGGGAAGTCGACAACCAGAGGGAAAAAGTCAAAGACAGTTGGTACCCCAGGTACCCAACAGTAGTGTGATTGGCCACGATCTCGGGGCCGAAAGTCAGCGTGGCAAATCCAGCAACCATCATCGATTTCTGCGAGCACAAAAACAAGCAAACGATAAGCATTCCTCTCGGCAATAAGATGAAAGGAGACTCTAGTCCCACCAGGCGTGCCAAACTTTGTGGGGGTGAAGATATGCTTCCCCTCCCTCCGATTCTTATTTCTTAAAGAAGGAGGAAGGAAGAAAGGGCGTGCCAGTCACTAAGTTACAAGTTTTATTATACGCTCGATCTGACCTGAGTCAGACGAGAGTGAGATCCGTGTCGAGACCAAAAGTCTGTCATACCGTAAAGGTTATAACATTAATTACATCCTCCAAGAAGGAGGAAAACCTTTGATTAATTGTTGAGATAATAAGCCATCCGGGGCTAACATAAAATGAATGAGAATGCATGTGAAGATAAGATTAACAAGTCCACATGAGGGGTTTTGTTTGTTATTTTAATCATGCATAGCAAGCATAATTTGTTGGATCGGAACCCCGGTACAAGGCGGAGAACTTAGGCCCGAAGACCACCATTTCGTATAGCGAAAGCTTTCATTCGGGCATAACCCGGCCTTCCGTCAGTGCCATTTGATATACCGAGGGCTCAGTGAGGCAAGCATGCATTAACATGATACATATGTGTATATATATTTATGCATAATGCATATATATATTGACAAAAATATGATGGAAGATAGATTTCTCTTAAACAATTTTCTTTTATCTGACTCATGGTTTATTAGGGTTGATCGATCCCTTAGAGTTTAATGAAAACGACATATTAGAACAGGATCTGCACAGTTCAATATGGTTTAGTTAGGGATGACCATGTAGTCCAGCCATGAGCCGTGCAGGAGGAGATAGTTGTCCAAAGAAAAGGGCTACTAGGCAAGGAGTTCTGAGGTGGTGCTACCACTGCAAATAGAGCCTCGGACAGGAATGAATCGAATTAATCTCACATCCGAAAGTGAGAAATGTTACTGATATAAATATATAAGTAAGATCTAGAACCATGACTAGTAAATCATCCTTTTGAACGTTTTAGTCAAACTAAACTAAAATGACAATTTTGATAGGACTTAGTTGCACGTAATCTCCAAAAATAATCACACATAATTAGAACTTAAATTTTACATATTAAACTATTATATATGTTATCTAATTAATCGTTTGATTTTCTGATTTGTCATGAACCATAGTTGATGTGCTGGCAATATGATCATTTGTTTCAATTAAAGCTATTCAGGCGAAATTTGATAATGAGATTAAAATAAAATTAAGCACATTCACGGTACCATCTTAGAGGGAATTGTTGGTCACTTGTAGTCGGCATCAGTTACGGAATGATGCCTAATATTCGAGGACAAATGGATAGTATCGAAAATCTGAAAGCCATAGCAGATAATAATATAATAGATGGTGGGGTAATAAACTTCTGATTCTGCAAACTCCTAATATTTAAATCATTTATCTATATACCTTCCGTATGGCCACATGGTATCGACTAGCCCTTTATATTCTGGTTAGAATGCACGTCTGATTATTGAAATTAATTCGCATATAATTGAGATTAGTTGGATTTATAATTGACCTTAATCTTTAAAATTGCATATGAATGTAAATATGATTTGATTGTATAAAGCCTGCACATATGACTTGTTATGCTTATAACAAGTGCATATAATTTAATTTGACACACATGCAAATTATAATTTTTTTCATTAGATAATTTATTAGATTGTGGAAATGAAGAATATCCTCACGTACCAAATGTTTAAACAATTATGTTATTATGTTTCTCTAGGCTTATGTTATACGTTTAGAAAATGTTTGACATGCAGGTTCAACTTAAGACATTTGTACGAGTATTGCCAACTTATTATATGATTAGATATGTTATTGGTTTTTTTGAGATTTCTCTTCTATTTTTTCGTGTGTGGTTGCTGAGCTTTCAGCATTTTTACGATTCCCTGTTTTAGGGACTGGAGTGTGTTTTGGCTACTATGCAGCCATGTGTGCTCGAGGAGCTTGCTCTTGGTGTAAGCTATGTGTCAGCATTTGTGGCTCTTGTCCTTATGTGGTGTTGTAAAAATAGCTTGTGTGTTTTGAGGACTGTGTCCTCGTGTCAAGCTGTGTATCATCATCTTGTTGGGGACTTGTCCCCATGTGTGTTGCTGCAGTTGTAGCATGGAAAGCCACACCAAGTTTGCTGAGGGGTGGATGTAGGTCCGCTAGATAGCAGTCGAACCACCTTAAAAATTTCTGAGTAGTGGTTTGTTGTGGTACATTCCATCTCTTCTATCTCCTTCACAGGTGCAACCATCTAAGTAGTGTGTCTCACCATATTCTACTCTTGAACAACACATTTTCTAGTCTTCAATCGAGCCCAAGTTGTTCAATTGAGTTCACTGCGTTGCATAATTTTTAAGTGGTCAAGGATCATTGGGGGGATCTATTCACCCCCCTCTAGATTCACTCATACCACTCATCACAAACATCTCAGTCCTTGAGTACCGGAACTCTGGGCCATGAAGTGCCCTACTCACGTAGTAGACTGTCTTCATTACCCTATCTTCTTCCTAGGCGAGCATGGTGCTCAGAATGCTTAGGGTTACAGATAGATATAGGAGTAATTGCTTCCCCATCTAAAGTTTGGAGAGCATGGGGGAGAGGTCAGATACCGTTTGAGCTCCTCAAATGCCTGCTCACATTCTTGGTCCCAGTCAATTTGCCACCTCCTTTCTGGTGCTTTGTTCACCTGCTTTATGAGCCAGAAGAAGGGCAGACATCTCTCCGCACACTACAAGAAAAAGTAGTATTAGCGACGGAATATTTCGACGGATTCATTTCTGTCGGAATAGCCATCGTAATTTGCATCGGTATTTTCGATAGATAAGTTTATGTCAAAAAATCTGTCAAAATTGCTGACAGATATTCAGACGTAAAAGTTTCCGTCGGAATATTTGGCGCCACAAATTACACCCTTTGCGTTGTTTGTCACCTTTGATAAAAATGTATCAAATTATTTCTGACGGATTGTAGGTTGGTCGGAACTCATTTTACCGAACAGGTTGTGTGCACAAACATTTTTTACAGGTTGATAGATAGTGCATATGCATACATGATGTGTCATAAGGTCGATGCATATCCCTGTTCACACCTTCACACATGTCGGTGCACATTTTGTTAGTCTGCATACAAGGTCGGTGCACATTTTGTAGAATGCACATAAGGTTAATGCATATCCCTGTTCATATCTTCACACAGGCCGGTGCACACCTTCACACAGGTCGGTGCACAATTTGTTAGTCTGCATACAAGGTCAGCGCACATTTTGTAGAATGCACATAAGGTTGATGCATATCCCTGTTCGCACCTTCACACAGGTCGGTGCACATTTTATTAGTCTGCATACAAGGTCGGTGCATATTTTGTAGAATCCATATAAAGTCTGTGCACATTTTATATAAGGTTGATACACATTTGCATTGGTCATGTATAAGGACAATGTGCATTTGCAATTGTTATGACCTCTAATTGGGCATTAGCCCAATCGGGCACAATTCGGACCCATGAACTCAATGGGCCAAAAATCTTGATAGATTATCTAAGAACTCTTAGAAAATTCATAACATAACATAGGAAGATCAGAATGGGATGAAAATAAGCTCATTAGAAAGCTTGGGCCCTTATCCCAAACTCTTATGTTGAGGTGAAAACCCAATTCTCACTAGAACCCATGGTTCTGAGCCCTTTTCTGCTAGCTATCATGAAGAAGTGTGACTGTTGGGCAAATTCACACGTAATTAATGAAAAAATCATAATTTCGTCTTTATTCAATGAAGTGGCCTGAAACTAAAGCCAAAATTTTGAGTAGGATGTTGGCTACAACTCCTATATTTTGGTCAGGACGAATACAGTCTGGATGCTAGAGTTATACCCAGATTACCTTGGACTACCAAAGGGTCGCGACTGGAATAGAGGAGAAATAACATTAATATTGCAAAAATCATGAATCCTGATAGGGATAATGAAATTTGATGAAACCATGACCAAAATTTACATCAATAAGTCCTCTTTATTTCATCAGAAGACAGCCCAACCCAAATCCCAACAGAAAAATGTGCTCACTCGCATTTATGATCACGTAGAGGAAGGGTCGTGACTGGAACGGGGAAGAATGAATAGTAATATTGCGAAAATCAATAAATTCTAGACTAGACTTGCTAAGGATCCACTAAATCACGGGCGCTACAACGACTGTCACACAGCTTTCCCTTAGGGAAACAAATCCCTAGAACTAGATCCTGCAACCCACAGAACCTGAGATCTGGCCTTGCCACCTGCAAGTCCAGAACTGGAGGACAAATCCTCCCTTCCTCCACACCAGAGGGAAGCCACGAGTGACCCCAAGTCACTCGCAACCTGGAGACTTAGTCTCCCTCCCTCCACACCAGAGGGAAACCAGAGCTTCTCCTAAATCCACAGGAGGAAAACTCGTAGACGAGGACAGAGTATCAGAAATCAGGGAGAAATTCAAAGGAAATAAACAAAAATAGACTAAAATGTGGCTCTCAATGGAGTGGAATAGTTGAGGATTTGATCCGGCAACTGATGCACACAAATCTTCAATCAACTCCTTCAAATTCTTCTTTTCCTCTTTCTCGCTCTGGCTCCTCTCTATCTAGCTCCTCTTCCTTCTTCTCTCCTTCGGCTCTCCTTTTTTCATTTCTTGGTTAGGGTTATTTGATCGTTGAAGATGCCTTCTTTTAGGGCTTCAGACCTGGGGTCCCACGGGCTCACGCCTCAGACGTGTGTTGGGCTCGTGCCCCCTTATCTAGAGAGTCCACGTGTCAGGTGATAAGATAACGCTACCTACGTGGCTAAATCTCCAGTCAAGACTCTCACCTTGGATCACGTGCTTGTGAGAAGCTTCCAGGGCCTAATTAGTGCGGTCCCCATCATCCTTTGAGGTGTGTGTAGGGAGCACTCCTGCCAACAGATTTTCTTGAAGGTTCTTTCCACATGTTGGAATCTGAGTGAAGGTAGGTCAATGTGGCATGATTTTTCTGGGACAGTCCACCTTGGATCCCGTGCCCACTCATGAGCTAATAGATTCCACGTGCCATTCTTCCTGCTTTACATGATTACTTACGTGACTGAAGTTTCTATCTTTTAAGTGCTTGATAGAAGTCCCCACTTAGTGAACAGTGATGTGCTTTGACTTTGTTCTGCTGGAGAGTAAACGAGCATCGACCTTCATTACTGTTCCTTCGTAGATGTGCTTTGACTTTGTAGCAAAACATGCATCGACCTGTAAGCATGAAACAGAATGTGCATCGACCTGAGCTACGAGGCCCGACCCACATATATATATATATATATATTCCTACACCACCTAGATACACTTATGGTCCTTATAGCTAAATCAAATGGGCCAATGGAAAAGGGCGCCCAACCCTAGGGTGCCAATTCATCAAATGGAGACTTCCTATGAGGGCGCTAGTTCCTTGGGGGCTAAACGTATTTCTGTTAAAAGGGTTAAGGTGAAGGGTGCCCCTTGAATGGGAGCTATTTCACGAAGAGAAGACTTCCTGTGCATGCGCTATTTCTTGGGGTTATTAGACTAAACAGGTTTTACTTTTAACAGTAGAGGGCGCCTCTCATTGAGGCTCCATTTCATGAAGAAACGCCCTAATGCAAGGGAGCTATATCCCTGCAGAAGATTTCGACTGCAGTGTTGCATTTGAACTAGGAAGTAGGGTGCTACATGGGAAGGTCTCAATCTGGGAGGATTGATACGTAGGAAAGTTGATTTTTAATAGGATTCTTACGTCGGGAAATATTAATCCTGATCGAATTCTAAATTCTCAGTTGGATTGCTTCTCTATAAATACCCTACTCCTTCGACCAAGTCCTGACTATTGTTTCTCTATTGTCATACCCCTACAATTTGCTGTTGTCGTTCTTCTTTTCTCCCTCTAGGTTGCTGCTACCTTACTCTGCATCTGCCAGTCACGAAGAAGGCAGAATAGGGTAGTTGCTGCACTATTGCTGCTTCATCTGGCGACCCTACGATCCATGCTACTCTTCCTCCTGTGGCTGAACGTCGAGAAGCTAATTGCTGCTTCTTCCTCTCTACTCCTGTTTCTTCTTCCTTCAGAAGCAGGGTGGAGGTTGCTGTTCCCTGCTACTACTTTATTTCTTCTGCTTCACCGACTACCGCTGAAGCAACAGGAACGTCTATCCTTGTCTGTCTCTGCATCAGAGGAAGTAGAGCTGCTTCTTCGTTCTTCAGATTCAAGGAAGCTTCTTACGTCCAGTTGCTCTGTTTCACGGTTGCAAATAGAGTACCGCTCCTGTGGTTATTACTGTTACTGATCCTTCAATCTCTTCACGACTCTGCCATCCAAATCAATCCAAAAAGGTAGGTGTTCTAAAGAAAAAAGCCTAAAATAACTAATCCCAGAGAAATTGCATGCATGTAGGTCCTTTAGTATTGCAGCCAGCCCCTTGAGTGTGGGCACCGTACCCTCGGGAGGGCAACCTTAGCCCTGCTGGCCCTCTACCAGCAAGGGTTTTGTTCCATTACCTCCACTCGGCATCACCGAGTCACCCTAGGAATCGTGTGCGCTACGGTGGTTCGACAATTCACGAGGTTTCCTTGCTCTTGTGCGTGTGCTTGCGTGGTAGGTTTGAGGATTTTCGTTCTCATCTGAGGATTTTCGTTCTCATTGCTGTGTCACATCAGAGGGTCACGCAGCTCCTTCCCCTCTTCGCCTAGAGATAGAAGAAGCCCTTACCCACGTGGATATGCTCCTTCAACTCAAAAAATGCATGGAAGAGGTCCAGTGAAGGCTCGATCCCACAAGAATGGCAGAGGAAGATGAAGAAAAATATGAAGGTGTAAGAGTTGGAGACCAACTGAACTAGAGTCAGTTGGTAGAACCGAAGCAACTCGGCAGCAAAGTAATGAAGAGGAAGGTGGAACCTGCACTTCCAGGCCAAGAGAAAAGAATAGAAGAGGCCGAAGAGAGTGTCCAGACTGGACTCGTGGGGCTTTGCGGGAGAAAAATGATACTTCTGAGGCAGCCCGTACCGACTCTCTAGCCGCTTCACCTCATCCTCAGTCAGCTCACTGCGTAGAGGTTCCGTCGGCACCGTAAAAGCCCTAGGAGCCCGCTCAACTTCTTGCACCTCGGCCCCAGGATGTTGGTCTGCCATGGAGTAACCAGGAGAGCTAGAAGAGGAAGAAGAGGACACTGTGCTGGATGACTCAGGGGGAAGCAGATGTTGGCGTATCGCCGCCGCCGTAACCTCGGCAAACTCTGTGAAGCCCACCACAACTCTCCGCTCCTCTGAGTTGCCCTCGCGGCGCATGAGCCTCTCGCAAAAGTAAGGATGGTGGAAACAAAAGCCCTAGGCGATGAAATATAGGAGCGATAGCACGCGCTACGCTTATAAACCCCTCAAGGTAAGCGGCGTGACATTCTAGTCTTCAAAAAGGGGGCTCCACACATCAATTCGCAAGAATTATCATCATGACAGGCATATCTCTAGGATAGCCACATCAAGTGGCCCCTGTTAGAGAAAATCCCCACTCAACTCGAACCATACACCTGCCCCAAATGCTACTCGACCGAGCCTAATTTTGGCTCGGGAGTAGGAGGGGGACAAGTGGAGAGGGAAAATTCTACTGCCCGAAAAGGAACGACCAAACAAGGTCCCGCCAGACCAAACAAGGCCCAACTCCTATGAGTGACAGCCCCTTTGGGGCCCACTAAGCCCAATAACTCACTCAGATTAAAGCGCTTCCTAGGTGACCTTCGGGTTTGGAAGTCTGAGCATTAGGTCGATCGGGAGGTCCCTTCGAGGCCCCAAGCATCACACCTTGCACCTATCGCTCGAGAAACCCCCCTAGAGCTAGCACCGTATGCTCGGACCGACTGACAAAGGCTTATCTATGCGACCATTGCATGTCCTTTAAGAGCTGGGAGATCGTGGGGATAATGGCAATTAAGAGCCCTCATGCCTTAACAAGCCCACGAAGGAGACATAACCTCCCCTGAAACTCCTCGCCTCGCAGGGCTCTCATGTTCATGAGTCGCTATATAAACTTGGGAGACCCTCCTGCTAAAGGTAAGCACTGTTGAGCGATATCAACCCTGAGCTAGAGCCACTTCACCACTTGGTGGAGAGGAATCTCGTGCCCTCATCTCCTCCCCCCTTCTCCTTGCACCAGAGCTCTACCATTATCGCTGACTTAAGCATCGAAGGGTTTTTCCTGGAGATTCATCCCTGGGCACCTCTGACTTGTTTCCCTCTTTACAGTTCTAGCATTTGTGGTCATCATCATCAGCTCAGGCACCGTGCGAGATAACCCCTCTTCATCACTCATTGTATTATGTTGACTCCTTCTATGTTTCATGCATTTCATCAAATAGGTTTTCAAAGTCGTGGTTGGATATTTTCATGTATTTTTCTCGCAAGGTTTTTGGGCTTGAAATATGCTCAGCTTATCAACTTGAAATTTGATGAATGTGACTTTAATGATGCTCTCTCATTATATGGACTCATGGTCATTTGATTTTGGCAATTCTAGTCAATGTGCATAGTGTACTTCAAATGCCAATTTGATAAATATGGTTTGGGGGTGTTGCAATTCTAGCTTGAACTTCATGTGAACCTTTGTAGAAATTGATAATATGTGCTCTTAATTTGTTCATGTGGATGGACATATTATCATGAGTTATTGAGCTTCTAATATGCTGAGGTTCATTTAAATTGAGATAGTAAATTGGTTTTGGCAATACAAGATGAAATGCATGGTGTGGTCAAAATGCTTATTTGATAGATTTGATATCATGCAAGTTTTTTATGGTTTGAACTTATAATTCTTCTCTTGAGTCTATGGTATTGGGTTGTTTATGTTATATCTTGTTTTTGCAGGAGAGTGATGGTTGGAAGATACCTAAATATCACATGGATACATGGTAATATCATTTCGCCTTTGTATGTCTCATGGGGTAATGGAGATTGTGAAGAATGGTCTTTATGGAATGAGATTTCATGGATCTTTTGTATAATCTTTAATCCATTTCATCCATGTTCCCCTTGAGGTAGTAAATGACATGTTGGTGAGTACTAATTGAGTTTTTCACATAAAACTTGTTAAGCTAGTCTATACTCACTTCCTATTTTCATGCATATTTTTCGTAGGACTCTTGAGCTAGAGTTCCCTTCTATTCATGCAAATCATGGTAAAAATGAGTGAGTGATGTTCTAATAATCCATGATACGTGATTTTTCAATGCTCTCATGAACCTTGATAGAGTATGACAAAAGATGCTCATTCATTGTGTTTAATTTCATAGTCATTAGCTCCTGTTGTTTAGGTGTAAGACTTTTGTTTTCAAAGGGCTCCAATGCATATCATTCATATGTTCTTATTGAGTTATCATGAGTGTGTTTAATAGTTATTTACTTTGAGGTGATTGAGTTTAAATCTCATTTATGTCATACATAAAGGTTGAACACATGGGCTAAAGAGGTTTCATCATTTTCTAGACTGAACTGCTGCATATCTGAATGCTACAGAGTTCAGTTGACTGAACTAGATAGTTTGGTCGACCGAACTTTCCAGTGTTCCCCGTAAAAATCCCTGCAAAAGTTTGGTCGACCGACCCCTTCTTTAGGTTGACTGAAAATGACGTAAAATGCAAAACGTGAATTCGAAACCCATCTAAACCCAATCTATTTATGCTCCAACCTTTACCCTTTTGCCCCTAGGTTCTTGGGAGACATATTAGGGTCTTCTTGGAGGGTTCTAGAAGGGTTATATTTGAAGTCCCGCGATCAATGACACCGAGAGGAGAAAGTCCTTGATTAATCGCCAGGAGAAAGGGCTCGATGGCCTAAGTCACTAATGTGGTAAAAAAAATGATGAATGAAAAAAATGAATGATGATAGGATTCCTTCATAAAGCACAAAGATCTGTCTCCTTTGACGAATAACCCCCCTTGTGCATCCAACATTCTCCCCAGACCAATGCATAAATTCCTTTGGTATTGGACCTTTTGTAGTGCCAATGATAACGTCATCGTAAGATACTAACCCCACTCCCACCAGGGTTTACCTCACTCCTTGTTGACCTAGACCTTATGTATGAGTCAACGCATAAACTATATTTCTTTGTTTTGGCATTAACCTAATGCCAATGACCAAACTATTGCGGCATTGGACATCTCGTCCTAGCCTATGAATATAGTCCCTTTGACCTAGACCCTCCGTCTAAGTCAGTGCATAAACCATTTCCCTTTTGTCTTGGGGTTAACCCAACGCCAATGAACAAATATCTCCGGCATACGACTTTGTGTCTGAACTGGTGAAAACACACTACTGTTGATTTAGACCTTCTGTCTTTACCAACGAATAAACCATTTCCCCTTTGCCTTGGCGCTAACCCCATGCCAATGAACAAACTACTTTAGCGTGCGAATTTGTGTCTGAGCCAATGAACACTCACTACCTTCGGTTTGGACCTTTTGTCTAGGCCAACAAATGAAACTCCCTTTTCCCTTTGATCGGTATTGACGCCAGGCATCTTGTCTCTGCTAATTACTCTACTGCCTCTGGTTACGTTCAAGAAACGAGTTGACTCTCTTGTTGTTAAATAAGCCATTCGGAATGGCTTCGAACCCACACCGCCGAATAAACCTCTTGCAGAGCTCTCCTGCCAGCCTTACTCTATGTTGTTTTGAAGCTGCCTTGTGGCCCCTGTGGTTAGTATGGTGGAGTGATCCCCTCATCCCTTCGCTGAAGGGGTGAGTGCTCTCCCGCATTCTCACTCGAGCTATCTTTCTGGTGCTAAACAAGCCCTCTCCTCGTAGGTGATTCAATGTTGAGATGAATAAACGAAGGAACCATTTCTCACAGTCAAGTCCCAATGGCCATGAACAAAAGAACTAAAGCATGGAAAAGGGACATAAAAAAATCATATTTGAAAGCATTAGCTATCCAAATGACAAATTGAATGAAAATTGGATAGGACCTTATGTGGTCCAGAAAGTTTATGAAGGCGGTGCTTATGTCGTCATCAACCATCAGGGGGAAGTTCAATTTTCACCCCTCAATGGGAAACACCTGAAGTTATACCATGCGTCGCTTCCTTAGCTCGGCGATCAACTGAAATCAATACCCCACAATGAACAAGATTATATCTTGGAACTCTTCACATGAGTCAACAGAAAACCACTTAACTCGACGCCCAAGGCCTTCCAGGGTCTTAGCTGAGGGATCCAACCTAGACCTTTCATCTAAGTCGGAGAAACCTAAATTTCTTACGTCGATATGATCCTAGTATCGACGAACCACTTAACTCAGTGCCTAAGGCCTTCCAGGGTCTCAGCTAAGGGCTACAACCTAGACCTTTTACCTAAGTCGGAGAAACCTAAACTTTGTTGTGTCGGTGCGATCCCAGCAACGATGAACCACTTAACTTGGTGCCCAAGGCCTTCCGGGGTCTTAGCCGAGGGATTCAACCTAGATCTTTTGTCTAAGTCAAAGAAATCAAAATTTCTTGCGTCGGTATGATCCCAGTATCGATGAACCACTTAACTCGGCACCTAAGACCTTCCATGGTCTCAGCTGAGGGATACGACCTAGACCTTTTGTATAAGTCAGAGAAACCTGAACTTCCTTACGTCGATGTGATCCTAGCAATGATGAACCACTTAACTCGACACCCAAGACCTTCCAAGGTTTTAGCCAAGGGATCCGACATAGACCTTTCGTCTAAGTCGGAGAAACCTGAATTCCTTGCGTCGGTACGATCCCAGTATCAATGAACCACTTAACTCGGCGCCTAAGGCCTTCCAGGGTCTCAGCTGAGGGGTACGACCTAGACCTTTTGTCTAAGTAAAAGAAACCTGAATTCCTTGAGTCAGTATGATCCCAGTATCGATGAACCACTTAACTCAGCGCCCAAGGCCTTCTGGGGTCTGAGTCGAGGGATCCGACCTAGACCTTTCCTCTAAGTTGGAGAAACCCAAACTCCTTGCATTGGTGCGATCCTAGCATCGATGAACCACTTAACTTGGCACCCATAGCCTTCTGAGGTCTTAGCTGAGAGGCACAGCCAAGACCTTCCGTCTAAGCCAGATAAAATGTCACCTTTTGGACCTCGTCTAGAGCATTGATTTGGAGATTTTTTTTTGGTTGGGTCTTGCCTTCTTGACTTTGCCCGGAGTTTGGTCTTGAGTGCTTCTTTTGAGATAGAGGACTCACTGAGCCAACATCCATTGCAACTGGAGATATATCTTTCACCTCAACATTGCTCGTATGATTTGAACTTTCTTGTATACTGATGTTTTTCTTTGCAGGTTCCATTGAAGGGATCCTTCTAGAATTATCATGTCAGGGTACGGAAATCAATATTTCAATCTTCGATTTCCATATCAAGTTTGCTTTGAGATTCCTTGCATACTGATGATTCTCTGTTTTTGCTTTGCAGGTTCCTTCCGAGTTGCCACATCAAAAGCATGCACTGGGAGAATTTCAGAGCTCCCACAGTTTCAAATTTGAGTGACCTAATGCTTTCACAGATGCATTACTTTGCTTTGTGGACTTCACTTCATTAGGAGTGTTTTCCTTCCACCGGAGTTATGCAGGGCGACTTTGCGAAACAAAGCGAGAACAAGATGCACCCACGAGGTGTTAAGCTTTGCACTTGCTATGCATCCATTCATTTGCTTGTAGCTATCCCGAGGGCTTGTCTAGAGACCCATGTTGTATATTCTTTCATTTATTTGTAGTTACCCTGAGAGCTTGTCTCAGGTACCCGTCATGATTTCATGATTGAAAGAGAATCCACTTCTTTCATTGGATTTGTAGTCTCTCCTTTTTTCTTCTTTTCTTCAGTGGAAGGGCCTTCCCCGGTGGAGTCTCTCGGGACACCGAAGGGAGTTAAGAGTGCAGCTTCATTGTTGAAGTTTGATGCACTTGCCAGTTTGCCAAATGGGGAGGCTCCTTTGAAGGTGCCTATCCTGACGATTGCCCCAGCTGATGAAAATTCATGAGTTGAAGATTTTCTTTCTTTAGTCTTCCATGGATGAGTCACCTCCAAGTGTAGATGTTGGCATTAGGGGGATGTTCTTCATGAAGTTTGTCCTTACCCATTTTTACAAGTGGCTTCATTGGTTTTTTTTTGAAACATTTGCGGTGTCAGTGGGACAGAAAAAGTTAAAGATGTCATGAGGATAACTTGATTGGTGTTTATGGTTTGAACTTTGAGCTGCCAGACCTTCATGGTTTGTATAAAAGACACATACACACAAGATTTGTCATCATTAAAACACAACAACCAAAATCAACTAGGGGATCCAACATCAGTGATCGGAGGTGATCGTGGCGACCCCACAACTAGCTCGCTATCCCTGTAGATCTAACTTCAGGACAAAATTTGATCCCCGGGTGATCGGTCTTTACTGTCCAAGTCCCCCACCCCCTCGCCTGGTAGGCTGGCCGCCCCTCCCTATGTGGAGGTAGTTTGGTTGTAATATATTAACCCCCACCGCGGATCCCCCTCTTGCGAGAGTTGTAGTGCATGTAAGACATCCATTTCAGGTTGAAGCTTCATGGGCGCGGCATGCGGACAAGCCCACGCTTCCCCGCTCGCCCTCATCTCCAACCCCGGTCGACATCTTCATGTCGACCAGGTGAGACTCAGGCCCCATCCTCTGCTGGTTTTATCATTGCTTAGCTTAGTATTACTTCTGGTTGCCCGTTGGATGGCGAGTAAGTTCCCGTTCCAACTTTTCATATATCGAGTGACCACCGCGGAGCGAGGCGAGAGCAACCCCCACACATCCCACGCCCCTGGTGTGCTGTCCGCCTGTGAAATTGGGCATCCCAAGCCCTTAGGGGTCCATCCCTAGCTAGCCATACCACTAGAGCATCAAGGTCCCACCCAGGAACCTCTCCATCATAGCCGAGTTTCCCACAGGCACTTGTGTGCGCTACATGGGTGAGCTCACTTGAGTGAAGTCATCGGTCCATTGCATTGCTTGCGAGTTTAGGTCTTAGACTCTTAGTGTCAACCCCACCATAGCTTGAGTCCTCGACAGTAAAAGAGGTATATCAAAACACATCGCTGGAAGGATCGGTTAAGCCGGTCTAGAAAGTGGCCTTTCTAGCGTCGAGGAAGCTTTCGGGCTTGTCCTTCGCCTCGTACCCTTTACTGTCTTGGATTCACAAATTGGGTGTCCATTTGGGCTCATCATCCATTTCCCCTAGGTCATGTCACGTCAATTTGATATCAGAGTAAGTTTTAGACTTGTCTCTACTAAGTCTAGTCCTAGGGCCATTACATCACCCTTGTCCACTATCATGGCCACCTCATATGTAGCACCCTGGATAAAAATGATATAGAAATTAAACTTTTCCTAAATAAATAATTCTACATGTCTCATTAAAGCTCATTTGAATTAATCACTCACACAATCAAATAAGCATCATTCCATCACAAGGCAACCAAAAGTCAATTCAAAATACATGCTCCCATTTCAAAACACATGCTCTTCCAAACACACGATATTTTGAAATCATTAAACCACACACAATGATTTGCTCCACAAACACACAATATTTGTTATCATCAAAATCAAGGTAAACAATGTGGGAACACATACCCAACAATACGCATATCTCTGACCTTGTCGAGGCTCACATTAAAGTAGTACCTCTGGTATATTCTATACGGCAGGATGTTGACGGCTGCTCCAGGATCTACCAGAATTTTGTTCAGCTCCCGACCATTCAACTGCCCCTTCATGTACAACGGTCTGTTGTGGCTAATAGTAGGGAGTAACATGTCCTCCTGAGTGAAGGTCACATTGCCCTCCGGCAGTTTTTAGCCAAACATGTCTCATATTGGGCAGGCGTCTGCAGAGCGATTATGATCGCATGTCGGGTCTCCTCACTCAAGGAGAGGATCTCCCTGATAGTGAACCTTGCCGAAAGCTTTTTAAGTAGTTTCATTATCCTGCTCCCAGCTCAGACATTGGATAACTTCATTTCTTCTGCCCATTTAGGCTTGGAAAAGCCTGACACTGCGGCCCCTGATGGACCTACTTCATCAGACTCTGAGTCTGCCCCTTCTTGCTGGGTGTCCTCCTCTTACTGTCCCTTGGTGCCTGCCGTTTGGCCAGCCTTGTCTTCATATGGAGCACCAGAAGGTTGCTGAAGCTGGGGTGAGTGCCCCCGGTCGCAGGGTTGGCATCCTGACATGGCTGCTTGCCTTTTGTCATTTTTAGAAATTCAAGGAAGGGAGGGACGACGATGCTGCCCCCACTCTGAGTGTATAACCCTGAAGGAGGTGGGATTTGGACTCCCTTGACCTCCAGAGGGGATATCTTATAGGGCTGCTCTCCCCTGAAGATGATGTTGTGGTTGATGGGCGGCTGGCACCCCCATTTTCAGCCTGATCGGGTTGCATGAGTAGCGGTCGCGGCTTCGGCCTGGCTTGCCCCTGCAGCGGGTGTAAAGCATATTTCCTCCTCATCTTCCTCATTGGGTAGATTGAAGAGGGCGGAGAGGGTATTGCAGGAGAGCAAACATGCACTCACTCGCCATCCGACGGGCAACTAGAAATAATACTAAGCTAAGTAATGATAAAACTAGCAGAGGATGGGGCCCGAATCTCACCTGGTCGACGTGAACACGCCAACCCTGGCCGGAGACGAGGGCGAGCGAGAAGCGTGGGATCACCACCCGCACGCTGCACCAATGAAGCTTCAACCTGAATTAATAATTACATTCACTACTCCCCTTGCAAGGGGGTTGGACTAGGGGTGGGGGATAGTAAGAGTTACAATCAAACACTACCTCCCACAGGGAGGGACTTTAAGCCGACCAAGTGAGGGGGTGGGGAAGAGCTAAGGATGACAAATTGGAGATTGAGATTGGTTCTGTCCGCTTCTGGAACAACCTAATAAGGGGTCGCTAGTGGCAGAGCCATGGACTCCACTGACCTCTGATACGATGAAACCAGTGCCCAAACTTCCTGGGTTGGCCTAGGAAGATGCCCAAATTCTTAGGGAATTTTCTGACGTTGACGGTGGCCGAGGCAGGGTCTGGACCAAGACCGATCCGCTCTGGTTCTGACTGTTTCCAGATTGCTGCAACTGGAAGATGAGGGCGCCACGAACACTCCCGGGGTCCGATTAAGGTGGGACCAAAACCATTGCGATTGTGGGCGAGCCTTCTTCAAGCTGAGACCAACGGTGTCATCGGATAAGGTCAGAGGAGACCATGAGGTCCAGAACAATAAGATGGGGTCAGATCAATTTTAGATGACTCTAACCTGCGCACCCCGGGGAGAAATTCTGGAACTCTGGGCTCTGGGATCCAAAAAATGCTATGCTTCTTGGAGATGGCATAGGACATGGAGGAGAAAGCTTCAGGAAAATGCCACCCCAAGAAACTCAGAGCTCTGGCTGTGGGAGCCTCTGCAATCCGCTTCTGGTAGTCTGCCTGGGAGTTATTATGCAGTCTGGCAAAGAAGACTCCTCCGAACAGCCCTGATGTCAAATGATGGCGAGACCACCTCGCCTGCGAAGCAGCCTTGATGAGCTTTCCAGTAATATAGGGCTTGCCACCAGGAGCTTCATGGAGTTGACAGAACAGCCTCTGCAACTAGAAGCTTCTCTGCTACCTACGAACTGGGAACTGCAGGTTGAAGATGAGAGGTGGGAAATGGGGTTTGCATCGACTCCAGCATCTTCAGTTGTCGACTCCAAATGGCCACTAGAAGCTATCTTTAAGCACACTTCAATTAATGCATCAACGCAGGCCTCTCATAGCATTGATGCTGGCTTCGCTCCAGCTTCTGTCTATCAGGTGGCCCTCATACTACGTCGACCCCACTTTCTCAGGGCATCGACCCTAGGTGCTCACAAAAGCCATTATAAATTCATCTTCTAAAGGATGCATCAACACACCCCATCAGCTGTATCGACACCAAGAAGGTCTTGCTGGGAAACAGTTCAATTATGAAGTTGAATGCGTCGACTCCAACCCTTCACCGCATCGACTCCATGAAGTTCTACTGCCTAGCAGCAAGCATTGGCGAGGAGTTGCGTCAACTCCACTCCCACCTATGTCGATGCATATGAAGAAAATGTTACTCTGTTCAAAAAAGGCAAATCAGTCTACCTTTCTTCATTCAAGTCAATGGCTCACTGTGCAAAATCTCGTAGTTCAAGGTCAGAAAAGGTCCCTAGGATAGATAACTATCCTTGTCATCATTAGTCTGCCAGAAAACATTTTGGATACGGGATCTATCAGTTAACATTTGTGGGGAAAAGTCCCTTTCATGACACTCTGCCTTTTTGGCCATAGCCTATCAGATTTCAATATATGAAAAGTACCTAGGACAGAGGACCATCCTTTCTGTCCTGGGCCAATGAGGAGGCAAGTGCGGAAGAACTCCTTGTCCAAGACCATCATTTCTACTCCAACCAATCGTCCACCCCCTCCTTCTATAAATATGAAGTCTTCTGCATAAAGAGAAGTTGCTGCTGTTTAGTACTACCCTGGAGAAAAAGGGAGCTAGAAGAGAAGAGCACCCTGAGCCTTCCACTGTGGGCATTGGGAAAAAGAGAAGAAGTGTGAGCAGCCATTTATCATTAACAGCCTAGAGCCAATTGAGATTTCAGAAAGACCTTCTGAGAAGAGGAGAGAAAGGAAAGTAGCCCTCCTTGTAGCTGGCATAAAAGTGAGAAGAATAGAGCTCAGATCTGATCAGTGTTAAGATCTATTGATAAAGCTTCAAGACTTTGGTTTGAAGCAAAAATTGTGTTTTCCTTGCCTTGTTTCTTCTTTTCCTTCGCAACTTCACAATCTGTAAACCGTATCAAGGTCCGATCTCGAAGAAGGACCGCTTCCAAATCACCTTCGGGAGGGAGAGAAATGTCGAACCATAGGAAGCCATGAATGATGCCCTCATCAAAAACCTTTAATGAACTTCCTGTAATAACCAGCCAACCCTAAGAAACTCTAATTTCAGTGGGAGTCTTCGGAGCCTCTCATTCCAACACAGCTTGGACTTTTTTGGGTCAACCGCTACGCCATTACCAGATATCACATGGTCAATAAATTGAACCTCCTTGAGCCAGAAGTCGCACTTGCTAAACTTGGCATATAACTTGTGCGCTCGAAGAGTCTCCAAAGTAATCCTCAAATGCTCCCCGTGAGACGCTTCATCTGGAGAGTAAATCAACACATCATCAATAAATATTACCTCAAAGGTATCCAAATAGTGCTTAAACACCCGGTTCATTAGTTCCATGAATGTTGCAGGGGCATTCGTTAGACCAAAGGGTAAAACTAGGAATTCATAGTGCCCATAGCTGGTTTAGAAAGATGTCTTCGAAGTATCCTCCTCGTTGATCTGTAGCTGATGATATCCTACATGCAAATCAATCTTCGAGAACACAGTAGCACCTTGCAACTGGTCAAAGAGATCATCTATGAGTGGCAAAGGATAGCGGCTCTTCATAGTTACCTGATTGAGCTTCCAATAGTCAATACAGAGTCGAAGTGACCCATCCTTCTTCTTGACAAACAGGACTGGGGCTCCCCATGGCGAAACACTTGGTCGAATAAAGCTCTTTTCCAACAATTCTTGCAATTGCTTCCTCAACTCTACCATCTTTGCTGGTGCCATCCAATAAGGTGCTTTAGATATCAGTGTCGTGTCGGGTAAAAGATCATTAGAGAATTCGATCTCTCAGACTGGCGGCAATCCCGATAAATCCTCTAGAGAAACATCGGAGAAGTCTCGAACCACTTCAATCTTCTCAATTGATGGCGCTTGGTTGGCTTTAGCTGAGGCCACTACACAAGCAAAGAATACACTACAACCCTTGTGCAAAGATCTAACTGCCTTCATGGCTGAGACCACAAATTTTCCTGACCCAATCTTGGGCAAAGGGTGAAAAAACTCATTCTTGCTTGGTACGTGAAAAATAATACGCTTCTTGTGGCAATCAATGAGAGCTTTTAATACCTATGGTGCCAAAAAGGCAAAGAGGGTTTGGCACTCCCGGAGGGACGAGTGTGCCGCTTGAGTGGGACAAGTGGGTGGATTTGACAGTCCTAGTGGGACGCGCTTAGTCAAATCCAAAGACCGATAGGTCGAATGGGCTAGCAACCCGAGGAGGGCGTGCATAGGCCAAGCCCGGTTGGGTCCGCAAATAAGTAGGTTTAACAGTCTGGAAGGGACATGTGGGTTAAACCTGGAAGCCGATAGGCGAGATGAGTTGGCAGCCCGAAAGAGACATGCATAGGCCAGACCCAAAAGAAAGAAAGGATGGATTTGACAGTCCTAGTGAGATGTGAAAGTCAAACCCGAAAGCCGATAGGCAAAAATAAGTTGGCAGTCCGATAGGGACATGCATAGGCCATACCCGGTAGGGTGAACGAGTGGATTTAACTGCCCGGGTGGGACATATGAACCAAATCCGAAGGCCAATAGGCAGATAGGGTTGGCAGCCTGAGAAGGCATGCATAGGCCAAACCTGTGGAGACAAAAGAATGGACTTGATAATCTCAGCGGGATATGTGAGCCAAGCCTGAAGCCAAGAGGCGAAATGAGTTGACAGCCCAAAAGGGGCATCCCTAGGCCAGACCCAAAAAAAAGGAAATGATGGATTTGACAGTCCTAATGAAACGCGAGAGTCAAACCCGAAAGCCGACGGCAAGATGGGTTGGTAGCCCGAGAGGGACGTGAGAGTCAAATCCAAAAGCCAATAGGCCAGGTGAGTTGACAGTCCGACAGGGACATGCATAGGTCGGACCCAAAAGAAGGAGAGAGTGGATTTGACAGCCCTAGTGGAACGTGAGAGTCAAATCCGAAAGTCTATAGGTAAATGATGGGTTGGCAGCCCGAGAGAGGACATGAGTAGGCCAGACCCAGTGGGACAAAAAGTAAGTGGATTTAACAGTCTGACAGTGACATATGAGTTAAACTCAGAAGCCGATAGGCGAAATGGGTCGGTAGCCGAAGGGACATGCATAGGCCGAGCCTGATGAGACTGGAAGGACAGATTGGATAACCCGGAGGGACACGGGATCTCAACCTGAGAAGTCCAAAACGTAGGTGGAGTTGACACCTACGTTTTCAAGTATCATCAACATATTTATTTGCGGAGCTAACTCGCCATCCTTCCTTGGGCATCTTAGAGTTGGAGGACATCTTCCGGTGCCCGCCACAGCAGTCCTTCTTTGTTAACTTCTTCTCCCCTTTTTTTTTGGGTTCTGTATACCTGGGGGGATGGCCTTGGCATTGATGTATTTTGACATCTCATGGTAATGCAACGCCTTTGTTTGCCGCTATAATTGTGACTTTATCATTTTTCTTTCTTTCTTTTCTTTTCTTTTCCTTCTTTATCCGATCAGCTCAGCCTGGGGGTATAAGCTACTAGGGCAGGAGAGCGCTCACGCCTTCAGCAAAGGGGTGAGGTGTTCGCTTCACTGCGATGTAACTGTTCCTGGAGCCAAACTTTGACTAAGGTGGGACGAAGGTTGAAGGGATGAATGTGTAGGGGTCTCATACAGCCATAGAAATGAGAAGGTTTATCAGCAGGCTTTGTCGATGGTGACAAAGTCACCACGAAATCCAAAAGTGTATTTGTTCCTCAGCAGGGGTGGAAGACCCGAGTGAGGGATAGGTTGACTTATGGCCGCAGACGGAAAGGTCTGGGTCATGAGTATATCTATTGATTTCACCGATGGTGGCAAAAACTGAGGGTAGGGTTTATTCATAGACATGGGTTAAATGTAAAAGCAAAGGTAGTTTGTTCATCAATGAGGACAAAAGGTCCAAGTTAAGGGAAAGCTGACCGATCTTGTCGATGGTGACAAGGGTCAAGTGTTGTCCGTTAACGAGGATGAAATGTCCAAGTTAAGGGACGGAGGCCACCGATCTTGCCGATGGTGACAAGGGTCAAGGGAAAGTTGACCGATCTTGCCGATGGTGACAAGAGTCAAAGGAAAGTTGACCGATCTTGCCGATGGTAACAAGGGTCAAAGAAAAGTTGACCGATCTTGTCGATGGTGATAAGGGTCAAAGGAAAGTTGACCGATCTTGCCACTTGTGACAAGGGTCAGGAAACCTGACTGATCTTGCCGATGGTGACAAGGGATCAGCCTCTTCCTCGACAATCTCGAGAGGACCACTCTGCTCCGGGAATAATTCCTTGTCAGTAGCAAGTCGCTAGGGTTCTATAACTTCTGTCAATTCACCAACCCCTGCAACTGCTCCGGGCCCTTCTAGGGCTACTGTTGCTGCATAATCTTTCAGAAATCGCAAAGTGATGGCCTGTAAAATTGGCGGGAAGGCCGGTTGGCCCGCGCCCAGAGTCAGAAGAGGTACCTACATCGTTAGGGTTGGCGGCGCCACCTTAGTCTGCATCACATATGTATATGTTAGATAGCTGATGTAAAAAAAAATAATGAGAAGAGCTGCAAAGTGGAGATGATGGAGGACTCCCTACCTCAACTGGCACTATGCTCAAACCTCCAAGAGTAGTCTCTGTGGATCCAACCCTTGCTCTTGCAAGTGGATATGATGGCTGGAGCCTGATTTCCCGGTAACCGAGGAGGACTAAAAGTTGTAAAATCACTTTCATAAGACGAAGATGCCTTGGCATCCTCGATTTCTATCTCAACAGGTGGGAATCCCTCATCACCAGAGCCCCCACCATAATCTAGCTGCTCAGAAGAGGAAGAGCCCTCTGCCTATTCCTGACTCTCCACCATCGGAGTAGATACCTTACTGATGGGAATGTCTCCCTCAGCAAGGATTTCCTGAGTCAGTTCCATACTGGAAGCATCGGCTGATTGAATTTCCTGGGGTTCACCCCCCGAAACAGCTTGCTCTCCAGTAGTAGTTTCTTCCACAGCTCTGGTTTCAGGGAGCATTGTCGGCTAGAATTCAACTGCAAATCAAAGCCAATGTAGTCAGGCCAACTGAAGACACGACGGGCCATAGAAGCCAATGAATAAATTGCCAAATCACCTTCCATCTCCTGGTGGGGCGTTGGGGAAGGCAGATCCCCCTCTACAAGGGCTATGGGAGCTTCCTCTGCTCTCTCTCTCGCCAAAGCACCCGTCACTGCTTCTAGTCCAACAACTACAGCAATGGTGCCAACAGCTGTAAAGGAAAATCAGCCAAAGTAGCTAAAATAAGCAAGCAAACCATAGAAGAATGAAGAGTTTACCTCCGGCTTCAGGCCCTTGTGTCCAAGCGGCCTCGAATTCTTCAAATGATGGAACAGGAGGAATAGTTGCTGATTCCTACCTTGCAGTCTTCCTACGGCGTGCCCGTGTCGCCCGGGTCACTGCCTTTTTGGCCTTACTCACGGCCTCCCTCACTTGAGACCTGGTCTGCTTCCGCGAGTCACCAGGCGGCAACGGTGTCGTGGTCGGGCCGGCTCCAGGATCCCAAAGTAGGTTGGCTTTTGGGCCTTAATGATTAACAATGTAAAGTGCCGAGTCTCCTCCGAAGTGAGTCAGACTGCACAAGCACATGGGTGAGAATGATGCATCTTGAAATGTAAAGGTGACAACTCGAAGCTGAAGTGAAGAACTGAAGCATACCTGTTGGCCCCATGTACAAGGGAGTAAGCGGCCAATAAAACAACGAAGGCGTCTTATCCCTGGAAGCTACCTCGCGAACAGGCCAGCAAACATCTCCGATCTTCTCACTCATCTCTGCCAGCAATGCCAAGTCCTCATGGTCACAAAAAGACAGGTGAT
Organism: Amorphophallus titanum; assembly: GCA_024336825.1. Classification (NCBI taxonomy): domain Eukaryota; kingdom Viridiplantae; phylum Streptophyta; class Magnoliopsida; order Alismatales; family Araceae; genus Amorphophallus; species Amorphophallus titanum. Next base: position 24,527,351 of record JANBPO010006859.1, read on the forward strand.
AATACAAGCCCAAATGGTCCAATCCCCATCCATCAGCATATCTGAAAGAAATTAGAAGGGGATGATCCAAAACAGCTTCGATTGGGCCACTGACCAATAGCCCATCAGAGCGAAGCAAGGCAAACAACCAGGGGGTGTTACTATATAGTGCTTCTCTCCTATCCTCCCTCCTGATAAAAGTCTTGTAAGGGTGTAGACTGTCAACCTCTGGACATCGGTCAGTCACCGACAGAATGGGCTCTTCCACCGGTAAAGGGAGCTACTGAAGAGCTGCCAGCTCAGTGCTCACCCGGCATAACCCCTGAAGCATCTTTACATAGTCATCCTTCTGTATCTCGGGCATCTTCAGGTCTGCTCTAGATGAACGATGCTTTGCAATCTTTCGCGCCTCCAAATAAGCCATTACTTCGGTACTAGTCCAAGACTTTAGCCTCTTCAAATACGAGGGATCAATGTCAAGGACTGGCTCCGGCTGAGTATCCAAAAATTGACGTTCGGCAACGGACCAACATTCTCGGTGGAAGTTTTTGTAGAAGCATGTTCATGCATTCCACCACTTAATGTACTCTGGGGTAACTCGTGTTGAGCTATGATTTTGATGATAACTAAACTTCATGTGTGATGATATGGTTTTGATGATTGTTGAAGATATTGTTTTGATGATAACTAAACTCAATGTGTGATTGATTGCATTGTTCCTGATGAAAGTATGCATTCATGTTGATTGAACCATGATTGAGATGACAAATAGTACACTTCTGGCTGGGGTATAGTTCTGATATCATTCTGTCACACCCCATACTCTATACTACCGAGATATTATCCACTTTGACTTACCGGCCTCACGGTTTTGTCCCTTTCTGACAGTGATTGGCTCCAGAATTGAGGACTTCTCGGGAGGTCACCCATCCCAGTACTACTCCCCATTAAGCACGCTTAACTTTGGAGTTCTTTTCAAGAACTAAGCCAATACTTCAAAAGGCGCCTTAGTGATATAGAGTACAACTTAGCTATATTTGAGGGTGTTACAGGCACACAGAACGCCAATGACAACACTGAACCACAAACATAATCAAGTCAGTCCTCACTCAGACATTACATCTGATTCGAGTCGCATGCTAACTCTACCACAACAGAGGAGTACAACACAACTAACCGATAAGATCACGGTCCATACAATGCCAAATTCAGACTCACAGGGAACTTTTCCCAACCTGAACACAGCAACAAACCAACCTCAACAATACCTGCAGAATCTCGGCTTCGTTCTCAGCACAGAACTATAGGACACAACTGTAAGTTGGGTCACATCAGGACACAATCACAGCTGAACACACGGCTAAAAAGGAACAAGTCACGCACAGCTTACCAACAAGGATCCACAACAACTCTAAGAAAAATGCATCTCTAGGACCACGATCACGTCCCGAGAGCTCAACTTCCAAGAAATGCAGACAAAGAAAGAGTACTCAATCAGCATATCTGCCAACAGATTTCCCCAATTCTCAAAGCTACCAGTGTCAATAACCATAATGCCACAAGCAATGGCATAGCAACCAACAACATCGAGGCATATACAGCCAAGACGAAGACACACCGAGGAAACAATCCTCTCGGCTGGTCAGGATCTTCCAACCAACGATCCTCGACCAATGGGTTATGAGCCCACAGGCTTCCACTGCGCACTCTACACAACACACAAGGCAAAAGAGACAACTCAGCATCTGCATCTCAGCACACCTCTCGGCGCCATCGCAACTCAAGAACTGTAATGTACCACGCCTCGAGTACCGATCCTACTAACAGTCGATCACAAGTCGCCATAGTGCAAACTATCGTGCTAAGAGCCACGCCCCGAACCGATAGCAGCGAAACGTGTTCTTTTGCTCGGAACGTGACACTCTTGCAAGGGATAGAGCATCAGGTCTGGATGTTTTTCCGCTAGCCTTCTTCCAACAATGTTGGGACGTTATTAAGGGAGACCTTCTAGTAGCAGTAAGGGAGTTTCAAGAGGGAATGACTCATTTGAGGGCATCAATAAAACTCTCCTAATCTTTATCTCTAAAGAACGAGCACAAGATTCTCGGGACTTTAGGCCCATCAGTCTTTTGAATGATATTTACAAGATCATCACAAAGGTCGAGTTATGGATAGGATGGTCAATAGCTTTCAAGGAGCTTTTATCAGGGGGAGGCACATTCAGGATATCTTCTTCATAGCATGTGAGTGTTTATTTGTCATGAAGACTTAGAAGAAAAAATGGTTGGTCTCAAAGTTGGACTTTGAAAAGACTTATGATAGGGTTAATTGACAGTGCCTTCTTGATGTGTTAGATAAGATGGGCTTTGGGGAGAGATGGACATGTCAGGTTCATGTTTGCATTTCTTTAGCCACTTTTATTGTCTTCGTCAATGGGAAGCCAGTGCTTTCTTCACAGTGGCAGGGGCTCCGTTAGGCAGGTCCTATGCCTCTCCCCACTTCGTGATGATAGCTCATATATTGAGCAAGGTTTGGCTGAGAGTGGAGAACACAAGACTGATTAGGGGTTTTTAGGTTGGGAGAGGTGGCCCATCTGTTACACATATGCAATATGCTGATGGTACTATTTTGTTCCTTGCAGAGGATGAGCATCAGCTATATGTGGCTAAGCTTCTGTTGGAATTGCTGGAAGAAGTTAATGGTCTCAAGATCAACCTTGATAAAAGGCTTCTAATAGGGGTGAACATGGAGGATAGGGCTCTTCAGAGGGCGGCTTGCATTTTGGGTTGTCAGATAAGTGTTTTCCTTATCTCTTATCTAAGCCTATCCCCAAGTGCTCTACATTGTGCAGATTAACAACATATTGTTCAGAGATTTGAGTCTAGACTGACATGATGGAATGCAAACTTATGTCTTATAGGATTAGATTAATTTTATGCAAATCAATGTTAGACAGCATACCTATTTACTTTCTATCTATGTTCTAGATCCCAAAGATGGTGGCGAAGAAGGTAGAATCTATTCAAGGGAGATTCTTTTGGCACGCTAGTGGGGGGAGATGCAGGGGTTGCATGATGCTGCACTACCCTTCTCTGTCTTGCGCGAACCTCAACACGTCTTAGGTGAAGTAGGCCCAGTGACTAAGATTAGAGTTCCCTTTTCCATTTGATGAGAATCTCAACACGTCTTGGGTGAAGTAGACCCGGTTACTAAGATTAAGGATATTTTTTATGGTATTTTTTTTCTTTTTTTTTCAACAATATATTTTTACACTTATTTGATCGATAACTTGGTAGAAAGCTATATTGAAAAGATCTCTTTCTTAACAAGTGCAGAGCATCAGACACCATACCCAAAATAATAGAGGGCTTACCCTGCTTGTTTCATTAGTGTGCAGAGTGAATTTTTTTTTTCTAAAGTGCTAAGGAACTTTAAAGAGATTCTTAAATTAGTTTTTCATACCTAGGTTGAATAAATTTTTCATCATCCTTCTCCCTAGTCTTTACTATTCCAGAATCACTTTCAATGACAACATGAATCAAGAAAACTCAATTGGGGATTTCATCTTTTCACTTTTATGCAAAATGCAACAATGCAAGACATTATGCAAGAACTCCTATAAGGTAGTACTGTATACATCATGAAATTTTCTCTCCCCCTCCCCCCAACTTGAAAGATATTGTCCTCAATGGCATATGCAATAGAAACATATGAACAACGTAATAATAAGGATTGCTGAGAAGGAAAGAAACAACCTGATGTGCGAGGCAAAAACTTCATCAGCGGCTACGGATGGTGACAGCTCCACCTCCCAGACTTGTACCTAATCACTGAAAAACACACTAAAACAAAACATCAAATAACAAAAACCATGGGTTGCCTCCCAGAAGCGCTAAGTTTATTATCTTCAGCTAGATACATGAAAGCTCAAAATTATCATTCCAGATCACACAATGCAATGGATTCCTTTTGTGATAACTCCTCATTCTCCAAGTAGGGATTCAATCGTTGACTGTTAATAGTAAAGAGATGACCATTTTGTGGATTCAAAATTTTAACACCTCCATGGTCAAATGCTTTAACCACAACAAACGGTCCATCCCATCTGGATTTTAACTTACTAGGGAACAAGCGTAGTCTTGAATTGAAAAGCCAAACCTTTTGATTAGCATGGAATATTTTTCTGTGAATGCGTTTATGGTGGAATGCTTTGGTTTTTATGTGTATTATTTGTGGACCCGTGTGCATTGGTCTCGGCGTCATCGACCAGCTTGCTATGGTAGCAAGCGATATTTGTCGGTTCTGGAGAAGTGTGCCGTGAATTGTTCAGGTAGTGTCCCGAGGCTCTGAGGTAAGAGCGGAGCCGAGGATTGGCAGGCATCCTTTTGGATCGTTTTGTGGTGAAGGATTTGATGAGACAGGATAAAGGACGGTGCCTGTGTGCGGAGGTCTCTGATGAGACGTAGGTGTTAGATGGTGATCCCTAGTCTGGGACCAGCAAGGGAGGATTTCTCTGTAAGCCTGAGTCGAGTGATGCGAAAATCGAGGATTGTGAAATCCTGTCAGGTGGTTCCGCCGTGCTCCCTTGAGAGGGTAGAGTTGGCTTGAGGATCGGATCCGATGCGGTGTCCAGGTAAGGATTGGCTTGAGATGCGGTAATGGTCTGTGGGGGAGTCAGCGGATGGCCTATCGAGATTTGGAATGCGCCCTTCAGATCTAGTGCAGGACCAGGAAAGAAGGAAGAAGCTGAGCAAGTCAAGGTTTTTCGTTGACGCGTATTTGGTGACCAGTGGGTGATCATTCACAAACAGAAGATGCTAGTTGTTGGGGCTCTAAAATGGCGAGAGTCGTGTGCCGGCGAGGCCTTGGGTGGCCGATTATGAGATGTGCCTTCCCGGAATTGGATCTGGGATTTGTTAGAAGTTTGTCTTTTGGCAGAGTTGGCCGTGTTACTGAGGTGTTCGGCTTGTCAGGTGTGAGCCAATGGGAGCTCAGTGTTGGTTGGCTCGGGTGCAAGGCTTGAGATCGGTCAACGGATTGTGAAGCTGGCATTTGGTTGGTCCACTGAGCATGGGCGTTGACCGGTGTTGGTTCTTGTGATGAGGGTTGCATTTCCTCGGTATGCGAGATCGTGGCAGTGATGCCATGGTTGATTTTCATGTTGGCTGAGGTGATGCCAGACTTGTACTCTTTTGCATGTGCCTACTCTGATAATTGATGTGTCTTAGATTGTGAGTGAGACATTGTCCGCGATCATTGTCTGGCTGCGTCCCTCAGGACCAAGACTTTTGCGAGCATCAAGGTTTTACTGGGGCTCTGGCGGCGTCGTCAATTGGTTCAAGGCGTTCTCCACTTGTGGCATGATACTAGCCCTCTCCATTTATTGCCTTAAGGTTTGAGTGTGATTGTCCAATCCAATTAATGCAAAAATATATTTTCTATCTTTATACATTATCGAGGCACCTTCTTGTGAGGCCAATCCATATGCATATTCTCCATGTCAGCTTGAACAAGAATCTCAAATTTTCATTGGAAGTATGGTTTCTTGGATACTATGGATCTCTGACATCAACAAGGACCCTTGCTTATTCCATCTGCAGGAAAGGAAAGAGAGTAGGATTGCACATTCTAAAACTAACAAAGGCATATTCCACAATCATCCGGTGGCTCATTCTCCACGCTACTTTATGGGCTTTATGGGGAGAAAGGAACAGGAGAATTTTCAGAGGGGAAACAAGAGTTGAGGAGAGGATCATGCCCTTTGTTTGTGAGAGAGTGTGAGTGGGCCAAGCATCTTTGTAAAATGGGTACATGATATGACAGTTGGATGTGCATGTCTAATGCTCTATTTGGATTTCAAAATGAGCACTTCAAAAATTTACCAACTACTTATTCGAATGTTAAAATTCAATAAGTTGGTTAATATTTTATTTGTTTTTTTTGTGTTTTCAACAAGTAATTGTTTTTCACTACATATATGCATAAGTGCATGTGGATTTATCCATCCATGTACTTTCAATGTCCTTGTGCGTTGGCTCTAAAGTTCTGCTGTGTTTGACAAACATCCTTAGTCAGCACTCGATGTTTGTATCCATGTCCTACAAATCATGGGCAATATCTTCCGCCTCCTCCCTATCTTCCTTGCTCTCTTATTGTTTCGTGGATAACTTTGATTATGTCTTTGCCTAGGTGGAAAAATTCAGTTGTTAAGGGTTTCTTTGTTTGTTATGTGATATCTTTTTCACAAGCATGTGGATTAATTTGCAGAATGGACGAAGACATCTAACATCTTCAATGCATGAGGTTTCCAGGGACCTTGTTGTTAATGCGAATGCAAGGAAAAAACAAGCTCTTGTGGTGAGGTTTTCTTTTCATTTTTTAAATTATTTTATTCTGTCATATTCATCTTAATTCACATAACTATGAGCAGTGGATAATTGTATCTATGAGCTAATATTTGTATTTAAATCATCGACCTGGATACATATGAAATGGCCAAGCCAAATTCTGCTTCATTCAAGGCGAAAAGACATGAACAAACACGGAAGGCAACGCTACCTAACGAACGTACAACAGAATCAACAAACATTAATAAATAAATGGAAAGGCTCTCTATAACTAACCGTGCCGTACAAAATGACCTCAGTCCGATAAAATACGAGTCCGTACCAGCAAGGAGACATGAGCACCACCCACTAGAAGTAAAGCTGGATGCGTCCCCTGACGTCTTACACCGCGCCTCAGTGTCTCGCTGTGACGCCTCAGACAGAGACAGAGACACAACAGTAACTAGTACCATGAACAAGGACTAGCTGGGGTCGTGCTCGTCAGCGTTGGTCCGACGCCCCCAACTACGTGTGCACACACAGACTATGCGGCCTAGGTTAGATCCTCTAGCGGGTTCTTCCCCCGAAGCCCAGACTCGACTGCGCATGGGGGCCCTACGGTAACCAGCCTAACAATCGTTTCTCTCGGGTAAGCCGCTCCACCACTCCTGGGTGGGTTAGCACACGCATGCCGTAAGAAGGCTACGACTAATGGACGTGTCACTGGAGGTGAGACTCGACTCTCGGGAATCACCAGGCGAATGAAAAATGGAACGGCGGTCCACTCAGGACTACCTCTCAGCCTAGCGGTTTATCACTGGACCACAAGGTGGCCTAGCGGTCTATCGTTGGACCTCAAGGCTCAGCCTAACGGACAAACCCAAGACCGCAAGGGATCGAACCACGGTAAGGCCTAGCGGTCTATCACCAGACCGCTTGGCAGGACCGCAAGGTAATGGTAAATGGTCATGCCCTTGACCGTTTGCCGACACGTGACTCCCAACGATCGGAAACATACTCCCCGAGGGCGCAACGGTCAGAAACGGCTAGCAGTCTATCGCATGATCGCCTCACCTAGCCTTGCGATCCATCGCCAGACCGCAAGGCTTGCTAACAATACAGTGCCACCAAGCGATCTCTTGGAGACCGCCTGGGGAGCCATGTGGTCACTGTAAGGGCCGCAAGGCTCTCCCGAGAGCGAAACGGCGAGAAACGCCTAAAAACCCCAATCCACGCCCCGATCATCGCCTGATGATGGGGAAAGAAGGGGGAATCCATCCCCAACCCACCTAGCATGCATCTATGCCCTTAAATCGGTCAAAAACTCCATGGAACGTGGGGAGGTTGAGAGAGTGGCTTGGGTTTTGAGGAGGGTAGTTCCCTAGAAAGAACATCTCCTTCCTTCTTAATACCCATGAACGTGTTCACAAAATGAAAAGTGTCGACATTTCGATTTGGAATGTAGATGCATTTCTCATCTGAGAGATCAAGTTCAAGCAATTCAAAAAACTTAGTCAGGTGAGCAGCATATGGAAGAACATTCTTTGGATGGGTTCTACAGAATTCGAATTTCTGTAACATCAATTCAGGCAAACAGATTTTCTTCTTTTTCAAGATGTAAGACAATAAGGAGATTTGAAGAGAGGAAACTTGTCCTCTTGCACCATGAATAGGAGATATGATGGTGGTAAGGATATGATGATGAATCCGGACAAGAGGAGAAAAAGTGTTTACGTTCAGATTTTTTGGAAGAACTGCTGGCAGTGGTTGTTCTGTGAAAATAGAGTAAGCCTCATGAACATCAATTGAGGTGTTCTTTGCATTAACTCTAGAAATGGGTATTTTGAAAACTGAACTTAACATTTTCTTTGTCAGTTTGTGCTTTCCCTTTTTACAATGGTAACCAACTGACCATCCTCCAATAGAAGATTGTTATAAAAATCCTACACTAAACTAGGATAGCAACACTTATGTTCAGTGATGAACAATACCCATCTCTGTGATTCCATAAGAGGGATGATCTCAGGAAAACATTCCACAAATTTTGCATCATTCAGATTTACCCATCTAGGGTACATGATAGCTCTGTTGTCATGAGAGCCAATATTAGGGCCTTCCAAGGAGTCTGATGAGTCAGAACTATCATTTTCTTGAGCCGCTTTGCCTTTATCCTTGGATTTCTTTATCAGAGATTTGCCCTTGACTGCAGTGGTGGAAGATTTTGGTTTCTTACTTTGCGATACTTTAGCCTTAACTACCTTTTTCCCTTTCCCTTTAGCGATAGCTTCATCATGCTTTCTCTTTTTTGGTAGAGTCAGGAGTGGAGAAGTACTTGCCTCAGAGTGAGAGCTGCTACTTTGAGAGACAGAATCTGACTCAACATCGATCATCTCGCCTTTTCCCTTGGTTTCTCGTGCGGCCATGAGTTGAGCGGAAGATCTGGGTGGAGCCAGAAGAAGACGCATAGAGAGACAGAGGATCCCTAACTCTAACAATGTGCGCATATCTATGAATTGGCATAGATTGTGAGGACTTTGAGGGAAATAGACGGATTATGGATTTAAAAAATTATAATTACGAAAGATTGTAGGGCCTTTTTTCTAAAAATCCCATAATAGTATTTGTAACCTTCAAGTGTGGCCCCTAGGAGGGTTGGCTCGAGGCCTTCGATTGGTAACCCAAGGTCACGAGTTCGATTCTCCCTAGGGTACAGGGGTGAACTGGGATCACATAGGCCCACATGCTCCCCATGGTAGGATCCCCCAGGTGGGTGACCTTCGAGCTCCCCTCAGAACTCCACAACTCGGTCCACAAATCGTTGCGGCTGCGGGGGTCAAAGTTAGTGAGAAGTCAAGGTGAGTTTGACCTCAAAAATAAAAAAAAAAGCAGATATATCAGTTCCCTCCGGTTCTATGCAAAAAAATATAGTCTTCCCTATGTGTATGAGAACTAGTGCACGAGTTTTACTAGTACCTAGCAAAAAAGGGCACATATCTTACTTGTATCTAGCCAATATAGGAGTAGCATTCAGTGACCAGCAACACAAAAGAAAAGGTCCAGTCCAAGTTACATGAACCCAGATGATTGCCACAAAAGATAAATGACAGATGGAAGAAATGTCACTTTCAAATCCAACTTTGCTGCCTAACTTTCTCAGAATATCAAAATTCCAAAGCTCAAGTGGAAGGTCGAAGATCCTATGCCATACAGATTACTACGTGCAAAAACCAAAGAAGGCAGTTAAGGTTTCAGTATCAATTTCAGCCGGGTCTGAAACCGAAACCGTTTTGGTTTCAGTTTCAGCTCGAAACCAAATAAAATATTATTTTTAGCTAACTGCAGGACGTCCAGTTTCGCCGGGTTTCGGCCAGTTAGTTTCGGATCGTTTCGGTCCGAAACCGATACGTTTTGAAACGATCCGAAACCGAAACATTTCGGCCGAACGTTTCAGTTTCGGCCAAATCTGCCATGGAACTGCCATCCGTGGCAGAAACAGGACCTTCAGCCGAAGCAGTCAAGCACATCCACCCACCAGCCAACTAAAGATTTTGTACTCTTGGAAGGCTTAAAAAGTCTATCCATTAAGAAATGGAAAGGTGCTTTCAGCAATTTTTACATCCAAAACCTCTTCTTCATTTGTGCTCTTTCTGAGATTCACGGAGGTAATTTTTCTCATTTCTTAGATGTTTTAGAATTTTGAGCCAAAAATCAGATTTCAGATATATTCATACTTTCTTTTTCTTCTTTTTCTTTTTAACCCTCACCCTCACCCCCTCTCTCATCTTACGCTCCCTCACTCTCTCTCCCTCTGTTCTCTCATCCTCTTCCTCTCTTCTCCGGGTGATTGACGGAGGAGATGTTGGATGACATGGAGACGATGTGGCACATGGATGGAGCGTGGATTGAGGCATGGCGTGGCATGAAGCCGAACAAGGTTTCGTAGCATTGGCAGGATTCAAGTGGCATTTTTTGCATGGAATGGCATTTTCGACACAGCAGATCATCAGTGGAGGTAGGGGGATGGATTCCTTACCTCCCATTTTGTGTTTCCTTTGAAGTTGGTGCCGATTAGAGTGAGTTTGAGCGGGTTTTCCCTATTTAGGGGGAAAAGCATGTTATGGGTTATGTGAGGAGAATCCACCATTCTAGGTAGTATTTCTTGATTTTAATGATAGATTCCTACTCTATGGCAAGCCAGGATGCGATTCCCGTTCATTTGATTCTGTTTTTGTGCAATTTTGGGCTGGTATGGAGCCGGACGCTCATATGAGGCGTTTTAGGGCATTTGGATGAAATCACCCCTTTCCTTGTCATTTTGTAGTTTTTTAGATCCCTTTCGGCTTATGGAAGGTTTATAGCGAGTTTGTGATTGTTTCCCCACCTTTTTGGGATGATTGGGGCGTGGACCGATCGAGTTTTGCATGATTTCATAAATTTTGGACCGGAAGTAGGTCACGGTTCCTTAGAAACCGCGTTCTGCTGTTAGTGTTGTTGGTGGTCCAGTTGGAACCACGTTCTTCTTTTATGTGTTGTAGGTAAGGCGGTTGAGGTTGCGGTCTTGCGACAACCCCTACCTTAAAGGAGTGGTTGGGTGGGTGATGAGTGCTCATTTCTTTATGATAATTCATATCACAATATCATTTTCTATGCACATAATTGGTCAATTATGCATATATTATAGTTAATCTCAACCTTACAATTATTAGGCCATTCATGCAAATTAACTTAATTTGTGGCTAATTATTCAATGAAAAGAGGTTGAGGGTCAAGAGAATTAATTTTCTATTGCTTTCTGCCAAGGATTCTTCTTACAAGGGGTGAAAGACCCAATTTTTCTGGGTGGGCTCGTCGAAGGGCTCGTCTCTTGGGGTTTTTCGACGGTGCCCAACTTCCATCCGTCTATTCCTCTAAACCAGGCAATGGTTTCCCCTGAGCTGGAAGAGGAGATCAGGATTCTCTAGGAGCATCGCCAATCGACCGCCGAGCTGATGACAGTGGCAAACATCAAGGAATATCCTTCCCAGACGCTGTCCAAGCATGATAAGATCCTTAGTGCCCCGCGTTATGCTTTTGGGTCGGGCAAGTGGGCCTCCTTCTGAAGATTTGGCTTCTATTGCTCAGATTCGCGACAGACGGCTAATGAAGGGGAGCAACCGTTAGAGCAGGGGACCACTGACTTGGGGGAGATGCCTGCTCCAAGTGAGCCCCACACCTCCGAGGGTTCCTCCTGTGCTCGAGATAAGGGCAAGCAGAAGGCTTGGGTTGACGTCCTTGAGTGTTGTGCATCCAAGCGTAAGGAACCTGGTGAGCCATTGTTGTAGTCTTCGATGAGGGCCCTACTCGCGGATAAGAAGCGATCGAAAAAGGCGGGGGTTGCCCTTCCGGTCGAGGAGTAGGCGTGCCTGGCTGAGGGGGCCACAGTCGAGAAAGTTCACCACCTGGATCTCCCATCTATCGGGCCAGAGGCTGCTACTGCTAGTGGGGGAGCTGCCGCAGAGCTTGTCGGATAGTAGGCAGGGGCGGTTGGTTCTGGAAGCTCAGCCGGGGGTGAGGGGGCGCAGCGCGAGGCATCGACCTTGCCTGAGTCGAGTGAAGTCGTCCCTAGAATGGGGACTCTCAGAGGGGATGCTCTGGCCGCTGCTCACTTGAGTGAAGTCATCCAGAGAATGGGGATACACGGAGGGGATGCTCCAGTAGCGGCACGGCCAGGGAGGACTCTCCCTCCTCCGGCTGGTGCCCCAGCAGTCCAGGCTACCTAGTACCAGAGGTGTCGGTCGTTTATGCCTTCGCTGGTTCGAGAGGATTTCAGCCGTGGTCCCCCCTCCCTACTCTTCGAGAAGGTGATAGAGGGTGGCTTAATCATGGCTTAGTTGGGGGCCGAGATAGTCGATTACATCGAACGATTGGAAAGTAAGGAGAGGTCCCTCTCTCGGGCCTGCGTCGAGTGTGATCGTAGGATCGAGCAGCTGTCTTTCGAGCTCGAGGTCCTTCGGTGGGAGGCAGCCTCGTTTCGGGCACAAGCTCGGTCGAGCCAGGAGGAGGCTCAAGTAATGGCTGAGTAGCTGGCCCAAGCTCATTATATGGCCGACCTGAAGAGAAAGCTCTTGGAGGAGGAGCGCAAGGCTTAGGTTGAGCGCTACGAGCAGTGGAGGGCTGAGGGCGAGAAGCTCAATAGCCAGGCTCGAGAAGTCGAGCGAGTGAGCGGGGAGGCCGAGGTAGCGCGGGTCGTGGCTGTGGTCAAGGCGAAGTTGTCTGATGCTGAGATGAAGCTACTCGGAGCTGAGCAGAGGGTGGTCGAGCTCGAGGAGAAAGCGGAGCAAGCTGGGGCGGAGGCGGTAGATCGATATAGGAGCTCGGAGGGCTACTATGTAGCTCTCCAGAAGGCCGCCTTCTCATATTACGAGCCAGGATACCAACGGGGGCTGCAGAATTGGGTTCGCCTAGGGCTTCCATCGAGCAGTCACTGTGGCCCAGCAGCAGGTGCTTGATGAGCTTGATTTCCCTTCTAGGTAGCGCTACAACTCGGACGAGGATGCCACAGATTCTCCTTCTCCGTCATCGAGTGAAGGGGGGAGCAGGGAGGCTACTGCTTTAGAGGAGTCGCCAACTCTAGTTACCTGGGGGGCACACGATCAAGGCAGTGCCCACACAAGTGGGCTCAAATCCTGGACTAGCCACCGCTGAGGATGCCAGGGGCAGATGTCTAGGCATCGAGGATTCTTTGCTCGTCGATCCTCGAGACGCCGAGCTTCAAGGAAGGCCATGGGCCTCTCAAGGTTCCCCTATCTCCCTAGACTAGGAGGGGCGTGAGCTGGATGTACCTCTTTTTGAATGTTGCCATGTAAAAACTTTTTCTTTCTGTATGTAATGGCAGTAATTTTAAAAATCTAAATTGTCAATTTCTTACTGCATTTAGCGTGATTTGACTATCGTATCTGCGGTTGCCAGAAAATGGAGATTCGATGCATTTTCATAGGCTTCTTGCGTGCCGATTAGCTGGGTGGCTGGCGTTGCATTGGTGCCTTTATGTATTTCCGCTTTCCAAGCTTTGACTGAATTATCCTCTCACGTATCCCTATAAGAGTAGTCACTTCAGGAAAATAGAGTAATTACTTTTCGGGGAAAGGTTCGTGCCTTTTACATTTTTTTGAGGGAAAATTCAATCAAGGCAGGGCTCCCCCCTTCAGCCTATAAAAAGGTCTCGAAGGGCATCTCCACCTCTCTTCACCGCTTAGACTTCCCTTGCAGTCTCTCCTTTTTCTCCTTTCTCGCGAAGCGTCTGTTTCTCATTCTGAGGGAGTATCAGTGAAACATGGAGGGCAACTTGGAAGACGATGATCCCGGCGGCCATCGAGGCATTCCTGCTATTTCAGCGTGGAAGAAGGGACATCGATGAGCGGACGGTGTGCAAGAAGGTATGGCACGTAGCAACGTGCCTTTTTCGGACTGTCGGACCGGAAGGAGGCTTGAGGGAGAGGGCGTTTGGCAGGATGGCCTCATCCTGCTCCTTCCTTACCTCTACCCACTCCTCCTTCTTCCTCTTTCCTGGGGCGGTGATGGCACAATGTCATTGCTCCTCCTGTCTTTTCCATCCCCGCCTCCCTTGTCACCTCTTTGAGGGGGAGGCGATCTTTCTCCCTCTTTTGCTCGTTGACCCGCTTCTTATCCTTCACTCTTTGGAGGATGCCAGTGGCTTGACCTCTGCTTCTGTCACTCATGGGTGCTTACTTTGTGTTCGGCTTCTGATTTGTGCCTTCCAAAGAGTTGGCATAGGTGGCCCTCTCTTGTTTAAGCAGCATCCGGACATTCCTTCCTTTTCTTCCTCTAATATCTTTCTTCCGAGCTTCCCGAGCCAACAAGGTCAGTCATATCGTTATCCGAGCCAATTTCTACACTGGCTAGAGTTAGTGACTTAGCTTAGGGGTGCTAGCCGAGTCAATCGAGTGATCAGCTCATACCATAGTACCAGTGGATGTACTTTTTTATTTTTGATATGTGTTGTATTGGCTACGGCCTATCTGATGTATAAAGAAACATTAATGAAAATGAAAGGAAAGTTGTTATTGCCATATGTCACTTACATTTTTTAGGAAAGTTTAGAAATAGAACTTTCGTTATGTCGTTGCGTTCCATGTCCAAGGCATAAATGCAAATAGCGCCCTATACAGGGTCGTTCTTTCTCTGTGTATGAAAAAAAAACCATAAATTCGATACTACAAGCCTTCCTACTGTTATCTATTAATCTACATGCATGCAGAGGACTTAGTAATTACAAGATTTGGTTGAGTAGTTGAGAACACCTACCTTGATCAGAGGTCTGGATGACAGAACTGAAGAAGAGATTTGAAGGAATCAACTACATACGATACTCTGTTCGTAACAGAGCAACCATATCATAGACAGTAACTGCAACTGGCACAGCTAGGGAAGATGGCTGCAGTCTTCACAGCATAACAAAAAAGATGCAGCTTCAGGGATCAAGACTTTTCCTCTACTTGCAGTCGGTACTATGAGGAAGATGAGTAGCAGTAGGCTTCACAGTAGGGAGCAGCAGCCTCCACTCTACTTGTGGAAGAAGACAGAGCCAGAGCAGAGAGGAAGTAATAGTGCCCCAGAAGAACAAGAAGCAACATGAGGAAGAAGTAATAATCTCCTCGATCAGCTCCAAAAAGAGAAGAAACACCGCAGCAGGTTGACGTTGGTGAAAGGAACTCAGAGACAGTAACCTCTGAAGGTTTCTAGAGGGGTATATTTATAGATAAGAGGAGCCTACAGGCTTGAGTTTGATCAGGATCAATCTTTCCCATGTAAGAATCCTATGAGAACTAGACTTCCAACGTATCAATCCCTTCCTAGATCAAGACCTTCCCAGATAGCATCCAGCTTCCCTATTCGAACACAACACTGTAGGGAAATAGCGCCCATGAGAGGGGCGCTCTTCAAAAAGTGGCGCCTCTGTGAGGGGTCTCTACTTCATTAATTAGCACCGAATCCAAGGGGCGCCCTTTAGCTTACTCTGTTTTAAAGGAAAAAAATGTTTATCACTCAAGGAAATAGTGCCCTCACAGAAGGTCATTACTTCCTGAATTAGCACCTTAGGGATGGGTACCTTTTACCTTTCCCCAGCTTTAACGGAACTATGTTGTTCTAGCACCCAAAGAACTAGTGCCCTTGCAGAGGGGCTCTACTTAAGGAATTGGTGCCCTAGTGATGGGTGTTGTGCCCCTGTGGTTATTGGTCATTTGTATATTATGATTTTGATAATGGCTAACACTATAAGTCATTGTGATTGTTTGCACCATAACGGCTCTACCAGTAGCCGTTATGCTCTTAACGCATCTGGGTGGGTGCGTTAAGCTCAACAGAACAGGAAATCTAATTTTCTGAGTTTTCTAATTTTTGAATTTTTTTGTTGTTTTAATTATTGTAAATGCAATGCCATTAAACCCTATGACTCTGTGACTAACCCTATGACTTAATGGTGCAGGGGAAGAGACAGACATGGATTACATGGTTACAAGTCCGGGTGATCTATCTCGCATTGCCAGAGTATCAGCGGGAAAGATTGGCTGCCATGGGCTTCGGGGATGTCCTAAGCATCGAGGTGGCTAGAGTGGACACAGCACTCCTGCTGGCTTTGCACGAGAGATGGGACTCGGTCAGCCGAGCATTCATATTCCCATGGGGGCATATGATACCGACTTTGGAAGACATGGCCCGGATTAGCGGCTTGCGAGTGCATGGCAAGGCAGTGACTGGGTGGGCATATGTGGACTACCGGGAGCTTGCTCAGGAACTACTCGGTTTGGATTTGATGAGGCCGGGGAGTCCATCGTCCCAACTATCGCAGTCGGTGCTCCAAGAAAGCTTGGGACTTCGGAGAGCAGCTGCGGTAGTAGGAGAACTCCCGGAGCAGCACATCGACTGAGTGGTCGAGCAGGCGCGTCTGAGCGTGGCGGCGGAGCCGGGACCAGAAGGAGACATGATCCTTAGACGCTTCTTGATGTTGTTGTTCGGGAAGCTCTTGTTCGCGACTCGGGCAGACATGATCAGCTGTCGGCTTCTACCTCTGCTAGCAGATCTGGGCAGAGTGAGGAAATATGCATGGGGAGCAGCAGTGCTGGCCTTCTTGTTCCACTCGCTCAGTGCGACTGACCGGGTGACCATGCTAGGCAGCTTCTCGCCTTTTCTGCAGGTAAAATGCCTAAATGCCTCTATTATGCTTTCTATTATGCTTCTAATTACCTGAAATGCTGATATTTCCTACAAATGTAGTTTTGGGCTTTTTTATACCTGCCTGGGATCGGCTGAGGCGTTGAGCTATACCCGGGGCGATTTCCCATCATGAGGCAGTGGAACATAGCCCACAGCACAGGGTCAATTCAGCGATTGACTCAGGCGATTCAAGAGAACCTTGACTCATTCCCGCACGCATCGGTAAAAAGCCTAAACCTCTCTATGGATTCGACTCGGTCTCACCATTTAACTATTCTATCTAATTTATTGTTGACCGAAATTTTAAATTTGGTAGTAGGCGTATTAACGACGTGTGTTTTTATGCTATCATCGGCCAACCTTCGTAAGTGCTCTCCTTAGTGAGAAAGAAAAGTAGGTGTACCATCGGCCCCTAGAAGAGTTCAAGGATTATTTTGCTTGGACTTATAAAGAAATGCATGGGTTTGATCCTTCTGTGACTGAACATGAGTTGGCAATACTTCTGACAGTCGAGCCAGTAAAGTAAGCTCAAAGGTGTATTCGCAACGAGATGGTGTTAAAAGTCAATCCTGAGGTTGACAAGATACTCGACGTGGACTTTACAGAGCCCTGCATATATCTTGTGTGGCTCGCCAATATAGTCCATACCAAGAAAAATGGCTAAGTTTGAGTCTGCATTGACTTCAGGGATTTGAACAAGACATGTCCGAAGGACGACTTCCCTATCCCAGTCACTGAGATAGTGGCTGACATGACCACTAGTCACGAATTCTTGTCCTTCATAGATGGGTCATCAGATTATAATGAAATCTGCGTGGCCATCAAAGACAAAGACTATACAACTTTTCGATCCCCCATGAGAATTTTCAATGATAAAAGGATGTCATTTGGCCTAAAGAATGCCGGTGCAACCTATTAAAGGGTGATGAGTAAGATTTTCGACGAGATGCTACATGATCTCGTTGAATGCTACGTCGATGACCTAGTCATCAAGTCACAAAGGTGAGAGGATCATTTGGCTGACTTGCGTTGAGTCTTTGAAAGGCTTCAACAGTATGACCTCAAAATGAATGTAATGAAATGCGCATTTGGCATCTCTAGTGGCAAGTTTCTTAGCTTCATCGTCAGGTATCGAGGCATAGAAATCGACCCTGACAAAATCAAGGCCATAAGAGGATTGCCTCTGGCTGGAAATTTGATAGAGCTCAGATCTCTACATGGAAGACTTGCTTATATCTGGCAATTCATTTCTAATCTCTGTGGAAGATGCCTGCCCTTTGATAAATTGATGAAGAAAGGATGACACTTCATATGGGACGAAGAGTACTAGAGGGCCTTCGAGTAAATTAAGGAGTATTTACTAACTCCTTCGGTGCCTGGGGATTTAGAACAGGGTTCCATTTCTCATCTCATAGGAATCCTTAATCTTGAGGAGCTTCATTCTCTATTCTTTCTCTTTCAGGAGCTATTGGTGTTGAAACCAACGTAGGAGATGCTCCCGCCAATCGGGCTGTTGGACTTCCTCCACAGTCGCCGCTTCATTATCTTCTTCATTAGCCAGAACCTCTGTCACACTGGGGACCTGGCATCGATTGATTACTATTACATTCAAGCTCGTGTCTGGCGGGATTGCCAAAGAACTAGCTAGCTTTATGAGGGCATCTGCATGAGCATTCCATCCTCGGTTAATGTGCTTGACTCTAATAAAATAGAATTTTGCAACTAGGCAGAGCGCCAGTCGATGATAAGGGAGGAGTTTCTACTTCCGCACCTTAAACTCTCCTTCCAACTATTTTATAACCAGCAGGGAGTCCCCGAATGCCTCGAGCATCTGAATCTCCATGGACAGGGCAATCTACAACCCAATAATCAGGGCTTCATATTCTGCCTCGTTGTTTGTGCAGGGCTTATTTATTGAGCAAGAGGTATATATGACTACTCCTTCAGGAGATTTCAGGACTATGCCTGCCCCGGCCCTAACTCTGGCTGCTCTAGTTGCTGGGGTGTTAATTCTAGATGAGCCATCAAAGTACAATTGCCACAAGGTGGGCTCTTGATCGACTTTCAGGGTCTCATCTTCAGGGAGCTCTGTCTCTACTGGACGACTTCCTAGCACTGGATGCGCAGCAAAGAAGTCTGTGACGGCTTGGCCTTTGATAGCTTTCTGCGGCACATAGGAGATATCAAACTCCATGAGGATCACTGCCCATTTGCCTAAGCTGCCCTTGAGTGTCGATTGTGAAAGAAGGTACTTAAGAGGGTCTGCTTTGGAAATCTGCTTTATTTCGTGCAATAGCACATAGTGTTTGAGCTTCTTGTGTCACGTCCCGAACCGATAGCAGCAGAATGTGTCATTTGCTCGGAACGTGGCAGTTAAACAGTCGTGAATAATCAAGAGCAGTTGCATAAGACTAAATAATTTGGAGCAATACTCAAATTTTATTTCAAATATAAGTCTCTTACAATTTCAAATTCCAAAACTTAAATACTCAACTACATCACAATGAAAGAAAAGGAGACGACGCACTAACCTCTATAGTAACTTCACTATTGGGAAAATAGGTTTTCAATTCCGTTCCCGACCCTAGAGGAGTAACTATGGTTAAATTTGATGCCAAGGGAATAGGTGAAATAGGCATAATTTTTGCAAAGGAACTAGAAATAAAGGAATGAGTAGCACCTGTATCAAATACCACGAAAGCAAGATGGGAATGAATACGAATTATACCTTCAATAAGCTCCCCTTCCTTAGCTGGTTCATCTTCTAATACGACAGAGGCTGCCGCTTCCATCCACTATTATTCCTCGTGGATGGCTATTCTTTCATCAAAGGATAGTCAAGCATGCGGTGCTCCCGACTTCCACATCTGAGACATGCACCCAAGCGCTTCCAACATTCTTCGGCCTTATGACCGAATTTATCACAAAACGATCAAGCCGCCATGACTTGCTTATCATCTTCTTCCTTGACCTTCTTATTCTGGCGTTCATCCTTGCCGTTTCCATTCTTGGATCTCTTCTTGCTATCCCAAGAATTATAGGTAATGCTAATTTTTTTCAGCTTCTTACCTCGTCAATCAGAACTTCAGCTCGGCTCCTCCACTTTACCCTTGAGTTTTTTGACTTTCTCTAAGGTTCGTTCAAATAGGTGTGCCCGTCGGACCATCTCTGCATAGGTCCGAATATTCTGCGGGCCAAGTTGCTGGATAAAAATGGGATGTAACCCATCCATAAAGTAATTTACTTTCAGAAGATCGGTGCTCACTACGTGCTGCGCAAAGGGTGCTAGGCGAGAGAACTGTAACTCATATTCTGCCACTGACATCATCCCCTGACGTAGTAATGCGAATTTGGCTACCTTCCTCTCCTTGACATGCTCAGAGAAGTATTTGGCTCGAAAGAGAGTCAGAAATCCATCCTATTTCTGTGGTGCGTCTGCAGGTGGTGCTGGAATAGACTTCCACCAGGTACGAGAATCTTTATTTAGCTGGAACGTAGCAAGATGAACCTTTTCTTGGTCGGCACACTGCATGACCCCAAATATATGGTTCATTTCATCGATCCAGTTTTCTGCCTCGTCAGGATTAGAAGAACCCAAAAATCGTAGAGGATTTAAGCTCCGGAAATTAGGATGCAGGTCACCAGCCCCTGCCCTAGCGCCAGCTTGCACCATATTTTTCGATGAAGATCAGGGCTGGTGTATTCATCAGCATTAGGTGAGATGCCAAAGCAAAATGGGTTTATTCATTAACGAGGATGAAAGGTCCAAGTTAAGGGAGATATTGACCGGTCTTGCTGATGATGACAAGGGTCAATAGTTGTATGTTCATCGACATTAGTTAACTGTCGAAGCAAAATGGGTTTATTCATTAACGAGGATAGAAGGTCTAGGTTAAGGGAGATATTGATCGGTCTTGTCGATGATGACAAGGGTCAATAGTTGTTTGTTCATCAACATTGGTTAAATGCCGAAGTAAGGCTAGGCTTATTCATTAACGAGGACAAAAGGTCCAGGTTGAGGGAATATTGACCGGTCTTGCCGATGATGACAATAGTCGATGGTTGTTTGTTCATCGACATTGGTTAAATGCCGAAACAAAGAGGTTTATTCATTAATGAGGACAGAAGGTCCAAGTTAAGAAAATATTGACCGGTCTTGCCGATGATGACAATGGTTAATAGTTGTTCATCGACATTGGTTAAATGCCAAAGCAAAGAGGTTTATTCAGTAACGAGGACGGAAGGTCTAGGTTAAGGGAGATATTGACCAGTCTTACCGATGATGACAAGGGTTAATAGTTGTTTGTTCATCGACATTGGTTAAATGCCGAAGCAAAGATAGGTTGTACTCTTCACCAGAAAAGGCAGAAGGTCAGTTCCGGTCAGGCTTTGAATATTGGTGGTTTATTCTCCGGTGGGACTTGTGGAAATATTCTATTTTGACCCTGAGAAGGGTCCTCTGGACGACAGATGCATCAACATCATTCATCATTCATTCATTCATTTTTTTAACCACATTACTGGTACAAGCTCCCTTTTGGGTTTTCATCGGAACCGTCCCCCTCTTGCTTTTGCCCATGCTCCCTTTCGGGTTTTTACGTGACGGGGTACCCAATTTTACCTTCAATGCCCTTTCAGATTTTCACCGCAGTCGAGTTATTACGATTTTTGCCCTTGCCCTAATGTAGGAATAAGTCTGGCGGGGCACCTCTATTTTAAGCCCCATTTTTTTGAATCAAAGAGTAAGAGAATGGCGATGGGCGATATGCAATGCTCGACCCTAAATGGTAGCTTATGACTATTGGCTAGGGCACGAGGCCTTGCGCCGGTCAGAGAAAAATACACATAAATATCTAATAAATATCTAGAAAAAAATTTGGGGCATTACACACACACAGAGAGAGAGAGAGAGAGAGAGAGAGATGAGTGCCTAGGAGGAGGAGGGAGTGCTTGAATGAGACACCGAGTGCCCGGAGGAGCAATATGGCTTCTAGAGATCTTCTGTGGCATGATGTGCTCTCTGTATCTCTCTGGCTAGGTGGGCTTATCTTTGTGGGAGCCCGTATGCGAGTATCTGTCCATCCTTCGATCATTTGTTTGAAATATTTCAGTCGCAAAGTTTGAACAAAATTTGAGCAAATTTTTTTCTATCGAAAATTTGTGATAAGAAATAACTGACGGTCAATATTCATCCCTATTCAGTCCAAAATCTATCACAAGGCCATTCTGCAATGGATTTCTGAGGGAATAGGGACAGATATTGGCCGCCCCTATTAACACATTTTCTTGTAGCATTTTGGGCCCATTCAGGAACCTACTTAAATGATTCACCTCAATTTTATCCATTTCCTAACTCAGCGGGGGCATGGTTAGTGGAGCAATGAGCTACTTGATTGTGGGAATCATCTGCTGCCCACTCGCCCGCTCTCTAAAGATGGGCATCGTGACAGCCATCTCGGAGGCATGGGAGAGACCTGGTGCTTGTTGGACCCCCTGTGATTCTAGCCTCAACGATCACCCGTTGGTAGGTTTCATGGCTTCTAGGGCCCAGGTGCACGGTGATCAAGCCCACAAGCCAACCAGTCCCGAGTGACCCCCATTGGGAGACGTTCCTGGATTGTTGGTCGGTCGACGAGTGTCGTACTGAACTTAATGATGATGGGCCATATCGGGCGCAACGTTAATGGGCCACGTTGGTCCTGGCGATTTTCCCCCTCCTCACTATACTTACGAGTAATATTATTTTGATTATATCCCTGTTTACGCACTTGGGGAATTCTCTTCTTGTTCTTTTCCTCACGGCGAGGATGCACACTCGCCTTTTACGGAAGGCCAAGATCGGTCGATTTGGCACGTGGAGATTCCGAGGGTATTGAAAGGAGGGTGGAAAGAACGATAGGAATGCACTGGAGGGAGTGGCGTATGGTTAATCGTTCTGGGAACAGGGATGGCTGGATGAAATGCGGGCGTGCCAGTCGATTTCTCAATGATCACCAGTGGAACCAAATGTTTAACTGGGGATGTGCTGCCAGGGCATGGCACATGCGCACGAAACGTTGTGTGTCACGTGGAGAGAAGGAGGTTCCGTAGGTACGAGTGTAGACGATTGTAGGGACTTGTGTACTGGAGGTCTTCCCCACCGATGGCGAACGATCGATGTTTATTTTACATCGGGTGGAGCCCAAACACCTTTGTTTCTACTACCAAAGAAGAGAGTCAGGGACCCTAGATGCCGCGACGTCGGGAGGGCTTAGTCCATCCAACAACAATAGGGCAACAGCAACACAACAGGGATAACCGGGGACAGAGAGATTGATTCCAGCGAGGCGGGGGATCCGCTCCCTAACTAGATTACATGACTTATATGCTGTGAAAGGCATTTATGTGGGGGCATGAGAGCCCGATTACATGTGCTTGCAAGCCACGAGACAATTCCGTCATTCATGACGATCCCCGGGTCATTGCGTTATTGTGTTGGTAGTTCTGTATCCGTACATAGTGTCCGTCAGAGGACCTGTGACTCAGCTGGATACCGCCCGAGGGGCATCACAATGTCTTCCCGTTATGAGACAGTGTCGAGGTTGGGGCAGTAGGGGTGCCGTGGGCACCGTTTTGCTAGAGTAGTTGGTTGTCACCAAGGTCGAGGTGACCGAATGATGTAGGCACCACTTGTCATTGGAGCGACTGGGCATTGTTGAGACTGGAGCGGTTGGACGACGTGAGCAACGCCATGACTGGAGTGACCAAAAGTCGTCAAGCTCAGGATTACCAGGTGCCATGGGAACATGTGGGACTAAAGTTGTTGAGCGATCGGGTGTCGCGGCTCCTGATGTAATTGGAGTAGCTAGAAGTCGGGCACCGGGGGCACCGCTGTGACTGAGGCAGCTGAGTAGTCGGGAGCAATGGGCCACGATATGGCTGACAGTCGAGTGCCGGGAGCACCATTATGACTGAGGTTGTTGAGTGGTCGGGCGCCGGGGGGCCCGATGTGACTAGAGTGGCTGGCAGTCTGGTGCCGAGGGCACTATTGTGGCTGGAGTGGCTAGCAGTCAGGTGTCGGGGGCACCGTTGTGGCTGGAGTGGCTGGCAGTCGGGTGCCGGGGACACCGTTGTGACTGAAGTGGCTGGCAGTCGGGTGCCGGGGGCACCGTTGTGACTGAAGTGGTTGGCAGTCAGGTGCTGGGGGCACCGTTGTGATTGAAGTGGCTGGTAGTCGGGTGCTGGGGGCACCATTGTGACTGAAGTGGCTGGCAGTCGGGTGCCAGGGGCACCGTTGTGACTGAAGTAGCTGGCAGTCGGGTGTCGGGGACACCGTTATGATTAAAGTGGTTGACTTTCGGGTGCCAGGGACACCGTTGTGACTGAAGTGGCTGGCAGTCGGGTGTCGGGGGCACCGTTGTGACTGAAGTGGCTGGCAGTCGGGTGCCGGGGGCACCGTTGTGACTGAAGCAGCTGAGTGGTCGGGCGCCGCGAGCCCGATATGACTGGAGTGACTAGCAGTCAGGTACCGGGGGCACCGTTGTGACTAAAGTAGATGGGCACCGCGAGACCTTGATGGTCGTGCTCGGGGCCCGTTGACAGGGGCAGGGGCCTAGCGCTTCATCTTGCGCCGGGACTTGTGAAGTATGCCCATTGTCCGGGTAACAGCACTGAGGGCACACTTATCGAGGTGACACCAAAGTGGAACACGATCATCGACGGGGGGAACCAGGCTGGGTGTCTCGATTGAGCCATGTTTGATGGTGCGCGACCATTGGGACAGAGACTAGGCAGGGTGCTCTCGTCAAGCAATGGCTGCGTCGTGCAGAGATTGGGTAGGGTGCCTCAATCGAGCAGCGTCTGAGGGCTATGCATGATTATCAAGGTAGTGACTGGATAGGGTGCCTCTATGAAGCAGCACCAGAGGTCATGCACGAATGTTGAGGTAGGGCCGAGCAGGGTGTTCCCGTCGAGCAGGGTGTTCCCGTCGAGTAACGTCTGGGGGCGCATGATGATTGAGACAGGGCTCTAGCAGAGTGCTTTCACCAAGCAGTATCAGGGTCGTGAACGAATATCGAGATAAGACTCGGGCAGAGTGCTTTCACCAAGTAGCATTAGGGTCGTGCACGATTATCGAGACATGACCTGGGTAGAGTGCTTTCACCAAGTAATATATGGGGTTGTACACGATTATCGAGACGACATACGTTCATCTCGCAATTGGCTGCCGAGAGAGATCAATGGCGCGAGATGCAAAGGATGGTACAAGGTTTGACCTAGGCACTGAAACAAGTAGCTCAAGGAGGAGCTCACCATGGAGCAGGAGATTTGCATAGGAATTTCAAGAGCATGAACCCTCCCAAGTTCGCTAGGTCCACAGACCCGGATGTGGCCGAACATTGGGTAAAGAAAATTGAGAGGATTTTTCGAGTCATACAATGCTCAGATGAGGAGAAGGTCCTACTCACTTCCTTTCAACTAGAAAGGGATGCCCCTGCTTGGTGGGAGTCGATCGAAGCAACTCTACCACATGACCAGGTGTTGTGGAAAGTGTTTGTAGAATACTTCAACAACAAGTACTTCTTTGACTGAGTTCAAGAGAGGAAGGCTACCGAATTTGCTTCCTTAAAGTAAAGGAGTTTGACGGTAGCGGAGTACGAAGCCCAATTCACAACATTATCCCAGTACGCACCACACCTTGTGAGTGCCGAGAAAATGAAGGCAATGAGATTTTTAAATGGCTTAAAGCCTCAATATATTACTCAACTCGTCCCGATGGATATTCAAGTATATGTCGATGCGGTGAGGAGAGCCCAACTCTTGGAAGATGCCACGGAATTGACTGATCACATTCAGGGAAGAGAGACCAAGAAGGAGCCGATAACTAGCTCCGATAATTTGAAGCCCTCCTTTGGGAAGAAGAGACCCGATTTTGATAGGCGTAACTTTAACAAAGATAGGCATAAATTTCAAAAGGACAAGAAGCCGAGATGGAACGACAAACAAATTGTTCCAGTTATTGCTCCAACTAAGAAATTATGCAAGCACTATGAGAAGGCCGAATAGAAGGCCGAAGAGTGTCGAAGAAGACTGGGTGCTTGTCTTCGCTGTGGGAGTCGGGAGCATAGAATCCCAAGTTGTCCACTTCTCAATGAGCAGGCTCCACTGGAAAAACTTTCAGTTACTGTCAAAAAGCAAGGAAGACTTCAAGCCCTTATGAGTGTGGAACCTACCGAGGATGGAGGTGTCGTGGAAGGTACCCTTTATGTGTGCACAAAGCCTACCTCTGTCTTATTTGATACTGGAACTACTCATTCATTTATATCCAAGAGCTTTACTGATAGTTTACTTATGAGGCCTGTTACTTTGACTAGGTGGTTTAATAATACAAATACCACCATAGTAAAATACATACAAAAAAAGATACACACAAGTAAAATACATACTCAATACACACAAGCACGTACTCACGACGCCGAGTCTTCAGGAAGCCGACTCTCCGATCCACAAGCTCGGTGGGGTCGGGGCAGTGCGGGGTCGGCTCCGAGTAGTGGGTCCGGTAGTGGGCCCGGTGTCCCCACCACTCCTCTCTGCTGGGCCCTTCTCCCAGTAGACCCAGGCCCACTGTGCCCCCCTCCTTCTTCCTCTTCTTCTTCTCCCCTTCTCCTTACCATCGCAAACTGAGGAGTCAGCCACCTCGCCTGAGCCCGAACAGGGTCCCCACCCCTGCCTGCCGGCCGAACCAGGCCACCGTCTGCACTGGACCTTGCACAGGCAGCCCACTTCACGTGCCAGACTGCTGCAGCCCTCATCCACTGGCAGCCTAACCCGACCCCGCAACGATTTTGACAGCGGACAGGCTGGACGGCCCCGTTCACCCCTCGACCAGCCGCATCCTGTGCCCGCTCGTGTGCCGCCACCCATCCGAGGCACCGTGCCGTCGCCACCACGCACTCGAGTGCTGCCGGCAACCCCATTCCCTCCCCGTGGCTACTTTTTTATTTGGTTAAATAATCAGTAGAACCTTGGTTTGTCTCCATCATAGTATCATGCTTGCCATCCACCCCAATCGTGAGCATGTGCACATCTGTTTGGCCCTATATTGACTGTCTAGGGATTACATGTAAGACGACGTGTACTTTGCATTGGGATTTCCTCTTTAATTCTGAATGTTGCAGTGATTTCTTGTCATAGTTCTTGTTTTAATTATCGCATCGTTTGGGATTCACTTCTTCTTTTATTTAGCACTGTTCATCCTACTACTGCTCGGATCTTGTCATGGTAGCACATCAGTTCATCACATAAAGCATAACTCCTTTTTCCCTTATCTGAACCTAATTTTCTAGAACAGGTTGTGATATGGCATATGTCCAATAACATTAGAAAATGAAGCTATGAAGGATAATCCATCAATACAGGTTTTGGAAACAGGATTCATTCATTTTGCCATTTTTTAAAATCAAATGAGCTTATTACAGCATCTATATGTCATCAACATGGCCCAGGTAGATGAAAGACAAGCTGATGGCCCTTAAATTGTAGAGGGTTGATTGCCAATAAGGGCTGGAGATGCTGAAATCTGATCTTCAACGGCAGAAAAGTCTGCTAGAAACCACATCTACTCGTGCACAACTTTTATGCAGTCGGATGGATGAGCTACGGGTAGAGATGAATGCTATTGAGGCTGAACTACCACTAGTAGAGGCGACAAGGTCTCAGAGTGCTGAAGAGATCACCTTGATAGAAGGATAAGTGGTGTCACTTTAGGACGAAGCAGCTCACCTTCAAGAAGTAGAAGCTCATCTTCACGAACTGGGAGCAACTCCGAATGTCAGACTCCTTGATTTTGAGGACATCTTCTGCTGACCTTAGTCATTCCTTGCTTTGTAATACGTCCCTTCTGAGGGCCCCAATTGTATTTGTCCCCTTTTTGTAATGAAAAATTATCCTTTCTATAATGTCTTGGATGCCCATATCCATTTCTTTAATCTATGATGGTTTGCAGTAATTTGGTAGTACTCATGAAAATGCACCCGTATTCATACCGCAGGATAGCGTCCACCCTTTCAAGGAAAGGATGGGGGAATCGCTCCACCACGTGACGGACTTTCCAGAGTTCTCAAATTGGAATTTTGGCATAAGTATGGGTTTCATCAACCAGAGATGCCGAGTGTGACAATGTCTGCTGATTTGTTGAAGAGGGGTCCATAGGCTTCGCTGAAATAGACGGAAGGTCTACTCCAGATAGGTTTTAGCATTGATCAAGGTGATGTACCATATGATCAATGGGAGTTTTCATCATCGGAATTGGGTTTATGTCGACGCACGGAATTTGATGAGTTTTATAAGAATAGATAGAAGGTCTATCCCAGATAGGTTTTAGCATTGATCAAGGTGATGTGCCATATGATCAATGGAAGTTTTTATCATCAACATTGGGTTTATGTCGATGCAAGGAATTTGATAAGTTTCATTAGAATAGATGGATGGTCTTTTCTGGATAGATTTTAGCATTGACTGAGGCGATGTGCCATATGATCAATGGAAGTTTTCATCATCGAAATTTAGTTTATGTCGAAGTAAGGAATTTGATAAGTTTTATCAAAATAGATGGAAGTTCTATTCCAGATGGGTTTTAGTATTGATCGAGGCAATGTGCCCCTCCACTCGGCATCGCCGAGTTACCCACGGGTTTGGGTGAGTGCCGGGTGAGTTGGCCGCCGATATCGGCCCGTTCAGTTCGCGATTGTGCTTGCTTGCTTAGGTCCGAGGTTATGTCACATCAAAAACTCTTAAAATCAACTCTGAGAAAAAGAAACCTGTGAATAGGAAACCCAAAAATTTGGCTACTGGTAGCACTGTGCATGCTAAGCACAATTCTGCTATACATATACATGCACCAAGAAAGGAAGTCAGATCTTCATGTTTCTATTATGGAAGGGATGGTCATATGATGCATGACTGTCCTATTAAGGAGTCTGATGAATTGACAATATGCAATAGAATGAATGGTTTCAAAAACTAAAGGAGATTTGCAAATAAGAAAAATGTTCATGCTAAACATTATGTTGTTAGGCAAACGAAGATCTAATGCTTTAAATGTGAGAAATCTGGCCACACAGTCAAGAGCTGTAGGCAAAGAAAAGGGAAAAATAAAATTCATCCTCAAAATGATAAATTCCTTGCCCACACACAGAAGTTCACCACTTTTCCATATATGAAAAATGTGAAATCTTCTATTTGCTGTAATTACTGTGGTGTTCTTCGACATAAGATGCATGATTGCTCTTTGATGGATTTTGATGATTTCAATGCCTACCGTCTTACCTACAGTGCTTAGAAACATAAAGCGGTTCCACTCGGACCGCTACCGGTATCGGGAGCAGAATGCAATTTCTGATGAACTGCGACGTACCTCCGGTCAGAAATCCATAAAACCTCACAAAACTTGATCATTCCATGCCCCAATCGTCACAAAATGACGGGGAAATAGTTGCCAACCCAGTATAAGCCTTCCACACGTGGGAAGGGATCTAGAAAACCATAAAATGACAAAGAAAAGTATGATTTCCTCAAAATCGGCCCAAAATGACTCACATGTACATTCGGTCTCATAATGACCCCAAATCACGAGCAAATACAACCAAATTGATGGGAATCATATCCTGAAATGCTGTAGAGAAGGAATCTAGGCTTAGAATCAAGAAATATTGCCTGGAACGACGAATTTGTCTCATATAGCCCATAACAT
The DNA here is from genome assembly GCA_024336825.1 of Amorphophallus titanum. Lineage (NCBI taxonomy): Eukaryota > Viridiplantae > Streptophyta > Magnoliopsida > Alismatales > Araceae > Amorphophallus > Amorphophallus titanum. The sequence continues at coordinate 24,556,601 of JANBPO010006859.1, forward strand.
GCTTTTCACCCTAAAATGGGAAAATCCACTCAAACTCGTGCTAATCAGCATGAAATTGAGGGGGGTGAATAGATCAAATCCCAAATTACACAAATACATTGCAGATTAAAAACTAGTGCTGAATTAAATGAACTGCTAAAAATAAAGCTGCCACAAGGAATGAATAATGAAAATACTTAACTTCTAATATCAACAACATACAAGAACTAGATGATCAAATGCTTTAGTATGGTACTTGGCGGAGGTTGGATCAGAGATCTCCTCATGCAAGAGTCAATGTTCCGGATAGGCGTGACCGATCTTTCTCACTGAGCCTTTTGATATACCACTGAAGAGATAATCAAATTGCAGATACACACTGAAGAAATAAAATGCATGAAGTAGATGAACATTCAGACAATCAAACTCATGATAAACTATAAACGAGCCTATGCATTCATCTGCTCGAAGAGAAGATAGAACATTCACTCAGACAATATAGATCGATTTTAACGTGGTTCGATCTCAAGCTAGAGATCTATGTCCACCCCTTACTCAACTGAGTAAGGCTTTCTTATGCCTCACAGCTTGATCACTGCCGATCCACTACTTTGGGGATAAAAATCCATGCACACCGCTGAGCCTTATAGCTTGCTGAGCGAGGTACACCCTTGCCTACTAAGCACCATAGCTTTCTCCACTGATTCACAGATTACTATGTAGCTCTCAATAGAGCAATCTAACAATGGATCTGATCCAAAAAGTCAGAATAGAGCACTCTCGCCCAAACTCTTCTTCTTCCTCTCACACTTTCTCCGGCAGTCTGTTTTTCTGAAAATTGACTCTCTTTCTTTTTATTGCTTTCTCACTCTCTCTTCTCTTTCTAATCTATCCTCTTTTTTTCTTCTCTTCTATTAACTCACTCTTTGATCTTCTTCTACTCTTCTTCTTTTCTTCTTGTTCTGCAAGTCTCTTTTCGATATCGATCGAAGGAGAGGCTTTTATGGAGCTTCAGTCTTGGGGTCCCACGGGATCACGCTTCGGGTGTGTGGAATGCTCGTTCCCGTGCTTTCAGAGCGGCCACGTGTCAGGATTAGAGAGTATGAACCACGTGTCAGATTCTTTAGACCAACTTTAGCCTCACGTGCCGATCATTGGGTTCACTTAATTTGTCATGCCCCGACGTGGAATATCGAAACGCAACAGTAGAAAGTTAAAATATGTTGATGTACAACAGAAATAAATAAATGGAAAAGCCCTGCTACGTCTGACGCTGGTCTCACGATGCAAAAATCAAGACATAGGCCATGGTGAAAACTAAGAGTCACCACCTGATAAAGACAGGAGTACCACCCACTAGAAGCACAGCCGGATGCGTCCCCTGATGACTTACACCGCGCCGCAGTGTCTCCTTACTCACCCCAAGGGGAGACTAAGACACACTCACAAGTAACACTGACAAGGGTCTAGTCGGGGTCATGCTCGTCAGCACGTGTCCAAAGTCCCCGACCACGTATGCCCACATTGACTGATTGCGCTACATCAAGCCCTCTAGCTAGTTCTTCCTCCCAGTCCAAACTCGAGCAGCCACAGTAGGAGGCCCACAGCAACCAGCCTAAAGTCATCTCTCTCGGGATGCCTCGCCACCACTCCCTGGTGAGACCACACGCGTGTCGGAAGGCTATGACTAGTGGAGGGTCACAGAAGGAGTAGACCCTCTATCCAGTGAAAACAACGTCTGAATCGGACAAAGTACAAGGACCACTCCTCATACCGACACCGAATCATGGTGACACAAGCTGAGAACACACCACCTCTCGGGACCCCATGACACTCACACACATGGCCCCCACATGATGCCCAGTATCAATAAGACCATAGGTCAGCACGTGGATCGATGTCTGCTCACTCGGGACTCAAATCGACAAAGATGGAACTCCGATTGGGCAACATACAGGAGGCGGTCCACTCTGGACCATCCCTGGCAAAAATGGTCAGATGCTGGGCCGTCTCAAGGAGAGAGAGACGGTCCTCACTGGAACGCATGAGCAGGAAAGGCGGTCATACACCGTTCGCCGCTCAAGGGAGGTAAACGGTCTCCTCCAGACCGTTCAAGACCTGAGAGGTCCACCATTGGGCCGCTTCAAGAGCTAAGCGGTCCCCTTGGGGCCGCCAAGCCACCAAACTACACGGATGATGAACCGGTCACCTTGTGACCATTGGGGACTAAAATGGTCTCCCTTGGGACCGCCAAACTGCCCAACCAATCTACCCCTAAAATAACATCGTATCCTTTCATATCAAGGCATACTAAGTTTGCGGGAAGATTGTGGCCTTCTATGATCACTTCACTATTGGGATAATATTTGGTAAGTTTGGTCTTTTCATCTCCCTTATGTGTTGCTATATATATGATGCAAATTTGGTAGAAAAATGTGTGCTCTAACATTTCTATCTATCTTGTAGGAGAAGAAAGGGAAGAAGGAGAGGAGCTGAGGAAGGATTGAAGGTTTTCATCTATTTCCATACACTTTTGAAGTTAGTGATTGAAGAAACAAAGGAGCGGATCGAGAAGGGGAACGTGTGGACATTCTCATCATCGGCATTCGGCTACCTTCCGACTCGAGGCTTAGAGAATATTTTCTACAGCCCTTTCTACTCATGGGGATTTATCTCCACATCTTGTTTGGATCTAATTCAACCATTTTCTTCTGGTTAACAAGCTTGTATTGATCATATTTTCATTTTTGAAGTTGGACTCGTTCAGTCTGTCGACCGTTTGTGAACGGTTGTGGTGTTTTTGTGCCACAGTTATTGCGGCTAGTGTGTGTGTTTGGTGATGTGTAGTAGGATCATGTAGGAGATGACGTCTTCGTGTCTCTTGGAGCGAAAGCTCCATGCGCTTCATTTGAAGCAAGTGGATCCTCACTGTTTTGGTGAGGGGTGGACGTAGGGAGCCCATTGTGGTCCCAAACCATCTAAAAAATCTATCTCGCATCTTGTTTGGTTGTGCTGTGCTTGAATATATTGCTCTTGTTGATCGTGTGAGAATGGTAAGCTTGAGAGAATTAATTTCTTCATAGCTTATATGTCATGCAATCATCTTCTGCGTTGGTAGTTATTTTAATTTGCTGCATTAATTTTTAAAACTTGCATTGTGCTTGGTGGGGACAATTCAACCCCCCCTTCTTGTCCATACGAGAATCTAAGGTTAACAATCTGGTATCAGTGCGGGTCTCTGATCTTTAGGACAACCTCACGGTTGTAGAGCAAGGATCCTTTGCTATGGCCAATAAGGGAATGCTCCCCAAGGGACATTCGATTCATAGACCACCCTTCTTTGATGGGACTAACTATCCCTATTGAAAAAACTGAATGATTGTGTTCATGCGAGCACAGGACTATGATACCTAGAGGGTTATAAACAAAGGTCCTTATGTCTTACCCCAAAATGAGGATGAATGGGAAGATGAGCACATTAAGAAATCATGTGCGAACTTTAGAGCTATGAACATTATTCAGTGCGGATTGGTTCTTTACTGTAATTGACTGCTAATAGGCCAGATATCATATTTAGTGTTTACATGTGTGCTAGATTTTAATCTGATCCAAGAGCATCACACATGTTAGCAGTCAAAAGGATTTTTAGATATTTGATTGGCACACCTGATCTTGGTCTTTGGTTTCTACGTAGTTGTAATTTTGATTTGGTAGCTTACACTGAATTTGATTATGCTGGGTGTTTAGTGGATCGTAAAAATATGAGCAGGTATTGTCAATTTCTTGGAGGTTGCATGGTCTCATGGGCCTTTAGGAAACAAAATATAGTGGCATTGTCAACTGCTGAAGCCGAATACATGGCTGCAGGCAGTTGTGCAGCCCAAGTGCTACAGATCCAACAGCAGTTAGTTGATTTTGGTATTTACTTGAATAACACACCCATTCTTTGTGATAACACATCTGCCATTAACATATCCAAAAATCCTGTTTTACACTCTAGAACGAAACACAGAGAGATTTGACGCCACTTTTTGCGAGATCATGTAAATAATGGCCATTTTGAGCTTACACATGTCAATACTAAAAACCAACTTGCAGATATTTTTACTAAACCTTCAAACCGAGACAAATTCACAAGAATAAGAAGAGAATTAAGAATTTGCATGTTAGATGAGTAACTGTTCATATTAGGATTACATACACACTCTTGCATCTTTTTGCAAATAACAGTTCAGCTTTGCATACACAGCATACATACTTAACTTCATGCTACATACTGCACATATCCTTGCATACTTGTGAATAGGAATAATTATTCATCTTCTTTTCATTTACATGCATATGCTTGTATATACTTTATATATATACGTGTCTTAATGCCATAATTTTTTGGTATATCAAATGGTGTTTATGGAAGGTTGGATCATGTCCAACCGGAAACTTTCACTATGTGTGAGGTGGTCTTTAGACCTAAGTGCTCCACCACATACCAGAAATCAACTTGTATGAAATATTTTCATATCCGTGCTTGCTTGCATGTATATATTATACAAACCCTTCTTTGGAATCTTCTAAGACCTTACCTCCTTGATAAATAAAATGCATTGATTTTGATCATTAGTGAATCATGACATATACAATGGAGGAGGATTGATTTCCTTTTGTGCATATATTTGAGTCATATTGATTTAATATCTATGTAATTTTCTTTTCTTTTAGTCATCGTAATAGTTAGTGAAGTCCACAAGAGTCAGTTGTATTAAACTTTTGACTTTTGGTTATTAAATAAAGTTATTTTTTCTTTAAATTATTTTGTTGAAATCTTAGTGTACGTTATCTTGTGGCATGGATGCTCTGATTGACATTAACATTATAACTGGCGTGTTCCGACTTCTCGCATCGGGGCGTGACAGGACACCTTAACCAACTTGTGAAGGATGGCCAGGTGAGTTAACGAGCACATGTGGGTATTATGATGTAGAGGATACAACTGGCGACTAATCTACTCTTCTTTCCTTTTCTGTCCACTCTGATTTTCTTGGGAGCTCGGCACACTCGGTGCTATGGGTGGCTACATGACCTAATGCCAGTGATCACACTCGACATGAGTGTGTTCATGCATCAGAGGCATCTGATGCGACTGGTCATCATGGCGAAGAGATTCTCCAACATGAGGTGGAACTGGGAGGCTTTAGGTGCGTTGCTGGAGCTGTGGCATCTTGAGACCCTGTTGGTGATAAAAAAAGAGAAAAAATAAAAAGGAGAAGGGCGCAAAGGGGCAGATGTGCAAATGGGAGAAAGGAGGGGGCAAAGGACAAAAGGAGAAGGAATTTAAAAAAATAGAGAAATAGAAAGGAAAGAATCGTAAGTCTCCTGTGTCTGTCACTCTCCCCCACATGTTTTTACTATTCATCTAGTTTCTTCTTCTCCTGCGTGGAGCATTCAATGCTCATTGACACTTTCCATGTGCCTGCACGATCGACGCCTCCATGCACGCTAACACGACAATCCTCGAACAGCCACCCCTCCCGCGTTGCCAATGGCGCGGGTGCCAGTGCCTTCAACCGATGAGGGACACCACGTCCGCAGCGGTGCACCCTTACCCCTGCTCTGTCGCGACCGTGCGAAGAAGCCATGCAGTAACAGCAACAGCGGCAACAGCAGCATAGCAGTAGCAGCAAGGAAAAAAAAGAGGAAAGAAATATGGAGGTTTTCCCTCTGAATAGGGGACTCGAGGACCCCTATAAGAAGGCCACTATGGTAGAATTGAAGCTTCTTCTGAAATCACTAGATGCTGGAGAGATAGAAGAAAGAGAAGGAGGGACAAAACAAAAGTTACAAATAAGACAAAAATACCCCTTGTAACAGGGATAGATAACTTGACTACCCTAATAACTAATTAACTAAAAGAAAACATAGAAAAAGGGAATAAAATGCCCCTCTATGCATCGCGGCCACAGACCCGAACAACATTCCTTTTTTCTCAATACATCTTCTCCAAGAAGACCCACTTATCCCTTGCTGGGCATCTTCTCAATACAACTTCTGCTGGGCATCTTCTACAGTGTTGACTATCCAAATCATCACAATATTGTTTTCTTCAGTCCAATCTTCATATTTGTCACTGTTAATATCAGGTTTTGCAGGCTTCCCATTGATGAAACCTGACTTTCTCTTCCAGCTGATGTACATTTTGGCTTATGCTGAACATTCAACCTAATTGTTTTTGTTCAGCTTCATAGGTATAATCTGCAGAGTATGGTGCTCATGGGTAGAAGTCGATAAACCCTTGATTGCAGAGATGCCTTCTCTGCCCTTATATGTCGCATCAGACGTCGAAGAAATGGTTTGGTGACATGGTTGTCTCCCCCTCTTTGCAGTAGCTGCAGTAGACCCCAAGAAAGCCCTACCAACTCTGGATGTCCACTGGAGGAAAGAAGTTGCCCAACCAAAGGGAAAGAACTCAAAGGAGAGAAAGAAGAGGTGGCTTCTGCTAAGCCTGCTAATAGAGGCCGCACTGGCAGCAACTCCAGGAACCAGATGTTGCGGCCTCTTCAAGTCCATCAGAAGACACCCCCGATGCAGGAAGAGCACTGGTCCCAAAGAGAAAGAGAGGAGGAAGAGTCTGATGCAGGAAACACTAACGTTCAGAGGTGTTCTCTGAAGGAAAACCCTAACAGTCAGAGGTGTTATCTGTCGGAGGGGTCAGCGCTCCCAAACTTCAATGCAGCTCCTGGTCAGGGAAGAGGTCCGCAAGTCCTTTGGTGTCTTCCACCAAGGCGCTCTGATACCATGAAGATTCAGGTCGCACAGAACAGAGGAGAAGAAGAAGGGAGAAGAAAGGACAAGATCCCCAACTTGGAGGAGGCTGTGGTCACCCCAGCCGCCAGCCTCCTCATCTCTATAATATCATTAGGGTAACAAGGGTAATAAATACATACATAAATACCTCTGGTTCAGTAACACACCAGGTCGCACACTAATAGAGAGCAGTGAACTAAACAGAACAAAGGGAAAAAGACCTAAATACTCTCAGTTATCACTACATCCCCTAGCAAGCTACAACACTTATGGGAGCTGCTGATGTAGCCAGGATGAAGCTGCTGTGGACCCATGGTCATGAGGAGGTTTGGAGGGTGATGTTCTGCTGATGCTTGGTGTTGGTATCTTCCTTGAGCTGCTCTGAGATTTGTGGCAGGACTGTATTGGGGATAGACAGCTTCAATGCACTTGTAGCAAGGGGAGGATGGACACTGATCTCTAGGTTACTTTAGCAGGTGGTCTGGAACTGTTAATGATGGTTCTGAGAGGTGGCTCTCTTTCAGGTATATGAGGAGCCACACTCACTTGACAAGCTCTTGCATTATCCTGAAGGACCATCTATGCAATGGGAACACTTGAAACGCCCTCAAGCAGTGGGACAAAGTAGCCACCTTGAAGTTCAGACACGTTAGCCTGTGAGCTGCTCATGACACACCTGGTGGTAGCGAGTGGGGAACTGACAGATGGTTCTGTACTTCTGGGTTTTCGCCAGTGTGATTTTAGTGATTTTTCTACTTACATCATAACTTCAGCAATTCTTTTCTTTGCTAATGGTGAATGCAATGCCTTTTATTGTTGTAGTGTGGCAGTTGGCTTCATTTCAGGCTCGGTTTCTTCTGTGAGGTTTGGTTAAGCCTAGGTTTTCCATATGTGATAGATTGATACCTTTCATCTTCCATATCTGTCCAGAATGTCAACTTCATATCAATGAAGCTTAATCAATGGATTACCTTTTTTCCGTTGCCATGTACATCATTCATATGGGAAAGACTGCTCTTTGGCTCATACTTCCTGGTTTTATCCTGTTCATGTTGAGGGTTTTCTTTTGAAATGAGGTAGAGGGTGGTGGCTGAAGATTGGTAGGAATCTTTGGTGGTGGTGTTTGTTACTGTCATGTAGATGATATGGTTGGGAAGGAACTTCAGAGCTCTTCAGAGGATTTTGGAATGGCATGGGCATCAAGGGAATGATCATACAGTTAATGATTGCACCAAGGCTGTGTATGGTGTCAAAGCTGGTAGCTCCATTCTGGAGAGGTTGGGGGTAATCATGTAAGATAAGATGCCAAGCAAGTGTATGGTGATGAGAGACACTAGTGGGTATGTACTTTTGCTTTCCCTTTATAGTTACTCTATTTTATGATCTATAATCCCACATTTTACCCAAAACCCTTTTTACTGGTATAAAGAATCACTTGGTTTTGTTGCATTAACTTCAAAGGTTGGCTTGACATGTTTTATACTATGTGCAAATTCATGATATTTCAATAGTTAGATCATGCTGTACATGGACAAGATTGTGAAATAGCTACAAATGTGCCCGAATGTTGGACAAGGTCATCTATTACCTATAAACATGTCCAAAATATGTTGCATGATTACTTCCACAGATTTTCCTTCTGTGGTTAAAAGACAGTTTACTTGATGAAGGGAAATGATTGTCATGATACTGCCATTTGAATAACTAAGTTCACTTGATTCCAATGATACAATGTCAAAGTGAAGTTTAGAGATGATATTTCCTCCTTTATTAAGACATGTGAAATGTGTCTTTCTGAAAAGGTGATCTTTCAAGTGTAAATGGAGTTAATGGGTTACAAATAATTTGCTTGTGCAGGTAGCAATGGATCATTTGATTACATTAGTGTTACACCTCCTTATACTGCAGTAGATTATGGCATATTGATGGAGCAACTTGGAATATCACCTTTACTTGGAAAAGAGACCTTCATTGTGAGCAACATAGCTTTTTCATATTGCCATCGTGCATTCTTGTTGTCATTATATTAGACATGACTAACCTTTCCTTTTCGTGTTTTGTGCTTTACTTTGTGACTGCTAGGTTGTGGAATATCCTTTAAGAACTTTTATGTCAGAGTCATGTGGAGATCTGGTGAAGGTGATTCATGTTGATTTCTTCTTCTCTAATATGCTGCATCTTTTTAATCAAAGATTTTGCTAAATGGAATTACCAGTAAACAATAAATATTTCCTTCAGATCTTGGGCTGTATAATCTCTGGCTAGATTCTACCTGTGACAACATGAACCATACTGAATTTCTTGTCTCTATCTTAAATTTCTGAGCTGAGCTTGTAAGCAATAAAATGTTCCTCTTTTGCGGGAGATAAAAAACACCCTCTTTTTCTTGATTGCAGATCCATGAAAATCTATTTTTAGCCACATGGGAAACCGGCCTTCTATTTTCAAGGTGTTCGATCCTGCTCTTCTCACTTGATTATTTCTGCTATTCGAGCCTGTAGATTACTTAATGCAGGTTGTCAGGGGTTCTTAGCTTCAGTGGTTACTTTTGAGGCACCACGGCAGGATATCAGTGCTATTCCTGTGGTTTGTGAGTTCCATGATGTATTCCTTGATGAGTTGCCAGACTTACCTCCATAGCGAGAAATAGAAATGGTGATTGAGTTGATTCTAGGTACGACACCTTTGGCAAAGGCACCATACCAGATGGCTCCAGCTGAATTGAAAGAACTATGAGCACAATTGCTTGAATTATTGGAAAAGGGTTATATCCATCCTAGCTTCTCTCTGTGGGGTGCTCCTGTTCTGTTCGTTAAAAAGAAAGATGGAGGCCTGAGGCTTTGTATTGATTATAGACAATTGAATCAGGTGACTATCAGGAATAAGTATCCTCTACCCAGGATCGATGATTTGTTTGAACCGTTGCAGTCTACTTCTCTCTTTTCTCGAATTGATCTCCATTCTAGCTATTATCAGCTGAGAATTAAAGAATCTGATGTGGAAAAGACTACATTTAGTACGCGATATGGTCACTTTGAGTTTTTGGTTATGTCTTTTGGGCTAACCAATGCACTTGTAGCTTTCATGGACCTAATGTAGCGTGTGTTCCATCCATACCTGGATCAATTTGTTGTAATCCTTATCGATGATATTTTGGTTTATTCTGCTTCTGAGGAAGATCATGTGTAGCATCTGAGGATTGTTCTGCAGACTCTGCGAGATCACGAGCTCTATGCTAAATTTAGTAAGTGTGAGTTCTGGCTTCGGGAAATTCATTTTCTCAGCCATGTGATTTCTGGTGATGGAGTTGCAGTGGATCCCGCTACGATTGAGGTTATTCTTCAATGGCAGAGACCGAGGACCGTGACAGAGATCAGGAGTTTTTTGGGTCTTGCTGGCTATTATCGGAGATTCATTCAAGACTTTGCACGGATTATCGCACCGATGACTAGACTGATGTGTAAAGATGTACCTTTTGTCTGGTCAGACCAGTGTGAGCAGAGCTTTGTTGAATTGAAAAGACTTCTCACTTCTTAATTTGCCATCTTGATAATCTGTGGTGGGAAAATTTCCTCAACAAATCTTTCAATCTATCCCATGCTTCATGGATTTGTTCTCTAGGGTTTTATGTGAATCCAGTTATCACTCTCCTCATGGTATTGGTTCGCCCTATTAGATAGAATTTCTTCAAAAACTCCTTTTACATTTTAGCCCAACTATCAATTGATTTACCCAAAGTGCCTAACCAATATTTAGCCTTATCTTTAAGGGAAAAAGAAAAGAGTGTCAACTTGAGAGCATCATCTGAAAAGTTTTGGATCTTGACAGTGGAGCAAATCTGGAGGAACTCATCAAGATGTTTATACAGATCTTCATTGGTATTACCATAGAAGGATGACAACATTTGAATGGTACTGGATTTGATCTCATGTTGAATCGCCTGGTTCTGGGATGCTTAGACATAGAAGGACGGTTGGTATTGGTTGGGCATAAAATAGTCATTCATCTGTTTGGGAACTTATTGTTGGTTTTGGTCTTCCATGAGATCAGGTTATGAATGATTTCTAGAGTGCACTAACCTTTCTATGTCTTCAAAGGGTCTTATCAAATGTGGGTGTAGGGATATCCTACCTTGCATGCAATGCAAAAGGGCCCAAAGATAAAATGATGTCCCCCTTTCCCCCCCTTTTTTTGTAAAACAATGCAATGAATTAATCACTAAATGCAAATGCAATGGATTAACCACTATATGAATGCACAATAATGATTTTTTTATTGTGAGACCTTCTAAGGGCAATCTACCTTCAAGATGCTTCTTAGTACAGTCGGCCCGACGTCCGTGAGGGAATCCACCGGTGCGGAGACTTATGGAGATCTTGAAAAAGGAGATTCCAATCTAAAGAGACGAAGTGCTCAATGGAGGGTCCTTCCAAATCCAAAAAGGGTGTAAGGAACCTAACTTGCCCTTGAGAAGGGAAAATAGAAGAGAAGAGAAAGAAAATTTTTTTAAATGATGATGAATAAACAAAGAGATCAACTAAATGCACCAATGTATGAAAGCAATGCAACTACATGATATCATGATGACGAGAAACATTTTTTTGTGTGTTTTCTAATTTTTTCTGACATTTTTTTTCTTTTTTTAGAAGAGATGAATAAAAGAAACTATAAGCTAGAAATACCAGCAATCAGACATAGAATAAAATGCCAATCAGACATAGTTTGTTGACAGGCTCATGGTGACAAGAGGTGCTTTGTTGCCATCATCAAAACAGAATAATATATATGTTGCTAAACAACATATACATAACAGACTGCAAAGGATGTATACTTCCAACATCTGCTAGATAAAATCAAGAACAAACTTATAGGGTGAAAATCGAGGCTTATCTCTCCAGGCGACAGGCTTATCCCTATCCAACCATGCCATATATAGCATTCCTATACATATTCTTATAGTTATGTCTCCCACCAAAAGTATAATTTAGACCCTAGTGAGAGCGTTTGCTTCCTTCTTTTGAGGGGATTTTCTCGATAGACATGCGCAGGCACTGGATCGCATGGAAGGACTTGCGAGAACTACTTCTAAAGGAAGTATTGGTATTTGATCGTTACATGATGTTGCGATTGCTCTTGAGATTAAGTTTTATTGAAAAATATATTCTCACGTTAGGACATGAAGTGATTACATACACCAGTTCTATCTTCAGGCGCACCACTTATTCTATTGTTCTATTGTCGATTCACCACACTGTAGAATGATTATTAAATATAGGCACTGGATTCTTGAAAATTCTTACTGGCTGGTAGGTGATGGTCATTTATCTTTCTAGAATGATAACTAGATTAGTCACGATTTATCTATTGGTAATGCTCTAGATTGGCTTGTTTAAGATTATCTCAGTATGAACCAGGATTTATTGTGACATCCTCTATGGATGTCCTTAATTCTAGCATTAGTTTCATTGCATCTGTCTCTCCTTCTCAAGGTCAGCATGACAAACTTATGCCTATGACAACTTTTCTACTAAATTAGCTTGGAATTTGACGAGACAATAGGGCACTCATACTTCTATCCCTAAATGGCTTTGACGTGCAGAGCTCCCCCTAAAAAAATTTATTTATTTACAGGGATCTAGTGGACAAAATATATTTTGATACAGTCGCCCAGTGGATTGGTATTCTCTTGGCTTCAACATGTGTTTGCTAGATCTTCTCGAGCTATGAATCTCTCAATGATGTCCTTGTCTCTGGGGAGAAAGATATGTTTTGATAACAGATCTTCTATAACATTTGTGATGCCAAGATCCAGATGGGCTCCTTTTCACAATTCCATTAAAACCATAGCTGAACAAGGGAATGTTATTATCACCCTGGTGGGGCGTGGCCATTGGCCATTCTAGGAGCGGCCTTCGAACAGAAAACTATAGTCCCGAATTGATCGAAGGATCTCAAGAATGATTGTAGCCCCTATGGGCCTCCTCACGATCAAGACATACAGGTCATCGCTCATCCCAGAGGTAGAGGCTAAAAAGGAAAAAAATAGATCGAACGAGCAAAGCTACAGGAACTAGTAATGCTTATAATACGAGCACGCAGACAAAAAAGATGAAAGGATGCATTGATTCCTCTATTTCATTTCCATGAGAATGGAAGGTACATGGGAGCAACAGAGAAAGAAAGAACAACAAAATAAAAGAATTCTTGGCCCCCCTTCGGGGGCTTCTACGGTGAAGTCCCACCTTCTTCACTCATCTCCTTCTACTTTCTCTTCCTCTCTCTCTGCTCGCCTGTGCGTTTCTATGTGGCTTTCTTGGTGTGCCTTCATCTCTCTTTGTTACCTTCTCTCTTTTTGTTCTCTTATGTTCTTGTCTTCTCTCCATTTGATCGAGGGCGAATGCCTACTCTTTATAGAAGAATTGGGAGCAGGGGAGTCGGTGGCAACGGCACCGAATCGTCGGCCAGCCACACAGATGCGCCACCGACTCATCGGCCCGCCTTTGCCATGGACACCACCGACTTAGCCGTGAAGGGGCACGCCACCAACTCAATGCACCAATGGGCATTCAAGCACCACCGAATCAAGGGGTTAAGCGCCACCGAATCATCCTTCAAGGCGCCACCGACTCAGTGACGGGTATTTTTGTAATTTTGACATTTTGCCCCAAAATTGACCCGATGAGAGCTTGTTGTCCAGAGTAGCCCTAGAGTTGATCCAGTGGCCCCGGAATGTACTTAGAAGCCCTGATTTGGGGTTTTCGGTGATTTTCGACACGTGCCTAACTCGTACCGACTTTCTTGGGTTTTGCTCTGATTCGGCCTTCGGCACTGTGATTTGTGTGCCAAGCTTGCTTTAGAGCTACATGGGGCTTCTTCATCGAGTGGTCTATCCCTCGAAACATTTTTGCCTTCACTGGGCATCTTTTAGGTCTTCTACGGCCCTTTTCTGGTGTTGTGTATACCCAGGTTTCCCCTGATTTAGGAAATCTCTAATTCAAAATTAACTGTCAGTTATTACAGGTGGTCTGCACCAAGCCTTCAGATTTTGCTGAAAAAAATATAACAAAGGTATGCATTTGGACTAATCCATGAGAAAGGGATTATGATAATAACCACAACTCCAAAAAAAATTGATTGGACAAAGCTAGAGGAGGATGAACAGGAGAATCCAATGTCTAGTTGAACTTGAAAGTCACCTAGTCGTCATGCGTGTCCTTTTTCAATTGTATGCACTAATCTGACTTATTTGAATCTAATTTTGTGTGTGAACCAATTTGAAACTAGAGCTTGAAGGGTGGAAGAAATTCACAGATTTGCAGTACAACAAACAGCCACACAAATCCAGGCAATGTGGGGACACTAAGACTAATGTTCATGAGATATTGGTCTCACTAAATGACTCATCCATATGCTCAAAAGATTATCAGACAACAGAAACTTGAAGGATAACTCGTTGGCTAGCAATCTGTTTTGAATTACTCCAATTTATAAAACATTAGAATTCATGAGAGAAGATAATATTTTGGATAAGCCTTACATGTGATGATAATGAATCACTTGTTGATTGATTCTGGTAGATACCTGCATTATCACTATATCTGCATGTTTTGTGTTATGCATGGTCAGTTTGACTGCTCAAACTTTGAGATGCATGTCTCCATATCCTTTAAGCTTTAGGGGACAAAAAGGGATCACATGGTCCCATTCAGCTTAACTTTAGTTGAGATGTGAGGAGAGGCTAATCCACAAAGTCCTCGCATCCCCATCTTGAGTGAGATCATCTTCTTTTCCAAGGTACACAACGTGCATAATCTTCCTTCATATTCTTCAGCATTGTCATTCCTTGGTGGCAATCGCGGTATTCTTCTGCATCTTTTATCGCCCTTTTATTACTTATATGATTATGCTTCCATATGGTTACATATTCATGATATTTACTTGATTGGGCACATCATGTTATTCATATATGCATATCTTATTCATTGATTGTGAGGACACGTTCCATATATCTAAAACTCTATTTTTTTGGCAATGATAGTGAGATCTCTACTTCCCATCACTTTATTCATGCTTTCCTACAATTTTGGTGTGTGTATGTCCATGTTTAGATAGCATTTTATACCCATCACATAGTATATCATTCATGCATAATCTTAGCCCTAATGAACTAAAAGATATTCTCCTAATTATTTCACAGAACCCATGCATATTGATTGGCATATCCTTCGTTCTAACATGATAGGAATAGTTTATTATGTATAATGTGTTTAAATATGAGATCTTCTTATTTTATTTACTGTCACACGTGCACTAGCGGCTTAAAGTTCGACCGCCAATATCGTCTAGTGGCCCTATGATAAATCGCCATACCCTCTATAAACTTAGATTTTTATGTAATCTCTGGTGGACCAGAAGTAGAGCGCTAAATAAGTCTGGCGACTTTACGATAAACCGCCATAATACTGTGACGCGCCTACGTTAGACCGCTATAGTTCTGTGTTCTGTCAACCCGAGACGGTCTCAAGAACAGTCCACTTAGCCTATGTTATGCCTTGATAATTATGTTCAAACTTGTTTTGAAGTTTTATTTTATGACTCTGAGACTCAATTAGTATGCATAACAGTTGATTTCATGTTCTTTATCATAATTGGATTATTTTTAGTATAAGGTAATTTTATGCCAAAACCATATAATTTTGTACTAAATCTATGGTTTAAATGCTACATTGATGAGGTTTCAACGTTGATTTATCACTAGAACACATTCCCCCTCATCTATAGAGTCAATTTCTATAAGTATATGGCATATATCCCGGTACGTGACCATTAGTTACACTTATTGCACTATAAGTACCTAATCTTAGACTTGATAACCTCTCTATTGGATATTAGGCCCTGACTGGACTGATCTACGCACCTGGGGGAGAAAATTCAGAACTCCTAATGACGAAGTCCAAATCTTGTTTCGCTTCTAGGGATGATAGAGGACTGGTAGAGGAAGCTCTCAGTCAAGTTTGACACCCAGACTTGCAAGGGAGTGGCCGTGGTTGAACTTTCTTTGGGGCTATGGTTCTTTGCCTGAGTGATCCTGCGCAGTCAGGGGAGAATGGATTCTTTGGGCAACAGAGATGTCAGATGCTGGTGAGACCATCTCAGCTGCGAAGCTACCTCGAAGAGCTTTCCAGATATGTATGGCATGCCACCTGGAGATGCGCGATGACTCCGAGACAGGCTCTGCAATTAGGCACCAGATCTGCTACCTGCGAACTGAACAAGGTATCATGATGTGTGTATTTTGTTTTGAATTTTTCCCCTTTTTGGCGGGGGGAGGGGGTGGAGATACAAAGATACAAATGGAGATGGCACCCAAAAAAATTACTAAAGAACACGGCAAAATCAAACATTGAAAATTGCATCCCCTTGCATTTTGGATGAAAGACAGCAAGTGCAAAATCTTTTTGGATGTAAGACAATATAACATCAGAAGCTATTAAAAAACAGACATCTTAGGGAAAACGAGTCCACTTTCAAAACCAAGTATCCGTGAAGTTTTGTAACTTATGATCAAAAAGTGTGTAAAGGAAACAAGAATAATGGTTTCATCACATGAATCAATAAGACTGTGCTGCATAGCAAGTGACTTATGTGGAAGCATCAAACTAGGCAAGTAAAAGATGATCAATTATACTAATGTTACTACAGAAATAAAAGACCTCTGCGACTAATAGACGAACACTTGTAAGAACGGGATGAAAATATTAACCAACACAATTTAACATACACATGCAATATGTTGACCAATGTGAACTAACCGTAGTTGTCAAGGCATAGCGTGCCTAGTTGGGCCTGCAAAAGGTGGCCCAAGGCGCTGCCAAGGCATGCCAGGCAGCCCAAGGCACCCACCTTCGTGCCATGGGCCACCCAAAATTTTCGGCCAGAGGGGCTCTGTTCCCCTTCAAAACCCCTCAACAAGGGAGGCGCTACCCCACCTTTGACCCCCCCAACCTGACCTTGCAGGTCGATCTGCGATGCGAGGCCAAGTAAAAGGTAGATCAGGCCCCACACACTCTTTCAACAAGGGCTCTACTGCAACAGGCCATTATGCTCTTTCACATAGACACACTGTCCACACACAGATTCGGGCACACACACAAGGCTACCCTATTGTCTGTTACTTTTCTAGTTAATGTTTGATGTGTATGTGATGTTTGTTTGTTGTCAAATGATATGCTTGTTTGTCATGAATGGTGATGTTTGTTGGTACTTTATTGCAATGTGTTTGTCATAGATGGTGATTATTTTTATCTCATATTTAACTTTGGTACTTTATTGCAAGGCCACTTCCTACTACTTTTGCTTTAGATGTCATCTTAGTGTTGTTTAATATATTTTTAATGATCATGATAAACCATTATATGGAAAATTTTATAGGAACAAACTCCTCAACCTTCTGACAGACTCAGAAGAAAAATACTGGAGGATCTTCCTCCCTTCCTCTGCAACACACATAGGCCAAGACCAGAGGATCTACCTCTCTTCCTCTGCAACACACAGAGGGAAAGACCAGAGGATCTACCTCTCTTCCTCTGCAACACATAGAGGGTAACAACACAAGAGGCCGAAGATGAAATCGAAATGGAACAAACAAAAATGAGTTTCAATAGAGACTGAGAATCTGAACCCCGACAAATCAACAGATGAAATTTCAGAAAAAAACAACTGACTCTGGATATGATCCATGAGTCTGATTACTCTAATTCTTCTCTCTCTCTCACTTCTTCTCTTTTCTCTCTTACTCTGGGCGCTCGTCTTCTTTTTCTTGAGCTGTCTCACACTTCTTCTCAGAAGTGGTTTTCCTTCTTCTGCTTTTGCACACTGGTCTTGGTCGTCGACCAGTTGTATTTATATTTGCTTCAGAAGGAGAGTGGGGGTGTGGATGGCGTGTGCTTCCCTTTGGCGTCTTCCAGAACGCTTGTACCATTAATACACGTGTCAGAGGGCTGCAACCTCGGATCACATGACCTTGTCATTGGCGGAGTGTCTTCGACAAATCAGAAAGGTACCTGGCATTCTGTCGAATAGTTAGACTGTCAGGTATGGTTCATTCAAGGAAAATGTGCACGAGGCATTATTCAGAAACTTAATAAAAACTTGCATGAAGACGTTTCAGCAAATGCACGAACAAACATGCACGAGGTGTGTAACTTGAAGAGGTGACACGAGGTATGCCAAATGATGCACGAGGTAGATTTTTGACAGAACACCCCGAGGAATGGAAATGTTGGAGAAACAGCACGAAGTATGAACACTGTTCATACTCGGATTATGAAGGACAAAAAACTGCACGAGGTAGAAGACTTGGGAAAACAGCACGAGGTATGAACATTGTTCATACTCGAAGTGTGAAGGATAGAAACTGCACGAGGTTAAGAACGACACGAAGTATGAACTTCGTGAAACAACAACTCGACAGACAGAAAAATTGCATGAACCATAACATTGAAAAATCAGCACGAGGTACTACAGTGAACGGACTTTGGCTTAAAAGGAAGCAAGACCTGTTCAGGGTTAAACAAGACTATTAACAAGTTTTGTAATATTTATATTGGAATATTCCTTCAAAGTTGATGAGATAAGGATAGAAAGTGTATGAATGTAACTATTGATTAGATGGATTCAGGGTTATGTTTGACAATTTCATAGTGTAGAAATGAAAGATTATAGGGCTAGCTATACATGTTGTAGAGATAGAAATATGGTCTCTACTCTTCGTACCACACTTTTCTATTTATTTATCAAGGAAGGTCGCCTGACACTCGTGGAAGTCTGTAAATACCAGAAAGGGAGACGTCAGAAGGAGCTCTGAATTATCCTATGGGACAATCCTCTGATGCTTAAGTCAACATTCGGAAGACAGAGAATCAAGAAATAGAGAAGGAGAGAGAGTTGCAGAGTGGCACAGTAAGTCTGATCGGAGAGAATTACCTTCTGGGGGAGCTCTCACTGTGACCAGCGGGTGCTCGGAGAGTACTCACTAGGCGGTAAGGGTGCTAGCGGGTGCTCGGAGAGTACTCACTGGGCGGTAAGGGTGCTCGAAGTGCAGTCAGAGTGTGACGAATGTTTTCTCTCTTAGCAACATGGTGGCTTCTCTTGTCTCTTGCAGGAGTTGAGTAGGCTTTTCTTGGTGGAGTTCACTGTGTCTTCTGCTTGTCCATCGAAGTCCCTTTTATAAGGCGTTGTCTTGGCGGCAAGGGTCGATTCCCTAGTAGGGAAGATCATGAGTCGTGGAGTAACGCCTCCCCTCGATCGTGGGGAGTTTTTCGTTGAGGGCCCGTTCTTCCGGAGTCGGAGGGTTCTCTGGCGAGTCTTACGGCGCCCGTAGGGCGTGCTCACCCTTAGTGTGGTCGAGGCTGATATCGTGAGAGGTAACGTTCGGTCGTCGGAGAGTCATTTAGGGTTGTTGCGCCTAGGTCAGTACCCTTCGTGCACTGGCGAATCTGAGATGATCCGTCTTGGGTAGTCTGTCATGGGCCTCACGGCCGTCGGGGTCCGTTTGCGGGCGCTGTGGAGGCCTAGCCAAAGCAGACCTGTCGTATTGGATCTTATATGGACTGAGTCGATTTTACCCTCTTCACATGTAAAAAAATCTTTCCTTTTTTCGTGCATTCCAAACTCCCATATACACTGTGCCTGGCTGGGGGTGTATTTTTCTACAACTTCTAATCGGCCAAGGGAGGAACTTTATCTTCTACATAAGACCACTATCCTATCTGCCACAATGGATGAAGGTGACCATCTACACCTTCAAAGATTCCAAACATGGGACCATGTCATGAGGGAACCCATCTCAAGGGTCACACATTCTTTGATCCCTTCGACCCCTTCCCTAGTGAGCCTCTTGACCCACATTATCTACTCCACTTTTTCAAGAAAGTTCACTATCACACCCTTTCCCCACAAGTCAGTCATCCCACACGTAGCAAGGAGCCAGTTCATTTGGGGTAATGGAGAAAGTGAATTCGGCTCTCTCGGCCCACCCAAACCTCCCAAACCTCCCAAATCCAAAGGGCCGTCATTACAGGAATGGTTCATACTAGGATGTCTAGGAGTCCCCCATTTCGCCAATCTCCGGTTGAGTCAAGTGTATGCTAGTCACACATTTGGATGTCTTGGTCTACCATTGCATGGGTCTGCATAGCATTAGATTTGTCTAGGACATAGAGTGTGCTTTTTCCTTTATCTGTACAGTTTGTTCAAAGTCTGCCTACGTCAAGTCGAGTCGATCTAATGCAAGCTCGCTATGCTAGTCCCTTTCGAGTGTGAGGCAAGTTGGATCTCATGCGTACGTTGTAGACTTGCCTGACGAATATGGGATCAGCTCTACCTTTCAATGTCTCGGATCTAGTCACCTACAGGGACCCAGCGGTGATTCCCAGTGAGTCTTCGAGTCGTCTCCTCCCCTTTAAGAGTGACCCTACCCCTAAGTGTCCACCACTAACCTCATTCCCACAGCAGCGTGAGTATATAGAACATATACGGGATGAACAGGTGATGATTACTAGGAGTGGAGTGTACCCGCGCTACCTGGTACGATGGAGAGTACGGCCCACATCCGATGACATGTGAATCACCCGAGCAGAGATACAGATCCGCAGGAGCGACACATGAGCAGCCACACCCCTTACTCAACGGGGTCGAGTTTCTCCCACCTAGGGAGAATTGATGGGGATATCAAAGCAAAGCATCTAACATTTTGTTTGCATTTGTATCCTTGAGTCAATTGGGTTTTCAATTGTAAGGTAATTATAAGCCAATGGGTTAGTCATTAGGAAATAATGAGTTTCTTTGTAAAAGGTCACGTAGACCCGGTGGGACCGGTGGAGTTGGCCATTATGCGGCCAAGTGTCCCACTTGGGACTCGCTTGTTATTTCTGACCCCTCTGCCAGTAACCCAACACCTGAGCTTGTGCCGGTCAGTTACGAGGCTGACCAGGACTTAGCGGAGGAGTTCTTTGATTAATTGATGGAGGGAGAGCAAGTTGA